>JAOEGL010000001.1:278795901-279395901 GCA_034509955.1 Urosaurus nigricauda
ATTTGGAAATGACTATATTGTGAAGCTGCATGGCTTAAAAGGTCAGTTTTGGGGAAACTTGGTGACTGCCATGGCACAATGATTAAAGTACTTGATGAACAGGATGAACAAGCTAACCTGCTAGAAATCAGCACACAAGATCTGACTAAGTAGCAAAGACACCAATGGCTCAGAGGGCAAACTAAGTCTTTATTATATGGACTCCATCCTTAGATAGGAAAGTTACTGAGGGAGTTATTCTGGTCTAGCTACCTCTCTAGCATGGTCTGCGAGAAGAAAGAGTATGAGAAGAGGATCGGAAGTTTTCCCTAAGAGTATCAGTTTACATCACAGAAGGGTTATGATAGGTAGACAGAGAGGGAAGTCATTGCCAATCACTCCTCAGATTCTCTAACCCTATCACTACTGCACATTCTGAGGTTTTAACTCTTTCAGTGCAGAGCATTGTTGCATTTCCCTTCTCAACAACACGTGCACAAGTCCACTAGATATGTTTTGGCATGCCATCATGTGTCTTTTCACTGTGTTCAGAATCCTGTAACATCTTTAACATATATAAGTCCTGCTCTGGATGCCGCTGGACATTTTGATCTGATGCAAAATGTCTGCATTTAATCCAGGTTTTCAGAAGTGGGGCTGTGTACGCAAAAACATCCTGTAAACAGATGTGCGCATACATGTAGATGCACATGGAGTTGCACATGCACATTCAATTGTGCATTCAGTAGTTCCATGGTGCTGTTCAGCACAAGAACTGCATAGGCATAACTCCACTTGTGGAAATTTATATTAGCTCACTCTGATGCAGTATATTGGCGTATGTGCCTTAAAATTTTAAAAAGTACAAATCAATTTTTTTTAAAATGTAAAGGTTATTATGAATGTCCAAATGAATCAAATGTTGGAACTCACTGTAAACTCAAGGGACCCTTTCTAAGCAATAAAGGTCTGCAGTGTAGTTGGTGGGGCTAGCCTCCTGCCACCCCTGGGTCAAGGTGTGACAAGCTTCCTCACAACTCTAAGCCACAATGCAAGGGGAAGAAGCATCTACTCATCATACTATGGCTTGGGGAACAGGAGAGAGCTAGCCACACATTCTAAAGCACCCCACTCACCCATGCCACAGACCTCCATATTCAGAGCGCCTGCCTTGAATTTAAGGGGGATTCCAGAGGATATTTTCAATCATGGTAACAGTCCCACAATAATGAATACAGGTCAGCCCTCTTTGTCCATTGATTCTGCATCCATGGATACAATCAATCACAGTTTGAAAATATTCACAAACTATGATTTTTGCCATTTGATATAAGGGACACCATTTTTCTATGCCATTATACATAATGAGACTTCAGTGTCCGTGGATTTTGATATCCATGAAGAAAGGAGGGCTCTGGAACAAACCCCAGCAGATACCAAGGGCCCACTGTACATAGCTTATCTGAATATAGGACAGAACACTAAATCATTGTACCAATGGAACAAAAGAGGCATGATTCTTACCAAACTTTTGAATCCAGTTGATTTAGATGAAATGAATTATTTCTCATTTGCTTCTGAGCACTAAATGTCAGAATCTCAAATGTCACTCATGCTAGGTTCAAGAATTCCAACCCAGTTCATTCTAAACTATATTTCTTTTCCCCTTAAAGGAAAGTTTTGAGTTTTAAACATGAAGTATCAGCAAAGTGTTGGCATTACTATCATCACTTGAGATTTCTGAAGAAAGCTGGTAGAATTACCATCCCAGCTGTTATTGAATTTTCTTCCAGCACTTTAATCCTGATGGTAGTTTTCAAACTCTGAATTAGTTCAATTGATTTTCAATGGCATTATTTCAGCGTAAGCATTTTTAGGACTGCAATTATGACTCTTGGCTCCATAGAACATCTGGAACATAGCATCTTCTAACTGATTCATAGACAAGCTAGGTTGAAAAGACACTTAAAAGCATTCTCATGAATGTGTGTTTTCAGCCTGAAGAAAGTTAGTTTTTTGTTTTTTTTTAAAAAAAGATTCATCAAGATATTTTTAAAGAAAAATCCGACTACAGGAGGGCAGCCAATAGAACAAGATTTGCATAAGCAAAGAAAACTTCTCTGTGAAGATCTCTACTGCATCTACACTTATGATCATAAGACACTTATGTGGAGACCACAGTATTAGAGAGATTTTGTAGCACCTTAGAAACTAAATAAAAGAAAGCAAGAAGTTGGCAGCATGAGCTTTCGTAGACTTCAGACTACTTTCTCAGGTGCTTCTGGAGACAACAGGCAGATTAGACCCTTGGCACTAGCCAATGGGAGCAAAAGGTGGGGGCTGCTCCCAGGAGTGAGTATATAAGAAGGAAGAGCAGGTTTAAATGTTGTTGATGTTTAGTGTGCTTTGAACGGTGAAGAGCCATTGAAGCTAGGTTAGGCTGCTGAGAGAGACAGTTAGAAAGGGTTTTGGGCACCCAAGAAAGGGACAAAGAGTGTCCTTAATGAAATTGTTGTAATGTCCTGCAGGAGACATAGTGTTTGGTGGCTAGTGGGGTCACAGGTAACCAGAAGGGTTATAAGATACAAAAGTTTAATAAAGGTGTTGTGAGAACTTAGTAAGGGAACATATATAAAGCTATAAAGAAACAATTACAAAGAAAAGCTAAAGAAACTGTTAAATGGTGTAACTAATAAAGTATTTATACACTGTATCCATTGTGAACACCATCCACTAAAAGAGATACTATATTCAACTTGACTTGAAAATAAACTTACTTTGTTTCAACAAGAAGCTGTCTGAAGTGATATCAGAAACATGTTAAAATACTACTAACATTGAGAAAAGTCTTTTAGGTTTGGGACACATGAGATAGTGGGTGTACGGCTGCCAAAGAACATAGTAGTTGGTGCCAAGCTGGAGGGAAATTTGAAACCCAGAGGGCTGACATCTAAAGATGTAGTGCAGGAGACATTTAAGAGAGTCCTGAGTCTGAATCTCACAGTGAAGAATTGGTGGAATAGTGGACATCACCTTAACACATACAACCTAAACCCCCTGTGTTCTATCTGTTCCTGGATGATGCCATCTCAGACTGTAGGGAGCTTTATCATGTAACTTGGCTCAGGGATTCAACAGAAGATGTTTATATATTTGGACTGGTTCATACAAACTCGCAAATTTAGTCACATGTTAGAGTGGATGGTATAATGAGATTCCATTGAATAGTTCAGATGCTTTCCAAAATACTTGTGGTTTCATTTTTCTAAATGAAACTATTTTTTATTTGAGATATCATTTTCCATTTGGACTTATTTTCATGAATTTGCTTAATAGACTGAGTTGCTGTTGTTGTTAACTGCCATCATGGTGACTCTGTGTATGAGACATCTCCAAGACCCCATGTCTTCCACTGCTTAGTTTCCATTCTGAATCCCGCTTTGGGAGAAAGGAGGGATATAATTCTCTTAAACAAACAAACAAACAAACAGGTCCTGCAAATTCAGATCCATGACCTCCCTTAATGAGTCTATCCATGTAGTGTTTGGGGTTTGTTTTTCCCTACCTTCTACCTTTCCTAGCATTATTGTCTTTTCTAATGAGTCTTGCCTTCTCATGATGTGGCCAAAGTATGACAGTCTCCATTTGATCATCTTGGGTTGTGGGAGATTTCAGGCTTGATCTATTCAAGGAGCTATTTGTTTGTCTTTTTGGCTGTCCATTGTATCCTCGGCACTCTTCTCCAGCATCACATCTCAAATAAATCAATTTTCTTTTTGTCCATTTTCTTCACTGTCCATCTCTCACATTCATACATAGTCATTGGGAATACAGTGACTTGTACAATTCTAACTTTAGTGCTCAGTTGTATACCTTTGCTCTTTAGGATCTTTTCTAGTTCCTTCATAGTAGCCCTTCCCATTCCTAGTCTTCTGTTTTCTTGACTGCAGTATCCTTCCTGATTGATGTTTGATCCAAGGTATGGGAACTCTTTTGGTTAAATGCTGGTACTGCCACCACAATGTTGTGAGTTTGATCCTAGAGGAGGGCTCCAAGGTCCACTCAGCCTTCCATCATTTCATAGGTCAGTAAAATGTGTATCCAGTTTGTTGGGGGCAAAAGGCCTACACACTATAAACTGCTTAGGGAGTACTAGTTCACTGATAAGCAGTGTAGAAATGTACTTGCTGTTGATACTACAAGAGAGGAAGAGCTAATATTGCTATCTGCAGGAAATCCTATAGTACTAGGAATCTGATAAGGTATGGAAATCTGTTGGAGGCCTAGTACTGTGAACCTCCATTTTAAGTTTAGCCCTTATATATGTATAAACAAACCATATATCATAGAAGCACCACACATGTCACATGACATTCTTTTGAGAAATGCTGGAACCTTTGAAACCTCACACTGCATGGAAATGAAGTAATGAGACATTGTAAAACAGAATTAAAAATAATCAACAAAAGAAATAAAAAGCCACTTGCACATATAGCAATTTTAATCCATTCCATTTTTAAATACCACAATAAATTTAATTTTCACAATAAATTAAATAGCCATATTCAGTTTACAAAATAGAATTACTTAGTGTGAAACCAATATTTACAAACAATATACATTATGTACAGCAGGTTTCTCTTTGTCAACATACAAGCATAGAAGGGGAAAAAAGAGACTTCTTTTTCGACACATGATTGACATGCTACAAGTGCCAAGATGACCCATACATTAAGAATAACAATAATAATAATTTTAAAAAAATAGTGCAAACTCACCACAGGAAATTTGAAACAATGTTGATTGCATGAAAGAATTTCTTTTCAAACAATAAGAAAAAAACTCAGCATCACACAGGGCATATCTTTAAACTGCAAACTTATATTGGTTTTTTCTTTCATTCTAGTTTCATGTGCATGTTCTCCTCTACCAAAAAAACCCCCACAGAAACATTATCAGGTGAGAATTAGCAAGCCTGGCTTCCCATCCAGTCACAGAACTACAAGTCCTAGGATTCCTTTGCAAAGCAATGGTTAAACCAATATAAGTCTGAAGCACAAATTTACACCTTTAAAGGGTCAATATTCTTTTAGCAACATTTTAGCCTACTGCAGCCCTTCCTAAACCAAAATATGCCATGACTTCTAAAGTTATATTCCACCTCCCTTCTAGATTTTCTTGGTATTAAATTTTGCAGAGCAAAAAGAGTACTGACCCTTTGAACTGAATAGCTGAGTTAATTTCTTTAAATGACTTCTTCCCATTTAATTGTTTAGCATAAAATGATGCAGTTATGCAGAGAGTAATTTTTTAAATGTTATTCACTGCTTTGCAGAAAAAAAATTGATCCCACCTTATATTTGGTCACACACTGCATATGTACACGTATGCATGAAAAAAGGGTTACTTTTGATAACTGTGTATACGAAAAGTGCATATTTTAAAAACTCTAATAGAGACACAGTTGCATATCTCTAGGTGCAACACATAGTGTTGTATGAAATTTATTTTAGGGCCAGTTAAATGTCCTCCCTGTGATCTGGTAAAATTTCTGATTAAAAGGGTGAAAAAACTTGCGCAATTTGGTAATGACAGAGGAGTCAACCTCTGGATGGATGCGTCCCTTGCTTCCCGCCAGGCACTTGTTAAAGACAATGTTAAATCGCAAGCAGTAAAACCCTCTGGTGGCATTGAAATATAAATTATATTGACTTATCCTTGGAGGAAGATTTAAGAACTTCTCTACCAGCTGGAGTTCTGGCAGTGGTTCCGTAATGAGACGGTCGCCATCAACAATGTGAAACTGCTCAATGGGAAAGTACTTTAGCCACCTCTCCAGGTGTTTTGTGTAGATGCTGGTTCTTACTGCCTTGTATTTAGTGTTCACTTCACATGTATTAGGGTCAATGGACAGCTTCTCAAATTTGTAGTAGGTCTTATTCTTCCTTTCTTTTCCCTCCAGCACCTGAGTGTAGTCAGAAATAGCTCTTGTTGTGGGTTCCCTGACAATGATCAGTAATTTAATGGATGAGTTCATTTTATAAATCCTTTCAGGTACTTCCTCAGTGATAAAGTATGCAGGACTTTTCTCAATAGTTATTTGATGGGGATAAGAAAATGGCATTTTTTTCCTGTACCACTCGATGCCCTTGGCATAGTTCTCATCATTATCAAAGAAGTGGATTTCTTGAGAAGCTTTGACCACTGCTGGGTGGAGATTTAACATTTCAAGTAGGGCCCGGGTTCCTCCTTTCCTCACTCCAATTATAATGGCCTTGGGAATCTGCTGGACCAAACTGTGAAGTCGGATTTGCTCCTTGCTAGCATTGCCCTTCCGGAACTCATGTAACAATCCACGCTTAAACTGTAGAGCTCGCAGTGGAATTTCATCTTGGCCACGGAGTCCAAATCGACCATCAATTGGGCAGATGGGTTGCAGTCTGTAGTTGAGAGAAGTAGAGGAAATACTAGTTGAAATTATTAAAGACAATCGAAGTCTACTCAGAAGTCATAGGATGTATCCACATTGCAGAATTAAAGCAGTGAGACATCACTTTAACTGCCACGTCTCTATTCTACAGAATCCTGGGATTTGTAGTTTGGTGAGGCACCAGAGCTTTCTGACAGACCATGCTAAACACCTCAACATACTACAAGTCCCAGGATTCTATAGAAAAGTCAGGGCAGTTAAACTAGTGTCAAATTGTTTTAATTCTGCAGTGCAGAAAAACCCTCATTTAGATCAGTGAGCAACACCACAAGCAAGTGATTCTCAGACTGAAAAGGCTACTTCCCTATTCTGAATTCATCCAGGTGTGTTGATAGCACAAATGCACATGCCTGCATACATGGTATTTTTAAGTATCCATGTTAAGTATTTACACTTTCACAGTAAAAATCTAATGAAGGCAAACAGGACGGCAATTCCATTCATGAAACACAAGAGTGGAAAACTGGATTCACTAGAAACAACAGCTGTCTGCATACAGAACAGATGCAAAGTGGTAATTCCTGTCAGGAACCTGCTGTCCTGTGTGGTGAACCACAGAACCATGATTTTAGAGCAGCTCCCCAAGCACTGAAGTCTTCTCAGGTTCTGGACCTCTTTGACAGGAGGGGCTGCAAAAGTCTTCTCATTTGGACTGAAACTTTGCCTGAGACTACAGCTGTTGTCCTGCCTTTGGTAGAATTTGGTTGTGTTTTTCTTTGGCTCTCACTCCTAGCTTTGCTCCCGAGTTCTGCTGCAATTCCTGCTTCCTGCTACTTGGTGATCAATGCTGATTTGGGTTACCAGATGTCATCTATCTATTTATCTTACTTGTCTGAACTTCTTTCTCCTCACACTCCTTCTCATACCCTCCATTCTGGTAGTCAAGGTCTCCTGTCCCAGCCAAGGATTTCCACTGCCCCATCCCAAATTCGTCCCTTCTCACTTGCTGCCCCTCATTCCTGGAACCTTCTTTCCCCACATGCACGCCTCATCACTTCCCTAACCAGGTTCAAAACTGAGTTAAAGACTATATTGTTTAGGGAAGTATTCCCAGGATTGTGCCATCTGCCCCAGGATGCCTCCTTCTAACTGTGTTTTAAGAAGCCGTGCCCTCCCTCCAGTCCATTTGCCTTGGTCCTGGCCCTAGAGGGAGAGAAGAACCACTAGACTTCATCCCTTTCCCACCACCTTCCCTTCTTCCTTTTGTGTTGTCTCTTTTAGACTGTAAGCCTGAGGGCAGGGATCCATCTAATTTAAGATTGTATGTACAGCACTGTGTAAATTTACAGTGCTATATAAATAACAAGAACAAGAACAACAACAACAACAACAATAATAATATCTATCTAATATGAGGCTTTTCTTCCAGAGTGGGACTCAAGGTGGCTTCCAGAGACCTGGTTTCTTACTTTTCCCATTTGAAGGTTGGAAAACTCTTACTTTTATGTCAACAAATCCTCTATGTCTGGGTGTAGGCCTTCCATAAAGATAGCAGCAATGTGTGCTTCATATAGTTCATGGATGTGGATAATATGTTCATTTTATAGAGAAACACATGGCTAAGTTATCCAAAATCAATGTTTTCATTTGGTGTTTTGGAAGAACACAAACTTGTTAACAGCTACTTCCTGGCTGTCAATCCTGCATGTTATAGATTTCCACTTTCCCTTATTGCTGTTATGAAAATCTGGCAACACTAATGCTGACACAACAAAGCAGTGACTATAGGAATCAACAGAACTTGGGAAAGTTCCTTTTTAAAATACTACTTCCCTTACATTCTCCAGCCAGCCTTGCCACTGGTTCAGGCAATTAATTGAGATTCAACAGTATCAGAAGATAGAGAAGCAGCAGCAACTATTTGCATGTCCAAGGGTGTTGTTGTTGTTGTTGTTGTTATTATTATTATTTATATAGCACTGTAAATTTGCACAGTGCTATACATATAGTTAGACGGATGTTGATTTTCATACTCTTTTTGTGACAGTAAGATAGATCAAGGGGGCTATAGAGACATCCTGACTTCTGTACCATATTCATCAGTGAATAAAAATCTATCACAGATTCTTTAAAAAAAAAAGAAAGAAGAAGAAACAAGGACAGAGAGAATGAAAGGAATAAACCCTTTTTGCCATTAGCGATATTATATATGGATCCTATGGAATACACTACTGCAGGAGTTCAAGGAGTCAAGTACTGTGTCTGGATAATTTTATGACCATTAATAACATTTGTAGCTGTGCAAGCTTAGATTGGTGATAAGGTTAATTAAATTTCATGCCTCGGGGCACAGGACAAATTCCTGCAGGAGTGCAGAAGGAATTTTCATCCCATTCAGGAAACTGCATAATAGTCTATGACTATTATGCATATCTTAATAATAAGAGACTTTGCAGGGAGATGATGGGATGATGCCTCAGCACATGAACATTTCTTTTTCAGCAGATGCAGGCCTTCCTGGACTGCAACTAGGCACCTCATTGCTATGAAAGGGAAAACAACCGGAAGGAATTGATGGAATGCAATGCATGATTATTCAGTAAGTGGATCTTTCCCTTCTGTTATTTAGGTTTAGGTTACACCATATAAACTAAGGTTATTCATCTATCCCATGGAAAGCAGAGTGCAGCATAGTGGCAGGTTTGCCTTCCTGCTCTCTTACTCCTCTGGTTTTAATCCAGAACAGTGCTGTCCAGGTTACTCCCCAAATACTCACATGTCTCTTCCTCTCATAGATCCCTCCACTGGCTTCCAATTTGGGTCAGGGTTCATTATAAGATTTTGGTCTTGGTATTTAAAGCCCTGCAATTTAACTTCCCCATGTATTTGGCAGCTCTGGTAGCATGGTATGTACCATCTAGAAATTTAAGATCGGCAGACAAAGCCGTTCCACCAATGCATACAGCTTTGTTAAGGCTGCGAGCCTTTCAGGATCTGGCTCTGCGTTTGTGGAACAGTCTTCCTTTGTACCTATGGCTGGAAGAGTATCTGATTCATTTTTGTAAAGGGCTGAAGAACTTCCACTTTGATTTGCTGGATTAAGTTGCTGAGCATGTCTAAGGTGGCCAAGATGGGCAGTGGCCGAGGAAGATTCTGTTGATCATATTGGACAATGACAAATATATAACCTAAAGTTAGGCATTGATGACTGTTATGTATTCACAATCTTTGTGTAGCCCTAGTTCAGTTTAGGAGCTACATAGAGACTGTGAAAGTTCCTCAGTCCCCGCTCACCAGGAATGAGTTGTGATCAGTGGGTGTCTGTTCCCCTGTCAGGAAGGAAACAGCTGACTGATGGTACCACCTCCCCTCGTGCAAGCAATCTACAGCATGAGGGTAAATTACAACAGGGGTCCCATTTCTGACTGTTGCATTGGAGATTACTAATGGGAGGGGATGAGCACATCAGTCAGCTGTTCCCTGTTTGACTGGTGAACAGACCTCCATCAGTTGGAGTGGCTGCTTCCTGGTAAATGAGGTTATTTTTTTTTTTTTTGAGTGGGGATAAAAAGGTTCAGTGCACCTTAACTACACTAGACACTCTCTCCAGTCCTCAGGGTAAGGTTGAGGGATCTCAAGGTGAGAGTACTGCCTTGAAGTGTGTGCACATGTATATATTTTTCTCATTTGTGTACTGATAGTTGGATTTGATACACTTGCAACTGTGGTTGAAGCTTAACATGTCATGTTTAAAGACACCATTACATATTTCCCCTTGCAACATTATTTGTGTCACTCATCTGTAATATCACAAAAGGACATCCTTGAGTTTCAGATTTTGACCCTGAAAGCTCAGGGCCTCAGACAGTCCTGATATGGCAATCCTCTCCTTAAATAAGACAGCAATGTACAACTGTCAGTTCCAACAGTGGCTAACCATAGGCTGTGAGAAGACCATGAGCAGGACGTAAATACATTAGCACCATTCCATTTGTGTTCCCAATAAGAATTAATGCATTTCACTGTCTCTAATCATTTTTGATCTGGGGCCAGATCTATCCCTCCCTAGGATTTTATCACACCATCATAATTCCACAGGGAAACAGGATTTAAACAAGATTTAAAGAAAACAAAACCTGGAAATGCCTGAAGTTTATCAGACTACATCACAGTTAAAATGAAATAACGCAAAGTTAAGCCAAAGTTAAAGAGGAGAAAAATGGCAGCTTTTAACTTTTGGAACTTCATGAAAGTAAAAAGCTGCCACTTTTCTCCACTTTAACTTCAGTTTAACTTCATGTTATTTCATTTTAGCAGCAATTCGATGTGATAAACCCCCCAAATTTTGCAGGTTTTGTTTAAATTCGAATTTAATTTAAATCCAGTTTAAATCCAATTTCCCAGCAGGAGCTCGCTAGTGTGATAAACTCCCAAGTTGGGTTTCAGGATGTGGTTTGAGGGCAAATGATTGTGAGACTCAGGACCAAAGCATATGGGCAATCCGCTCCTTTCAGCGGCCCAGTTCAGGACTGTGGCAGAGGTCCGGATTGGGAATGGGCATATGCGCTTGCTGTGGTCCTGTTGAGAATGGCACAGGCTCAATCTCCCACTATGCTATTTGGCCTATCTGTTTCAGGCCTCGGATCTGGGTGTAATGATCAAATTCAAGCCAGAGCTTGAATGAAAGACTAGTAGAGACTTCTGTATGCTATCTTCATTTCCACAGAGGAAACAAATTAGAACATAAAGATGAATGTCATCCATATGGTGGGGTGGAAGAGATCAAGATTGTTTCTTTATCATGTACGAATGGCCCCAAACAGGCAACTTGTGGCCTTCCAGATGTTGAAGGATTGCAACTCCCAATAGCCCAAACCAGCATAGCCAATGAGGGAGACAGGCTGGGAACTTCTGGGAGGTTGTGCTTTGACCACCTTTGTTATGAGGCGGTCTCTACAGTGCTCTGTACACATTTAGCAAATACTATGGAACATAAATTACTCACACATTAATTTCAGACGACAGCAAGTTGGTAGTTGTGTACTAATGGCTTGCTGTGCACAGAATCAGGAAGGAATATTTCCTTGAGTCAGACTCAATAGTAGCTGGCAATGACAGGAACTGTTATATCTCCAATAATTTCTGGGAGGATATATGTGTTGCTGGCCAAAAGTTTTTAAAAAGCTGGCCCTAATTTTGTATTCATGGCTGCCCTATCATTTGAGAAAAACATTCTCAGAGAGATCATTCCCATCCATTGTGTCTGAAAAGTTTTTTTGTATTTTAAAAATTAAAAGTATACCACAAACCTCACCAAAATTGGCTAATTAGCATAGTTAAAATTCCTTATCCCTGCAGCAATCTTTCAAGTGCAGTAGGATTCCAAGCTTGACAAGCTAACTCTGCAGGCTCATGCATAATTTTAACTACCACAGTAGCACATTAATTGCCTGCTCATAAATTTCAGAAAGGAAGATGCATAAATACATCATAACTGTTTGTTGAGACTTAAGGTCAACCTGCAGATGCACGCAGACAACAACGGGCTACCGTAATGACATATTTATTGTATGCCACTTTAAACTCTTTCTAAAAATGACTGCCAGCGCTTACAGAATATAAATGGACAGTCTGAAATGCCCTGGCTTAGGCAAGCTGAAACTCTTTCAGTATATGCACACTCTCCTCCATCCTCGGATGGAATGGAAATAACAATGAAAATCAATATTTCAGCACTCTCCAGACGTTAATAGTAAGACAAAGAGCTGGAAGAAACCTATTCAATTATATCCAAGGGTTTAAGAGGAAGTCTTTGAGGTGGGTGGGTGGGTGGGGGAGAATGTACCTGAAACCATCTATACTTCCAGATGTCACCCTTATCTGATAATAGATTGACTTACCTATCCAAGCTCCCAACTCTGGCAACTAGATATAGGAGACTTCCAACAGCAAGGCTGCCTAACACAAGGAGCTTCTGTCTCAGCAACACCTGCTGTTTGAATAGCATGGCCCTCCATCAATCTTCAGGACTTCTTCAGTCTGCAGGGAACAGAAAGCAGAAGCCACTTATGAGCAAGTGGCAATACACATACAGGCAAATATTTATTAACAGGCAATCAATTCTGACAGGTGATTAATCCACCCTTGTATAGTTGGCCCCCATATCCACAGATTCTACACCTATGGATTCAACCACCCATGGCTTGAAAATATTTTTTTGGGGAAAAATAGTACCCCTTTTATAAAGGCTCATCTTTATTTTTCCATTTTATATAAGGGGTACCATTTTACTATGCCTTTGTATATAATGGGACTTGAGCATCCACAAATTTTTGTATCCACAGGGGAAACTGAAACAAAATCTCAGAAGATATGAAGAGCCTACTAAGCATCCCCATATCATTCCCGATGCAACTCACAGGAAAAACAGTCTAATGGGAGGGCATGCTGCCAAATTCTATTGGTACCAAAATGAAGTGTTTCTGTGGAATCATGGACCATGTAGCAGGAGAATGGAGACCATGATAAGTGCAACAAAAGCAATTATACTAGGAACCAGAGTAATACCATGTTATCAGTTTCACCTGAAAAATAGCATAGATCTGAAAAAAATGTGTGTTTTCCCTCCAGGCTAATCTTTTGTCTACAAATTATTCTGAAATCTATAAATCAAAAGGAGGGGACAGAAACTTTGTGTCACAGATAATGGAGCTCAAGTCCTGGGACTTCAAGATGGTGTTGATCTGGCTGAAACAACCAAACTGTTACTGAAGGTGGTCCTGCTTGCTGGAGAACATGGTTCTCTCCAGGGCTATCTCATATTGGTAGTACTTTACTCAGATTCACAAGCAGATGTTGCACATCTGTATAGCAGTTGTTCCTGTATTATGGTGGCAGAACAAGTGTAAACATTTGGGTTGTGCCTAACTGTGAAGTAATTTAAAACAGTGCCTCTCACAGTAGAGGCCTGTGGCCTGGTGTTGGTCCTTAAGATATTGGCTGCCAGTCTACTGCAAGTCTCAGGAAGGAAAGAAATAGTTGTATTTTACAGGCACAAGTATGGTGTCAGTCCTTTTGCATACTAGGAAAAGCAGCCTGCTAGTTCTCCACTGGTTTAAAATCACTGCTTTAAAATAAAGTAATATATTTACAAGCCATAGATAGGATGAATCTGTGGATAAAGAATCCGTGGATCTGGAGGACAAACTGTATGGATAGGTAGGAGGTTGGAAAAGTTATTTATTTTTTGGGTACAACAGCTCCCAGTGGTGACACTGGCCAGGGAATTCTGGGGCTCTAATCCAAAAATGAGCTTCTTTGAGCTCTGACCACTAAACCACATGCACTTCCTCAAAAATCGCTTTACCCAGTAAGAACTGGGTTACTCCAGTTTGGCTTGCCCTTTCAAGTTTTCACTTTGGCAATCCTATGTTTAAGTGATGTTTCATTACTGGAAGAGTTGGTTTTGAATTTGAGCTCTAAAAAATACAAACTTAAGCATTTCTATTTAGAAGTAGATTCCATTGATTTTAGTGAGGATTATTCTTGGAATAAGAAAACTTAAATTCAGCACACACTGTGACTCCTACTAAATTCAGTAGGACTAATTTCTGAGTAGACATGCACAAAATTGTGCTGTAAGAAGCTAAGCTTCAGTTATTTATGCAAAAATAAGAGTAAGCAATTTGTATAAACATATGGATCTCATTAATATCTCATTGATGTCATGCCTTTGTCATGAACACAGCTACAGATATGGGGGGGGGGGGGCAATGAGACAATTCAGATTCAGTCTCAGTCTTTACTTTGTGTATATGTAACACCTCCAAGCAAATACAACTCTTTTTGAAAGATTTATATCTTTTAGGTGTATGTATAAGCAAAGGTAAAAAGAAGAAAGAATATAAAGGCACGTAATAACATGCCAGCAGGTAGATAATCAACCCTTTTTACATTTCCTTAATGTTTTAATTGCACATGACAATGCCAGTTTTATCTCATTACTGTCAGCAACAGATCTAATGATTTGAAATCTAATGGAACATTTGAAAATAAACTCCTTAAAAATGAATTATCTTCACGTATTTTTATTTACGTTTATGGTTCCATTTACTCTTAAAGTTTCATCCAAGTTGCTGCATTTTTAAAGCTTCCTGAAAAGTTCTTCCTATGAATTCCCATTAGAACCGTTCACACAGGCAGATAAATTATTGGAAAAGAAATATTCTGAAGGCCAATGTATGAAATACAGTAACCAATGTCATGCTGGTAATGAAGGCTTGAATAAGACTTCAGCATCTACACCTCGACACTATATACCAGTGTGAAATGAAGAAGGGGGACCGGACAGCTCCAAGGTAGAGATTTATTTACAGTGCTAAGTGGAAGCTATATACAAGAGGAGGAACTGTACAGACAAACAGAGTTCCTCTCTGAACAAACAGTAGCTCAATCACAGATTCACATGCAACTCACCAACTACCCGTCACCTCTAACTGTAACCCACATTGTTTACCTTTTGACACAGCCTTATATCTCTTTGGCTGATGTAACCACTCCAGCACATGGCATAAGCCATTAGCTCATCCTGCTGAGTCATACACACACAGGTGTATAGCACAATCCACATCATGGTGTCTGGCCTCAAAAACCTTTATCTACATGTCCTGGCTTTGTCAGTCACACCACACACACATAATGACTTAGCAGTCTACAGAAGTTAATTTTCCACAGCCAAGATGGCTGACAAACATATGCCCCAGGGAAAGGTATCAGAAGTACGATGTTTATAAGAGAAGCTGTATTTCTAAAACAAGAAACCCACATGAGGGATAATATGACCGAATCTTTAATAGTCATGTGAAGGGTTATATGAAGTGAACCATTCTGAAGAGCTTTAACTGGAGTGACACATTTAACTGGAGTGACATGTTATTGCGAATTAACTCTTCGCACGCAAATTCGGGCAAGAGGGAAGCCAATTCGAATGCAATCATGGGTTTTACATTATTGCGAATTAAA
The DNA here is from genome assembly GCA_034509955.1 of Urosaurus nigricauda. NCBI lineage: Eukaryota > Metazoa > Chordata > Lepidosauria > Squamata > Phrynosomatidae > Urosaurus > Urosaurus nigricauda. The sequence goes on from JAOEGL010000001.1 coordinate 278,811,332, forward strand.
GCTTCGCACGCAAATTCGGGCAGGAGGGGGTTATTTTCGGGTAATGGGAAGTAATTCCGAACAGAGCAGGGGTTCTTCCGAACGGAGCAGGGGTTCATGTAAATTCGCTAAACTAGCGAATTTACATGAATCCGCATCGGCTCCATTCGAAGTTGGGAGAAATTCCTCCTGTTTGAAAGAGTAGATTGTCATCAACAGCCCTGCTTAGGTCTTGCAGGCTCAGGGCTGTGGCTTCCTTGATTGAGTCTTTCCATATGTAAGATGCTCTTCCTCTTTTCCTGCTGCATTCCACCTTACCAAGCACTGTCTTTTCTAAGGTGCCTCTGGCACTAGAGGTCTATGTGGCTAGGGACCACTGATAGTTTTATTCCCCAGGTCTTGTAGGACCTGGGGAATAATTTACTTTACATATAATTTTACTTTACATATATTGCAGTGGCCACTGCAATATATATAAAGGGCTTATAATACGGAGGAATCCTATCCCATGGAATGATTTCACTCTAAGACTGCTGACACTGGTATAGATTTAGAAACATTCAATTAAATGGCTTTACTTCAATTGGGATGCTCATTAACACCTATGCAGACCTTCATTAATGGAACAGTAGTTTTCTCTTTCTTTCTTTCAGCAGCAAACACACTTTTGTTGTAATGTATGGCCCACATCTGAGAACTTGGTTTAAAAAGAAAAATGGTTGTTGTTAATGCTAGCTGCCCTTGAGTCAACCTTGACTCATAGCAACCCTGTGGATGAGACATCTCCAAGCGCTGCTGTCCTCCACTGCTCTGCTTAGGTCTTACAAATTCTTGCCTGTGACCTCCCTGACTGAGTCTTCCTCTCTTTCTTCTACCCTCTACATTTCCTAGCATTATTGTCTTTTCTAATGTATGACAGGCTGATTTTAATCATCTTGGTTTCCAGGAAGAGTTCAGGTTTGATTTGTTCAGGGACCCATTTACTATGTGTAAGTTTGCTATGTGGTCCCTAGTGCCTCTTCCTTTCCTGAACCCCGATTTCTCCGTTGGGGTTTCTCTTTCTATATATGACTGGAGTCTATGTTGCAGAACTTTAAGCATAATTTTTCTTGTATGGAAAATCAATGTACGGTTCTATAGTTGCTGCAGTCTTTTGTGCCTCTTTTTTGTGGCTGGGGATAGATATTGAACATTTCCTGGCTGTTGGCCACCATTTTGTTTCCCATATTTGTTGGCATATTTTGGTTAACACTGGAATCGATACTGTCTATGTGGATTGTAGCAGTTCAATTGGAATTTTATCAATTGTATTATTACTAAAAGTAAATGACATTATGACTAAAAATAAATGACAATATGAAAAAAGAATATCCATGGTCCCCAAGCACCTGTGTAAGTAAGTACCTTTGAAGCTAATTACTAGTATAAATGGTGGCTGAGAGTAATAATCCTATTGTATTATCATCATCATCATCATCATCATCATCATCATCATTAATATTGTTATTATTATGTTTATTTATATCCTGCCTTCCTTCCAGAACTGGGACTCAAGGCAGCTTACAAATCTAAAACAGTCCAGATTAAAACACTATAAAACATGCAAAATACAAGTTTAAAAACAATTAAACAATTCCAACAATTAAAAACATGACATTATTAAAAGTTAAAGTTCAAAAACTCTTTAAAACAAAAACCAAAACAGCATCCCTGTTATGTGAAAGACTGGTGGCACAGAAATGTCTTTTCCTGCTGCCAGAAGGACAGCAGGATGGAGCCCTCCTGGCCTCCCCCGGGATTGAGTTCCAGAGCTTGGGAGAGGCCACTGAGATGGCCCTTTCTCTTGTTCCCACCCAACACACCTGAGAGGATGGTGGGGCAGAAATAAGAGCATCTCCAGATAATCTCAGTACTCTGGGGGGCTCGTACAGGTAGATACAGTCCTTCAAATAGCCTGGACCCAAGCCGTATAGGGCTTTATAGGTCAAAGTGGAAGGGCATCTCAATGCCTACCTGAAAAGTGTGTGAAGGATAAATTTTAGACTAATCTAAAATCAGATACCTGTATGTCAAGACAGAAAAAACAAGATGTCAAGAGAACAAAGTCTAGTTGTATTAATGTGTAAAGTGTAATATGTGAAGGTATATTTACATTTCTGTTGAATTCTTTAGGTATTCTTAGGTATCAAAACACACTGAAATTTGCTATTTTATCATATTATTTGTGCAACATAAAACAACAACAATAACAACCAGAAAATCAATCAGTTGGCTCTGCAGCAGGGAGGACCAAGGAATAGCAAAAGTCACTAGTACGTTTTGGGAAAATAAAGTGCAAGCCAGGGGTGGAGATCTTCAATCCTCCAGATGTTGATGAACTGCAAGTCTCATCATCCCTCACCATTAGCCATGTCAATGGAAACTGAGGTGTAATAATATCTGATAGCCCATTGTTTCCCCAGCCTCGCTGTATGTTGCATATGCAATACATGAATATTTTAGGCAATTGCTTGCTCAAAACTTTTGGAGCACCTTTGGGCAAGATACATTTGATTCACCTCCTTCCAGGAGCAGGCCACCTCCTCCTCACTTTGGTTACTTATGACCATTGGCTTGCCCTCTTACTCTGGGCCTTATCTGTCTGAAGCTGTACCATCCAGTACAGTAGTGCAAGTCATGAACGCTGCTCTATGTGGTTGCTTCAATTGCATGGAGAGGTAGTTAAGACTAGCAGCTAGAGTAGGATCAGCCACTGGCTGTCTGTGTCCTCCAGTATGGATCATGATAGGTATTCAACAATATATTTCCATAACGCCAGTCTTGGTTGCCAACGCAAACATGAACAATAACCCTGGTACCAGGAGAGTTTGACTATCTCTTATATTCAGAGTTTACCTTGCCATATACAATATGAGCTGAAGTCAGTGTGCATAGGAAATAAGAAACATAACAAATTAAAGCATATTAAATGAAAGTGGTCTACCCAAGGTAAATTTCTGAGAGAGGCTGCATGAATAATCTACATCCACCTTCAAAGAGGTCAGGGAAATTCCTCCACCTGAGCTCCTCTTTTCTTATTAAGGTGATTAATCTGAAGAAATGCTGCAAACTGCTGTGTAAGAACAACAGGAAAGGCATGATAAACTAGGAAAATATAATGTATCAGTTGCAGATGTTATTTTTCAACACCCTCCCCAAAGAAACCTCAAATAAGCAACTACAGAATTATGGTGTGACAAAACAGATTAAACTGTTTTAGCAGTTGAAGAATTAAACACAAACTGAAAGATACTTTTGTTACACACCTTAAGTTACATCAGATGTAACACCAGTTTTAGAATCTAAAGCCTACTATAACACCAATGGGCTTTGCATCATCCTAACAGTTCCACAAACAGTTCAGGAAACTACAGGGCAATAAACCTAAAGATACAATGAAATTTTCAGATATGCAGAATGTTGAACAAAAACAGGCAGCTATGATACATTAGACACCTGTACAAGGCAAAGTAAAATTTCATTGTAGACTTTTCAGAGGGACACTTTAGTTTGGCTTACAATAATCAATGGAGACACTTGATTGTGTGAAACTTGTGTAGAATTGTCACACCATCCTCACAAAAAGCCCTATAAGAGAATTTGAATGATACAAAATTATACTAAGGTATGAATTTGGTAATTGAGATAAAGCAAACATGATGGTTACACACAAAAACTCTCACTGGAGAACCATTGCTTCAGTGTAGAAAACACCAAGGTTAGAAATACCTCATTTTTGGTTAACATGGTGGAAAATTATATTGGCCCTGTGGTCCATCATAAGGCAGTTTTTGTATTCTCAGAAGTAATCACATAGGATAAGCCACAAAATCTGCCAATGTTGTTGGCTAATTTGGCTTAAAAAATCATGATCATGATCATGATCATGATCATCATTTCTACCCCACCTTTTCCCAGGTTATATAAATATATGAAATAAATATATAAATATACAGTGGGCCCTTACCTTATGTGGGGGATCCGTTCCGGACCCCCTCCCCATGTAAGGCACAAAATTTGTATGCTCGAGCCCCATTGAATACAATGGGGCTTGAGGTGTGGGACAGCACCCACGCCTTGGGTGTGTGCACCATTCATTTTATTTACAACGCGGCTTCAGCGTAAACTGAAAGCCATGTATGGCATGCCTGCATATGGCATGAGCACACTGTATTTTTAAAAATCCACATGATACAAAAGTTACAAAAGTTAAAATGGGGTTAAACAATCATCATATTAAAACCAGATTGTAACATATCTCATTAAAACACATATATCAGCACAATAGTTAGCATGATCTAGCACATTGATGGGATGGGACATACTGTACATAGTCAAACACCTGCCTAAACAGAAGAGACCTATGTTAAAAATACATATGTTAGTCCTTAATCTATTTTGAGTGGGTATCATATTTATATCTTAAGTTGTTAATGTTTTTCAAGCAATAGGAATCTGTCAAATTAAGACAGATATCAGCGCGCACACACGCCTACATTTTAAAAATCACAGAAAAATAGGACCATTTATTGACTTTCATGAAAGAATCTTGACACTTATATAAGTACATTATAAAGGTTTTACAATATTAAATGAAAATGTCACTATTTTTAGAAATGAAATGGGGCTTAATATTGTAAAGAAAATTGTACCTTTAGAAAGTTCCTCCCTTCCATTTTTTGTATTACAACAGAATGTTTGCATATTGTAAATACATATATCATCAAGATGTATGCTGCTGTATGCTCAATATAATTTTGTTGTGATGATGAAAACATGTAAGCTCACAGATACAGTTTCCACAGCTATCTCAATCCTATACAGTGGTATCTGCAATTGTGGATCATTACAGCTGTGCAGAAACTGCCTTGCATTCATGATACGATAGCACCATCCATATCTTAGGGAAAAAATCAATTTTGGTCTGCAAGTCTCAGGATCCTCACATCAAGAACTCACAGATAGACAAGCTATTGACTATTTACAAGTTTGTACAAAGGAATAACATACAATCAGCCTTCTGTATGTATGATAAGCATTACATTGTCATATTTAAAGTACAAATGATACAGATTTTGTTAAAAAATATTAATGTATTCACTCATTTTTGCTACTAATACATAACTATATCACATCTGAAAATGTTTCAGATGCAGGGAAATTAAGGTTGCATCTGCACAGCACCTTAGGCAGATTGAATGTCAAATTAGCACAATATACCTTGTGCCCTTCCTTCCTTCCTTCCTTCCTTCCTTCCTTCCTTCCACAGTGATATGCTTCACAGAACCAGCAGCTACATGTCTTCAGATTAATTAAAATCTGGGAGCTGTTTCAATTTCACTTGTCTCCTATCTATTATGGAGGTAGTATTTTAAAGAAATAGACATGCTGGAATTCAGTTAGACTTGAAAATGTTAATATATGTTAAAATCACTGAGGAGGAAACAAATGACAGTCACTCATGCTGGAAATGTGTTTTAATGCTACATTACAACTGCTGCAATAACTATGTAGATTCTCCTATTATTACTAAGAGCACACAAAAATCACACAGCACAAGAAGGGACAGAGATACTACTTGCTATGTGTATCAGTATTTCAAGGGTTTAGGAGTTTTATGAGAAAATAAGGTTAGGGTTAGGTTTAGTGCTCCTTCTGAAATCTAATTTTTATTTTCAGGAGGAGAGTTGGATTGAAATCACATAGCTAATGCAGCAGTGATGAAACAATACAGACATTAGGACCATTTCACACACAGCTTTTATCATAGGGGCAGTCCATACCACCCAAAAGGGGCGGTCTACACTCGCCCAAAGAAGTGACGAGATGGGGCCAAGGCTGCCTCACTGGCAGCCTCAGAGGCCCCATCTTGCCACTTCTGCAGGCCCTGGAGAAGCGGCAAACTGACGCTTCTCAGCGGCCTGAAAGAGGGGTGCAGCAGGCGCCCTGGGTGCCCGCTGCACCCCGCTCTCCCCGGCGCTGCCGAGGGAAGAAAGGGGCCACCGCCATGGCCCCTTTTCCCTCAGGGTCCTTGGCATGGCCATCTAAAGGACCAGGAGCAAAAAGAGCTCCGTTTTGGAGCTCCTTTTGACGCTGTGGAAAGGGTGCCCTAGGCACCCTCCTGTGGTGTCGTTACGTCAGGCGCATGCAGCATTATGTAAACACTGCGTGCGCCATGACATTTTTATGGCACGCCTGTATGGACGTCACCATTTTAAAATGGCGGCATCCATACGCGTTAGGATTAGGGAAGGTCCAAACGCTGTGCCCTCCATAACCCTAATCGCGCTGGAAAGGCACTTCATCAAGCTCGTCTGTATCAGGCCATAGTGGACACAGGCAGAAAGAAAAAGTGATCACAAAAGAACAAACTTCTTTTAACTCAAGAAAGGGAGTGTAACTCAATAACTCAATAAATGGTCTCTGGAAGTCACCTCGAGTCCCACTCTGGGAGAAAGGCAATGCATATATTAAACAAACAAACTAACAAACAAACAAACAAACATATTTTTTTCCTGACCTCCAAATGTGGTAACCTATGACAGACTTTAGTTCACACATGCTATGCATCACTTGATGATTGTAGTATCAGTTGTAAATGAAACACTGCAAATATAATACTAAAGACGGATCTTCCATGGTGAATCACTTCCCACCCATGAAATTCTTCTTAGTGTATTGTTCACACATTCTGAAGCCTGTGACCAAATAAGGTGCATACGTGTGTGAACGAGGCCTTAGCATGAATAAAATACATTCCAATCAAAAAGTGTGATTTAGCTGTATTAAAACTGTATTTAGAATTATGTCTATTACCCAGGAAGCACTGCACAATTGTTTCTGTTGCATATCCTTGCCAGTTTTGATCCCCTAGCCTTCAGCCATGAAGCACAAACTTATATAAGATGCTCACTTTAATCCTCAGCCTTCTCTAGTTAAAGGTTATTAGAAAACTAGGCTGAAAACCCCTCTTCTGGAAGTCCCTGGAGTGTCACCATGAGGAGACACTAAGCCAGAAATGGGCCAAAGAATATGAGTTAGCATATGGTAGCATATAGACAGTATGTGAAAAGCCATGTATCTGATTTAACATTCCAATGATGCTCCCTTGTGACAAGTTACTCTTTCACAAAAAGCCACTTCCCCAGAATTAAATACTTACACTCATAAGCTTTCTGCTAAAAAAAATACATGCAGAGGCAAGTGTTAGCATACAGAACATTTAGACTATTTCCCCAGAATGCAAAACTTGTCTACAAAGTATTGACTAATAATGTAAATTCCAGTGGGCCAGGCTTTGATTCATTGTTCAATACAATTTTACTTTCTTCTGCTCCTCTCTCATGGGAAGGATGGGTTTGATGACATTTCGCCTAGCCTAGGGATTTGCAAGCACCATCAGCTGAAATGCTCATAATTGCTCTGCTTTCATTAAATTTGGAAACCATAAAGACTTCCTCCTTCGATGCTCTCTCTGGGGTGAAATGTGAAAACTAAATTTATCTCATGAGCAAGCAAGCAGGTTTTTCTGCAGCAAAGACATGTAGAGCAGAGAAATGTAGATTTCATTTACAATTTACTTTGTGGAATGGCTTAGCTCAGCAATTATTTACTAGGTCTACATAGCTCAGGGAATAATCTATAGATCTTGTGGTTGGGAGTTTGGAGCTGTTTTTTTTCAAAGGGGTGTGTGTAGAATAGAGGTAATTTGCTATCTTAGGCAGCTCCTTATCCTCACTTGCAGTTGCAAAGGGAAGCAAGCCAGCTGTCGAGAGTTGTTTCATACTTTTCACTCAGCTCAAAAGATAAAGTAGCTCCTATTTCCATACTGCTCACAAGGCCCTTAAAACAGTGGCACACAGTAAGAGAGGAATCAAACAGGAACTACCCCCACCCCCACCCCCACACAGGGTCAAAATAAATGTTTAAAATAATACTCTGTCCAGTGACAATAGGAACAACTATGTGTGATCAGCTTCTAGGAAGAAAGCAAGCAAGGGGACATTGCGATGGCAATGAAGAAAGACAATGGGAGAAGCACATTCTTTTTTTTTTTAAAGGAGAAGCAGAATCTGCAACAGCCAATTGGGCTCAGTTAAAGCTCACATTATGGAGCTGGCTGGCAGCCAGCAGGCACAAGGGTCTCATTGCCTGTATGCCTGCGATCTGTGTGCCATATGCATATATCCTCAATATAGCTACGTGTCAGAGTAAAATTGCCTTGTCTTGAGTGCTGTTTTTATGTCCTAGTTTTTTACTTGTGCCTTGGGTTTTTTTTTTAAAATGATAATGTTGCATACTTGCTGAGTGGGAGTGAATTAAAGGTAAGAATCACTGGCCTAGATACTACATTACCTAGAGGGCCTCTAGTGTTCCATGCTTTCATTTTGTTTTGAAGGTGTATATAACTGTCATGGGGGAAACCAGTGTGCACATATGATTTGCTGTGTTTGTTATGTGACCTCAAGTCAAGCCTGAGACCTATGGTGATTGTATCTTAGGGTTTACTTGGCAAAATTTGTTCAGAAGGAGTTTGCTACTGCCTTCCTCTGATAAAATGTGACTCACCCAAGGTCACTCAGGTGGTTTGTATGACTGAACAGGGATTCAAACCCTGGTCTCCTGGAACTCTAGTTCAACCTTCACACCACTAAACTACTCTGGCTCTTTATTATACGGTATGGCCAGCATATTGGAAGATTACAAGAAGCCCTTATATGGAAGTGTATACTGTAATAACTGAACAGAGATTGTTCAAAGCGGTATGGAAGATATTCCATGATGGAATATCATAAAGCACCCCATCAGTTATTAGTTTCTTTTACTTGCTTGAGCAACCATGCAAGTAGTGAACTTTTTAAAGCTAAGATTGACATAATGTATGCTTTTCTGTACAATGTGTTCATGGATCAAAGACTACAAAATGTGCTCTTTCAACATAATGCTATAGACAATTGGACTGGGGAAAATAATGTAATCCTTAGTGGAAAGCTTCCCCCCCATAAATGCTGTTTTTTTTTAAACACATTAAGAATTTCAGAATAATTTTGTATACTTGAAAGTATTACAGAAAAAAATAGCAATATCAGGACCAGTGTAAGTTCTCAAGGGTCTGTATGCCATTCAGGACAGCGAGACAGACAGGAAAGAAGAGAGAAGAGTGACAGCTTGGGCAAGCTTGGTTCACATCAAGGAGATACAATAGCAAGTAAGAAGGTCACTGGGTAGCAAGATCCAAGAGCGGGAGGTTGGTGAATAGCATAGTCAGCGGCTAGAGCTGCAGCATCTAAACAATCCTGAGTTCAACAGCAACAATGCCCTGGCAAAGGCTAAACTTTTTATACTCTAATCAAGCAACAATTTCAAGAACTCTGTTCCTTATATTGAATGTGTGGGGAATTTAAACACACAGTGGTTCTGAGCTTCATATTGCATCATCACAGAACAGCATTTTGAAACCAGTACCTCTAGGGCAATGCTTACAGTTTTAGGTAGTTGACTAGATAAGGATGAGATGTGAAATTAGAGTAAAGACAGGTAGAAAAAATAATCAAGCAAGTTTTTCCAAATCAATGAATTCCAGAAATAAAGAAACTGGTGTAGCTAGCCAACAGTTCTGGTATCTCCTTACTTGTATCTATTCACAAACAACAAAATATTAGAATGACTTATCTCAGCTCCATCAGCCGCAAGCTGGGCTGCTATGAAAGATTTGTGCCCTCTTGGTGGGAAAAGAAATGTAAGGATGACCATACAGAAATTGTGATTCACTATGTGAGAGTGTTAACCAAAGAAAGATGGGAGGAGTGTGGCGGGGGTTCTCAGAAACTGTGACAGCTTCATTTTAAATGCTGGGGAAATTAGTTTAAGCTTGAGAGAGGCAGAGTAGCTTTAGGACTGTATACCGGTACTCAGTGAGGAGGACTTCAAGTCTGGGTGAATGTAAGAAGGTTTTATTTAGAAGTATGCAAGAGTGCAATCAAACACATGATAGTAATTCAAACAGATACAGCATTCATAGGCAACAGAAATGGGAGTAAGGAGATTGGATAGCAAAGGTTTAGGGGTGCAAAGAGGTGATAATTATCTGTCCAAAGAACAGACCACTGAAAGTGGGAGTGGCTCAGACTGGGGTCTAAGAATGACACAGTTCATACACGGATTACAGACTGGGAACTAATTGTATGTGTGCTGTGTGTGCAAGGAGGCTAGGTTTCCAAACCAATATTTATATCTGAGATCCTAGCCTCAAGGAGAGTGCTATCTTGCAAGGTAACAAAGACCTGATGGTCTTCCCAGGAATTGACACTGGCTGATGGCTTTAACTTTAGGGTTACACAAACAGTGATTAGATGAGGACAACCCCAATGTGAAGGGATAGGAAAGCTGGCTGGGAACAAGGCAGTGGGTAGGTAGGAAGCTCTGGCTTACTGCAATGATACTTCCTTTGGGCCGGTACAGACTGGCCCTTTGAGGCGCCCCGTCACATGCTAGGGTTGCCTCGGGGTGGAGCTTCCACACATCCTGCAACCCTAGCATGTGATGGGGGCGTCATAGCTGCAGAGCACCATTTACATGGCACACACAGTGATGATGTCGCAGCCGCGCAGCATCTATATGGCACTGCACAGCTGTGATGTCACAAAAGTGCCCTATGGTGGCTTTAACCTTTATTGCATCGCAACTGCAACACAAAAAAGGAGCTTGATTTCCCTGCTCCTTTTTAACTGTGCACCTTCACTGCTCCGTCTAGCTGCTGGAGCGAAGGTGTGCAGTTAAAAAAGGCGGTGCCAGAACACTCTTTTTAGGAGGTCTGTTCAAGAGGAAATACAGAGAGCCTGAAGAGAGAAAGGAACAATTAGAACACACATTTAGCTTTGATTAAGCTATTATCTGGATCTTACACATGTCTTTGGGTCTGTACTCCTTTCTCACGCAATATTCATCTGCTGCTCCAAAGGTCATCATGACCTCTTAAGAACATGCTGGCTCCAGATATAAAAATATGGAGTTCCCAGATACAATGCAGGGTATGCAAGTTACACTAAGAAGACAATAGTGTGCATGTGATTTGGGATGTAATTAGGGCTGTGTGAGCACTATGTATTGTATGTGAGTATGTGTAGGAACTGCAGATGGATGAACTGATTGGTACACCAGCAATATGGGGTCATGTGTAGTGAAGATATTACAAATAAAACTGCTACAAGAAAGATGCAGTAAAAATAAACATCACATAGTACTTCTTGTAGGATTACAATGCTTTCCTATATTTGTCCACTTGGACATTGGTTAAATATTTAACCTGCATATCAACCCTTTGCAAAACCAGACCTTCCTTTTTTAACAATTCAGGAACAACTTAAGCACCATTGATATAAATTTATAAGGCTGCCCTTCTTAGAAAAACAGTTTTAGAAAAACTATTCACATATAAATGAAGTGTTCTGTTCTGCTCATTTGTTGGGTTTAAAGGGTGAGATGTATGGGGCTCATACAAGGAACAGACACCCTATAGGGATAAAATAGTTGAAGTGGAAACAAAACCATCTCACTCATTTTTATCAAGTGGCTCACAGTGTTATCTCTTTGTTTCTTTCCATAACCATAAAATAAAAATTGCTGTGAATAAAAAGGGTGCAGGTTTATGAATTATACACAGTTATAGAGCTTATTACTGATCTGTGTTCATCCTCTTGAGATTCACTGCAGGAAATGCTTTGAGCAAATTCCAAATTTTGAAATGGGTTCTCCATTTCTGTATCTCATTCAGCTTTTGATATTGTGCATACATTATTTATCATAGCTCACCACTCTTTCATTAGCTCGAGCTGTCCTCTGGCAGCATGTCAGCAGAATGATGTTCATTTTGCATTTGCAATTACCAAACTTAAAAGAAAGTCAGTTTAATCCTGCCTCTGTTAAGCTCTCTCATTTAACAGATTGTTAAGGACTGAGATGTGAACAGAATACCATTGTGACCCAGAATCCTAATTATTCCTTTAATCTTGCAATTTCTGTGGAATATGTAAGTGCAAGTTTATATAAGAAATATTTCCTTTTCTTTTAGAGGAATAGATAAAAAGGTTATTCTTCCCCCCAGCACCCCCACATTAAATTGCCATTAGAGTAGCTCCTCTTATCATACAATTTAAGAAGATGATTTCTAATGTCATTCTATTTGGAGCCCTGTTTCTCCATTACTCCATCTGCAAAAGTGTGAAAGAACCACCTAGTTGTCATTTCTCTTTCAATAAATAAAACACATGCCTGAGAAAATCCTGTTTTCTTCTGGCTGAATTCCTCTCTTGCTATTCCCATGTCATGCCTCTCTCTTCCTTCTGCCCCTTGCCCTGCCCTGTCACTGACACAGAAGTAACTATTGACTACCAAAAGTCTCTGAAGATTTTTAAAAAGTGAAAATGCTGGCATTTGTTTCAAGAGAGCACCAATCCAGTTCACAACTGACAAGTGAAGTGATTGGTTTGGAAGGGGTGAGGTTGCAAGTGACCACGGGTAGGATGATCCGTGGTTGACCCAGGCCTAATTAGCTCAAAAACTGACCCGGAGGGATTCTGCTGACCAATCCATAGGAACCTGCCTTATAGTAGTTCAGCCTATCTGTCCATCTCACCCAGTACTGTCTACTCTGACTGTCAGGAATTCTTCAGGGTCTCCAGAAGAATCCTTTCCCATCTTTTCAGCATTCATACAGAGACCAAAGGATCCAAGCTACCTCTGGATTTCATGGTCACCCTGACAACATTTTGGGTTGTCCCAACAGTCAGCAGCTCAGCATTTGCATCAGGATTTGGGTTTCTCAATCATAAAGGAGAATAATAGTCTGAAAGTGGAGGCCATCACAGCCAGATTACATCTTATTGAGTTTAGGTTCTTCCATCTGCAGCAGTGTGGAAAATATTAAAACTAGCTTGCTCTTGGAAGTTTATGGTTTCTGATCCATTCCAAAGGGTTTGCACCCCTGTCATGTCTGGTTGTCACCCCTTGTCTGGGCAGCTGTCACAATTATGCCCAAGTGCCCACTAGTCTGAGCACTAACAGAGTACCTTGGTATACATGTGAGCTCAGGGCAATAACCAAAATTGGTGATGGCTAGAATCCAAATGAAGAAAAAACTTGATCTGAGACTGGTCAAACTGCCTTGGTTACTCTGCGTGATGATCTGCACTGGGAGAGTTTAACTTTCTTGGTTCTCTCAGCACCTTTTGGTACCACTGACCATAGTATTACTTTAGATAGTTTGAGATGAAGGTTGAGGGCACTGTTTTGCAATGGTTGCCACATCTACTTAGTTCACTCAGTACAGAAAGTGGTGATAGGGGAGGGCTTATGCTTGAAATGCTGGAAACAATGTTTCAGCGTACAATGGGGTTACATCTTAACTCTCATGCTGACCAATTTTTACATGAAGCCACTGGATGAGGTCATCCAGAAATTTAGTGTGAAGAATGAACGACACTGAGCTCTACTGTTTTTTGTTTTTGGTTTTTTTTAAAATCTAATGCAGGGTATATTCTAAATTAATGTATAAATGTGTTAATGAGGGGCATATTTAACTCAGCAAAGCAGTGAAGTTGCTGGACAATTAACCTGCACATTTGAGTCATTTCAAATTTGTGCTGGTGCGGTGAGTAGGTGGGGAATATATATATACATTCTCATTAATGTGCCACATGTACAGTTCTGTGATACACATTGATCCAGGATTGCTCCTTAGAGTCACAGGTGGCATCAGTGGCTTCATCTCATGCACCAACCATGACAATATTAGGACAGAGGCAGATGTAGGTTACTTACATCTGGTCGTATCCAGCTTGGATTACAGGAATGCATGATATGTGGGGTTGTATTTCAAAGTAGTATGGCAACTTCAATTAGTGCCAAATAGGACTGAATGTTTGTTAACTGGGCTCATACCTTACCTCATCCAGGTGAAGTATAATGTTTTGTTGTTGTAGTTCTGTGTCCTGTCCTTGCTCCACCAGCTTACCAGTGGAGAGGGGAGGCAATTCTGACAATGAAGAGGTTTCTGGTCTGGTCTCCAGTGTAAAGGATTAGGAGGGTGCTCTTACCAGAGGAGTGAAAAGACCAGGCCAGCACCATCTTTGTTGTCAGAATTGTCCCTCTTCTCCATCTTTTCCTCACTTTTAAGCAGCAGCAAAAGCAACAATGCTCCCTCTCTGGGGTTTGAAAGCTAAGATATGGAGGTGATGGATGATGGCTCCTTGCATCCAAATACAGATATATGCTCACATAAGCCCAATTATATATTCAATACTATATTCAATTATAGGACTGACTATGGACACCATTATATCACATTAGTACTTCCTCAACTATTCTGGCTTTCAAACTCTAAAGACCTTTAATAGGTTGGGGCCAAGTTACCTGAAGAATTGTCTCTTCCAATGCATCTGCAGAAGTATACCAAGTCTACTAAAACTTCTGGGACAATATTGTTCATCTCAAAAGTACTACAAGATCTCTTTGCATACTGATATTCCAGACTAACATAGCTATGTCTCTGAATTCTGTCTTTCCCCATATATACTTGTCCAAATCATGAAGACTTTTTCAAGGGTGTGAAAAGTCTTTTGTTGAGTTATGATAATCCCATGAATTTCATGTGGTTTTCATAGGCAAGGAATACTCAGAGGGGGTTTGCCATTGACTTCCTCTGAAATATACCCTACAGCACCTGGTATTTCATAGTGTTTTCTCATCCATATACAACCCAGGCTGGATGGCTACTAGCAGCTTCTCATAAAGAGCACCACAGCTATGGGATGTCCTCCAGAGTGAGAATTACTTTACATCTACTTTGTACTCTCTTCAGTGCCTATTTTCCCAGGTTTTTAATGGGCTTTCTCAGCCTGCATCTGCACTGCAAAAATAATGCAGTTTGACATCACTTTAACTGCCATGGCACAATGCTATGGGATTCTGAGGTTTATAGTTTTGTGAGTTATTTAGCCTTTTCTGTCAGAGAGCTGTAGTGCCACAATAAACTACAAATCCTAGGATTCCATGATACTTAAAGTGGTATCGAATAGTATTATTTCTGAAGTGTGATTCAGCCTCAGAGGTTTTAGTGCCATGCTGTGATAATATTTTTTTCTGTCTGTCTGTCTGTCTGTCTGTCCGTCCATCCATCCATCTATCCATCCATCCATCCACACACATAAATATCAATCAGTCAATCAATCAATCAATGACTTAGGTTTGCCAGTCCTTTATATCTGGCATCTCATTTGAATATTGTGTAAATTATTATAATTAGGCATATTATTAATTTGCATTCTGATTATGCAAATTCAACACATTAATCATTTGCACTTTTTTACCATTATGTTTGAATCTCAGTATATACTAAGCTAAGTGCTCTTTTTTGTTCTTTTTCCTACAGCTGGTGTGAAGGGAGGGAGGCTTTCAAGCAGCCCCAGAGAGTAAAGGGACTCCTTTTACTCTCTTGAGGCTGTTTTGAAGCAAAGTTCTACCATGCTGCCTTGCCTTAGGCTCAAGACATCAGCACAATCACCACATACCACAAGGCCATTTCTGCTTGCCCTCTTTGCTTTCCCACCTTCTGGGTCAGTTGGAGGAAGGAGTGGGGGATGGAAGAATAAGGTGGCAAAGCAATGCCTGTGCAACTGGAGCCTGCAGGGGGATGAGATTCCTGCAAGTGCCAGTCTTCTTGCACTGTTTCCTGCTTCACCATCACTGCCACATTTTAACCTATCCATTGGCCTGCAATGAAGGAGAAATCTGGTATTTACTAGTTCAACTGGTCCAGCTGGCCAGGACATTTTTTAGTCCCTTCAACAAGGGATTTTAAAGATTTTCCAGTACAAATGGCAAATCTACAATCACTAATTGATCACTCTAACTTCAGTTAGATGTCACAGGATTGAATTTAGGGACTATGTCCTGAAACAGATGGGCAAAAAGTGCCGCCTTTGGCCAATCTGAGGGTGTGGTGTGCCCCTGGATCAGCCAGAAGCCACACTGAGGCTGGCTAACGTGGCCCAAAGCTGGTTGCAAAAGGAGTGCAAAAACCCACTGCATCTTGCTGATGATCTGTTCTGGAATGCAGCAGCAGCTGGCCTCAGGATCGTAGCATCTGGACACAGTGGTCCTGCAAAAATTGGAGGTTGATCAGAGCTGGGGTGGCCTCTGTTTGCTCCAAACTACTAGTCTATTTGACCCCTACCTGCATGCAAAATATATGCTGAACCATAGAACAATGGTCTCTTTTACAGTGGGCTAAAGTCTTTTATGCTCTAGAATAACTGATAGCATAACACCTCATGAAGACACTTTTCAATCTGCAGGGCTCTTGTTCCAGCCTGAACTGTTTTCATGCTTGCTCACCATTAATATATTTGTCAGCAAGAATGCACACACCATTATACAAGTACATGGTCAATTTGGTGAAAGCAATTTAAACCATTTGCTTGCACTAACTTGACACATTTAATCTTTTTTATTTTTAGCAAGTAGGATAATAGGTGCAGACTTTTCAAAATGAAATCTGCAATCTCAGTGTCAAGTTGCTATTCAGCCACATGTTTTGTTGTTTTTTTTTTTTAAAATGAATGTGCATAAGAGTGGGTGAGGGTAAAATAGGTCACTTTGGAACAAAACAGACTGCCCAAAAAGGGCCGACTGGGGCCACCCTGGAGCTGCTCCTTCCTGAGCTGCAGCAACCGCATGCACATGGCCCCAATCCGGCCCATTACCACTGTTTCAAAGCAGCTTCTGAAAAAGAGTGGGTTTTTTTACCACTTCTTTTCAGGGTGACTTCTCTGGGTTGGGGCAACTTGGTAACTGCTTCTGGGTGGCTTGGGGGCATGCGTCATGACTGCCATGCCCCAAAGCCACTGGGAAGTGGGCTTTTTTGCCCATCTGTTTTGGGCCTTTCTACAAAATGGAGTACCAACCAAATATCTAGATAATTTCACCTGATTTCCAGTCAATTTACAGGATGTGATAGAAAAAGATGTATGTATAATATGTATCGACAGAAGAAAGTAGGTATGAAAAATACACACCATATACTGAAAAAGATGAGCTCTGATTACAATCTCATCATGAAATACAGTTGGCCCTCAATATTTGCAGCTTTGACTTTTGTGGTTTTGATTATTTGCAGTTTTGATTAATATGTTCTCTCTAAGAATCTCTAGCTTCTGTCGTGCAACTTTGCCAGATGTTGACCATATAGTTGTTCTGGAAAACCTAAAAGTTCCTAGAGAAAACACTTCTCTAGGCATTTGAAGGTCCTCCAGCATGATTCTATGATCAACCTCTGGCAGATGTTGGCCATACAGTTGCACTGGAGGACTTGGAGATTCTTAGAGAGGTGTCCTCTAAGGTAAAAAGAATAATATTTTTCCATTGGTGGTTTTTCCACATTCATGGCAGTCTTTCAACTCTAACCCCAGCGAATGTGGAGGGACGACTGTATTCAGATATAATAATCCCTTTCTTGCAGTCCAGAAGCTATAATACAAGATGACACTGATAATATTGACGACGACAACAACAACAACAACAATACTCTGCACAACACTTTTCTGTAGCATGTGCAGTTCAAAAGCATATGAAGGGAGATAGAGTGGAGAATTTAATGAAAATTTACTATATTTACCTTTCAATGTTAAAAACATTTTTCTCTCTGTCTAGAATAAACCTTAAAGTATTTGGCATATCCTTTAATATTAGCTCATCATTTATCTATAAATAGATTTTTTCTAAAACATCTCAGCACCATTTGTTCAGAGGCACATATACTTAACCATCAGTTTTTCACTTTTCCATAAATTGTTGCACATGATTTTTATCCAGCCATGACAGATTTTGATTTAATATGATTAACCTATGAAGAAGTGGAAGGACATAATTCTTTTAGCATAATTTCATGAACAACGGGTAGAACCATAATTCTTTCATTAATTCTTTTAGTATTAAAATATTTTTTGGAGGGATTTGGATACCAGCTTTCTGAAAAAGAGAAGAAATCTGTTTCTTGGGGTGAAACATAAGTTGAAAGAAATATATTGCAAAACAAGATAAGGTCCAAAAGAAACTTAATTGTTCTAATCCCAATTTTAATTGTTTAATTACTTGCACATACTTGGTGATGACCAGATATATAGTTCGGGTTCTTCTGGAATCTACAGATGTATTTGCTGCAGAGGACCAGAGGCAAGAGCTGAGATATCCATCCGAAAACTAAGATGAATAATTTTGGTGATTTTGTCTGATCTAATGTTTTATGACTGGCACATATGAATGCCAAATAGAAAACAATATTCCTGAGCCAGAAAGGCACCCCTATTTATTTTATTTTCATTTATTTTTTTATTTATTTCAAGGATTTATATCCTGCCTTTCTCCCACAGTGGGATTCAAGGTGGGCTTATACAAGCAGTCCTGCAAAATTCTCCCAGTTCCCCCTTCCCTTCCTATACTCCCTGTCTCATATCACATAGAATCCTAAAGAGTGTCTCTTGACTGCCTTATCAGCAAGAGCTGGGAAGGGACAGAAGTGGTTTCTGTGGGAGAGGAAGCCAGGAAAAAATTCAGTTGAGTGAATAGAGTTGCTCGCTCTCACTCATATCTAGATTCAGCTTCATTAATTTTATTTCTTACTAATTGGCACAATTCTCTGATTCTTGATAAAGTAACAAAAGTTTCTATCAATAAAAAAAGGAAGTACCTATGTGGCCAATTGCTTATACGGAGCTTTGATCCTTTACATTGTATCCAACTGATTTTTAACACATTGGTTTTATTTAAGTTATTCTCATATTTGCATTCCTATTATCCTCTTATCTCCATTGGCCTCTCATTTCAGGCAGTGACTGGATCTACATGAATTGCTATATCACCAGGTCCTTGGACACTTTCACTGGATGAAGCTGCTTTCCTTTTGCTTTTATATCTGGAAAACATAAGCTCTGTTACCAGCACAGTAACAAGAGTTGCCAGATAACACCTTATAGACAGAGCACAATAGTACAGATTTAATGATAACAAGATCAACCATGCTACTACCATTAAACCTACTTGTGAACTGGCTCTAAATTGTGAACATTGGCCTGCAATTGTACAAAAGAACTTAAGTATAATTGGAAACATCCATGCAGAAAAAAGAAATAATGTGCTTAAGCATTATAGAATGAGAGTAATATCTCATTGAAATCAATGCAAAGGGCATTAACTGTATTACACACAAGGAATGGGAAATCATGGGCTGTATGCTTTGATTACAGTTCAAAACGATCCAAGTAATGTTTACATTTTGTTGAAGGAGTAGAAATTCTGCAGTCCTTCAGATAGTATTGGACTGCAGCTTCCATCAGCCTTATCCAGCATAGCCAACACATTGAAATGCCAGGGGCAGCAGTCCAACAACATCTGGATGGCTGCAATTTGGTCATGCCATTTATATTTTCCAAAACATAATTTTTGTTATTTTTATCTACTTGTTCCACTAATCCAAAATGCATCTTACCATTTATCTTGCATGAAGAGGTCAACAAAACTCTGCATTCCCACACAAGACACGTACAAACTACAGACTTGGGGAAAACATACAGAACTCTCTGCTTTTTCTCTGTCTCTCCAACCCTGCCCTCCCTTTATCTAATGTTCTGCCTGATTAAGAGTTCTGAAGAATAAATTGCTCTTTATTTTGTGAGATTTTAATTGGGTGTAAAAAATGTCTTGCCCTCCTGTGGATTTTTTTCCTCCTCTACAAGGCCGCCAACATAACTACCTGTGCTTTTTGTACTTTTTGAAAGTCTAAAATAGTTTCCTCTGTCTATTCTACTTAAAGTTAAATAATTTCCTGTTCTATCCTAAGGCAACTGAAAGATAAAACTTTTTTTTTAAAGAATGGTTTCCAATACAGGATGCTGGAAATTAAGTCCGATTTGTGAAAAATACCCACTGTGGCATTTCTTAGCATAAGAAGTTAAAGACGTTTATAAAAGGGAAGTTTTCCAGACCATCCAGTCCCTTACAGGCCCTTGCCATAAGGAAATATATACATTTGTCCCTCTGTATTCGCTAGGGTTAGTGGCACAAGACCCCCATGAATATGGAAAAATCACAAATAACAAAAACATTATGTTTTTATCTGAGAGGACACCTTTCTAGGAGTCTCTAGGTCCTTCAATGCAACTCTGTGGTCAATGTCCGACAGACAATGACCATAGAACTGCATTGGAGGAGCTACAAATGCCCAGTAGAGTATTCTCTCTAGGAATCTCTAGGTGCTTCAGTGCGACCTTTAGTTAAAGTTGACCATAGAATTGCACTGGAAGACCTAGATATTCCTAGAGAGAACATATTAATCAAATCCATGTAAAATCAAATCTGCAAACATCAAATTCCCAAATATGGAGGGATGAGTGTACTCTGAGGGACTGGGGAGAGCTGTTTAAACCATGTGAGATAATTGTGTTATTGCTAGTGGAAGGCAGAATAATCCTCCTCCCAAATTAGTTCAGGTTTGGACAATTCTCATTTCCTTCAGCAGCAACCCACCTGCAGCAGCAACCCATTCTGTATTGTTCAAAGAGACTGTGTGTATGTGTGTGTATGTGTGTGTATGCGCACGATCCCCTCAACATATTTTTACTACAAACCTTTAGTGTATGATTAATAGCATGTACTATTGTGAATAATGGCATTGAGTTGGATGGGACTATACGATTAAAAAAAAAATGTGTAGAGAAATATACCCTCAGGGAATTGCTGATGATGAACAGAGCCTTCCAATTCTAGGTTTTGAGTCTGAATGCGGTCCATTAATATTCAGGTCAAAGAATGCATTGCCACAAACTCTTCACTGGCTTTAGTTAGATGCTTTTGTTTTTACAAAGAAAGAAGTAGAAATGTTTAAGAAAGAACAAAAATTTAGACCAGTGGTGAAAGTTTTAAGAAGTGCTGTTTTTCTGCCCCCTCACCATTTTTATTTTTATTCTTTTTGGAAAAGAAAAGGGCAACTTACTTGAAGCCTCCATGAATGAGGATTCACCTTTGAAATCATTTGTAGCCCACATTGTGTTAGTTAGAAAAATCTTTTTCCCCCAAAATTAGAACTGGACTTTTAGCCAGTTCCAGTTTTGTTTTTATCTGAACTTTTAGACTTTTTTTAAAAAATTATTCAACCCTGAAGGGTCTTGGTACAGAAAACTGACATCTAGACATGTTGAAGTTACTAACAACTGGCATTTTGTGAATAAAATACAGTGATATGTTGCAAGAGGTGTGTGTGTGTGTGTGGTATATTTTAATAAATCTGAACAAGTTTCTAAAAGTAGTTAAACTACTGGATCACTGAGAAACTATTGAATAGTTGAAAGACAATTCAGACACAGGACATTTATAGTCCAAGACTTTAATAGGCATACCAAGTAAAGCATTGGAGCTTATGATAAGTGTCTTTCCCTCAGACTTGAATAACCACATCTGCAGCCTGGAAAGAGGTGTCCTTGGGACTTCACTCCAACAGATGGGTGAAGGGGGGAAAAGGGGCGTTTGGCCCCTTTCTCTTCCAGATTGCTGGCACGGCTGTGTAAAGGCCATGCCAGCGAGGCGTGTGGGGAAAAGGAGCTCAGTTTTCGCGCTCCTTTTCATGACGCTGAAAGGACAACCCAAGTGCCCTGCAGCGTTGCAATGACGTCAGGTATGCAGTGGTCCACATGGACATGATGCGTGCCATGATGCCATCATACATGTGCGTATGGACGGCACGATTTCAAAATGGCGCCATCCATATGTGCTAGGGCTGGGGAGTGTGCAGTTGCTGCGCTCTCCCAGCCCTACTTAGGGCGTGGGGACAGCCCTTTTGGGCTGTCTGTACAGGGCCTGCTCTTAAGAGTAAATGTGATGAGACAAATTAGTGATGTGGCATGCGCTGCCATCTGAAGTTTGCTCAATTGGTGGGCATGGGGAAAGGAAATGAGTCAAAGTATACGTAATCCTGAAGTTCATGACCATATGATGTCAACATAGTGATGCACTGAGAGCTCTCTGAAAGAAAATTCTTTAAAAATTTTTTTAAAAGAAACATTATTGTTAAAATCAAGGATAGATAGACAAAAAAGAAAAAAAGGAAGAACAAACAAACATCCAATTACAACTTATAATTACAAACATTAATAAACATATACTAAGGTCTGAAACAGATGGGCTGAAAAACCATGTTGTGGTTGTGCTGGCACCATTTGCATCAGAGCTGTGGCAATCACATGCGCCCAGCCTCGAACTGGGCTACTGTCATTGAACTTGACTGTTGGAAAGGAGCAGATTTTTTTCTCTCCTTTTTGGGCCAGTTCTTTTTGGAAGATGTGGCACTGGATGGAAGATGTGGCACTGGAAGATGTGGAAGATGTGGAAGATGTGGCAGTGGATGTTAAATGTTTGGAAGATGTGGCACTGGATGTTATGCCCTGAATACGGCAGGAAACTGTGTTATTTTACAGATGCTCACCCAATGAATGATAGATAGACTAACAATGTGTGGTAGACAACATTTTTTGTTTAGCTTCTTTCACACTACACAATTATAGCATTTTATTCATGTTTTAATTACCATGGTTCCATCTTATGAAATCCTAGGAGTTGAACTTGAATGAGTTATTTAGAATTCTCTTCCATGAAGAAACTTCATGATGTATTTGATTAGAGGGAAATCCATAAATGTTCTTTTTTGAAAGAATGGATCTTATTTTTAGAATATGTACAACAGAGGGAAGAAGATGCAATAGTAATAAGTTTCAATAGTTGATATGAAAATAGACAAAGATAAGAATTGGATATTAGTTGTAAGCTAAGATAACAATTAGTGGATTACATAAATTAAGGTAGATTGCTTAGCCATATAGGATAAGAAGAAATGTGGAAGGTTAACTTTACAAATGCAGCAGAAGAAAGTTCTGAAGTAGTTTATTGTGTTTATTATTAGTATGTTGATTTTGTGCATGCACTCCCAAACAGATGAACCAGTAACATGGTTTCCTGCCGTGTTTTGGGCATAGCGTTTAGCCGACACCACATCTTCAGAAAAGAACTGAGCTGAAAAGGAGTGGAAAAATCTGAGTATTAATCATATTTGGATTTAATAATTTTTGTGATAGTTCTTCAAAGGAAAAAAAAAGAAAAAGAAAATATTACATATCTATCACCAGCAGTTTCCCTTTAAGCAATCATAGTTGTCACATCAGTTTTCCAATGTATGAATCAATGGGACTAAATATTCAGTGGAAATTTTATGCCATCAGCTTTTGAAAAGAAATCTCACAGAAAAATGTAAGAACATGCCTAAATAATAATAGGTGTGCAATCCCACTTATTAGAAATTTATTATCTAAAAATGCATAATAAATATTTAAGAAATAGAACTCTTCACTAATTAACAGGTTTTTAGTAGGTCATTTTCTTGTTTCTAACAAATGAAAAATAAAAGTTTTCATATTGAACTGTGAAATGATAATATTTCATGGTTAATTCTCATGCTTAAATTTAATTTATACAATTAACCTGGCTGAGGAGTCGGTGGATAGAATCATCCTCAATACATTGCCTCAGGTTTCAACCTTGTATCCATATATTTGAAAGTAAGCTCCACTGAACTCAGGGGGGCTTACTGTGTAGAATTGTGCTTTGAGTAAAGAAACTCATGAAATATTTGTCAATAGCATTAGATACTGCATTACTGACTGCAGCTGTTTTTCTTTGCATTTTTTTCCAATTAATATCTAGTTAAAATCTGTATTTTAGCTGGAGGTAATGATACCAATTAATTCATCAAAAATTTCAGTCCAAATGAGAAGGATTTAGTCTGAATGGATAAGGTTTTGCTATTAGTACAGCACAAGTGGCTAATATGTTTCACACAATAACATACACACTCTCACACACAAACACACATGCAAAGCAAACCATTAGCATTTTAATTTGTGTCTGCATTAAAATTACTTTCCTGTAAAGCATGAACAAAAAGGCTACTACTCTAAGATGGCTATTCCTTCTTTGCAAAAGGCTGAATGTAAAGTTATGTAACCGTAACAGCTGCTAACCTTATCTCTTGAACAAACAGAAGATAATGCAATTGAGCTTGCTTTTAGTAGAGAGAGAGGTCATTCCACTGGGATATCTAACCTTTAGAATAAAATATGGATTAGTGGACTTGTTCAATATTTGAATTCCACTGTAAACATGATACTTTAATATGCACTCCTGTAGGTTTCTCAGATGCTTCCTGGTCTTAAAACACCCTATGCCAGCTAAAGAATCAGAAATAAGTGGCAAAGAAAGCACAGCTGGACAACAGAAAAGTTCTGAAATCCATATTATGGGAACACCTTTATTAGGTCAATCAAAAGGGCTAATATTATTTCCTTTTTTATATTATACTTACATACAGTTTTTCTTCTAATAGTAGGACCCAAGGTAATTCACAATGTGATTTTTTTTTTTAAGAAAAAAAGAGAGCTAACAATCCTATTGGCATCCTATGCTAGTTCTATGATCTGTTATATAAGCAGCTACATTTTTACTCAGTTACCTAGCAAGACAAAGTAACCATTCCTATCATCAGATCCAGAAGGCCTGTTTTTCCAATGCTTGG
Source organism: Urosaurus nigricauda (assembly GCA_034509955.1). Classification (NCBI taxonomy): domain Eukaryota; kingdom Metazoa; phylum Chordata; class Lepidosauria; order Squamata; family Phrynosomatidae; genus Urosaurus; species Urosaurus nigricauda. The sequence continues at coordinate 278,836,017 of JAOEGL010000001.1, forward strand.
CTTCTGGACAAGTTCCTTGGAGCATTGTGTTTGGGAAGAATAGCTTTGACAATTCCTTTTGCACTTGGAACTCAGTTTGCAGTAATGGAAGCAAGCTGAGGACAAGGGTGGGGAGGGAAGAGAAGGGAAAATGGGGACATTTTAAAAACAGTTGAAAACGGGGGAATAACAGAGAATTAAACATGATTATCCTTGCCAAATTTTGAATCAGTCACTTGGGTAGTAACACATTCTGCTCCAATAAACACCACACAGTAATTCACTTATCAGGACAGATCTGAAATTTATGGAAAAGAGCGTGAAAAATGAATGCACCATCCTAATCATATTGCATCTAGGTACTAGTTTCCAAAAAGTTTACTCCACATTCCAGACATATGTCTGGAATTTCTGCAATTTGGGACACCCAAAATATCACAAGGAAGTAGTTTGGATGTTCTCAATAGCCTGACTGAAGCAGTAATCCAAATGGAAATAAGGTATTATAACTGGGCCGTAAGCATCAAATAAACAGATGACTGTACACGATCATGAAAAAAAAATTATCATGTTAATCACAAGCCTGGATTTTGTCAAGCAGTGGCTGTTCTCAGTTCAGCTGATATTGAAGGATATCCATTCTGAGTGTGAAAGAAACAGAAAACTACTAGCATATTGCAGTTGCTTTGTAATACACCTTTCCTGTACAACATTGCTTGGTCTTTTGTGAACCTTGAACTGTTATAATTGTCTCTTTTACTGTTATTATGCTAAAGTGTGTTTTATAATGCTTGACAGGTTAATTGGATTATAGTTCTTTGATATATTGTATCTTTTTCCTTTTTTCCCCTTTTTTCTTTTTTCTTCTTCCGGGTATTATGTTATTGGTATTTAATGTGTTAATATTGTTTGGATTTGAACCTGTGCTGAGGGACTGGGAAAGGGATCATTTATGAACTTCATTTGATTTGTAATGCTTTTATGTTTTCCATTTGACTGCCATTGTATTTATATTGTTTATTGATTTTGTTTTGTTTAAATATTGATCAGAGGATTGGGAGGGGATTGTTTGTATTATTGTATTTCCTGTATTGTATTTTTATACTGTTATTAGGTGCCTGGATTCTCTGTGATTGGGCGGGATATAAATAAATCTATATAATAATAATAATAATAATTATTATTATTATTATTATTATGTATCTTGTACAGCCATTGTTATGAAAAAAGTAAGTAATCTTTACCAATGGCTCTTTAGAAACTAGTCCAGTATCACAATTGGGAATTTACACAAATTTGACAATGAGGAAATAGAAACAGTAAAAGAGTTCTTGTTCCTATGATCAAACATTGAATGGAGCAGGGACTGCAGTCAATAAATCATAAAAAGACTGATAATGGAGAGGGCAGCTATAAAAAAAAACTAGAAAAGATCCTAAAATGTAAAGATACACAATTGAACTCAAAAGTTAGAATTGTACAAGCCACTATATTCCCTATTGCCATGTATGGATGCAAGAGGTGGACAGTTGAGAAAGTGGATAGGAAGAAAATCAATTCATTTGAGATGTGGTGCTTTAGAAGAGTGTGAGGATACCATGAACAGCCAAAAAGTCAACAAATGGGTCCTAGAACAGATCAAACCACAAATCTCTCTGGAAGCCAAATGACGAAACAAAGCTTAACGTACTTTGGCCACATCATGAGAAGTCATGACTCATTGGAAAAACAAACAAACAATAATGCTAGGAAAGGTGGAAGGAAGCAGAAAGAGAGGAAGACTGCATGCTAGATGGATGACTATATAAAGAGGTCATGGGTATGAATTTGCAGGAACTCAGCAGAGCAGTGGAGGACACAGAGTCTTGGAAATGTCTCATCTAAGGGGTCACCATGGGTTAAGATCAACTCGATGGTGGATAACAACAACAACAGCGCCACATTTATTTATTTATTTACAGTATTTCTAACCCGCTCTTCTCAACCCGCAAGGGGGGACTCAGGAGTGGCTTACAAGGCAATCATTAGATGCCGGCAGTATACAATTTAAAACATAAATACAGCAAAGTTAAAACAAGCACAATCAACAATAATTAACAATCAAACAGTTTAAGATCTCAATATATGATCCTTCCATATCCCAAAGCGGTAATCCGTGTTCTTATGACCATCAACGTTAGCCAGTCCCAGTGAAGTGCTGCATTACATTAATGTGCAAAAGCCTGGTCCCACAACCATGATTTTACTTTCTTCCTAAAGGCCAGGAGGGATGGGGTTGATCATATCTCACTCGGAAGTGCATTCCACAGGTGGGGGGCCACTGCCGAGAAGGCTCTGTTTCTTGTCCCCGCCAGCTGCAATTGTGAGACTGGTGAGAGCGAGAGCAGGGCCTCCCCAGAAGATCTTAAGTTGCGAGGTGGGACGTAGAGGCAGATGCGTTTGGACAAGTAAGCCAGGCCAGAACCGTATAGAGCTTTAAAGGTCAAAGCCAGAACTTCGAATTGAGCTCAGAAATGGGCACATGAAGCCTAATTTCCTATGGATTTCAAAGAAAGCCTAAATCTTGGTAGTTATAATCCAAAGAAGGTTAGTTGCAGTTATTCTGAATGGGGTAGCTGTACTGGCCATGTGGCAAAATACAATAATATCCAAAATCCACAAAAGAGTGATACCTTTATTGAAGCAACCAAAATGCACAAAATACATTTTGCAAGCTTTTTAATCTTCACTGGTTTCTTCATCAGGCAAAGAGTTTAAAAATCATACAGGAGGAAAAAAATCATGATCATGTTAATCACAAGCCTGGATTTTGTCAAGATATGGCTGGTCTCAGTTCAGCCAGTATTGGAGGGACATTCATGCAGGCAGGCCCCTCCTCCTTCTGGCCATGTGGGTATTCTAGGAATTTTTTTTAAAAGTTGCATTAGAAAAAAAAATGCTTCTCTTGAGATCTAAGTTGCCTCCATACTTTGTGAAGCTAAAAGCTCATTTGTTAGGCAGAGATTTCAGTTATTGTCAGTGTGTTTCACTGATTTCAGGACTATTTGAGCAACTATTTGAGTTTCTTTCTTTAACATGCCTACTTCAGCACAGACCTATTCAAACTGAATGGATGTACATTCAGCCCTCCATATCCACAGATTCTTTATCCAGGCATTCAATAATCCATGGCTTGAAATATCTATCTATCTGTCTATCTATTTATTCCAAAAATCAAACCTTGATTTTGCCATTTTATGCAAGGGACACCATTTTACTATGCCATTGTATTTAATGAGACTTGAACATCCATGGATTTTTGTTATCCATGGGGGCCATGGAACTGAACCCCAGTGGATACCAAGGGTCCACTGTACTTTTGAACAAACAGGAGACTGTGTTGTTAAGAATGGTTAATTTTGGATCAGGCTCACCCCAGCTAAAAGTAATATTAGAATCAATAAATGAACATTCATGCAGTTTACACTTCACTGTGTATCTACATTTTGAAACTCTCCATCTGCATATGAAACTAGGTGGCTTGTTGATACTTAGATATGATTGACATGATTTGAGAAGAATGGGCTATTTGCTTTGCAATCAGATGCTGACAATGATTGACCAATTGACTGAAAACATCCTTTGCATGGCAAAGTAAATAAATGTGGTAGGAAGGCTTTTTGTTTCCAAACGATTGCTCCAAGTCCCTAATGAGCATGCTAAATTATTTCAGAAGCTCTCAACTATTCTAAAATCATTAATGAAACCATTATAATTCCTCATTTCCTCTGCAGTAAAGGAGATGGATAAACCCCAAACTCATTTCAATGTTGTGAAGTTGAAGGTCTGCATGGCCAGCATTCACAGTTTTCTGAGGGTTTGCCAAGCAATGTGGCCATGTTTTGGAAGAGTTTATTCCTGATGTTTCATCTGCATCTGTAGCTGGCAACTTCAGAAGGTGGTGACATGGAAGTGTGTGGGGTATATATAAATACTTGTGTGACCTTTGGTTGAGAGGAAGCAATTTACATGCTAATCTCTGTTGTTGGTCTGTTGTTGCTAATTAAATAGACACACATCCACCTTGCATACCCTCCTACCCTGAGGCCTTGCCATTAAACTAAAGACCAACACACAGATTAACATGTAAATCACTTCCTCCCAACCAAGGGTCACACAAGTGTATGTGTGTGTGTGTGTGTGTGTACACACACACACATACACACACACACACACACACAAACACACACCCTACACACTTCCATGCCACCACCCTCTGAAGATGCCAGCCACAGATACAGGTAAAACATCAGGAGCCTGGAAAACCCACAGAAAAATCCTTTTCAACATTGTATATGAAAACTATTTTTGTTTAGAAAAATAGTCACAATTTCTAGGATATTCCTGGAAAGCACAGAATGATTCATAATATTAATCCTTTTTACTCAGAGCCAGGATGATGCAAAATTCTTAGTATGATTGCAAGTATCCTTGGGGAGAAACTTTCCTTAGCCTCATTGCCTTTGGATAGTCTTGAACAAGTCTCTCATTCCAAATTGGCTCACGGTAATATTGCATTAGAAATGAAGAATCAGTTGTGAAAACATGCAAAGTGCAAAGTGATGTAATAGAGGTTGTCTCACTTTCTCCAAGAACAGACATAACCTCTTAGGAAGTGACTTAAACTATTTGTGTTAGTAGAATACAGAGACATAGCCATGTTAGTATGCAAAGGGATCTTGTAGAACCTTTGAGGTTAACTGTGACTAACAGTCTCAAAGGTGTTACAATATTATTTTCCATACTGATATTTATTTTAGTATGAAACATAACTACAGCATGCAACTATAACCAGCCATCTGAAAAGCAACAAGAGAGTTTCACCCCATGTTCCCTCTGAGATACCCCCTTCTGCAACTTTTAAAATTTTCATTCACTGTATGCATTTTATCACATATCATTTTATCATTCTTATAATTTCAGTCACATTTATACATGCAATTACTTCATCACATTGGTTAGACTTCTTGTCTAGCTGGTTGCTATGAATCCTAGTCATGTCCATTGGACCTTCTTTCAAACTTCATGTTTAATCAAAAGTTTGAACAAATCCTATACACACATGTTATCTTCAGACCTTCAGATGAGTTGAAAATGGAAGTGAGATAATCCATTTTTTTTCTCTTTCACCTTTCACTTAACATTTCTGATCTGGCCCAGTGTCTCATAGGGAACATCATGGTTCAAACTGGATTGGACCTGCGCTTTCATGTAAAAATCAACAAACTCAGTCTCACCCATTTAATCACATTTGACTTTTCCAATCAAAGGAACTTTTCTTCAGAGCAAAAGTATTTCCAGTAGAAAAATCTGGATATCTTTTGAGCTTTGCACTAACCCCACCCCCCAGGTCTAAGACAGCCTGATGAAATAATGAACAACTCCAAATAATAAAAAACAAATGTCACTATTAAAGCAAACGTGATTGTAGTTTCATCAGCGTATGCGAAGAGAATTTGAAACAATTCTCTTGAAATTAGGAACTGGGTCTTGAAAAGAAGTTTCCTGTTTGGCTGTGCCTGATGGCTATTCACATTAACTGCTATTTAATTCAAAATACTGAGTGATAGCTGAAGAAACTGGCATATGCTTTTCCTAAAGAGGGGAATGATTAGTCTTTGTGTGCCTAATTATAATAACATTTGCTATCATACATCCCAACTACTTCAGTCTCCCAGGGATTTGGCAGCATGTAACAATGAAGCAAGGTTACTCCAGTGTCCAATTAAGCTTTTCTTGGAGGATTAATAAGGCATGTCTCATCAGTCCCGTTACACCCAGAAGTGTTAATCTTCACCTCATCATTGTAATCTTACACAAAATTCTGCAGATCAAGAGTTGCTGAGTGTTAGAGTTAATTGCTCCATTAGAGCAATGCAGTCCTCAGCCTCATGTCCAATAATAGGCTATTGTATTCCCCAGGCTACACAGCATACGCCAACCAGAAGAGAAGGCAAGTCATGAGTGCTGCAGGAGTTTACAACAGTATATCAATGCTCAGTGCTACTCTGTGCTCTTCTTCCTCCTTTTTAACAATCTCATCAGTATGGTGAACAGACAGTGATCTCCACTCATGTTTCTCTTTTCTTTCTTTTAGAGTCTGAAGTTTCTAAAGACTGGAGCAGTAATGGGATGGTGGTGGAATAGAGCTGAACACACTTAAAATAGACCATGGACTGGTCCGATTTTAAAATTTATTACTCTTTTAATTGTTGCTTAGAGCCACATTTTTATGAGGCAACAAATGATTAGAGTTTTAATAATCAGGCCTCATTTTACAAAGGTTGCAAAACAGTAGTGCTAAATATGGAGCTTATCACTCAGCATTTTAAACCAGCTCCAGCCGCCCAGCTCCAGCCTCCCGAACCACTGGCTGCCATCAACCCCGGTCCCAGTTGGGTCCAAGCTGTGCTCCGCCAGCACTTTTTAGAAGCCAGAAAGTTTCCGACTTCTAAAAAGTGCTGTTGGAGCATGGCTGGGACCTGGGCTGATGGCGGACGGCGATTTGGCAGTGATTCAGTGTGTGATAATCCCTGCTTCCATCTCATGTCTGGGCTCCAGCCTGGGAGGCTGGAGTCAGTCTAAAATGCTGAGCGATAAGCTCCATAATTTCAGGAAAGCAAAGCTGTCCATTTTATTGGAAGTCATTTGCATAACTTCACAAGATATAATGTATTCTTGAGTAGTTTTTGGGGAGAGTAGGGTGAGATAAAATATGATTGTATTCACTACCTGTCTTTTTCTTTGAACTAGTATGAGCTTGGACAATGCTGTCTTTATTGTTTAGTGTTATACTTTTTAACTTTAGGATCTTGTCTAATTCTTTTATAGCTGTCCTTCTCAGTCCTAGTCTGATTTCTAGGACTGGTAAGGGCAGCTATGAAAGTTGATTTGTATCAGAATCATATTTGCCTCTTCCTCCAATGCAGCTTACATTCAGTTTCCAGGTGATCATGTCATGTAAATTACTGAGGTTTTATAAATTAATCCCCAGATATATTCAGCATCAGGATTATACTATGTCTCTTTACATTATCACCCTCTCCAGTCTCATACTTCCCAGATGTGCTGAACTACCAACTCCAGTCACTCCAGACATTAGCCATACTGGATGTGGATAGCAAAAACTGTGGTCCATCATATCCAAATGGTGTGAGGTGGAAAGAAGACTGATCTGGAAGTTCTTGGGATGCTATAAACATCTATTATCGGAAATGCATCAAAAAAAAATTGGGATGCTAAAAACATCTATTATCGGAAATGCCCATCTTTCTTTCTGAAAGTACTGCTTGGTATTTGAATCCATACTTTATTTATGCCTCAAAATGGCACAATGGTTTCCAGAGGCTCTTATGTGAGGATTATCACTTCTTATAAAATAAATTTAGTGTAATTTATTTAACATACTTTTCCTGGAAAGTTTTCAGATTCCAAATCTGCATCTTGCCCATTGTGCCCTTCAAAATCTGATTCTCTTTCTCCTTCACCAAACAGTTTTCTCAAATAAGAAGCTATTGACATCAGCTGTGCTCGGCATCATGTCCATTTTACTTCAGTAAAAGAAGGAAATTTGATGCTTGGACATGTGTAGCCTTGTGGAAAAGGGTCTTATTTCACTCACTGACAAGCATAGCAGAATGTCTGGCAGTATTTCCCTGGGGACAACCTAGCTTTAAAAATAAAATCAATATTGACTCTTGACACATTTTCATTTACATCAGCGCATGACTCTCAGTCTAGGCACAAATCAATACCTAGCTTTTAACACTGCTCAACTAGTTTGTTCTATGTAAAAGAAGACTGATTTGGCTTGAATGGCTTGTTTTTTTCCCTGAGGATGTGAGCAGGTTACCCATCATTAACACACACTGTTCCTCAGGAAGGAAGTTTGCATCCCCATTTGTCCTGCAAATGTTTAGAAGGACTAGAACTCTTGCATTAATCACATTACATTTACTTGGCCACCACTTACAGTCAATTGACTTTGTAGTGATGGTTCACATGACTACTAAGAGCATGGTCAGCATTGTAGAACAACCTGTAAACCTTGAACATGCTGGCTCTGTGCCTGTATTCAGGAAGTTGTAGGCAACCACCACCACAAGCAGGAGGAAAAACTATCTCAGAATTTGGAAATTATCAATTAAAAAGCCATAAAAAGACTTTGTGTCTTGTAACAGATGCACAGAAATTTTCAGGGAATTGCCCCATATCCAAGGAGCTCATTGTGAGATTTCACAGGGTTTGATAAGTAAGAGTTTTAAATTCTTAAATTTTAACAATGTGATGTTTTTAATTGTTTTAATTGTTTAATTGTTTCAAAATTTGTATTTTTAATGTTTTATACTGTTTTAACTTAGACTGTTTTAAATTTTTTAGCTGCCTTGAGTCCCTGTAGGAACGTGGTATATAAATATACATAAACATAAACATAAACATAAACATAATAATAATAATAATAATAATAATCACTCCTTCCCAAAATTGAGTTGCTGTATGTTTTTTTAAAACTTTATTGTTTTAAGTGGCAAGACAGTACTGTTTTTTTTTTAATTTTGATTAAAATGTCACATTTTATACAACCAATAATTAATTTTCCATGGCTAGAACCAAAATACAAGTATTTTTAGATCACTGAAATAAATCCCACCTTTTTCTTTACAACTGTTTTCCCTACTCCAGCTCCTCCTCCTCAAAACTGCTTTTCATTTTATGGGGGAAAGTTCATAGTATACCTTTGGTTTTGAAAAGTGGAATAAAATAGAAGTTAAGGTAAGCAAAAGGATGGCTTTTATTATCCTTTTTATAAAGAGTGGCCTGGATCCAAAGAACTACATACAAAAGGAGGCTTTGGGTTTTTTGTTTCTTGAACAGTAGGCCCTGTGTGCCTGAGGAGAGGTTTAAAAGCAGTTTGTGAGATGGCATGGAAGCCTTCTGTTCAAAGGAGGGAGGAGTAAAAATCCCCACTGGCTATGCCCAAACCCCTGAGTGCAGCTAAAGTAGCTCTTCAGATCCTTGCCAGCTTAGAGACCTCTGTCTTATCATGCAGAAACAGAAGAAAGACATATTTTTATAAGAAAAACAACCCCAAATCCCTCTGGTAAAGTAGCAGTGCATTTCAATATTCAGTTAAACTTTCCCTTAGTGTTGTATTTTTTTTTACATTTTTGTAGAGAAAGTACATATATTCAACCCAATATTTATACCCTCCTTATACCAGGCTCTGCTCCAGACAAAATTACAATCACTCCTAATGATCAGGTTTTCTGTTTTGGAGAGCTAGTCGATATTAGATGGCATGCTATTGTTTAATCCAAACAAGAGGAGCCCATTTAGTCAACTGCAGAATGGTGAGTCAACATCTAGGTAAATCCAGTTGATTCTGTGCGTTGATTCTAGCCTGGTTTGAGTAATGGGCCAGGATTCTAGGAGACCAGAGTTCAAATCCCAGAGCTTGGAAACTGTCATTTAGAAGGGCATACAAAGCACTTGATTTTGTGTCCTGTGACAGCTATACACAAGTAGATTTTGCAAGGAATTACCACATATCCAAAACCCATTGTAGTATTTTACAAGATTTGATTGAATGACTGGTTCTGCTAGTTGGGACTACCCAACAGAATGTCCAAACCAGTTTAAATGTGAGTCCTATTAAATACAATGAGATTTACTTCTGAATAGTATGACTACATTTTAAACTTAGTTTTGCAGTGGGAATTAGTTTCTTAAATTTTATAATTTTTGGCCCTCAATACCCATTGTTGTTGTTGTTGTTTTTCACCAAGTCATTTCCAACTCACGGTAACTCCGAGGCAAACCTATTGTGGGATTTTCTTGGCAAGATTTGTTCAGAGATGCTTTGCCTTTGACCTTCTCTGAGGCTGAGAGTGTGTCACCCACCCAAGGTCACCCAATGAGTTTCTGGGGCTGAGTGGGGATTTGAACCCTGGTCCCCAGAGTCATAGTCCCAACCACTACAACACATTGGCTTTCAATATCTGAATACCCATGCACCCCCACAAAAATTAGTTTAAAAGTATTTCATTTTTATTTAAAAAAGACAAGATAATTCATATTTCACATAAGTTGTGCACCACACAACTCCATTTCCATTTTCTCCATTCAGATACACATCTTCTGTCCACCTCTTGTGCTGATTTGGGTTGATGATGGCCATCACACACACACAAAAAAAGATTCAAGAATGGAAAAGATGCAGGTGTTTTTGCAGCAAAGAAAGATGATCTCCTATTCTGTCATGGCAAGCCCCACCCCCACTCATAAAAATGGCATCTTTGGAAGTGAACATATCTTCAAGCACTTGTGTACACTCACCCACCTTAAGACAAGGCCAAGGGTGTGGTTGAAATTGGGGGTTGTGCATAGTGTGCAGAAAAGTTAGGCTAAAGAATTAAATTTCTAATGTGCAGTAGTGAGTCCCCCAGCCCAGCACCCAGAATGGGGAATTTAACAAGATTTATCTTCATTCCACCATCTCTCAAAGTTAAGTCAAGAGGAGATGGGGGACGAAGCCTATCACATTCACACAGGAAACTGCTGTGATCTTGGTTTTTTTTTTTAATCTACTGAAATGCCACACTAAGGTGAACAGTTCAGTGAAGGCTAACTATGGAGTTTATCACACAGGAGGAATTTCTCTCAATTTCGAAAGAAATGGAAGTGAGGCCAGTTCACAATTGAGTAAATTCGCTAGTTCAGCGAATTTACATGATTGCGTATTGGCACTGCATTGCGTTCAGAACTGCCTGAAATTGCCTCCCAGTGCCCGAAATTGCATACGATAGTTTCTCACACAATCACGTGAAACCCCATGATTGCGTTTGGAAGGATTTCCCTTTGCCCGAAAATGTGTGTGATCAGCTTTCACGCAATCACGTGAAGCCCCATGATTGCATTCAGATTGCCATTGGATGATACTTCCAATTCCCTTTGTGTGATAAACTCCTATACCTCTTTTGCACCTACTTCAACAATGTTCTGCACACAATGCAAGTCCCAAGGGTAGTGCTCACTACACAATCACAGCAGGAGAGTCACATTTCTGTTACTTGGATTACTGGGGAAAGTTCTAAATATGCAGGATATAGCTGCTTTGTTGTTGTTGTGTGCCTTCAAGTCCTTTCTGACTTATGGCAACCCCAGGGTGACTCCATCATGGGGTTTTCTTGGCAAGATTTGTTCAGAGGAGCTTTGCCATTGCCATTTCCAACTGTCAGGGGCCAGTGGGTTTCCATGGCTGAGTAAGGATTAGAGCCCTGTTTCCCAGAGTCATAGTCCAATCTGCAAACAACTGCAACCACTGGCCCCTGACAGTTGGAAAATATAAACTGGTAAATGATCATACTAATGTGGCATGAATTATTACTGAATGTAATATAATGTATTATATTATATTATATTATAATATATTATATCCTGCATTATCACCTGAATAAGCAAGGGCTGGATTGGGATACTTGTGTACTGGAGTGGGCTACATGCAGCCCATGGTTCGTATGTGGCTCTAAAGTGTTTTGGTTTTTTTGTAAGCTCTGTTCTCACTTCCCTAAATCTCTGCTGTGGAATTTCAACAGTATGCTGGAAAAAAGCCATTTGAAACGAGGGAAAAAAAGTAAAATATATGATAGGAAATACATTCTGGCCTTGGCCTCTGGCTGGAAGAACTAAGATCCATCTTCTCTTCCACAAATACCATGTCAACAAGATGCCATCAGCCAAAGAAGGAGTATCTGGACAGCAATAGCTGTTCAATTCTCCAGTTCCCTTGGGACTATAGAAGTGAGACAAGTGACACTATAGCCTCTGCCTGTGGGAATATGAGCAGGTCTTTATATTGCATGTTGTAAGCTACTTTGAAAATAAGTTGATTGAAAAGCAAATGATGAATATGTCCTATCAACAAATAATCCAATCCCACTAGTCAGAGTAGTGGATTACTTGGATATTCAGCAAAGAAACACCACTATATCCATAATATTGAGTGTTAATCACTCAAAATAGTCAAGAAATTCAGTGAGTGCCCTATCCTTTTCTTTGGTGAAAAAAATCAAATGAGAGAGAAAGTGCCAGGTCATTTCCCAACACACAATGGGGTTAATCATAATGTGCAAAGCTACGTATGAATATTTATTTTAAAGCTGCAAATACTAAATATTCCAAGTTTCCACATAAATCAATAACATTATTCTAAAGCAAAATGAGCATCAAGCTATGAGAGTAACACTAGCCAAATTGTTTAATGCATTTGCATAATATAAATGTACTACAAGAACAAGTGAAAAAGAATTAATATTTCATAACTAAGTACTTTGGTAATAAAATTAGCATTGAATGTAAGAAGTTAGGAATTCTAAAAGTAGATGAAGACAGTAAGTAAAAATTTATGAACAGAAAATTATATCATACATGGGGCCAAGATCGTACATTGGTTTAGAATACCATAAATATTCACTAACAGAATTATGTTAAGTAACCCCTATACTGATACCATTGTAGCACAATGTGTAAAATAGTAATAGCAAGTACATGTTTATACTGCTTATCAGTAAACTAGCACTCCCTAAGCAGTTTACTGTGTGTAAGCCAATTGCCCCCAACAAGCTGGGCATTCATTTTACCAACCTCTGAAAGGATGGAAGGCTGAGTGGACCCTGGAGCCCTGCCTGGGATCGAACTCACAACCTTGTGGCTACAGTACTGGCATTTAACCACTTGCCACCAGGGCTCTTTTGATTAATAGTCAATTCACATGGTAGAAAAAACACTGTGCAGTGTGCAAAGACAAGGCAAAGAGGCCATGCACTTTCACATGACAAGTCTGTATATTTCAATATGCAGCCACATGCACAATCACAGAAGTCCAACTTTGCTTATGCCACTGTCAACTTAGCATGGCCATTCTGGCAACACTAGCTCAGACAATATTATCACTGACAGAAGTGTGAAATTTGTCATTATTGGGTATGATATCTACAATTAAGAGGATGGTTTTGCCTAAAAGGTTGCTTTTGCACCAATCTGCTCCTGTGCCATTTAAACAATGGTAGAGGGTTGTGTTTTATTTCATTTGGCAAAACAAGAAACAAAGGGTTGCTTTTAAGACATTACAACAAGAAGAAAAAAGAGGTTTGGTTCTGCTGAATTTAAGAAAATATTATTCTGTATGTTATGTGACATCGTTGAATGGATTATTTATTTGTTTGTTTATTTGATTTCTATGCCACCTTTCTAACTTGAGCCAAGGTGGCTCATAAATAAAAATTATAACAAACATATTACAATAAAACAATTAACACATCAGCTAAAAAAATAAATAAAATTACAAACATTAAAACTGCAATACCCACCCCATCTAACATACACTCCATATATAAAAGCCATCCAATGATTTCATATTAAAAGCCTGCTGAAATAAAACCATTTTTGCTTGCTGATGAAAGGCAAGCAGGGAGGGCCCAGCCTTGTTTCCTGTGGAAGGGCATTCCAGAGGCAGGAGCAACCACCGAGAAGGCTCTCTTTCGTGTCCTCACCAGGTGAGTCTGTGATGGTGGTGTGACCGAGAGAAAGCCTTCTCCTGAAGATCTTAGGACTCTAGCAGGTTCAAATGGGGAGATAAGGTCTTTTGAACAGATTGTACCTAGGCCATGTAGGACTTTATAGATCACGACCAGCACTTTGAATTGTGCCTGGAAACGAACCAGTAGCCAGTGAAGCTGTTTCAGCAAAGGAAATTATATGCTCCCTATAATTGGCCCCAGTCACCATTCTTGCTGTGGTGTTTTACACCCCCTAAAGTTTCCAAACAGTTTCCAAAGGCACCCTCATGTAGAGTGAGTTACAGTAGTCCAGATGGGATGTAATCAAGGCATGTGTCACCATAGCCAGATCTGAGGTCTCAGCTGAGGGCACAGCTGGTGCACTAGTTTTAGCTGTGCAAATGCACTCCAGGCCACTGCTGAGACCTGGGCATCCAGACTCAGAGTAGAGTCCAAGAGCACAGCTGCCAGCACAGGCAGAGACCCTAATATTTCTATCACATTAGAGGTTGTTGAAATTAGAGTTCAGTTCTGAATTCCAGATTGTATGGTTATCTATGTTATTAAAAAGTCAAGGTAGATTCATGCTTTAAAAATCTTTATGTGAGATGATCTTTATTGATGATTTGGAATAAATATAAAAAGGTTTCACTCAAGGTTACCTCTTTGGTGGTCTCCTACAGAAGCCTTCTTTAAGAGAGAAATGTATATGAAAGAGAAATGGTAGACACAAAAAGATCTGCTTGTTGTAGAAAACATTATACATTGAAATTAAGGGAAAAACTGGACTCAGAGGGTCATATGTTAAGGTGTTAAGGAGTTTGTAAATACTTGTATATATCGGAACTCAAGATAAAGAATGTCCAAGGACTTGGAAGAAGTTTGTCTGTGCTTATGGAATGTGGTCAGTGCATTGCCAATACTGTTAAAAGGAACTGGTGCTTCCATACAGTAAAGCTGCTTCTGAGAGTGTTTACCTCAGAAAGCACTGTACATTGGCTTCTCACGTGGGTCAGAGTGTTTTGTTTTTGATACTGCTAATCCAGCAGGTGAGATTGATCAAGCTGAGAAGAAATATGGAAAGACATTCCAATACATGATTATAGCAGTGAGAATAGTATACGCCCAGAGATGTAGGGACACTTGCAGTCTTATTGCAAGGGACCTTCTTCCACTGTTATTCTGTGGCATGCAAAAATTGGGAAAGCATTCTTACCTCCTGTACCTTCACTTCCAACCGGGAATTAAAGCACTGCTAGTGCCCAAGACACATCACACTGTATGCCTTCCCCATTTCTGCTCTCCCTCTACACAAGGGAAAGCCTTGAGGCTGCTTGTGTGGGGACCGTATGGGCTATGGGGAAGCTTTGGTAAGGAGCTGGGCGAGGAGGTGGGAAGAAAGAAGGAATGTGTCTTTGCATGTGTGTGTGAAAAAGAGAGAGAGAAAGAGAGAGGGAAAGAGAAGCATTACAGTGACAGATGACTCTGGAAGGGGACTGGATCTCCAGCATCGGCAGAAAAGCATGGCTGAACTTTCACTCTACAAATCATATGGAACAACAGTGCTAAGGGAAGTCATTAATGGATCTTCCATGTGAGTAAAAAGACTCACTTTTACTACAGTCCCCCATGGTTCATCCACACAACAGTGACAATGCCTTGCGGGAGGGTTATCATGTTTTCATGCCACTTTGATGTCCATGTACGATGCAAGCCAGACTTACCAACATAAGAGGATTGGCTAATGAAAGTAATTACACTTGATGTAATGGACATTTGGCATAATCTCCCATGGGCTTCAGTTCACTTTTCCTGTGATGAAGGGGGCTGGAACCCACAAAAGCTCATGCCAGATAAAACACATTACTGTTGACACAAGGCTCTTGTAGTGCACTGAAATGCCCTATCATGCAATTCAGTGTCCTATCATAGAATTCTCAAAATAGTTGGAGGCCCTGCTGATCATATGAACTAATTTCCTTCTACATTTTGACTGTTTTAATAGTGTTTCAAAACTATCTCATCACATGATTTTGTAGAAGAAAAACTACAGTGCACATCAGAGTATATGTTATACGGTATGCAGCTTAAAATGGATGGTCAGCATTCAAATGCAACCAATTATCATTGGATTTTCTGAGAGCTGCTTGAAAAGAATGGAACACTATATGTGACAATTCAGAGAAATGTCAGCACACAGCTTGTAAGAAACAATCTCACATAGTGATAATATAGCTGGAATATATAAACACGAATTGAAGTTGTGACTACATGTGGATTTGTCTTTGTTGATCTGCTCTTTCTCTGAATTTCAGACAGTAGTTTCCTCTTCTGCATCCAGAATAAGAGCTCTGAGAATTTCACATCCTTGCACATTCAGCGATTCTGATCTAGTAAGTTTGATTGTACCTGTCTTATCTCCATGAAAGGACATATTTAGGACAAGTTCTAAAGCAGAGCTTCACAGCTGCAGAGTTTTTTCTTTTATTCGACTTATTCTTTGATGCATGAATAGAAGTCTTGGGCTAACTTCACACTATTGGTCTAATAAAAACTATCTACTCACTTGTTCTATGTTTTTCATTCTGTGAGGCCAACACTGCTGCCTGTACTTCAATTCAGGCAGAAGGAGAGCCTTTACAAGTTTCACAGCATGCCAAACTTTGGATTAGGCATCCACAATCAAGGTTGCATGTCTGGGCAGCAGAGGCCTTGGCACAGTTCAGGAGTCAGTGTTTCAGGCATCTGTCAGGAAACAGGTGACTTCAAATGCCTTTATCTTTCAGGAAGGAATAAATTAAGAACAATACTTAAATAATGCTTCTGGCTTTATTGAAGAAATGGCCTGCACATTTTACTTATCTTCTTAGCACAAAACGACACTTGTGATTCTTGGTTATCATATTAAGTACAGAACCATTTCCACCCCCCCCCCTTAATAATTCCCAACTAAGGACTTTGTCACTTCAGCCTGTTGAAGGAGGCCATTGAAATCTATAAACATCTGGACAATTTCAACAGGAAAGAGGAAATCCTGAGAGTAAACAAGGCTTGGCTCCCAGTCTTGAAGGACAGCAAGGTCAAGACTCAACCTATGCAAATGAGAAACAGCCTAAGGCCAGGGGATTCCCAGCAGACAATGAGCACCAGTTAGCAGACATTAATCCTTGTTTGCATATCCTCCCACCCTGAGGACTGCCATTAGCAACAGAACAATACATTTGCAAATTACTCCTTCCCAGGGTCACACAGGATATATATCTCCATCCTTTTCCAGGCTATCATTCTCTGAAGATGCCAGCCACAGATGCTGGTGAAACATCAGAAAGAAACTCTTCCAGAACATGGCCACATAGCCGGAAAGCTCCATAAAAAACTATGGATGCCGGCCATGAAAGCCTTTGACTCCAAAGAAGTTAAATTGTTTTTTCAAGCAACATGAACAAACCAGTCATTACTGAATGAAACTTGTCAGGATGCTGGAAGCTCTTTGAGCAGAATGGATCTTCCCGGCATAGTTTTTAAGCAAGTTAAGCCACTTTGCTGTCCATGTAGTTGATCTTTAACAGATACAGACAGAGGATAGTCAAACCTGACCAATCAACAGCCAAGGAGGACTTGATCATGAGTCCACCAAAGCTTTCAGAAGTATATATTGAAAACAAGGCTAAAACATGGGATTTTTATAGGGTTTTCCTAGGGAAATAATATTCAGAGGTGGTTTACAATTATCTTTCTCTAAATATAGCCTATAGCACTTGGTATTCCTCGGTGGTCACCCCCTCCCAAGTACTAACAAGGGCTGACCCCATTTAGCTTTCAATATCAGATGGGAACTGATGCCTTCAGGGTATTTAGGCTCTATATAGCTGGACATATCCATTTTTTCAGAGGCATTTCTGAAAAGGGCATGATAAAGGTAGGCACTGTCACATTTATTAAACAGCATTCCCATTAAAAGCATTTATGAATGTGTAGAAAAAGTTTCTTAGTTAACAGGCTTTAGGAAAGTGTGTGAATTAATGCCAAAGAAATTGCTAAATGATACATGCTTCCCTAAGGATTTGTTCTAATTGGAAATCAATACAGTTGTTAATGTTGCCAGAAGTAATAGTAATTTCTCTTCATGTTGTGTATACCATGCAGACTAAATAGGCAATTCTTAGAAAAAGAAAAAAATATATGTGGTTTTCAACCTGGAATTTGACTAAGGACAAGTTTGTGCTCTGTTTCTTCTGAACTCTGGTGAAAAAGATGGCAGTATAGTGAAGTATGGTGAAAAAGATGGCAGCCAGTATATGGGGTATGGAACTTGGGATCTGGGAACTATATGTTCAACCATTTTAGTTATTGTGTTGCAACGCCTTAATCACATCCTCTTTCAGCCTTGAATTTGGCAAGTCCCCTTTACATGATCAGTGAAAATCTGTGTGAGATGTTCAGTAGTCTCATGCATACAGACTTTTTCTCTCAATTAATATGATGTAATGGCTATGAGAACCAATATTTTTTATGATCAGGTTATCATGAATAAATCCTGCAAAAAAGATGTCCCTGATCAGGGATCTTGCAGGTCACTATGCAGTGTGAAGCCCAAAAATATATGGTGACAATACTGTGTGTGTGTGTGTAGACGAAAAGGTTGTGCCAGACTCCCTCATGACCATATGATGACAAAGGCAAAGAATGGCAAGTGTTCTTTTCTCATTTGAAGTTACAAAGCATCCCCCTTGGAGTTCTAGATTTACCTCTATCCAGTGTGAGCCCCTAGCCTTCTTTATAGAAAGAAGGAAGCAAGTTCCTGCGGAACTCTAAACTGTTGTGTTTGGAGATAAATTTAGAAGTTGGAACAAGTAAAGCATGTTAATGGGATCTAAAGTGGATTGTTTTATCTTGTTTCAGTGGAAATCAACTCTCACAAAATCAAATTCCAGTATAAGATAACAAACAGTCCACTTTCTCCAGTTTAGGATTCCCCTGCTGAGAGGTTAACTTCTTCCAGTAACATCCCTGCTCCCACTGGGGTAGCCATGTTCACCATAAAGCAAAAACCAAAACACATATTGGGGCAGTATCTTTATGAGGCCAATCAAAAATGTGAAAATTCATAATAGTAGCTTTAAAGTCCATTGGCTTTATAAACTCAAATGGAGTAAGAAAACATTGACTGCCTTTCGTTGGCTGCCTTTGTCCTTGGAAAGGGGGTGTTGTCGTCATCATCATCATTATTATTTTTGTCTGCACAGACTGCAAGAAACAAGAAGCATGGCTTGTTTGGATAACATACCTAGACATGTACACACACACACACACACCCTACCTTTCCCACAATGTAGGACCCATGCTGACTTAAAATGTAATTTAAAAACAAAATAAAACAATGTGTAATACAAACGTTAAAAAGAATAGACCATACTATTAAAATAGTCTTAAAATTAATTTTAAAACCTTTAAAAATAAAGATCAAAGTCCAACACACCCCATTAGAAGACCGTTTTGCACAACCAATTTAAAATCAAGGGCCTGTCAAAATGAAAGGGCCTTTCCCAATGACAGAAGAACAGAAGGGGGGGAGGGAGGCTAGCTGAGCCTCTTATAGAAGTGAATTCCATAGTTAGGGGAGCAGCCTTCAAGAAGTCTACTTTCAGAATCCTCTACAAATGCATTCATGAAAGTAGTGAGACTGAGAGAAAGCCCTTCCCAAAGATCTTAAAACTCAGGCATGGTCATATAGGGAGCCAACAGTCTTTGAGATAGTCTGGACCCAAGCTTTATAGGTCATAACTACCACTTTTTTTCTACCAGTAACCAGTGAAGCTGTTTCAACAAGGGAGTTATATTTTCCTTATAATCATCCCCAGTCAACAGCCTGATCACAGCATTTAGGATTTGCTCTAGCATCCAGACAGTTTCCAAAGACAATCCCACATTGCATTCATTACAGTAATCCACTGAGAGTTACTATTCCTAATGCCCAGGAGATCCTCATGCACCAGAGAGGCTGACTTTTCATTTTTATTTGTAAAACAGTTCCGTGGACTAAGAAGAAAGCAAGTTGAAAATGTCACAAGTGCTTGCCAGTAGGGGTCAATTTGTTGAACCATAGTGAAAACCTATAGAACTGCTTAGTTCAGAATTCAATGAGAAATGGAAAAAGCATGTGAACATTTTTACGGCTGTGATGAGGTCAGTGGTGCTTCTGACCCTCTCAAAATGCTAGGTTTCTCTTTGTTATCATTTCAGAAGAAAATCAATTTCTGTCTCCCAAATATTTTCCCATGCAGAGTTTCCCAACTCAGATTGGTTTCTCGGTTCATTTCAGGCTTTGAACACAATCCTAAATAACTAAATAGGGATAATTGATTTGTGCATACATTTGTTTGAATGTGGAAAGTGGTTTCCTCTATTCTAGTTACAGTAATAAGTACAAACAGTTAGAGTTAGCATCATCACTTTACGTAAACATTCTTAAATACTGGAATCTAAGGATATTTATATGGAAGGATGTGCAGGCCTTCTGTTAGTCTTTTAGGCTATTTATTATATGCAGTCATAGATATATAAATATTCACTTACCTTAGGGAAAACATAGACTTTACAGTGTCTAGGGACATTATTTTCATTACATTGCATTACATGTAAGGCATCATTTCTTCATAAGGAATTGACCCTTTATAACATTTGCATTTCCTTAGTAGGCAACTCTATACTTAACACATAAAGGAACATTAACGGAACACCCTTTCACATATATGAAAGGTCAATTCTACATAACAGTTGGGTGTCTATGTGTGGAGGAAACACATAGGCATTCAAGGGATGTCATATCCCTGGGCACTGCTGTATCTAGCAGTATCCATTATATATCTGTGAACATCCAAAATGGGCATCCATTGTTCATGATGGGCATATATCGATTCAGATAGGAAACATATCTGGTCTGTTTCAGAGCAGAGGTTACCAGCATGGTTTGGGCAGTTAACAGCTAGGAGCAGCATTAACAGCATGGGCTGGCTATCTAACAGCTACATCTGCATAGGAGAGTGATGCATGATTCTGGCTGCTATGTCTCTATTCTTGGTCAGTTTAATATCCTTCCATGCCTCATATTCTAGGCATTGCTTAATCTAGTATCTATGAACATCCAGAATGGTCATCCATTGTTGATAATGGGCTTATATCTATTCAGATAGGAAATTCAGTATGTGGGCTTGTTAACCCTCAGAATCTTTACACTCATTTGTGTAATGATTGTTTCTTATGGATTCTTTGTGCTTTGGATTCTGAGAGACACAGTAAGTGGGTGTTTCTAAGCTGCATTTAATTGTAGCTTTGGAACACCCTCTTCAATGATGTTTGCATGAAATCTACATATATCATCTTCAGCATGCAGCCCTTCCATGCTTCTTTTTGTTTCTGTCATTCATTTTCTTACCAGAAAAAGTCAGGGTTAAAAAACAGGAAGAAACAAAGATGTGCGATGCCTTTTAACTGAAAACCCTCAGTCTGGAAGCATCCAGTGTTTGTTTTTTTTTTTTAAATGGATGAATTTATCCCCAAACAATCCCCATAAGGAAAATATCAAGGGGATGGAAAGGAGAGGAGGTAGTGCAGTTTTGTGAGTTCTAATAACTGAATGGTTTGGGCAGCTCTTTTCAATACCAATGCTTTGTGAAAGGGACTTGGAGGTAACATTTGGCATGATTGTCTATGTTTAAGTCATTGGAGAATCTTGCTCTGTTCAATGAGAATATCTAGATTACCAGCTAGATTTTCTCTTGTCTTCTCTAAACAGCTGGAATATGACAACAAATGAAGGGGGAAAACAATATTTTCCTCAGGATTTTTCATCCATTTTTCTTAAACTAGTCCAAAATAATTGATCTAACTCTTCTGTGACTTGCTTCACTAGTATGTATATTACATTCCCTCTCTTCTCCAACTTTCATTATACTTCTTTTGTTCACAGTGTCCTTGGCTGCTACTTTATGCAAAATAATCTTCACAGCATTCTTTCTCTCAATCAAATACTATATAAAAATAAGTGTTTTCTCTCTTCTCTATTCTTTCTAAATAATTTATCTTTCTTTCTTATGGGCCACATGTTTTATTTACTTATTTTTCCACTAGAATATTTTTATCTCTTTCCATAATTTATATCATATACTTTCTTCTGCCTTCTATTATTCAGTATTGTAAATCATGGCTGGAATCCCTTCCTACAGAGGAAGCCCATTTATCATTGTCTTACACAGCCACCACTGTGTTTATTTTAGGTGTCATTCTAACAAGGTTCCTACATATTAGGGCCTGGCCTTCAGACTCAGAGCCCTTTCTAAGGGCATCAGGTCAAGGAAAGGAATCTTAGAGTGAGAACACAGCTTTTAAGGGAAAACTTTTTTTTTCTTTGTTTTACATTGGTCCGGTACAGATCGGCCCTTTAAGGCATTACATGCTAGGGTTGCCTCGGGGCAGGGGCATCGTTGTTACATAGCGCTGTTGTTACGTGATGATGCCATCGCAGCTGCGCAGCTTTTAGACGGAGCTGTGCAATTGTGATGGAGTAAAGGTGCCCTATGATGCCTTTTACCTTTATTGCATCACAACTGCGAGGCTAAAAAGGAGAGGGGTTTCCCCGCTCCTTTTTAACTACGCACCTTTGCTGCAGTGTCTAGCTGCTGCGGTGAAGGTCTGCAGCAAAAAAAGGTGGCGCCAGACCGCCCTTTTTGGGTGGTCTGTACCCCCCCCATAGTGCTGTTGGCACTTGCTCCTTTTCTCTTTTCATAGAATGGAGTGTGTTCCACTGCCAAACATCCCTTACTGTCAGGAAGTTCCTCCTAATATTGAAGTGGAATCTCTTTTCCTGCAGCTTGCATCCATTGTTCCGCGTTCTAGTCTCTGGAGCAGAAGAAAACAAGCTTGCTCCCTCCTCAATATGACAGCCCTTCAAATATTTAAACAGGGCTATCATATCACCTCTTAACCTTCTCTTCTCCAGGCTAAACATTCCCAGCTTCCTAAGGCGTTCCTCATAGGGCACAGTTTCCATACCCTTAACCATCTTAGTTGCCCTCCTTTGGACATGCTCCAGTTTCTCCACATCTTTTTTGAATTGTGGTGCACAGAACTGGACACAGTATTCCAGGTGGGGCCTGACCAAAGCAGAATAGAGTGGCACTACTACTTCCCTTGATCTAGATGCTATAGTTCTTTTGATGCAGCCTAAAATAGCATTGAAATAGCATTAGGGGGTATTTTAATTCTTGATTTCACTTCTTTCTCCTTGTACTTCCTGCCTAGACTTATCTTTACTCTCATTCACTAGCTCTCTATTTCTCATCTTTATCCCTCCTTAATTCCTGATTAAACATGTTTCTTCTCCTCTACTCCTCTATTCAATGCAGAGTCTGAAAAACTAAGAAATATTTCATTTCTTAGACTTTGTGGGTTTTTTTTTAATCTGAATAAAACAACTGTAGGTAATGCTTAATATACCATAGTCAGTGACATCACCAGGGCTTGCCCCCAAGACATCACCAGGGTCATCCCTCAATGTACATTTACCCCTAAATTACAGTGTCCAAGATGCTCCTGACTTGGCAAACCATACCTCCTATACAATTAACTTTCTAAACTACCCTCATGGAATAATAATTTATGTATTGTTTTTAGAAAAAAAAACTTTTGTTGCACTATCACATACATGTACTGTCATGATTTTCTTCTGTTTGTCTCGCTTTCCCCCTGCCACAATCCACTGTTTTCCTGACAATATGTGTCACAATTGACAGCTTCTTCAATCACATCATCTAACCAATACAATCTCCAGCCCCTCACCCAAGCTCTTATTAAGAAAAACAGCTTAGATTATAATAGTACAAATAAGAATATATACATTTAGTTTAAATGCAAAAGCCAAGGAGTGTGGCTTCAAGAAAATGTGTTTAGAACAACAGATTCAAGGTTGCAAACATACCAGGTCAGATTATTTATCCATCAAAACCAGTATCATCTATTCAGACTGGCAAGAGATTCTCTTGTGACTGGCAGAAGTCTTTGCCATCACCTGCTTTCAGGTATTGCAGTTGGAGATGGTAGGGACTGAAGCTGGGAAACTCTGTATACAAAGTATGTGCTGTACTACTGAGCTTCAGTAACTCCTCAATATAGCATGAAATGGCACATTTTCTAAGTTGAAACTCTGCCAAACCAGTTTTCTGCCCTTAAAAGAAGTGTGTCTGCATGTTTAGTTTTCCAGAGGCAGAAGTATCCAATATGTACTTCACCTTGATATGCCTACGGTATTCTAAGTCGGTTCGTTCCACAAGTTATATTGAATCTTGTCTTTATGCCAAAGAAAATATTATCTTGTCATTCTTGTTTTGTTTTTGCCTCTGGTGTTTACACTCCTTTAGCTTTTGGGTTTATGGCTAATAGCAGATAGATGAATGTAAGGTGATGTTAAAAACAACAGGAACTTACAGGCCAGTTCTTAAGTGGATTGAACTACATATCCCCAAACCCTGTCAAAAGCTACGCAGTTTAAAAGATCTTTTCATGTAATCATGTGAAAATATTTGTGGCATATTTGACTTACTAGGAGAAGGTGGTTTGTGGGGATGGGAAAAATATTTCCAAACTTTTTGTTTGTTGAAATACTCATTTAAAAACCACCTTCAGAATCTAGGCATTTACCAGTATATATAGATAGTTAGATGCTGTGTTTATGAGACAGGCAAAACTACATGGGGGATGAGGAGTTTTGTTCACATTATTTGCATATATTTTATATGGCAATTCATCTGTAGTTGTACAGCAAAAACACCTTTTTGTGATGCTGTGTGTTATTGTACAGTCATAGTCTTGGCTTAGGGCCATTTTAAAATAAAATTCAAGAGTTCATTCTGCTTTCAAGTAGTTTAATGGACTTTCTTTTTCCTGTTTGACATCATAATTAATACTCTGCATTTGTCTTCATGAATGGGGATGCCATATAATATATGGATTCAACAGAATCTGATTATGAAGGACAGGTATTTGAGCATGTGACTTGGCCCCCATGGTATTTTCTATCATGTTTTTTTTCCCACTGATAGCTAAGAAGGGGTTTTTCAACAAGTTAGAATCATAAAATCATAGAGCTGGAAGGGACCTCATGGACCATAAATCCCTTATTCATTGTAAGATCTCCAGCTAAAGGAGTTCAGGTTCTTTTTTTTTTTTTTTTTGACCCACCATCAAAAACTCTGCTTCTATTATTACAGGTTAAAATAGCTTTTTTTTTTTTTTTTTTGCTGCAGTACTACACTATCGGCTCATGGTCACTTTATCACTGACAATGGCTTGATACAGATGGCCAAAAAAGGCCACCTGTACAGCGCGATTACAGTTAGGGAGGGTGCAGCATTCACACCCTCCCTAACCCTAACACATATAGACACCACCATTTTAAAATGGTGGAGTCCATATGGGTGAGCCATAAAAATGTCATGGCGTGCATAGTGTTTACATAACGCTGCATGCGCCTGATGTAATGGTGCTGCGGGATGGCCCCTAGGGTGCCCTTTCTGCAGCGCCAAAAGGAGCTCCGCAATGGAGCTCCTTTTTTGCGCCTGGTCCTTGGCCGCTCCTTTAAATGGCCGCGCCAAGGACCCCGAGATAAAAGAGGCCGCGGTGGTGGCCCCTTTCTCTCATTGGCAGCGCTGGGGAGAGTGGGGTGCAGCAAGCGCCCAAGGTGCCTGCTGCACCCTGCTTTCAGGCTGCGGGGAAGTGGCAATTCGCCACTTCTCCGCCGCCTGCAGAGGCGGTGAAATGGGGCCTCTGAGGCTGCTGGTGAGTCAGCCTTGGCCCCATCTCACCGCTTCTTGGGGAGAATACAGACCACCCCCTTTGGGTGGTCTGTACTGCCCCAATAATTCCAAGGTTCTTTTCACATATAGTACTGCTGAGCCATGTATCTCACACCCTATAAGTGTGTTTTTTGTGGCCTAAATGTAGGAGTTTGATGTAGAAGGTTGATGGGGTGTTTTTCTTTCTTTCTTTTTTACAACAGACATGCTTATACACATGTGTTTTAATAGTGAAATTTATTTTAATATTATTTCAGGCAGATCCCCAACTGTGAGTATTTCTTGCAGACTTCACACAAAACTGGACTTCCAAGGTTGGAATTTTATGATATTGTCATTTGATGAGATGTAAACAATACAGATTTCAACTATCTGTCATGTACAGCTGTTTGTTTAAAAAATAAATAGTTCCCTTCATATTTATGGATTTTTTTTATCCATGGATTTAAGCATCCAGGGCTTGAAAATATTTTTTTAAAAAATACATAAATTTCAAAAGGCAAACCTTGACTTTACCATTTTATGTAAGGAACACCATTTTATTATGCCACTGCTTAAAGTAGGACTTGAGCATCCATAGATTCTGGTGTCCACAGGGGGTCCTGAAACGAAACCCTAGCAGATACCAAGGGCCCACTGTAGGATAAGGCACAGATGATGTTTGAATAAAAATTAAAAGTGTGCCAAAAGAAGTCACATAAACTGTGATATTTAAATATAGACTTATGTATTTATGGGCATATATATGGACAGCAGGGAACCATTATAAGAAACATTCCAAATCATCTAAGTATGTGCATTGGCATCCCCACCTCTAGTGTCACCTGGGGTGTGTGTGTGTGTGGGGGGGGACACTGATGAGGAGGTGGCAGCACCCTAACGGGTGCACTTGGCCCTCCCCTTTGCATGGAGGTGGAGGTCTCCTCTTAAGGAGGCCTGCATCACCACGGCAAAGCTGGCAGAAGGAGACTTGGCCCTCTCCTTTGCCATGGGGATGAAGGTCTCCTCGTGAGAAGGCCTATGCCACCATCACCCCCATCATCACTAGCCCAGCAAACAAGAACAAATCATATTGAAACAATGAAATAGTAATAACAATTTAAAAAGAAAATTCAGCTAGAGTACACCAGATGACAAACAATATTAATCTGTGTGTATGTATGAGAGGGTGGGAAGAAGAGGAAGAACAGGTAGAATTGTAAAAGATATTAGGTAGCTCTACAAAACAAATAGATCTGGCAAATTTTAGCCATAAAAGTCAGTTTGAAACGAAAAGAAATGTGCATTATTTAGAGCTTTCTGTGAGTATTTTCCTGAGGTCATTTTACCTAAAATAATTTATGGTTTTTTTGTGCTGGTTGAAGAATATTTTTGTTTTTAAGGGTTGAAGTTTCAGGAAGTAAATATATTGGATTAAGAGTAAAAGCTGAAGGAACTGGTATGACATATTCAAAGACAAATATGCTTTGTTTGCAGTAATATTTTTAAGGGAAATGTGCTGTTGCTGTAAAACAAAGGCAGACTCTTCTTTTGATATTTCAGAAATATTGCCTTGATATGAACCACTGTGCTGTTTGAAACTCTAGAGAAAAATCTGACAATCACAATTTTAACAGGCAACATCTCATTAGGAAATATATTTCTGAAATAAAGTATTCCATTTTCTAAATACTACTGAAGCAGTTAAAAGTAATTGAATATGTATATGTGTATGTGTGTATTAACACTCCTTTTTTTTTCTTAACTGTGTATTTGCTTTTGAAGGCATAATAAAAAAAAACTCTTGGTACATAACATTCATCAGTCATATACAGTGGGGCAAAATATATTCCAGTATATCCATTTTTTGTAGATTCGTATCTATACCATCCAAGCCACTATGGTGCTGTACTTTAAAAAAACATTAACCATTTTATTAATAGTGTGTCTTTGGTTCTGGTTACATAAAACCAATCAAAAGGTCCTCTTTTAGTTGTGTGTCATATACGGTATTCCACAGAGTATGGCAGACAGTTTTTATAGGTCAATGTCATCTGCCCCACCCCAAAATACAAAATTATGGGTCGGAGCCAGATTTTTATAATTCTCAGGCAGAGAATACATGTGGGACTTGACTCAGAACAGCCTTGCTCATGGAAAATGGTGAGATATGATTTTTGCCAATTCACCCCTCATTTTTCAGCCTATAGGATCTCCTCTACCCACTGTTCCATACAGTTCACATAGAGGAGATTTGTGTGGGCTGTAGAAGAAGAAAGAATCTAAGATATGGTAAATAAATTATTATATAAATAAATTTATAGATAACCACATACACAAGCACAAACAGTCTGAGTGGGATATAAATCATCTACCACCATCCTCCTCATCATTACAAGAGTCCACAGGTGCAGGTGGAAACTCAGAATGAACAGTGAAGGCAAATTTATCCCTCCACTAATACAAAACCATGGACATATTAAAGCAATCACCAAATTAGCTAGGCCATCCATTTTTGGTAAGTCCAGTCTCTACAATAACTCCTTTACCTTCTACTGCAGTTGTTCCCAAACTTTGGTCCCCCAGATGTTCTGGACTTCAGCTCTCAGAATTCTTGACTATTCACCAAGCTGACTATGGCTTTTGGGAATTAAAGTCCAAGACACATGGATGACCAGAGCTTGGGAGTCACTGATCTACTGTATGGCAAAATGAAAGGCATCCAGTGGTAGATTTAATTATCACAAGGCTCAGAAAAATTAGCATATTTCCTTCAGAATGCGAGAGAAGGAGATGAGCAGCAGGAACTATCTAAAAATCTTGAGGTAGCCATGTTGGCTATTAATTTCCCCTCAAATGTTCACCTTGTCATTATACCTTTGTATAAATCAAAGTGCGCAAAATATGTTATGCTAGCTTTCTAAGATTAGAGGCTTCTTCATCTCGCAGAGATGGCAAAAAAAGAGCATTTGAGGGAAGGAAAGCGTTGTTGAGAGTGCCAACATCTACATTTTTATTCTGGGATGTCATATAGAAAGAGCTCAGAAGGAAGTGCTTTGTGACTTTAAATGAAGAAGCAAAATTTAATTGCTTCTGTTTTAATGCCTTCGTTCCTAGTCAACTAATGATCAGTATATGTTTGTGTGGCCTTGCTTGATATCAACTATGTATTTACTAACTGTGTGCCCTTACAGATGCTGTTGGACTGTTAAGAGCCATGGTCCAACATCATCTGGATGATCATACAGTCATTACCCCTATATTGTACCTTAATGATTGTCATTCAGCCCTGATATACAATGTAGTTTTTTTTCTCTCACACAAAGAAAATAATTCTTTCTAGATCTAAACTTAATGTTCCTAAAGGTGATGTCTTTCCTATTCATAAACCATGTTCCTTGTCCCCAAGATCTAATTGGTACCTTGGAGTAACAGCCCCTATTACAAGTTCAACACTTTTTCTAAGTAGCAGTTATTTTCATTAAGACAAACAGATGTAGCAGCAAACTATTTTGTTGCTAGCAAGCTTGCTAATTAATTGTTTGAAAGGTTAGGCACAGTTTATTCATACATGACTGCCAGAAGTCTCAAAAGTTACTGTTTAACATACTGAACAGGTTCCAAATCATTGTGCATAAGGGAATTAAAGGTTTCCCCCCAACAAAGTGGCAGATTTAATTATCACAAGGCTCACAGAAATGAAGTTAACTGAAAAATTATACTGGGGAAAAACATGATTTATTATTTCCCCAAAGAAGAGACTTGCTCAAAACATGTTGGAACTTTTTAAATACATGCTGTTGCTTTTATTGTTATCCTGATATATCTTGTAATATATGTGTAAACACTAATATTTTTTTAAAAAAATGTTGGAACTTTTAAAAGAAATATTGTTTTGCACCAATTTGTAGTTTTTGTTCTTCCTTTATTAGATTTAATAATCACCTGGGCTCCAAAGAGGCCAGTGTGTGTACAAGGCATGTTTCTATGTGCAGATGAAGGTCTGTAAGTGTGTATAATTTTACTTTCCATTGCTGCAGCCCTTCTCATCACCCTGACATCCACTTTAGAAAGTAACCTCATCTTCAGGAGTGTCTTTTCATATGTACAAGGGACTGTAAAACAGAAAGGAACATGAATAGCATTGGTGCAGATGCAGTCCTCTGAATTCTGGCCATTTAGAAAAAGGAAACAATGTATTATCTAGCTCACTGACTTTCTGTCTGTCTATTAAATATCTGTCTGCCTATCTGTATATCATATATACCATATATACTCGTGTATAAGTCGACCTCATGTATAAGTCGAGGGGAGTTTTTGGGGCCAAAATCATGGATTTTGATATGACCTGCGGATAAGTCGAGAGTCAAACCCTGGGGCGTGTTACAAAAGATCTAAAAGGGGAAACAAATCACCACTTCCCTCCCTATATCTCCCTCTCTGGACCTCTCCCAAGTCTTAAGGGACTTTACAAGTCAGCATGTAAAAGGGGAAACAAACCTCAGCAAACACATTCTTTCCCTTTACCAAAATCATTCCCAAGACTCATGGCTTGCAAAAGAAGGGACAGACCTCTCTCTCTCCTTTCCTCTGCACATAACCCCCAGAATATCCAAGGCTCATGGCTTGCAAAAGGGGATAGAAACCTTTCTCCCTTCCTCTGCACATAACCCCCAGGATTCCCAAAGCTCGTGGCTTGCAAAAGGGGATAGAAACCTCTCTCCCTCTCTATGCACAACCCCCCCCCCCAGGATTCCCAAAACTTCAAGGGCACAAAAAGGAGCCTTTTTTTCTGGCTTCTTTTTGTGCTCTATGGAGGCTGGACCGGTGTCACAGCATTTGGTTGCCATGGCACCAATCTGGGGCAGAAAGGGGTGGAATCTCGCTGCCCCTTCCTGCCAATCTGTAGAGCCTCTCAGTAATTATTGTGGCCTGGCCCCCTCCAGCCTTCTTTGACAGTCATCAGCCACCCAGGTGAAGGAGGTCTGTTAAGCTGTAGTCTGGGGTACAAGGAAGAGGATGTTTTTTGCTTCTCCTGCCAGTGAGTGAGGCTGTGACAAGGACTTACAACAAGGGTCCTTCTTCTAATTGTCTGGTGGGAGGGTGACAAAGCATAATCTGGGATGATGTGGAGCAAAATGGGATTTAAAAATGTTTTAAGTGAGGTGAATATGCAGCATCCAGATAGTTCACATGAGAAGCAGGAATTGGGCTGTGCATCATCTGGATTGCCCACTGAGAGGATTGGGGGAGGAAGTTTTATGGGGCTCATGTCAATAACCTTGACGAGTGCAATACAGGATGCCAGTCTATTTCATGTAATCTTCTTCTGCATATAAAATTGATTTATTACTTGTTTAGCACAATCATTATTTACTAAAATAACAAAAGATCATGGGGACTGAAGACTATCCAGAAATATGTATGCCCCACTGGATACAGGAAACCAAAGAGTTTAGCTGAAGTCTTGTGTAGAGGATGAAAAACAATAAGTTATCAGGCAGAATTATTGTGTAAAGGGTGCCATGTATTGGTTTGTTAGGGTTACTTCCTAGTGTGCTAGAAGAAAGCCACTTAATAAAAAATTGACTGGTTTTCATTAGTAAGTCTTGAATTCCAAATATTGACAGAACAAATGTTGACAGAAACAGTAGCAAATACCCAGACCATTTCTCTGTATGTCTTCAATATTTTTAGTTGGGGTAAATATTAATATAATGCAGGAAGCCATGGATTTCTCCCAAAAATGTTATGCTCCAATTATTTATTTGTTTGATTGCCCAGGAAGAAAGAGTATATTATTTTCAGCACTGAAGAGGGGGGAAGGAATCAAAAGATGCATGTTGTTTTCAATTAAAGTATGCTTATTAAAGCCTGTGGTTTGTTGTTTTAGAAAACTTGTGAAAGCTATGCGCTCAAGGGTGATCAAAGGTGCTTCCTCAATGAATTTATTGGATTTCCCATTCAAGGGCAATTTATAAAAATAATATTTTGCATTTATACAGCAGAGAATGCTCAAAGCACTTTCATATATCATCCAAGCAAGGTTCAACTAAATTGTTCCATTGGCTTCAATGAAAAACAGTGTCTGCCAAGGAAGTCTTCAGGAAATCCAAGCATAAGTTTCACTTTAAGCATTTGGAATCCAGGACTGCTTATGGCCTCTTGTTCTAATTATGAAACATTAGTATTTTTCTGATCTAGAATGTAGTGATGAGATCCATTCAGAAGGTCTGCTCTAAGGCTCTGGCCACCTGCTGATGCTTTTCCACTTTAGCCCTGGTAGTGGAGTCATTCAGTGCATGTCCTGCATCCATTCACTCATAAACCACAAGGTTGTGAGTTCAATACTAGCCGGGGGCTCAGGGTCGACTCAGGCTGGAATCCTTCAGAGGTCGCTAAAATGAGTACCCAGCTTCTTAGGCGCAATGATTACCCAGCTCGTTGGAGGCAATTAGCTAACACATTGTAAATCACATAGGGAGTGCTTAAGTGCACTCATAAGTGGTATAGAAATGTTATTGTGCTTCATTATTATGTAATGGTGGGGGTTATGATTGGGAGGAGGTGGGTGTAAAGGATTATTTTGAAATGTGGTTTGTAATTTGCATTTTATTGTTGTTTTCTGTTTTGTAATCCGCCTTGATTCCTTCAGGAAAAGGCGGAATATAGATAAATTATTATTATTATTATTATTATTATTATTACTACTATATTATTATATTACTTGCTACTGCTATTTTTGGCAATCACTTATTTCACTAAGAAAACAAATGTGTTAACAATGTGTGCATTTCTTAAGTGAAAATGAAGAAGTGTCACCAGAAGGCGAGATCTTCAGCATAGGCTTCAGAGTAGTTCAAATCTGTATGCCTTTATTTCTTAATTATTTCTTTGACTAAGAAATAAGAGCAGTAGACTTCTTGCCATTATATTATTTGAAAGTGTGTGTACATTTTACTAAAACTGTAGAGGACTTATGAGTTATTACCATATAAATTAAGAAGTCTAAATTTGACCTGGGAAAGATTTTGTTGTTGCTGCTGCTATTGTCATAGCATATTTGTAAGATTTAACACTTCAGGAGTGATGTTCTTGGTAAGATTTTTAATTGATTCAGAGAGCATTAGGAATGAAGCAATGATTGCTCTAACTGCTTCCCATTAAATTGGCTCTAAGATGATATTCTACTTCCATCTGAACTGCTTTGCAGCTGTGTCATGTTAATAGATCAGCTCATTTTTATCACTTTGCTGCTGCACTCAGCTTTTCTTCTTTTTGAACTCTGTGGTGCTTCCTTGGTTCACTTCAGTGGTTAGTCATATATCCCCAAACTATGTACTAATCAGTTTGAACCTGAATTGTGTTTTAAAGTGAAATTATTCAATTTTTTTTGACTGAGGGATGCAAAATGGCAGGAAACATGACAAGGAGCATGTCCTTTTCTGCCAATACAAATTGTTTCAGTGAGACATTATTGTAGATTTGGAATTGTTACATCCTGTCTTCTCTTTCCCTGCTTTGTTCTTGGAACCAGTACGGCAAGACACCATTCTTGCTGGAAGTGGACTGGCCATATAGGACTCCAGGATATCTGTGTTCAAAGGAGCAAGAAACTGTAAACAAGTAGACAGTGTTGATGGAACAGATTGGCAGGGTTTTGGATAATCCTAAAACTAGCAATTTACTCCAATAAAGGAGAAGATCAAACTAGACGTGTTACTCGGTTGTGACTGAATCTTGTGCCTGCATTTTTCTCCATTTTTTAAGTACTGTATTTAATTTTTTAATTCCTTGGGACCATGACATGGGAAAACAAGAGTGTCAGCTGCTTTCTCTGCACCATTTCTAATTGAAAATCTTCTCCCCCAAGCTACTAATTACCTCCAGATCTAATTGCTGCAAAAACAATTGGGGGGGGGGGGAATAATTTCAGAGGGAAATACAGTACAGTAGTTTAAGCCATTAATAAACCTTATTTCCCCAGCTCATGTCCAGTCTAGATCTCACTGTGCCTGATACTCATTCCAGGGGAAGGAGGGGGAGGGGGAGAAAAATAGAATCCCAGCCATAGGTTCAAACTGAGCATCAAATCTAGTTTGAGCTTTAAAATGAACTCTTACATAGTAGAACATTTCTTGCAGACTCCATCATACTCTGCCTTCCTTGGAAAAAGAGCATAATTTTAAAGGTCTCTCTCTACTTATTTGTTGCCTTTTTACAGCATCTAGCAGGCTTTCTGACACTCCTGCCAAATGATGTGATTTCTGAGCGGATTACAGGAGGTTCTAGTTTGGAGATTGAAAGGTCTGCCTATTGCTCCCTCTGCAGATGGTTTCTTCACACCAGGCATTAGTTGAATTAGACTACTTTATCCATAGCTGTCTCCTCATCTGCACTTCCAAAGATGAGAATTAGTTCTGTGTTTTGTTATTACTGGATATTGGTATTAAACCAATAGATATAAAAGGAGACATTTTGTTCACATGTGTATCCAAACACATCGGAAAGTAAATATATATCTCTCTTTGCAAACGAAACAGAAAAAAGGAGGGGGTGACTAAAGAGCAAGTCAAGGCCAAACTAAATGATAAATTGGGTTCACCATCATGGTCTTCACTCAGTGGTTCAATTATCAACACCAAAGAGGAGTAGATAACATGTTCATATGCTAAATTTCCAAAGCTGTCACCAGTGCTGAGTCAAACATGTTCAAGCCACTCTATCTCTCTCAATCACAACACAGATTGTGAATGAATATTTTTTATTTTGTAATTCCAGATAGACCAAAATTAGTTGCAAAAAGCAGTTATCTTTTCCAGTGCAGGAAGGCAGAAACTGTTATTCTTGTCCCACACCTAAAATAAAATCAATTGCATATGATGTTCCCAAAGGGATGTAAGAAGTGAGGTTTTAATACCATAAACTATTTTAGCTGTATTATTGATTTTTGCTGCCTTACACCCCCTCCGTTAAAAAACACACACACACACACCTAAATGCTATAATATTGTTACAAGATATTGGAAATGTGTGGCCCAAGTAAACTTCCACTTATCTTTAAGAAAAAGTGCTCAATTCCTTTAAGGTATGTTTAGGGAGATAATAAGAAACACTTCCAGGAGGTTTCCCTGTTTAGAATACTGAACTATAAAATAGGTTTAAAGTCAGATATAAGTGACCCTTACCTAAACAAAAAATTTACCCTGTGATGCAGGCATGATACTGCTTTCAAAGCACAATTCAGTAGTTCCAGTGAACAAAGAAATAACTTGAGGAAATCAATCTATATTTTCATGTAATAAAGAAATGAACAGCTATATACTTCTGCTGTATGATACAATATGACATCTTCTCCACTCCCCATATTAACTACTCTTCCTGTTTATTGGGTTCCTTAGGAAAGGAAGCTGGCCAGCAAGTGGAAGACACAGATCAATACTATTTGATTGTTTTTCCCTTTAGGATAGTAATACATCCAATCATTTCACAACAGGCTGCCTATACTAGCAAAAACAAACATGCCAGTAGGGTAATTAATGTAATGAGATTATCTCACTAGTGGTGGCCCTGATTTCAGATACTTCAGACACAGTCTAGGTGACCAGTAAAAGAAAATGAGGTTGTACTTGCCCTTGTCTTGCAATAGGTTATACTCACAGAAAAGGTTTACTACCATGTTTCCCTGAAAATAAGACAGTGTCTTATATTAATTTTTGCTCCCAAAGATGGGGTAGGTCTTATTTTCAGGGAATGTCTTATTTTTTCCATGAAGAAGAATTCACATTTATTGTTGAAGCAAAAAATGAACATTTATTATATACTGTATATATATTTATATACAAAAACTTTGCTAGGTCTAACTTTTGGGGGAGGCCTTATATTTAGCAATTCAGCAAAATCTCTACTAGGTCTTATTTTTTGAGGGCATCTTATTTTCGGGCAAACAGAGTATATATGAATATTTTCTGGTAAACTTGTAGCAATCCTGTGTTTCCCTTGAACTTAGGAAATTAGACATTCTCAATTTTTTTAGAATTTAATTAATTATTATTTTTAATTAATGGGGACCTATTTATATGTACTTTTTATTATGGACATCATCCAGTGTTTTATTTCTCTTTGTGCTTATTTGAAAAACAACAAGGTCTTATTCACATTAATTTGCAACTGTGTAATAGATACCATTTACCCACAAGGAACTGTGTTTCTGAAACAGTGTCATATACTGTACTAAATGTTGTAATTAGAACAATTTCTAATCAAAAACTAACATAGGACACTGCTGGGCAGTTGAGGAGAAACAACGATTATGTTTGCATATATCTCTGAAGAAGAAATTTTCTGCAACTACATGTGCTACATGTAAGACATTAATTTTTTTTTTGCCATTTTTAATCTCTGTATCTATATATCTATACTGATATCTGTAGCTCTTTTTAATTCCAGACATCTGTTGTGTTGCTGTGTCACCTTTATAGTGCCCTGCTGCCAAAGCCATTGCTACTCAATACACTGAGAGGTTATTGTGTATGTTTTCCTATGGCCTAAACTGACTTAGAACTTGAAGGGTATGATGCAATTTTATGCTGATACAGTTAAATACCGCCCTTGATGCTGATAGTGGATTATATCCTCTTTCCCGCTTTAATGTACATGAAAAATAACAACTTCATTTTTCTTGTTATTTATTAGCTGATGTTGTTATGTTTTATTTACCCTAATTAGGAGATTATGTCTTTCCATATCTGTAAAGGAACTCTTTAATATATGTATGTAGGCTTCCTTAACACACCCGTGCATAATGCAAAGTTGTAAATCCAAATGACCCCATTTAATTCTTTGCCAATGACAGGCATGAAGTCAGCCTGTAATTCTTGCATTCTGAGCCATCTATATACAAGTTGATGCTTGGCAAGTGGGAGTAATGCAAAGCATGCATTTCTTCCCTGTGAAGTTTTTTTTTTTTTAAATCAAGGCTAAACGTCAAAACGATGCTGTAAAACCAATTAAGAAGAAAGAAAACAAGATTAGAGGTGCTACTTGAATTATTTATTATTGTGCACTGTTGCCAAGTCTTTAAATAAGTAGTTAATAGACCTTAGAGTAACTCTTTGCAATGTAGTAATTTATTTAATGTGCAATTCAGCAATGCACAAACATTAATCTGAAAGACTCTATGACAGTCTATACCTTTGTAAAGAACAATAATAACCTACACAAGGTGCCTTCAGCAGGAGGGCAACAGACTGCAAGTGCCATTTGAAAATTCATGCAGTGGCACTATACAGCCACAGACCTCTGGCTAATCTACAATCAGCTGCCAATGAAAAACAATTGCAAACAGGCCCATGTTCCTTAGTCTGATCAATCCTTAGGCAAAGATGGTTGGTGGCAGTGGTGTCACTAGGGTTGGCATCACCTGGTGGGGGAAGTCATGATATCACGCCCTCCCATTGGCCTCCTTCCATACCACATCATACAAAATCCATAGTCATGTTTTTTGTACTAATAGGACTCAAAAGCTCCTGTATATCACTGAATGTCATGGCAACAGTTGTGACATAAACAAACAGCACAACTAAAACGTTATCTTTAAATTACAATGTAATATGCACTGCCTCAATAGATTTATATGTACATCATTTTCAAGTGGTTAAAGTGAACAGTTGGTAAGATGTGATATTTTTAAAGAAATTTGAAAAATAATAATTTAAAAAATGTTTTAATTAATTTAATAAAACCTCTGAGGCCTCTCCTTTCTCTTACCACTGAGCCTTGCCCTACTCACACCAACATTTTAAAGGGGTGCAGGCAAATGCCAATGCCCATTTCTGCAAAAAGGCAGATGTTTGGGAAGCAGTGGTGTCACCCCCTCTCAGGGTGTCCCCTGGTGCACTCCACAGCCATCTAATGATGCCCCTGGCTGGTGGCATTGTTCACCACCTAGAAGCAAAGCAGCTGCTAACTACAGCTGCCTTTAGCTACTATAGGATCCAATTACAGATGATGAAGGCAGTGTTAGGGCTTGTCCTCATTGGTCAGAATATTCTGGTTTGTTCCCAGAGTATTCTGATCTAGGAGCTGCCCCAGATTTCTGCTGTTACTTCCACACTCCATAGTGATGCTGGGTGGCTGTCTACACATCCATCCTGATGTTTGTCTTCCACCCTGTGGTGGTGCAAGCTACTTCCTGTAAATGTCAAAAACAAGGCACCAGCATTAATCATAGAGGGGTGCCTCATTGTCACCTCAGAGGGAGTGACTTGTGGCAGGAGGGCTGGTGCTGGGTGGCACACTGGGATGTGTGTATAGATAGCAGCTCTGCATTGCTATAGAGTGATCCAGATTTTCCTGCAAAATTCAGAGCAAAAGAATAGTTTTTTAAAAAAAATATTTTAGCCAAGCATAGGCTGGATTTGGTAAGGAAGTAGTCTCATGTCATGAAGACAGTCCACACTCGAATCACAGATTTGGCCTGCATCATGTAGACAAGTCACAGTGTGAGCAGAGGGGTTAAATTGGTTTAACCGGCCCATATTGGCATGCCATTAGTGTTCAGAAGATATGATTGTTTGTATTGAGTCCACAACAACAGGCAAAAGGTTTACCCCTACTATTAAACAAAATAAGGCAGCTGACTCAAACATTTTTTTTTAAAAAAAGGGTAGGAGGCAGTTTTTTGCTTTATCGTTGTATTGTAACTATAAGGAAGGAAGAAGGAATCAAAAATGACTTGCACTACCCCTAGTGTTCAGGATTCTTATAAACTGTGAATAGGCAACAGATGTTCTTTTGACACAACTCTTGAGCAATCACATGGAGAGAACTTCGGTCACCTATTCACACTTTATAAGAATCCTGAACACTGAGGGTAACTCAAGACATTTTGGGGGTTTTACATGTGGGCGGCTCCATGCTGCCCATTTTTGTTCCATATCTGTGCTGTAGTATCTGCATGCTGCAGAACAGATAGGCTGCTAAAAAGAAGCTGCCTAGAGTGGCTTCTTTTCTGTGGCATTGCAAACAGGAAGGGGTGCCGCCATGACACCGCTTCCTGCCAGTGACATCCAGATGCTGCATGGCAGCGGCATCTACATGGTGGCCCCCGTATGGATGGGAGGCCGCCATGATGATGGTGTCCGTACGGACCATGGTTCTGGAGCATGCAGTTGCTACGCCCTCCAGAACCCTAGAAGGGGTTTTCCCCAGCAGACAATGATCACTAATTAAGCAGACAATAATCTTCTTTGCATATCCTCCTAGCCTGAAGTCTTGCCATTAACAACTGAACAATACACAGATTAACATGGAAATCACTCCTCTCTACCTAGGGTCACACACAC
This sequence comes from Urosaurus nigricauda, assembly GCA_034509955.1. NCBI lineage: Eukaryota > Metazoa > Chordata > Lepidosauria > Squamata > Phrynosomatidae > Urosaurus > Urosaurus nigricauda. Next base: position 278,874,765 of record JAOEGL010000001.1, read on the forward strand.
ACACACACATATATATACCCCCCTCTTCCATGCCAGCATTCTCTGAAGATGCCAGCTACTGATGCAGGCGAAACATCAGGAATAAACTCTTCTAGAACATGGCCACATAGCTCGAACTCCCCCCCCCCCAAAAAAAAAGAAACTGAGTTCTTTTCACTTAGCTGCTTAGCAATTGAGTGTCTAAATAACTTAAAGGCACCAGATCCTCTCTGATGTTGGAAGCTAAGCAAGGTCAGCCATTTGATGGCTTAGATGGGAGACTTCCATCAAATACCAAGTACTGTAGGCTATATTTCAGAGACTGCAAACGAATAGCAGGTACTGTAGGCTATACGGCAACCACCTCTGAGTATTCCTTGCCTAAGAAAACCCTATGAAATTCATGGGGTTGCCATAAGGTAACCGATGACTTGAAGTCATACACACACATAGGAATAGTGGTTTTGAACTATTGTAACAACAACATGCAAACAGAAAGGATTTTTTCTGGTAGCTACTAAATCAAGAATAGTTATTTCAACAAACCTTTACCCGGCTACCTTTTCTGGGCACATCTCTTGTTAAACTGGGCATGATAATGGAGCGCAAACAGTGTGGTGAAGGACAAACTGATTGGTGGCCACTGACTAAGAGTTGGCAGGTCCAGTACATGCAAAAATAAATAACAAAGCAAAATAAGTCCAAGTGTGTAGATCCCCAGTCTTTACTGTGAATTTGTCACTGGAGAGTTAAATGAGAAGCAGATAGAGGTTCCTGGTTGCAAGTAACAAAATATTTAAAAATAATAGTAAAATATATAGACATTTCATATTCTGGGCTTTATTCCAAAGACTTATTCTCTTTGTGCTTGTTTGAAAAATAACAGCAAGACCTCACTCACATTAACCTGTAACTTTTTATAATAGGTGTTAAGTATCCACAGGAAACTGTCTTTTTGAAACAGTACTACATCGTATATTTTGTAATAATTGCTCTAATTAAAAACCAATGCAGGCCACTGCTGGGCAGCTGAGGCTCTATCTGCCTGTATATAACACAGAGAATGTCCTGTTGTTGTATAGCGATATCTTTCAGATTACATAAGCAAAGATCAATCTAAGTAATACTAGGGAGGTGTATCTGAATTTTTATTCTGACCTAGAAAGCTGGTAATTTGCATGACCACAATCATAGCATTACTTTCAATTTTTTGGATTTGACATTTCCCTCCTCATGTTCACATTCTTTTGCTTTGTTTTTATTAATTTATTAGGCAACATTTCTATGATGCTTACTAACAAAACTGGTGGCTGTAATAGTACTACTCCAAGTAGATGGTCTATAATCCAGCACTAGTGTGTGAGTTATTGGCTGTTGGTCTGTGGCAAGTTTCCAGGAAAGAGATGCAATGGGCATAAATATGATGCTGGTCCCAGATTTGTGGGCGAGATTCACCACAGCAGACACATTCAGGAACACTGGCTTATAAAAAATGAAAATTAATATGAAAAGTATAAAACCATGGCATTTAAAGTTAATCAAGCCGTGGTTACCAAAAGCCTTCCTCAGGAGGCTACACTGGCAACTTCTTGAGTGAAGACATTTTTTAAAATCCATTCTTAATACAAAATTTTAAGTGTACCTTGTATTTTAATATTATAAGTAACATAAGCAGTATGAGGTGGTAATATAAATATATTAAGGTTGTATCCACACTGCCAAAATACTCTGGTTTGACACCATTTGCTATTGTTCAATGCTATGGAATTCTGGGGAATGAGGTTATGGGTGGCATATAGCCTTCTCTGTTATAGAACTCTGCTGTGACAACAAACTATAATTCCCAGGATTCCATAGTACTGAGCCATGGCAGTAAAAGTGGTGTTAAACTGGATTATTTCGGCAGTGTGGATACAGGTCTAGTAAACATATAAATGTTAGCAAAGATGGCTAGACAGCATGTATCATGGAGTGAGAACTGGATAACCACACAAATTTCTATTGCTGCTGGACACTCCCCAACCTTGCCCTGATCATTAAAAAAATATTTGGCGTAAAAAGGGGGAGAAGGGAATGGCACCTGCAGAAGCCTCCAGAGGATGTGGCTCTCCTATTGCAAATACCACTTTATATTCTTCCTCCACACATAAGAATTTTATGAAAAATGGAAGTGACTTTCATACTTTGCTGGTGTGGCCTGCAAAGGTGTGGGAAAATGAGCCCTGGAGCTTTCACACTTAACCACTCCATAATACAGCAGGATCAGTATTCTGGACTAGTACATCATGATTTCAACTTTTATAGTAGGACTGGAGTCTTTAACTGAATATGCACATAATTATGGTCTGTTTTTCCCCCTAGCAATCTGTTTCCTTAAGCATATGAGAAAGATTGTGTTATGAACATTTATATAGTGTGCATGTGGGTCAGAAAGCTCTTTTGAAATAAAAACAACAAAAGGTTTATGAGAGTGAAAACGTAAAGAAAAAGAAAAATTAAATCCTACTAGACAACCATTTCTCTCTTTGAAGTTAAATTAAAAATTAGAGAGTAGTATCTCATTAATTCTGGAACAGCTCCAGGTACTAAATTAATGTTGACAAAGAAATGAAAAAGTGTCCAGTACTTCAGTGGCAACTGGTATTATATGCCTTAACTTAGCTCTTTGTAGTATGTCCTACTTGTGTTTGTCCAAGTCATTGTTAACTCCAACCCCCAAAGTTTTCTAGTTCCTAGTGTATGGAAGTGAATAATGTTGTCAACAGTATTAAAAGAACATTACCTGTTATTAGAAACAGAGCACACTTTTCCAGAAGAAATATATTACCCAGCTGTAAAATAATATGTTTGCCACTCACTGTAATGCTTCAGCATTACAGCTCAATCCCCTAAAAAGCTGACATGGAAAATAGGAGTGTAATAAACCAATTCATCATAATGTGCAAAAGAAAAGCACTGGAATAAATTGTGATAACCTTTCAAAAACTAGCAGCTTTTAAAAGTATTAATTTCTACTCCAGATAATTGGAAAGGACACCTGGGTGGTCAGGCAATATTTTTCATGGGATTGCCATGTCAGAAACTCAAGATTGTCTTTGGAGTCAGGAACAATCGCTTAGTGCTAAATGACACTGAATCTTGCAAATGGGTCTTTCTAGATGGTATTACTGTAAATTACCAAACTGAACTTCCCTCAAGGTCAGGTATGAAAGAGGACAGGTATCAAAATGGCCTTAGTAGAAGTCTGAATGAGTCTTTAAGTTTAGCATAAATGGACACTGGTTGTGTTCCTGCCATAAAAACCACTTAATGACCTGACAATTGATCAAGGTCCCATGTATAGCTCTACAGAATGCAATGAGAGCTAAATTTTGAATGGAAGGAACTCAGCTTTTCTGCTTATGCACCTTGTAAACATTGTTACTTGATTCTCCAGTGCTAACACTTACAGCACTATACAAATAAAGGTAAATAATAATAATAATAATAATAATAATAATAAATGTGAATATTGTGGTATATTCTGTTGTGAAAGCAAGCAGTGCTTCAGTGAAACAAAGGTAGACAGCTTAGAATGATCACACTATCTCAATGCAAGTTTTATCTCCCTGCCTTCATTCTAAAACCTCTGTTGATGTTTTGCCTGCATAAATATCAAGGGCATATGTGTTTAAAGCAGTTATGCCCTCTCACAATGTCTATGCTCAGCAATCACAGTGAGTTGACAGGTGTGTTACAATTTGCATCTAGGAAGAAGAAAAGCAGGATCATGAAGACTCAAAGAACAAAGAGGCTGTAGCAATAAACCATGATCCTATTTAATACAAGTACCATAAACAGAAAACAAAAGTTCAGGAGGAAGTATTTGAACCTTTTAGAGATGTGCTGCCAACCCCCACCCCCTATTAATGGTTCAGTGAATGAAAATAAACCAATCAACTTCAGGGTTTGTTGAGATGGCATGGGAAGATTTCTACTGAAAAGGAATTTTGATTCCCCTTTTCTCTGTTTGGGTGCAAGGTGAAATGTTAAGTGATGTGAGCTTGTGTGAACACATGTGCATGCATATCTATTAAATTCACTCAGATTATCCAAATACTAGAACCTAGTAAGAATATTCCACATCCCTTCAAACATACACCTCTTTTGTTGCAATTAAACAAAAGTTGTGCTTTGCACTTGTTCAGGTTTTCAGACTCTACCCCACCCTCTTTTCTGCTAGCATTAAACCAAAGGGAGCTCCTTCCAAAGCTGTATTTCCAAAGCTTCACTGCTGGTCTTCCAGTGGCTGAAAGTTCACATGCATTTAAGAATACTTCAGTAATCACTTCAAAATCTTCTCACGCTTCAATGAATTATCAAACGTAAAAGGGTTGGAGAAAGACTATCAGCATATTTTAGTTCAAAGCGGTTATGTTAGTTACTAAGTCTTAAGAAAACCATTTCTACCTTTTAGTATGAGGGAAAATGTACAACAGCTAGGAAATCACCCAATGATAATGCACCGGGCAAGAGAGTGTATATACATCTGGAGAAACCCTGATGCTTAAATGGGAAACCAGTTCATATGAATTTGACTCTAGGGTTCAAGGTTCCTTACTTCTGGAAAAAGGAAACTTCCTAGATTCCTCAAGTACTCTTTTAGAGTTCAAATATCACTACAAACTACACCACTAGAATAAGAGCAGAAACAATTCCCATTGTCTTTCCTGAACATGCTTCAGTACCAGTAGACCCAAATAAAATCCCAACTCCATTCTGTATTACCTGCCTGCTTTCATCTCTCTGATAATGCAACTGTTTTATTAAAACAGCACCACCCCACTTATCCACCATTAGAAGCCCCCATCTCTATTATTTAGTTTAAAAATTACATTGGCTACATTAATAATCTGAGGTTTGGAATGATTCATGTAATGAGGTCTACAAATGTGCCATATTTCAAACCTATCTGACAAAGACTGCCAGTTGTGTGTCATCTGTGTTGTACCCTTCCTTGAACCTTGATGTCAGTAAGAAACAAAAACAACAACAACAACAACAATAACCATTTTAAACTGATGACAACTTTAAGGCAAACTTATCACAGGGTTTTCCTAGCAAGATTTGTTCAAAGGAGATTTGCCTTTGCTTTCCTCTTGAGGCTGAGAGAATATGACTTGCCCAAGGTCACCCAGTGGGTTTTCATGGCTGAGCAGCGATCCCAACACTGTTCACCCAGGTTTCTAGTACAACTTTCTAACCACTACACCACACTGGCTCACCACATTGGCTCTCCGCACTGCCTGAGCCAAGTTAAAAAGTGTTGACTATTGACATATTGGCCCTTTGCTCTCTTGATTTTTTTTAAAACAGTCATGTATTTCTATTGAATTTTGATAAGGATGCTTGGTGTCCTTGAGTGCTCCTCTTGCTCCCTCCTTTCCACTTCATTGCAACACTATTGCCACCCCACCCCTTCCCTTGTCTCATACCACTATCTCCTTTGTAAACCACTGGTGAATTCACAGTTTGGCAAGAGCTGCTTGAAATGAAAGGAAGCAGATACTAGCAGTGGTGCTCTCCATGCTGAATATTTTCTGCAGCAGGGAAAAAACTGTGAGACAGTCAAAGGCTTGCATTCCCGCTCTGCTCTCATTTTACTTTTTTACTTTTGGGGGGGGGGGGAATTGTGATGGAAAATGGTATACAACATAGCCCTAGTTAACAATTGCAGAATGATAAGTACAATGGTTTGTTTATTGGGTTTTCTTTTGGTGTATATTTTGGAAACAAAGCCTTTAAGTTTCTCTGTGTTGATTGATTTATATGTAAATCAACCATTTGCGAATTTAGTGGATAATAAATCCTCAATAACATCATTTGCCATGTAGGCAACAGCTTCCTCTGCACAGGACATAACATTTATACATAGAAATATTATTTTCTGAACAAGATCTCTATTTCATATGCAGAAACTGCTGTTTTCTAAGCAAATCAACCACAATCAAATTTGGTGCAAAATAAGCCTTCAATTACAGTATTTTCGGTATAGGAAGAAGCTTTTCCTATGTAGAGAACAAATTTGTCAGTGCAAAAATGCTCTTTCTTACACAGAAAGAAACTGTTTCTTTTTTCTTTCATGTGTGAATTTTGCACAAAATACATTCCAAAGCACAAAAATTGTCGTCAGGCTAGAATTCTCCTTGTCCAGAATCCTTTACCCTAATGAAACATTCCAAAACTGATTTATGTAAACTAGTGAGCAGAGGGGACATGCTAGTCCCATTTCCTTTTTGGTATAATTTATGTCAAGATGGAGTTTCTGGAACCAGGAAAAGTGTTCCATGAGATGTTTCATAAGAAGTTCATATGCTTTATAAAGCAAGGTACCAGAACAAAGAAGGTCATATTTGCTGGTCCTAGGTGCTCCTCTGCAGGATTTGGTTTGGAAGTTCAAGGCAAAGTATGGGTGCAGTTCCAAGGGTTAAATTGTAAGCAAGCACAATTTGTGATGTTGCACATCATTCCTGATTAAGGCAGACAGCTGCACAAGTCTTCAGAGACGCTTTGCCTTCTAACAAACATTTTTAATCTCTCTGTGGAAGTTCACATCACTTTCCCTCTGCCCGCCTCCCATCTTCTTACTCACAGCATGTAGGAAAACTGCAAGACAGTAGCATTTCTAGAACACTTGCTTTATCTCCTTGCCACATGGAAAAGGAAGAAGGCTTGTGATGGACAAGCAAGCAAGTTAACCAGAAGAATGCAACAGCTAGGACCATTTGTAGGATTGGTAGGACCACCACCCCAACTACTTCAGTATCCACTGATGTTTAGTGTGTGTGTGTGTGTTTGTGTGAAAGCACTCCCACCTTCCCTCTCCTTTGCCATAAACAGCAGTCAGATGTCCCCATTCAAATACAATTTTCACTCTGCTCCTAACCATTTCCCTCTGTATATTAAGTGTGCTTCTGTTGAAAGGAATGTACTCCCAAATAAATATTCATAGGATTGTAGCTTTAGTTGTTTATAGCTCTACAGGCAGTAGGCTCACAACTCCACCCCTTTTGCTTCTTTTAACTACAAGACTTCCCTTCTCTGGATTGCTTTTTTAAAAAAGCAAATTCCAATATTTAGTCTAACAAAGACTGTGTATGTGTGCATGTATATAATATAATGTAGAAGAGTTTGGGCTAGGGAGCTCGAGTGGTGATTTGCAGCTGTGTGGCACCAAGCTTCACAATTCACAAATCAAATCTTTGGTGCCATGCTTCTTGTTATATATAATTGAGAAACAACACCTTCTCCTTTCCCTCACACTTATCCACCTCCTTCCTGAAGATACAGGGAAAACAACTGCCAAAGAGGTGGATTCTTCACATCCTCCCTTAGAGAGCTCCCTTATCTATGCTATGACTCAGAAGTAGGTCAACCAGCCTATTTCCAAAATATCACACTGATTCCTGAGCAATTTTACAGCTATGTTCCCCAAGTCTCCTGCACAGATATTTTTTAAGAGGGAGGGAGAAAGAAATAATAGGAGAATGATCTGCTGTTGGACATTATTTTTAACTTTTAAATAAATCAGTCATGCTAGCTGAAGCTCAGCCTAATGACAATAATTATACAGGCTGTTAAGAAATCCGATTAGGTAAGCTAGGAAACCCATAGCAACTATTGTCACTCACTTTCTTGTATGACAAGGTTGTCATTCTAGTAATCATTGGAGCAGACGCTTAATAACTGCTTGAACCTAAGACCATTTCCTTGGGAGGCGGGAGTCCACCAAGTTGGAAATTGACTACAAGGTCACAGAAACAAATTGAATCCAGTAACACTATACTAGATCAGAAGGCTTTTATATTAACTTTACTACATTTCCCTCTCTCAATGTAGAAACCCATTTTGCAATTCAGCTGTTGTCATGTGGGAAAAGGGGAGTAAAGAAGAAAGTTATGAATCATCAAAAAGATATGATATGAGAGAAACATCAGTACTGAAATTCTGTGTTATCTCTCCAGAAAGAACATGGAACTCAAGAATTAGGGCTACAGGATTATAGTGGATTTACATAATGGTGAATCCAGATGGGACTACAGACTACCACTAGTTCTGAATGCTTTGGTAAACTTTTTTTTTTGGGGGGGGGGCGGGGAAGAGTCACCCTGTTTTGTATTAAATCAACAGAGCTATTCATAGTATTCTGCAAAAATGTCCTCCTTCTTGGCTTTCTTGTTCACATGCTTTTTATATCACTTATCTTAAGGATGAAGAGGTTTAGGGTGTGAATAATCCAATCTGGTGACCCTGTGGCTGTACCACTGTCCAAACTATCCACCCATCCCCTTTCCATACAGTCACAGAATCCAAGGTGTGTTGGTGTTTAGTAACCCGATGGAATCCTTTTTATTCACAATAAAAGGATTTATTCACTTCCCCTAAAGGACTGTTTTCATAGCCTGGGTGTACTCTTGGACTCATCGCTTCGCCTGTCATCTCAGGTTGATGCGACAGCCAGGAGTGCCTGTTATCAGCTTCGGCTGATACATTGGCTATGACCCTTCCTTGAACAGGAAAACCCAGAAACGGTTGTACATTCACTGATAATCTCTCATTCAATTTCTGCAATGCACTCTACTTATAAAGCAAACCTCATGCCATGTTCAGAAACTGTAATTGGTTCAAAACATGGCACCCAGATTAGTTACAGGGAGTTCCTAATTTGATTCTATTACACCTATCTAAAAATCCCTACATTGGCTGCCCATTAGCTTCTGGCGTTGGTTATTACCTATAAAGCCCTCCATGGCTTGGGTCCAGCATACTTGAGGGAACACCTAATAAATAAATAAATAAATAATTATTTTTTTAAAAAAATTTATGGCCTGCTCCTCTGTCCAGGCAATCGGAGCAGGGTACAACAAAGTTAAAAAAAACAACAACAGGATAAAACACTTCAATAACCCATTACCCAACCTCCTACCCCTTAAAATTAGACTGCTGCCTAAAAACTACTGTCAGTCACAGTAACTGGAATTGGACTCAATAGTCAGATTAGATATAAAACAATTTTATATCTCTATGTGTGCACATGTGTATATTTATACCTATAAAGGGGGGGGGGGATAAGAGTGTGTTACTATATAGAGAAAGGTGGGAATAAGAGTGTGTTACACCTCCTTGAAGATTCTCATTATTTTATTAAACACTGCATTTTCTATCAGTAGCAGACTGATGAAATTCATAATTCCAGCAAGGACAATGGGATTACATAATTTTCTGGTGCTCATTTGCTCATGAAAAAGCATGAAATTGCACAAATGAGCATGCAGAGCTCATTTTCCAGGGCTGCTTGAAATCCAAGCATGAGAAAGAAAAGTATGCTTTTAGTAGAGGCATTCATGCTTGATGGCTTCATAAGGGGAATAAGGAAATGTCTGATGAAAAGATAAAGGTAAGGGTTGGATATTAAAAGTGCATCACAACAGGGCTAATTAGCTTACTATTTGGGACTACAAAAGTACATTACTACTAATAAAAAATCTATATGAAGTCTTACTGATCAATGATAAATGGTGATGTTTTTAATAAATTAAATAATAAGAACAAACCAATAATAAATAAACTATATTATATACAAGTGGTGGTTGGAACATTGGACCACAACTATGGAAACGAGGGTGCTTGGTCATGGAAAACCACTGGATGACTTTGGGTGACTTACATACTCTCAGCCCCAGCAAACCCTGTGATAGGTTCACCTTTGGGTCTCCATGGGGCGATCTAGACCACCCAAAAGCGGCCCCATTTCGCTGCTTCTGAAGGCTGCGGGGAAGCGACAAATGGGGCTGAAGGGAGGAAGGGGCCGCTGCTGTGGCCCCTTTCTCCCTGGGTCTTTGCTGCGGCTGTCTAAAAGCCACGGCAAAGACCTGCCCACAAAAAGGAGCTCCTTTTGGAGCTCCTTTTTTGCACCGCAGAAAGGGCGCGATTTGCGCCCTCCCGAGGTGCAAAAGCATCATCATGTGTGTAGCCTGTCTAAAAGCTGTGCACATGATGACGCTTTGACAACATGTCCGTATGGACGTCGCCATTTTAAAATGGCGGCATCCATACGCTTTAGGGTTAGGGGGGTCTAAAAGCTGTGCCCTCCCTAACCGTAAAGGCAGGCTTTCCATCCCTTAAAGCACTGCAAAGTGCCTGTCTAAAATGGACCCGTAAGTCAGAAATGCATTGGAGTCACACAACAAGAACAACAACAAATATTAAATCGTATAAAAAATGGATGAATAACCAAAATGTTCATGATTCTCCATTTAAACGAATAATGTAAGCCAGCGGATTAGAGACAATGTAGTTTGAAGTTTCTGTTTCATGCAAGTTCTCAGTTTAAAACTGAACCCATATAACATTTTACCATACAAAGTTACCTCTCTAAAGCAAAAAATATACCTTATAATGGTAAGAAGTAAGGTGGATGTGAATAGCAGAATAAAATAACAGATTCAACAGACCCATTGAATAGCAGAATAAAATAACAGATTCAACAGACCCATTGAACTAACACTAAAACCACAAACTGACAATGCCTGAAACAAATTGTTCAAACAATATAAAAATACTGAACAGATTTCAATTTATAAATCCTCTTCCTTGCAGTCATTTGGATCTTCTAAGATTCAACAAATTACACTGAAAATTGTCAGGGCTTTTGCATTGCTCATAGTTCTCTTTAAAAAACAAAGAAACAAAAAACCCTTTTTCTGTCCTATCTTTTGTTGAGATTTGCAAAAGTGAGATGTGAACTCGCCTTGCATCTTAAGTTTCTCAACAACTGTGACACACAAGCCAAAATACTTAAGCAATGTAACAGCCATATAAGGAGAATGCATTAGATGTGGATCCACTAACAGAAAACTACAGAAAAGTGTCCCAAATAAATAAAGCCTGATGTATAATCTTAAAATGATTCCTTTAACTACTAATTGATCACAAGAAAGATAACTGATTTATGTTACACTGTCTTTCCAACAGTACATGTACATTATGTTACAGTTGGCCCTCTGTTTTTGCGGGGGATCCGCTCCAGAACCCCCCATGCAAATGGAGGCTTGTGCATATTCTAGTCTCATAGGTTTGAATGGGTGTGGCCCAGGCATGCGTGGCAGGCGGGCAAGCCATTGGAGATAGAGGAGGTTGCCCTCCACGGATATTTGAGGGCACAGATCCCAGATCCATGAGTTAGGAGGGGCAACTGTACATAAATTAATCCCACAGGCTTTTCCTTTTGCAATAAGTAAACAATAGATTAGAATCCAAAATGCACTTCAGAAATAATCCAGTCTGAGACAGCTTTAACTGCCCTGTCTCAGTGCAAGCTAAATCTAGGAACTGTAGTTTTGTGAGCCTTGTCTGTCAGAGAGCTCTGGTGCCACAATAAACTACGGTTCTCAGGATTCCCTAGTACTGAGTTAAGAAGTCTCAAACTGGATTATTTCTGTAGTGTGTTTTGGATTTCGGACAGTTTAGAAAATGGAATCAATTTGCTTCCCAAAAATTATCTTTTTTGAAGCGTGGCTGAGTAGAGGAAGGAGCTTTGGAGGCCAAACCATCGCCTCCCAACCTCCCCCACCTGGAAAGTAACAACAGCAGCGAGGGAAGAGTGAGAGAGAGAGAGAGAGAGAGAGAGAGAGAGGCTGAGTGGAGGAAGGAGCCTTGGAGGCCAGCCATCGCCTCCTAACTTCCCCCACCTGGCAAGTAACAACAGCAGCGAGGGGAGAGAGAGAGAGAGAGAGACAAAAGAGTGAACATCTTACAAGGAAATGTGGAGGCAAGTTCTACCACATTGGACTCTGGTGAGGAGGAGGCGAGGCAGGGACACCTGGGCCCTCAGGAGCCCCAACACCACCCTTTTCCACCAGCCATAGGGCGGCAATGTTAAATATCCACCGGACATTCCTTTAATGGATATTCCTTTAATGGTCTGAACTAATGGATGTTGCAGTCCAACACATTTGGAGTGCATCAGGTAGAGGAAGGCTGTTTTACAGCTGCAATATAGAGGAGAAGGCTCACTGAATGCTGTCTGTGATCCTGACTTCCTTGATCAGTGTTAAAACACAACTTGACCTGTCCTGAAGTTTCCTGACTTAAAATGATTCCAGTGACTTTGCCAAATTGTGCACCTGCTAACATTTTATTCCAAGACAAGAGGCCTGGAGAACTGGTGGAAACCTTTACTTCACAAGTGGAGCAAAGGATCCAAACCATTACAGGATGAGTCTCCCTTATCTGAAATACTCCAAAACTCACAACTTTTCTCATGAATAGCTGAGATAGTGACACCTTTTCTTTCTGGTGGTTCAGTGGACGCACACTTTGTTTCATGCACAAAAGTATTACATATATTCTGTATAAAATTACCTTCAGGTTATGTATGTAAGGTGTATATGAAACATAAATGAATTTCATGTTTAGACTTGGGTGCCATCTCAAGGATCTCTCATTATGTGCATATACACAAATACAGGTATTCCAAAATCTAGGGGGAAAAAATCCAAAATATGGAACACGTCTGGCCACAAGCATTTCAGATAGGGGATACTCAATGTGTATCACCTTCTCAACCGTAAAGTTGATAAGGTTATGCAACTGATGTAAAGATTTTCAGACTGAGAAAGCTACACTGTCATTCGGTGTTTACAAATATGGGTACTTATCAAGATATTGTAGAAAAAGTAAATATATAGACAGTATCATTATATGGAAAGATGTGCATCAATACTGCTTAGCAAAGAAGTCTTGCAGCTTAAAGCTTCCAGTGAATACCACGCAGATTTTTTTTGTGTTAATTTCTATTGATCTCTATTCCTCCTTCACAAAACATTTCACAAAAAAGATGACAGCGGTTATTTGTTTTTTTACATGTCTTACACATCATAAAATATATTAGTACAAGCAAAGTATCAAACGGTAAACTGTATGGTGTTATATTTAGTATTAAAGCTGCACAGTATCAAATTATCTTTCATTATTTAGACCATGTTGTTGTTGTTGTGTGCCTTCAAGTCATTTTTTCTTATGATGACCGAAAGGCGACCCTCTTATGGGTTTTCTGGGGGTGAGAGTGTGTGACTTGCTCCAGGTCGTCCAGTAGGTTTCCCTGGCAGAGAGGGGAATTGAACCCTGATCTCCAGAGTCATAGGGGCTGTATAGACTGGTCTGAAACGCTGGCATTGGGGCAGCATGTGGGTGTGGCATTTGGATGACACACACCCTGATGCCATCCCCACACAGACAACATCCCACCTGCCTGATCACATGGCGGGTGGCATCATGGCACCCCTTTGGCATGACATTTAAACAACACACACCAAAATGAGCACCAAAAAGCACCACTGTGGAGTCAAGGGCACCTTTTTGCCAGATCTAAAAGGAGCAGCATTTTGGTGTTTCTTATAGAACTGGCAAAGCGCCAGATTGGAGCTGTGGCATGTGGATCAACAGCCTGATCCAACGCTGAAAGGGGTGGCAGGACACTGCTCTATCGGAGCAGTCTGCTTCACCCCCTAGTCCACTCAGGCCACTATACTACACTGGCTCTATTTAGACCATAATACAAGCTTATTGAGTATGTTTTTGATAATAACTGGTCACTTATTAATTACTACAATTTTTATATTCTGGGTATACTACTACGTTTAACTAATAGAGTGGCTATAAGTTCTGCATTATAAAATATAGTCATTTATTTGAAGAACTATCAGAAAAAATTGTTTGTTTCAAGCAATGTTTGCATATGTCTCAGTGAAAGATAAGGAACCAAAAGAATGAAGAACAGGAGCCTTGATGTTATCCATCAGCACTAAGTACTTGGAAAGCAGATTAAGCAATCACAGTATTTATCAGTATGATGAGATGCAGTGTATTTGTACTTAAATCACACCTATAATTTCTAAATTCACACCCATATATATAAGGTAAGACATGCAAACTATATGTATACTTTGTTCCACCTTTCTTCTCTTTTTTGATTTTACATTTCTTCTTTTTTTTAATGTGCTATTAGCAATAGCAATAGCAGGCACATTTCTATACGGCTTATCAGTGCACTTAAGCACCCTAACTGGTTTACAAAGTGTAAGCTAATTGCCCCCTACAATCTGGGTACTCATTTTAGCACCCTCGGAAGGATGCAAGCCTGAGTTGAGATTGAGCCCTTTTGCTGGTATTGAACTCACAACCTGCAGTACAGGCATTTAACCACTGTGCCACCAGGGCTCTTTTACAGCCTATTAAGCATGGCTGTTAACATTGCAAAGCTGTAACTTGCGCTCTTCTCTCCCCTACATGCCAGCTCAGAGCAGATGGCAGAAAATCCCTTCATAAGAAGTTGGGAGAACTTTCCCATTCCTTCCAACAATGCTTCCCCTGCACTAGGCTGCTGTGTTCGTACATTCTGCCGAAGAAGAAGAAGAAGAAGAAGAAGAAGAAGAAGAAGAAGAAGAAGAGACGCCAAAACACAAATGGAAAAAAGAGATTACAGAACGTCTTCCCATGATATATGGTTTAATCCATTCAAAGGATATGCTCCATGTTCTTCTGTTATAGTTCACAATATCCTTTGAATGAATTAAACCCATCATCATGAGAAGAAATGTTTCAGGATTTGAAATATTTTGGCCCATTAAATTATTTTAATACATGATTGAAAATCTCCCTTTCTTCTTCTATGCTGCATCACAACAAGCCCTTTAATCTCAAGCACAGTCTAGACATAAAACAATCTGGCAGACATCTCTTCCCTAGCCTCTTACACATTGTTCAACTGCAGTATCTTCAAGAAGCAGTTTGTCATGCTGGTAGTCTATGGAAGAACAAGGTGCAGGGACCCATTTTCATTCTATATGAGTCAGAAAGAGACCCTGGTTAAGTTAAATTTCCAGTCACAACAGATTATGAGCAGCATCCTGTTACTGACAAACACAGACATTAGTGCATAGAGCTACTCTGTAGTTTTTGGCACTCTGTCCAAAACATCCCTCTCAGTTGTAAAGCCCCAAGAGGGGTCGCTGCTGCTTGCTGCTGCTGCTGTTTATTAGTGAGGAAGGGAGGGAGGAGGAGGCAATTTGGGGTGGCGCTGCTCTGGGTTTACAGAGGAGGGAAAATAAAGCACATCCCCATTTTTTTCCCTCTGAGGAAAGACCAACTGCTTCTTCATTATCTGAATTGATTCCACCATCTTTCCACTTCCTACTGCTAAGCAGCAGCAGCTGAAGGGACCACTCCCAGGATTTGACAGCTGGGGGACACAAAACCGCATGGCCAGAGCATTATGTTCCACCAGCTCCATGTAGAAATGTAGCCTATGCCAGCACAGTGTCAATATGTGAGGAAAAAAAATATAGCATGAAGAAAGAGAAGGCAGATTGACTCACATGAATATGAAAGACCAAACCAATGGTCTACCTTGTTCATCATATTATCTTCCAGAATAGCCAGCCAGATGCTTCATAGAAGGGCACTGCAGGACATGAAAGAATTACCACAACACAACATTTCCTTTCCATCCAGTAACTGCTATTCAGGAATCACAGAATCATAGAGTTGGAAGAGACCACATGGACCATCCAGTCCATACCACTGCCATGCAGAAAGACACAATCAAAACACTCTTTATAAGATGGCCATCCGCCTCTTGTTTAAAAATCTCCAAAGAAGGTGATTTTACCACACTCACATGAAATATACAGAATCACAGGATCATAGAGTTGGAAGAGACCACTAGGGCCATCCAGTCCAACCCCCCGCCATGCAGGAACTCACAATCAAGCCACCCCTGATAGATGGCCATCCAGCCTGTTCCACTGTCCAACAGCTCTTGCCGCCAAGAAGTTTCTCCTAATGTTTAGGTGGAGTCTCTTGACCTGTAATTCTCTAAGTATCAAAACAGATGGCCCTGAAGGGGCAGCTTAATGCCTCTCCTTTGAATGCTGAGTTGGGGCTGTTGCAACCACACACCATAGCCCTGACATGGTTTTTTGCTAGCACAAAATGAAGCAGCAAATTGTGCTTCTCCTTTTTGAGCCAGCAAAAAAGATGACTTTTGGTGCTACGCTGGCTTTGCGGCGCTCCTGCAACATGCAGTATGTAAATGCTGTACCTCCAGAGTTCCACAAAGCTGCCCCCCATTTGGTTGGGCATGTGGCGTGACGCTGGCTTTGCAGTATTGTCGGAGCATGCAGCATCTAAATGTCACGCTCTGACACTGCCCCCTAACCTCTGGAACAGGAGAAAGCAAGCTTACTCCATCTTCAAGATGATACCCCTTCACATATTTAAACATGGCTATCATGTCGCCCCTTAACCTTCTCTTGTCCAGACAAAAGGTAACCGGCTGCCCAGGTTGCTCCTCATATAGCATGGCTTCTGGCATGTACTGCCCCTGAAGTGGTCTCAATTAATCATCATGGCCTACAAGCTGTTGATATTATTTATACATATTGATTAATTTACCCAACCACACTTTAAAATTATTGAACTAATGGCAATGACTTCATCTTAGTCTTCTTTAGAAGTTATTCCTCAGTGGATGTAAGTGGGAGAGCACTGTGCATATCTAGCATCCTCATCTTGACCTTTGTAACTAAGTTTAAATTCTATGTAAAGGAATATCAATGGGACTGTGGCCCTTCTCTTGCTAGCCTTATGAAAATAACCATAGGATCTGCAGCAACAAACTGAAAGAATAATTAGAGGAGTTGTATTTTAGTAGTTGTCATTTGATGCCAGAATTAATTATTATTTTATTTCGAGCACTGAAAAAGGCTCATTATAAATCTGGTCCATAAATGACCTGAGCATGATTAATCTAATCCTAGTTATTTCTTTTTGTGGTTGACTTCCTCTTGGGTCATACAGCCGATAAAAACAGCTATTTTAAATGTGTTTACTTATGTTTAATTTTAATATAATTACCATGTACACTTTCTGATCACTGACACAGTCATTGAACATTCATTATTTATGAAACAGCATCTAAATTATAGTCAAAGCTTTGATCTTCAAAAGACTTAGAAAGCAATCTAAAGTCTTTGTTGTTTTAGCTGATGATTTAATGCAATCTCTATTTCACAAAATTCTGGTACCTAAAAACTTTACTGCTGCCATGTCAGAGAACTAGTTATACCTTTTCAATCTTCCAAAAAGTTCAGTGAAATTATATGGTCCCCAAGGAGTGTCTACCCATTTTATTTATCACTATAGCAAAAAAGAATATTTGGCAGAAGTCATTCTGGATTGGTTGAAGGGGTTACAGAAATTATGAGCAGTGGTTTATTTTTTTTAAAAAAACTTTTGAAAAGTATCCCCCCCCCCCGAAAACAACAACAACAACACATCTTTTTAGTGGTCTCCCTCAATAGCTCTCACTTCCCCTGAGAATATTGCAGAACAACATTGCATGGAAATTCTGCTGGGAAAATAGTGCTAAGCAGCAGCAGCAACAGCAGCAACAGCAGAGATTGTCACAGCTGCTACAATTACCAATGGAAAGTTCCATTTCCAAGGAACTTTTAATTAAAAAAACCCCAACAACTCTCATCTATCAGCTGAGTCTCATGATCTGTTATTTTTGTGATAAATGTTTTTGAGGATATAATTAGAACCTTGCAGACTCTACCTAAGGAAGAAATAACCCTGTGTTTACTCTGGGTTCATATGTGATTTTTCATAACACAATCGCTAGTAGTTTTAACAAGTGTATTCCTTGTAATAGATATTAAAGCAGCCTTTATATCCCAGGAAGGGAGGAGGAATGAGCACACTGCAGATAAACATACTCTGTGAAGATTTGTCTGTGAAGGTTTATCTCATTTGTCTCTGTTGACAAGATACTTGAGCAGCAGCTTTTATTTCTACAAGGCAATTGCTGCTGAAAATCAAGAGACAGATCTCTTTGTGACAGGAAGGCCCTGGCTTAGGGCTTACCTGCAGACCTAGGAAATTTGGATCTGAGTTCTTCTGGCTTTGTAGAGGAAGCATCTATCAAATTAGATCATTTTGAATGACATGACATTCACTGAAGGAACATGAAGACAATATCCTATGCAGCCCCACACACTGTCAATAAGCACCTCCTCCATGTTCCCCCAATGAACTTCTCTTTGAATTCTCTTCGTCTTCAGCATTTTATGATATATTTCCTCTTAAGCATTATTGGCAGAGAGCCCCTGAACTCATCTTGGCAGTACAACAATAAAGAAAAGAGTTTAACTTGGATCCTGTTCAGATAAAAAGGGAAACCATGCTTTTACACAAGGAAGCCACAGAAAGCCTCAGCTTTTTCACTTCTCCTTTTGTATGCTAGAAGAATTGAAAGCTTTCACATGATTTCAAACAAATAATCCTGTGATATCCACTTAGCAAGCAAGTTGAAATCATGATTTCTTATCCTGGTTTGCTGACTAGCTTGACTAAAATTACACAGGTCCCTGGACCTGGACATCACAGGGGTTCATTCCCCAAAATGGGACAAAATGACTTCACACACCTTTGCATCAGAGTTGCCTTTACAGAAAACTGTATTGCTAGATTCAGATTTTGTGCCTTCTTCTCAAGTGACATTTTGCTTGTGTAGATAGATAATGTGTCCATCAGAATCTTGTATGGACTGCCTCTTGGTGGATTTGGAACAGTATAATTAATGGTATCCTCTCTAGTTGTTCCACATTTCCTACAAATAATATTTTCATTAAGTTCTCTGAAACATCTGTGGGTGTTCAAGTCCCATCATATGCAATGGCACAGTAAAATGGTGCCTTTGATATAAAATGGAAAAATCCAGGTTTGCTTATTGGAATTTATATATTTTGGGGAATATTTTCAAGCCGTGGATGCTTGAATCCATGGATAAAAAAATCTGTGGATAAGGAGGACCAACTGTAGTTTGTCTGTGATTTTTTGCCCACCAGCAGCCAATACAAAACAAAAAAACAAAACAAACAGCTTCATTTATATACTGCTTCATACCCTTAAGGAGTGTCTAAGCGGTTTACAATTGTAAGCTATTTGCCCCCCAACAATCTGGGTACTCATTTTAGCGACCTCGGAAGGATGCAAGCCTGAGTTGAGCTTCAGCCCTTTGCTGGTCTTGAACTCGCCACCTTATGGTTTTGAGTGAGTGGCTGCAGTACAGGCATTTAACCACTGCACCACCAGGGCTGAATACAATGGACACATAGAAATGTTATGGAAATCAATGGAACTCATCTGAAGGATGTAGATCAGAGACCAGTGTCAAATGTCTTAAGAGTGCTCATATTTACAGATCCGACATCTATTTAGCTTACTCATTGCATTATTTAGTTTAAATGTGCAATTTATTAATAAAGGGATTTACTGCCTTGACCGAGTAAGAAATCACTCCTTGCTGCTTGGGGCACAAAACAATATGATATCTGATTGTTACCACTTGACCCCAATTCTTATATGTGTACCAAGCACAGTTAAAATGAGACCTTTCCCCAGCTTTTTCAGTGGATGTGTAAGGGCTAAATTCAACATTCATAGGGAGAAATGGGAAATACAAATAAATTATTATTATTATTATTATTAAGCATGAGTTTCATTTTCATTGCTACCCCAATAGCCAATATCTCTCTCTCTCTCTCTCTCTCTCTCTCTCACACACACACACACACACACACACACATAAACACACACACACAGAAATTTACTCTGGGGGATCCATCCCCACATCTGTTCTGAAAAGAGGTCAAGGGTGAAGAAACATCCTCCATTTTTCAAATGGAAGAACTGTAGTTAGCTAATGATACATCTGAATGTAGATATTCAAGCAACTTTGATTAATTTGTAATATGATCTTGACTATGCACCTCCCAGTGTATATCTTAACAGGTTCATACCTGGTTCAGTTTTCTTGACAATTGAGTGGACAATGCATAGATTAATGTCACTTTGGGACTGCTTAATCTGTTAATGGACTGGAAAAATAGGTGGTAATTCCTAATGTTCTTATATATTATTAATGTTTGTATTTAATGAACCTAAGATTTCTTCAGTGGTAGTGAATAAAACTCAAATATGTTGAACTGAAAATATTGTGTTAGAATACTTCCTTTCAACATTGTATTCTGTGGCAAGGAACTTTGAACAAATTCCAAGAAATTTTTTTTAAAAAAAGCCCAGAAAGGTAAGATCAATTAACTATAGAGTGTTAACTATATATTAATGAAGATATGCATGTATTTATGTACGTATGTACGCATGCATCTCTCTATCTCTCTCTTCCCCTTCCCTTCCTACTCCAGTTTCTCTATATCAATGGTCTGTGTATGAGGCAGCACATGACATTATTTTATGATAACTGAATGGTCCAGGGGCATCATTTGCTCCTATTTTGTTCTGATAGGTCACTTAGTGTGTGGGAAGAAAAAAATTCTCTGAAGGAATGAAGTTTAAATTTTAATTTTGCCTTCTATCTTCAGCATGTTGAAATGCAGTTAACAGCAGCACATGTTAATGATAGATAAGGGAATTGTTGTTCATCATATAATTATGCTGTTCTTGCCATAGTGGAGACTGGCAATAGAGCAAATCGTATCATCACATTATTAGGGTAGTTACTCTGCATGACAAGAATCCATTTTTACACAATTACAGAGAGAAATTTTTGGTATGACTTGCACTTATAAAGCATAAAAATACAGACCCTTAATTTTTTGTTGTTGAACCTTATAGTTGTCTTTCCATACAGATTATGCTTTTCCACAAAGCATAGACACAGAATAGTTCAAGACAAATCAAACAAACATGTAATCTCTTCCTGTAAAGAGTTAGCAGAGATCCCCCCAAGCACCATGTTCTACTGCTTTGTGTTGTTGTTGTCATGTTAATTCCAGTCATTTCCAACTTACGCCATTCCTAAGGTGGAGCCAGCATGAGTTGTCAGTTTGTTTGTTTGTTTTTTTTTTTTTGGCAAGATTTGTTCAGAGGGGGTTTGCCTTTCCTTACTCTGAGGCTGAGAAAGTGTAACTTGCTGAAGGTCACTCTGTGGGTTTGCCACTTAGTTATTTTCTTTTTAGCTCCTCCCTGGCTGGTTTTCTTGAGAATCAATTTTCAACTACATAAAGCTCTCTGGGGCTCTACAAACCAGCCCAAAAGGGACCGCTCTGTGCCGCCCCTGGAAGTGCTGGATTGGGGCCACAGTAACCGGACGGTCAACCTGTGGCCCCAATCTGGTGGTTTTTTGGGGGCCAAAGAGAAGCATCAAAATGCCACTCCTCTTTGGCCCAGAAAAGGGGTGTCCGTGCAGCTTCATGCCCGTGGACACCCTGACAGCCATGAGGAGAAAGGGGTGGCCCCTTTCTCCTCTGGATCGTTCTCATGGCCATGCAGTTGCCTTGGGAATGATACACTCTAAGAAGGAGCTGTGAAATGCAGCTCCTTCCTGATACATCATAAGGGCTGCATCGCAGCCCTTAAGATGTCTCTTCTCAGCACGGACATGCAGATGCTTCGCAGCATCAGCATTATCATGGTGGCACCTGTCTGGATGGAATGCCACCGTGATGCTGCCACCTGTACAGATTAGGGTTCCGTAATGTATGGTTGCTGCACATTCTGGAACCTTAGTATCGGGGCTGGCAGGCCGCTTTGGACCCATCTGTCTCAGGCCTCCATCAGAGGAGAGAGCTCTTTCATGGACATTTTAATATTAGGAAACTTCCTTTCTTCTGTACTGCAGTCTTAGCAGCTGCTTGAAAACCAGATCCTAAAGGCTTCTAAGCCCACTTGTCCAGGTTTTTGGGGTGTTCAGGATGCTGGATTCCATTGTTATGAGAGCAAACATTCAATGCTGGATACGTCTCCAAATAATCAAGCTCATAATCAAAGGATCCATTTTGATAGAATTTCCATCAACACTACATCAAAAAGGACAACCTGCATGATATAGTAATTTGGGTATTGGACTAGGACTCTGCAGACGAAGGTTTGAATCGCTGCTTGGCCACAGAAACCCAGTGGGTGGCCTTGCCAAGTCACATTCTTACAGCTTCAGAGAAAAGCAAAGGCAAAACCCCTCTGGACAAATCTTCTCATGAAAACCCCATGATGTGTTCACTTTCACATCACCATAAGTCAAAAATGACTTGAAGGCACACAATAAGAACAAGAAAAACTACTACTACTACTACTACTACTACTGAAACAAATCTTCCTAAATTTTGTTCTCTCAGGAAGAACAAATACTTTTTTTTTCCTGGTCACTCTACTCTGCTTTACTCATTGCAAGAAAGTACCTCAAAAACTGTACTGTTTTCAAAGACTGTTTTCCCACTTCAAGACTTGTTCTGTTAAAAATGCATCTTTTTTTCACAAAAAAATTTATTTCCTGAACACCCACCCAAATAAATGCTGAATTGTGAAGTTTTTCACCCATCCTCATTGGGACTTACTGACATCAATTTTTAACAATTTTTTTGAATATTTTTTAATATTCATTCCATCCCAGGTTTATACCACCATTAGGTCACCTCCAACGAGTATACTTTAGTACAAAATTATACACAAGCAGGTCATGGCAGGGAATCCAGGTATATTTACTCATAACTCATGAAATGGAATGCACACGTCAGGATATGAAAGTACCTTGCCTTTATTTGAGGAATTGCTTTTCTTCTGTTTTAGTGTAAATGGGCTGGACAAATGTTGGGCTGGGCTGAGAGAATATTACTTGCTGTGATAAAAGGTAAGTTTTTACTACTTCATGTAAAAAAAAGCCTCCCATCCAGTTTTATGTGTGTACATCATGTCTGGGTACTGTAACATCCACTTTGACCCTTACTGTCAGAAATTAGGATAACTATAAAAATATGGATTCAGTCTGCATCAAAGACAACAAAAAGAAAACATGTTTTGCTGTGCTTGCAGAATCCAGGAAAGAGACAAGATGGTTAATTTCATTTTCACATTGTTCCTGTCTTCAGCACAAGGATGCATTTTTGAATTTCACTGGTTTCTTTATAATCATCAGTATTCTGACAGCTGATTAAAATTCAGAATTGGCTTCTCCTTGGAAAGTTATTTATATGTGGAACAGATACAGGAAAACCAGCTCTGTACTGCTGTGAATCAATAACATTTTCATATATATGTAATTGTGTAAGTGGCTGTGGGAATTCACTGCCATTTTAATGGTGAATGAGAAATACATATTATAAAGCAATTTGAACAGTTTACTACTCAGAATATTAAACACAATCATTTGCTTCTGCAAGAAGAACAAAGGCCATCTTCCAACATGGAAAAGCTAACTGGAGGATATGCTATACTGTATGAATATCACTGCAGCTAATACTAGAATAAAATTTATGTAGAATGGTATGTATCACATGGTGTAGTGGTTTGAGCATGGGACTATGACTCTCGAAACCAGGGTTGAAATCTTGGTTTGATCATGTGAACTCACTATGATGACCTTGGGCAAATTACTCTCTCTCAGCTTCAGAGTATGGCAAAGGCAAAATCCTTCTGAAGAAATTTGCTGAGAAAAACCGATGATAGGTTAGAATCATAGAGTTGGAAGAGACCACAAGGGCCATCCAGTCCAATCCCCTGCCATGCAGGAACTCCCAGTCAAAGCATCCCCAACAGATGGCTATCCAGCCTCTGCTTAAAGACCTCCAAGGATGGAGACTCCACCACACTCCGAGGGAGTGTGTTCCACCGTCGAACAGCCCTTACTGTCAGGAAGTTCCTCCTAATGTTGAGGTGGAATCTCTTTTCCTGCAGCTTGCATCCATTGCTCCACGTTCTGGTCTCTGGAGCAGCAGAAAACAAGCCTGCTCCCTCCTCAATATGACATCCCTTCAAATATTTGAACAGGGCTATCATATCACCTCTTAACCTTCTCTTCTCCAGGCTAAACATCCCCAGCTCTCTAAGTCGTTCCTCATAGGGCATGGTTTCCAGGCCCTTCACCATCTTAGTTGCCCTCCTTTGGACCCGCTCCAGTTTCTCCACATCCTTTTTGAATTGTGGTGCCCAGAACTGGACACAGTGTTCCAGGTGGGGCCTTACCAAAGCAGAATAGAGCGGCACTATTACTTCCTTTGATCTAGACACTATACTTCTATTGATGCAGCCTAGAATCGCATTGGCCTTTTTAGCTGCCGCATCACACTGTTGACTCATGTTCAACTTATGGTCTACTTGGACTCCTAGATCCCTTTCACACATAGTTTCATTCAGCCAGGTGTCCCCCATCCTATATCTGTGCATTTCATTTTTCCTCCCTAGGTGCAGAACCTTACATTTCTCCGCATTGAATTTCATTTTGTTAGCGTTGGCCCAGCTTTCTAGTCTATTCAGGTCATTCTGAATTTCAATCCTGTCTTCTGGAGTATTGGCTACTCCTCCTAATTTGGTGTCATCTGCAAATTTGATAAGTATGCCCCCAATTCTGTCATCCAAGTCATTAATAAAGATATTGAATAGCACTGGGCCCAGGATAGAACCCTGTGGGACCCCACTGGTCACTTCTTTCCAGGATGAAAAGGAGCCATTGTTGAGCACCCTTTGAGTTCGGTCAGTCAACCAGTTACAAATCCATGTAATGGTTACCTTGTCTATCCCACATTTTACGAGCTTGTTTGCAAGAATGTCATGGGGAACCTTGTCAAATGCCTTACTGAAATCAAGATATACTATATCCACAGCATTCCCTTCATCAGGTTCTTCTTTGTGTTGCCATAAGTTGGAAAGGACTTAAAGGCACCCAACAACAAGAAGCATGTGTCACAAACAATTAAAAGTCTAACCTTAGGAAAGTATAACTAGGCCTCCAAGTTAAATCTCCACATGAAATATTAATTATAGAAAGTGATGATTACAAAGCTACTTTAATTATTTAGATTTTCATTCCTTCCTTTTTGAACCTCCAAATGATCTACAGACTGACCAAGAAAATCCAGCAAATGCAGCACTCAGTAAAGGATAGTACAGATCCTACCATGGCCATAGAAGTTTATCACATACCATGCAGCTGTGGACAAGTCTACATAGGGACCACTAAAGACAGCATCCAAACTCAAATCAAAGAACACAAGAGATTCTGCAGACTGAGCCCGCCAGAAAAATCAGCAGTAATAGAACACGTCATAAACCTACCTGGCCATAGAATGCTATTTGAAAACACCAAAATTCTGGACCATGCCAATAACTACCAGGTGAGAACGCACAGGGAAGCCATTGAAATCCACAAACACCTGGACAACTTCATTGGGAAAGAAGAAACACTGAAAGTAAATAAAGGCCTATTCTAGATTGGCAAAAAGAAGTGTGTTCATGGCTGCATGAAACTCTAGCCTTTAGATGAGAAAAAGGGAAAGTGTGCCATGAAAACGCTTCTTTTGCATTTTAGGGGAGAAGAAGCGCCTTTAAAAAAAGTGCTGGTTTTCCCAGCTTCTTTTTTAAAAACTGCAGAACAGTGCCGCTCCATCTAAAGGCTGCGGTGCAGCTGCTAAGCATTAAGGAAAAGGCAACTTCATGTCACACTTTCCTGCCAATCTAGAAAGCCCCAAAGTTTGGCTACCAGTCCTGAACAAAATCAAGATTCAGCACATGCAAATGAACACCTCCTAGGATCAGGGGGTTTCCCAGCAGACAGTGGATCACTAATTAAACAGACACAAATCCTCCTTGCATATCCTCCCTCTTTGAGGCCTTGCCATTCAACAACACACCAATACAAAGATGAACATGTAAATCATTTTCTCCCAACAAAGGGTCACACAGTATATATACCCCACTCACTTCCATGCCACCACCCTCTGAAGATGCCAGCCACAGATGCAGGCAAAAAATGAGGAATAAATTCTTCCAGAATGTAGCCACATAGCCCAGAACCCGCCCCCCCCCCCACAAATCTGAAAATAATTTGTACTAACAAAGCACTCCTGAAATGTGGGCTTGTCAAATTTCCATACTAAAGTATTTATATTTCTAAGGGGCAAATACTTGCATGCAGGAATGAGCTTCCACACCATGCTCTGCATTAGTATCTCCCTCAGCTTTTCTCTGCCTAAGATCAATGCCATCTCCAGACTTGTAACTGGCAATGGCATCACCCTTCACCTATTTAGCTATGAGTAGGGGTCACTGCACATGTATCTGGTTAGTAATAATGGTTTATTTGTGCAGCATGATTCTTTTGAAGCATGTTGTAATACAAATCTGATGCCACAAATGTGATAAGTCAGAAGGGAAAGAAAAAATGTCCCTCTAATCATTTTCTGTATCACACACACTCAGAACCAGGATTTATAATATAAACTAGGATTTATACTATTTTCAGACAACCAGTTATTTTAATAGTAAAATCCTCACTTTAAACCTTGATCCACTTAACAAAGTTTGGTTAAATCTGAAAGGTAAGTTTGGCAAACACTATGTCTCACTGCATATTAAAATTGATTCTTATGCATGGTTAAACATGTTGCTGATTTTCTGAAACTGCAAAGCTCTAAACTGCCAGATATAAACCATATTCATTTCTGGAAAATATCATAGTAGCTACACATTTCACATAACTTTGATGAAGAAAAAAATAAACTACATAGAAAAGTTCTTATCTTAACTTCTTGTTCTATTAATGCAAGAAGTTTCTATTTCTATCAAAAGAATTGGTCTCAGGGACCTGAGACATATTGGTTAGTCCAAACTAGAAGACATCCACTGAAGCAGCTATTAAATGTTGAATCAACACATACATAACATAAAACCCATTGATTCAGTGGGTCTACAGGCCATGAAAGTATGGCACTCTACTGGTCACTTCTCTCCAGGATGAAAAGGAACCATTGTTGAGCACCCCTTGAGTGTGGCCAGTCAACCAATTACAAATCCATGTAACAGTTGCCTTGTCTAGCCCACATTTTACAAACTTGTTTCTAAGAATGTCATGGGAAACCTTGTCAGAGGCCTTAATGAAATCAAGATATGCTATATCCACAGCATTCCCTTCATCTACCAAGCTGGTAACTTTATCAAAAGAAGAGATCAGATTTGTCTGGCATGGCTTGTTTCTCTGAAACCCATATTGACTTTTTGTGGTTATGGCATTGCTTGTTGCTTCCCTTACGTACATCTTCTAATATATTGCAAGTGCTCCAAAAATAACACACAATCTTGTCAACTTTTAATACCTGACAGGTGAACCACAGGCAATAGGGACATGCCACCTACTGCGCTTGACACCTGATTGAAAATTATGCCAAATATCCTACATGGTATCCAAACTGATAATATTGAATAAATAATTTTTTAAAAATACATGACCAAAACACATTCAAGATATTTTGTTTCACTGCAACTCTACGTTCATTAGGAAGAGGTCTCCTTTCCATGTAACATGCTTGACATATGATATTATTTGGCATCAGGATTTCATAGTATTTTAAATAAATGGCGGGCAAACACAACAAGTATTGCATCACTAGCATTATTTAAGCTACATTGTTCTGCTGGGGCAGGGGGGGGGGTCTGGAACGGATCCCGCAAAAACAGAGGGTCAAAAAAAAAAAGAAAAGAAAAGAAAAGAAAAAGTAAGAACTACACACTGTTGATAGGAAAACATGGTTCTTTGTATCACTTATGTGTTCCTTGGCAGGTCATTTTAATTGTCATCGGCTCTCCAGCATATTAGAAGAGAAAACTATCCCAATTTTTATTAGCTGCGATATTATTTTATTTACTTCTGAGTTGAAAAAAGACCCTGAACCTGTCAGACTGATCTTGCAAGTTCACCAGTATAAGACATTAGTTTAACCTCTGGTTCCTGAGATTACTAGTGGTTTCTTAAAATTTATAACCTCTACTTAAGGGCCATAGTGCAACATCACCTTATTTGCTTCCATATTAGGCCTAGTTAGTGTCAATGAGTCATTCAGGACCATCCCAAGAGGTTTTGATACTTGAGACAAAGGACAGCATAGCACCTTTTCCATTATATATGCAGAAGACTGTTGCATTGGCAGTTTACTTACACTTTGACATTGGCAATGGGCCAGTGCTGGGAAGTATAAAGTAATATACCGTACACTGGAGCAAAATAAATATATAAATCTCAATTTCATTATCTATCTATCTATCAATGAATCTGAACCATCTGTAACTGACCAAGGAGGAGATCTTTGAGATGTGACAGACAGCTTGATGCAACTGTTGGTGAATAGCTACTTAAAAAAGCAAATTCCATAGGCATAACTAGAAAAAAGTTTTTTTAAAAAAGCCTTTTCACAGGTGATGCACCTATGATGTCATGCTCCTTGGAATGTTATGTACAGTTCTGGTCACCATACAGGGACGTAGCCAGGATTTTGGGAAGGGGGGGGGGAAGGGTCCAGACTAAGTGACATCATTTTTTGCGGGTGGGGAGGGGTTAAACACATTGCAAATATATCAGGATATTAAAGTAATTCAAATTAACAGAAGGGGGGATTACTGCACCATATCTGGAAAAAACTATTTTAGAGCAGGAAAAGGGAAACAGAATGATTATAAGATCAACCCTATGCCTGCTTCTTGTTATGGAGTACTTGGGTGTCAAAGCTGCCATTTTAATTTCTCACCTTTTAGCGTCCCTGGCATATGGCAGAATCATGGTAAAGTAAAATCGTAGCTCCTGAAACGACTTGCTACGTGCTGCTTCCAGGTAAACTGGGGAGAGTCCACCGCAGGGCACTCTGCCCAAGATCCCCTCCAATCTGAAGCTGGTCCTAGCACAACGTGTAGTTACAGTAACATGCAAATGTTCATGTAGAATGGAGATTTCTCAGGAAACATATTAAGAATATATAGGCCACGTGAATAGGTATCCAAAATTATATGGCAGTAACTGAGCAATGTCAAATGCAAAAGCAGGCTAAAAGGAATAACACTGATGAAAGGAAATTATTCAGGGTTAGCAAATGTGTCATTCAATTCTTGATGTAGAAGTAGCTGTCAAACCTGAGCTATAGTTGGCAGGACAGGTATTCTGCAATGTTAGTTGTACTGAATGTAAATATACTTCAGTGTGTGTATTGCTTGTGGAACTTGTATACTTTCATATTGCTTGCATTTCCTTTGGAATCTTTTTTCATAATTTGCTTTGCCCTTCTAGGCCTTCCCAACAAAGCAGTAACAACATACATTTTCACAGCAGGGCCATGCCCCAATATTAAATGTGTCATTCAATTGACTGGAAGTATATACCACATGCTTCATAATCAGGTTCTAAAACCATGAAGACCATGGAGAATATAAACATGCTGAAAAAGTAATAAACAACAAACACATAATTCAGAACACTAATATAAAGCCGAGTGTGGTTGCATATATAGTTTGGAAGAAGACAAGTATAGAATAAACTACAGATGATGTTTCTTATAAAGAAAAGTCCTGCTTCCAATGAACTCATCCTATCAAACAAACCATGCCATACATTTATAGTGTTATGATATGTAATGAAAATATATTCTATTTCATATAAAGGTGTTTTAAGGTTTGCATAAAAACATAAGAATTGGAAGGGACTGCAAGGTCCATTCAGTCCTATCCCCTGCCATGCAGAAATACACAACCAGAGCATTTCTGAAAGATGGTCATCCAACCTCTGTTTAAAGACCTTCAACAATGATGAGTCCCCTCACCCTTTGAGGCTTTTTCATCCGTACTGCTGAACAGTCTTTAGAGTAAATAAGTTCTTCCTAATTTTTAGGTGGAATCTCTCTCTTTTTTGTAATTTGAATCTATTGATTTCACACTGATTTTGTTCTAGTTTCTGAAGCAGCAGTTTTTTGGATGGCTCTACATGTTATAATAAATAAAACATATAACATATGCATTATAACACATAACTATACAATGACTTATAAAATGTCAATACCTTTTTAAAATGTATTGGCATAATTAAAAATTCACAGGAATGATTGCCCTGTTCAAGAGGATGCAGATTTTTGAGTTTTAGCTTAAAAAAAAAAAGTACAGGGAATTTTGCAGCCTTAACAACTTCCAAATATTGTTTCTTCACCAGGTGATCAACTTATTTACTGTGTTTTGAGAGCTATTTTGATGGAAACAACATACAAAATGGAGGTGGACCTACTTATAAAACAAGCAAAAGGTCAGAAGGATGGTTTCAGCAATTTTTGTGGAAGGATAATCTAATATTTTTGTGGGTATGTGAAAAGGTTTGACTGATTCCCTTCCCCATAACCCTTTTTAACTTTTTTTGGCCATTTGTATGAAAATTTAAAATGTCATGGATGTATTCTTAGATAACAAATATGTTGCAGAAGGAAAGATGAAGGAGTTAGGGAGTTATAATGAATTTAAAAAAAAAATAACACTAATATGGTACCAAAGTCACAGAAAGTGGATGAGAGATGGAAATGAGGGGTGTGGACAATATAGTGGCAGAAATGAGAACTATTACCTTTTTCAAGGGGAAAAAAATACTCTATGCTTGTAGGTTCCACCAAAATTCCTGTAACATATCTTGTTCTGGAAGACAGAACTAGCATATCTTGTTCTGGAAGACAACTGGAAGACAGAACTAGCAAGAGAGTACTGAAACAGACCTGCAGTGTATTGATTCAGTGTCCCATCCACAAAGCACCAGGACTGGAGAACTCTGGAGGCTAGAGTTGTCAATCTTAAAAATGATCCCTGCTTCATGTCTTCCCACAGGAATTTGATTTTTCAGACATGCTGTCTTGTGTTTCTCTGAATCTGAATTATTAATAAAGCTTTGAGAGCTTTAAGATTTGGAAGGAGTCCCACTCTGATTTGGATATCTCCCAAATCTCTGTGCTTCAGCTTGAAATTTGCCTGAATCTGAAGCACACCCTAGACAACAATGTTGTAGTGTGAAATTTATAACTTTGATTTGCTGCCTATTTGTTTGTTTTTACAAATGTTATCCTACTCACATATTTCTGAGAGCGTCTATTAATAGACTTCAGTTTGTACACACAAAGTGATGTGAACAAAAATTTAAAAAATTAATATAGGATCATTGTAGTTTGCAGATAAATTAGTAGTCTGTACAGCTAAACAATGAAATTGTTAAATTGCAGAAATCTATCCCACTCTATGATAGTTTAATTATAATACACTATACTGTTGCCCTGGCAATCAAACTCTTTGACCTCATGTGTTCATTTTCAAAGCAAATCTCCAATGCTACAACTCAAAAAAAGGTGTGTCCATCTCATTTTGGTAAAATTGAAAAGGACACCTGAACTTTGAGTGGATTTCAAAGCCTACATGCAGTAAATAATGAATTTTTCTTAGAGGTCTCCAGGCATTTTCACAGCACTGCTTGGTAAAGGTCATGAAAGGAGAAGAGTTAATCAGAGAACATTTGGCCACATTAAACTAATCCAGTGCAGCGGGTCCTGACAAATGACACCCTTGGGTGCTAAAATGATTTATGTGTTTTGGGAGGGATCCCAGCCAACTGGAAACTCCCTTGAGGAATCGACCAAGACACAGGAGAGAGAAATGATGTTTTGTTTTACAATGGATAGGCGTCCACTGAATTGCATGCTAAAAGATCTGCAATGCATGGAATAAGGACTTCAAAAAATAGAAGAAGATTGTCTTCAAGTCACCACTGTTGAAAGACACTGCTGAGAAAGAACAAGAATGGAGTTGGGGAGAATGTACTGAACATACTAGGAAACACTTAGGAAACAATAAGTATTGTTGTTGTTGTGTGCCTTCAAATTGTTTCGGATTTATGGGCCCTAAATTGGGCCAACCATGAGGTTTTCTGGGGTGGGGTGTGTGTGACTTATCCAAGGTCATTCAGACCCAGTGCAGACTGACAGTTTGGCCCGGGTTGGGGGCAGAGTTGGGGCATAGTGTCTACATGACACACACTCTGGCTCCACCCCCAGGGAGGTGTGACGTTGCATGCCACACTGCACAGCATCACGGTGCTCCTCTGGAGCTGAGTTCACAGCACCAAATGAGTGCCGCAAAACTGCAGTGCCGTGGCTATTGTGCCCTTTTGAGGGTGCAAAATGGAGCCACTTTTTGCAGCTCCTTTTCACGCATTGAAAAGGCTAGATTGGGACAACAATGTGCGGTTGTCACAGTCCCAATCTGGCTGTAAAAGGGGCGGCTGGAAGCCGCCCCTTTGGGGTTGTCTGCACAGCCCCTCGGTGGGTTTTCCATGGCTGAGCAGGTAATAGAACCGTAGTCTCCAGAGTTGTACTCCAATGGTCAAACATTATGCCATGTTGGCTCTCAACAATAGGTGTAAAATAGTACAAATCATCCAAGAAAGATATAAAATCCCACACAGCTGTAAGTGAAGACTTCAGTGAGTATCTTGTGTTGATAAATTAAGTCTATCTACTTGGAACAGGTCACTACTTAATGTATTAATATATTACAATTCAATAACTTTTGCACACTGGAACACAAAGTGAATTCTTTTGGCTTTTCTAGATTACCTTCCACCAATCCTATCTCCATCTTCTTATACTTTGCCAATATAACAATTGGTTGTATCAGTGAAATGTTTCATATATTTCCATATTAGCAAAAACATTAGAAAGCATTTAAAATTTTCAAAATATTTTCATCTAGGTTCATGGGGAAGTTTTCACCATGTACCAAAAAACACACCTGCAAAATTAACCCAAAGTCACACCCGCAAGTCATTTATAGATCATAGAATCATAGAGTTGGAAGATATCACAAGGGCCATCAAGTCCAACCTCGTCATGCAGGAAGACACAATCAAAACACCTCCAACAAATGGCTATCCAGCTTCTGTTTTAAAACCTCTAAGAAAGGAGTCTCCTCCACACTCCAAGGCAGTGTGTTACACTATCGAACAGCTCTTAATGTTAGGAAGTTTTTTCTAATGTTGAAGTGGAATATCTTTTCCTGTAATTTGTATCCATTGCTGCATGTCCTATTCTCTGGATCCCCCTGCTGTGCAGGGATACACAATGAAAGCACTCCTGAGAGATAGACATCCAGTCTCTATTTTAAAATTACCAAAGAAGGAGATTGCATCACATTCTGAGTGTGTGTGTTCCACTGTCAAACACCTCTTACTGTCAGGAAGTTCTTCCTAATGTTGCAGTGGAATCTCTTGTCATGTGGTTTGCATCCATTGCTCTGTGTCCTATTCTGTGGAGCCGCAAGAAACAAGCTTGTTCCATCCTCAATATGACAGCTCTTCAAATATTTAAATAGGGCTATCATATCACATCTTAACCTTCTCTTCTCCACGCTAAACATACTTAAGTTTAAACATACCCCAAGTTTTGCCTCATGGGACATGTTTCCAGATCCTTCTGATCTGGTCTGGTAACTTTTGGGTTCAGCTGCAAGTTTATAGGAAGACCTTTGGGGAATTCCCAACCCATGTGTGCCTCTCAGGGCAAAAAACTCTTGATTTTTTAAAAAAATCCCCAAATGGTGTGATACAGGGGATTTGTGGAGCAGGAAAAACTAAGGTAGCATAAATTTCCTCTTCTAATCTGCCCTCTATCCATGAGGTGTATCAATGCCATAATTAGTGTATGATATTTTAAGTTGAGGACTTTGTTCAGGATAACTTGCTTGCATAAAAACATACATAAGGTTTTGCTGAACAGAAAATGTATGGGGGAGGTAGGTAGAATATGTTTTCTTTTGCAAAATGCATGTTTTCTGCACTTTATTAAGTGTATTTCCAGAATTTGTGCAACTTTATAAAACTTGTAGAAAATTATGAAATTTTCACAAATGAACACCTACTCAGAAACATGCATTTTCATGTTTTCTTGCACAAAAGCTATATGCTTCCATAACTATCATATCTTGCACAAAACATGTGTCTTGTGTGCAAATGTATTGCTTTTTCTGTGGAGTACTTTGTCCTTTCCCAACCCCCCTCCACATTTTCTGCACAGAAAAGCTATGTGTATTTTTGCACACATAAATTTTCATGAACAAAGTTCTGAAATACAAAGAACTGTGAGTATCAGAACACAATTTATCACCAAGGAATCCAAATTTTAATGAATATTCTTTCCAACCGTAAAGGTCACAGATTCAATGGCAGATGAAAAAGAAAAAAAAATCTGGCAATGTGGAAGCATATCATAGCTTGAGACCCAGGAAAGCTGGTGCCATTCTGAGTAGAAAATATAGAATTAGATGGGCAAACACTGCCACTTGGTATAAGGAACCATCTCATGCATTACGTTGACTTTCAATGCACAGAAAACTACCACGTTACAGAGATAACTATGCTAGAAACATCATGCAGTTCTACTGATCATTTAGCTTGGTTGCGAGGACAGAAATGAAAATTGTTCCTGCTTACCTTGACCAAAGTAACATTACCTGGATAGACCTGATTAACAGCTGACCTGTAATCACTCTACACTGTATATAACTCCTCATTGGTGACTGTCAGAGTAATTTGTCAAAGGCCCTGACAGTCCTACCTTGGACTTGGGCTGCTTAACTCATTTTTGATCTAGCTGACTCAGCTTGCCTATTTTACAGATGGCTCCCCAAGCCTACTTACCTGCCTGCTAGCTCTGACCTTGGGCTGACTCTTTCTTTCATACTTTCTCTCTCTTCTCTTCCTGCATATTTCTTTTGCCTTCACTTCTTTTACAGAACCCTGAAAGGGAGTACGCTTGCCCTAAGTGTCTACCATACAATTTTTGGTATTATAAAAACATGCCAGCACTGTCACTTGTCAAGTAAACAAAGGACCATTTGTTACCCTTGTCTGTACAGTAAAAAACACATTCAGTACTTACTGCTGTTTGATGACACTGGAAAGACATACAAATGAAACCAGGACAAAAGAAGCCAGGTATTTAAGGTTGGGAGTGGATGGCAAAGAGAAAGAAGAAAAGGAGGTGGAAATGCAGAAAAATTTACAGACACAATTTAACAATAGCTTTTAAAAAGAAAACAAATTCTTTTCCGGGGCTTTTTATCACTCTTATAATGAGATTACATTTTCCCTGAGCAGTTTTGAATATCCACTGTAACAATTATCAGTACAGCTTCCTGAATACTTTTATCACCCCAAGTAGTCTTCAAAGGCTCCTGAGCCCATTTTGCAAATTCAGTAGGTATTTTAACTTACTTTTAAACACAGCACTAGCACAATGAAATCATTACTACACCTTTACAGAAAGACACTCAATAAAAATGCTGTATTTGGGAGGTAGGAAGAGAAGTGAGAATTTTTCTCTTCTGTAGACATATTAAAGCTAGCAAAGGTTGCATGCTAAAGATGCAGCAACAGTAGAACAAAGATGGGACTGTGATGGTGTATATAAAGATTTGTATGTATGTATTTATTTTTTTCCTACCCCATTCTCTCAATCACAGAAAAGCCTGTTATATGTATGCCAAATATAATTTCTTCATTAAATAATTTATTGGACAAAAGAAAAAAACTTCCTTACCTTCCTCAGTTTATAGTATTATGGCCCAGTATTCCTATCTGCTTGTCCCTCTCTTCACCTACCAAAAATGGTAAATATATAAGTAGTTAATACTACATCAGAATGGAGAATGGATTTTCCTGGGCTGCTGCAGAAAGGTGTTGAAAGGTGAGTGGGACATTCATGTATGTCAATGTTAAATGATTTCACTCCTGATGCACAGGAGGTGATTGGTTTTGTACATAGATATACATACCAAAAGCTCCTTGAACCGTCACTCAGAGAAATTCCATTCAAAGAAGTCCAGTTATCCATGTATGCAATAAGCTTGCAGCTATGCTTAACAATTCCCCCCCCCCTATCATTTTCTGTCTTCTATAAATTGGCTCAGATTCTCTTTTCAAAATGCTGACATGTTCAAACATCCTCCCAAAGGGTGACAGAAATATCCATGAAATTTATCCCTGAAGTGGGCATGGGGAATGCTGCAAATTCATTTCTGAATATGGAACTTGCATGGAATTCCATTTGCATTAGATGAAGGTACGTGTCATCTGGGATTTTGTTTTTCATTGTAACGATTCCCCACTAGACAATAAACCCTGGAGGAAAAGGGCAGAATAAGCAAAACTCTAGAAGCACACTTGTTGGGATATGCTAGCCATAATGAATATATTCTGTGCACATTGTTTCAGGTCTCAAAGGGCTTTATTAAGAACAAAAGCATATGCAATGGCTACTGAATTGGATTGAGTACTCAAGGGATAAACAGGCTGTTTCCTCCCTGGCAACTAAAAGAGAGACCCGACATGCCCTCTGCTCTTCTTACTTTGCCTATAGTAAGCTGTTGCAGTTCTGCTGGATGTCACTTAAATTCTAAATTAAGCTTGTTCTATACTGTGTAAGTATGATACATGCATGTGCTATGGTATGAGTTTGACACTGTAAGAAGATCTTATTAAAGAAGAAAAAATACTAGGAAAAAGTCACTTACATGTTTTGTTTGCAATGGGTTGTTCTTGTTCTTGTGTGCTTTCAAGTCATTTCTGGCTTATAGTGACTCTAAGGTGAACCTATCATGGGGTTTTATTGGCAAAACTTGTTCAGAGGAGGTTTGCCATTGCTTTCCACTCAGGCTGATGGCATGTGACTTGCCCAGTGGGTTTCATGGCTGAGCCGAGATTTGAACCCTTGTCTCCAGCGTCGTAGTCCAGCACTCAAACCACTATGACATGCTCTAAATGGGAGCAACCCTTAATTTTAGAAGGTTCCCCACTCTTGCACTCTTATGTATTTCATCAGTCATACATGCCATACTCCCGGAGTGGCTGGAAGCAGCTCTATTTGCCCATCTGTTTCTGGCCTCAGTTCCTGTCACAGTACAATATGACTTTTGTTTAAAGATTTTAACATGTCTGTTTGGATGGTTATTTATATACACATATGATATTGATTTGGTTACACCCATCTGCAGATGCTCTTTTCCTTCAGATACAGCCATAGTGGGGAACTGAACCTACAAGTTCATAAGTGCATACAAACAATGGCCCTGGGATGGAAAGAAGCATAGAAAATGTTTGCATGGGCATATACTCCTGTAAAAATATCGAACTCTTCACAGCACACAGGGAATCACAGTTTGAACAAATCAACAGCAGTGATTGAGGAAAGCAACGGGACCGGATGAAACAACAGATGACCTTGAGCAGTCCTTTTAAGCTTTTATTAGTACTAGGTTTGAGGTATAAACACCTGAACTGAAATGCA
This sequence comes from Urosaurus nigricauda, assembly GCA_034509955.1. Classification (NCBI taxonomy): domain Eukaryota; kingdom Metazoa; phylum Chordata; class Lepidosauria; order Squamata; family Phrynosomatidae; genus Urosaurus; species Urosaurus nigricauda. The sequence goes on from JAOEGL010000001.1 coordinate 278,911,976, forward strand.
CATCCTGTTGGCCAATGTTAATATAAATCATGTCGAATTAATTATTAAGCTTAAGTGGAATTAGCCAGGTGTTAATTACAGCTAATAAGGGCCACAAGCTGTCTTAAGTCACTTCTCATTTTCTTCAGGATTAATTAAGGAAGAAGATTTTTTTTACAAACCAGTTATTAAGAGCTGCACAAGCAATTTTAGGGTATGGTTGGAAAGAAGCACACACGTGGGATAGATGTAAGTGGAAACAATGCATAGTTGAGTATATAATGTTTAGCTGTATTTGGCAAAGAAGGGTAATATATATTGGTCAGAGTAATGAAGATGTATGGACCAGAAATTGGAGGAAACTGGTTGATTATGTGAATGGAGTAGAAGGGAACAAGGAGTTGAAGTATACAATTAAAACAATCTTTCACATGAAAGGTAATGGATATTAAAATAAATAGTTACATTGTTCCCAAGGGAGAGGTGTGGGAGGGACTGTTTAAGAATGAGAAAAAAGGAGATTCGTTATGGAAAATCTCAATCTGTGGAATGATATGTAAATGATGAGTTGTCGAATTCTATAAGTGATTATTTTTCTTTTGGAAGACTATACGAAATAATAATTTTTAAAAAGAAAGAATAAAAAACGCTTCTCATTTTCTTCCACAGTGATCTGCCACAATAAATTCTCTTACAGGAATGTAAGTATATATTATAAAAGCTACTGGCAGTTCTCTTCTTCCATGCTGAATGTTACTTCTCTTATTAAAACCGCAATACATATCTAGGCAAACTCTCGAGTGCAGAAAAAGTCCCAAAACAAATTGATTTGAATCACCTGTCAATGCTAGAGAGATGATGTTCAGGAAGAATACTGGTGAGGAAAGGAAGGGGGGAAGGAAGACAGAAGTTTATTGAACTCCAATATTGGTTTCCTGAGCAATATTAGTTCTACGGAGTTAAGAAAACTGAAGTTAATCCCTTGTGTTTCAACACTCCATCATTTTAATGTTCGCAAACAGAAGTTATCCTCCCCAGTATAAAAGAACTGAATGAAAAATAAATGAATAGATGAAGCCAATACTTCATTGTATTTCCTTTCCAAACTTGTCAGCTTTCACCTGCTGAATATACCACTCAGCTTTTGGAAACAGAGTGGCTTTGTTAAGTTTCTAAGCCTTTCTAATTATGCACATTTGAGAGTGCAGAATTCTTTCATTTGAGACAGCTTATATTATCTGATGCAGCTCTTTCAAAACTACTCGGAACACCATCTGCCAGGATCAAGAGTAATTGAACTGATATCTGTTGGGTTTTACCTGGAGCTTTCTTGCATAATTTTTCATTTTCTTTAAAAAGCTTTTAAGAGAAAGTCAGAACATGCCTACAGTCCCACAGAGGTGTTTTGACATTAAGCTTAATAAAGCATGAAGAACTCATTAATAAATAATGTTCTGCTAGGTTAACAAATAACGTTGGATGCGTTTGTTGAGCCCAGGAGTAAATTGCATCAAAGATGTACCTGAATGACTTGTTCAAGAGATTGCAACAGACCTTTTGCTGCAGCATTTAGTCCATCTCAAAATAATTCTCCACAATCCTTTATTCAAAAAGTCACATCAGAGGTTCATGCACCATCAAATTAGAGAACAGTTTACCAGTGTTCAGATGCTCTTTATATGCTTAAAATTTGTGCAGGCAATCATCTGTGCTATTGAAAAAGAGTTATATCTCTGCTGTGAGACCACAGATATCTGGCATTTCAAAGACAGTTCTCAACTGAAGACACCATTCCAGTCCCAGTGTATTTCAGAGTGACATGTTATAAAATATTATAAATAAATGGGACCCTGTGGGACCTACTGTAAATGGGACCCCATGAACTGACCATCATCTCACTTTTAGATACCATTTTTCCATCATACTCAATAATCTGTCGCAAAAAAGATTTTCATGTGGCCTAAACTGTTTAAAACCACATTGAAAATCTTTTTAAAACCTTCCAAGTCTAACCAGCATGGCCTGTGTTTACTCTTTTCCATGTGGTATGACTCTCACAGCAGTATGCTAGCTGCACATGCGAGTTCCTCCAATTGCTTTCTGTAGAGCAGGCATTCAAGGCTTTATCCATTCTTTCTATGGGAAACTATATTCCATGTTTCATTCTGTGGAATTTTGCATGTCTACAGAAATCTGCAAACTTTGTTTTTTGGAGCATATTAAGTGGTTAGTTGGCACAAAGTGATTATGGACTCTAAATCCTGCATAATGGTTCTAGATTCTTTGTTCATTACTGTAAAGCATAATGTTCAATATCTGTGTGTGTCGGGGGTGGGAAGTGGGTTTTGTATGGGACTGCATTGTACTTTGAATAGTGCTCTGCTGTGCACCCTGAAATCTTGTCTGACATTTGGTAACATGCTAGGTAAGTTAATGAGAATTTGTTAACTTTTGGCTTTGCTGAATATAACTCTGTATAGGTTGTGTGCGTGTGTGTGTGTGTGTGAGAGAGAGATATTACCACTCACTTCTTTTTCATCAATTTGCATTTTAATTGGTTTGCATGCAAGTTTATTCCAGGACTACTGGATCCAGTGTCTATAAAGTGGTCATTGCTGCTGACGTGAAGTTAGGATTAGCTCTCCAGTTTAGTAGGGTATAGCCTGGCCATTTTTTAGGAAATTTAACTGGGTCTAACAAGACTTGGGGGTCACCTGATCCAGATTACTGATGAAAGAGATGGTGGCAGAGATTACAGATTCTGAATTTAAGATAGTTTGTTGAAGCTCGGTGGAAGGAGTACTAAGAAACCTGGCTTCAAGGTGCTGTTCTTGTTCATCGTATAATAAATTTCATATAATAAATTTAGATCTGCAGAATCAATATCAGTTATCTCTATCCAACCTTATTAATGCTGACAAATTAGTATCTATATATGTTTATCTGTTCCATTTGTAAAATGAAATTCCATTAAAAGTAATGTAGAACAGATATGTAACATCAGCACTTAGAGAGTTCGGAACAGTGGTAAAATACATGCTTTGAAAGGACAAGGTTCCAACTTTAATCCTGGTATCTCCAGGTTGGGCTAGGAAAGAATCCCTTCTGATGCCCTGCAGACCAGATGCTAAGAGTGAGGAAGAAATTTTCATTGAAATTTTCATGTAAACACACCTAATTTGCACATCCAGAACCAATTATGAACTGAAATACATGTGCACACTGAAATGACATTTTTTCAAGGTTTATGTAATATAGCTGACCAGTTAAAAAAGCATTCAGTAGGAAAATGTGCAAATAAAGATTTTCTGAAAAGTATGCAGTGGATATTAGGAAATACTAATAAAGGGATGTTGTTTACGAGAAAGGCACACAATTATTAGTACCTTAATGTATAAATGAAAAAATCAATGTTTTTTTAAACTGCATGCGTATTTACTAATTAATACATGACAGAAGTACATCGCTGCAAAACCCAAAAGACTAATAATACTTGTACACAATTGAGCCAAAATAAAGATTTGAGTTGAGTTGAAATCAGAAGATTCACCCATCCATATTTGCTGCTACTAAGTGTGGAAAATACTGGCTTAAATGATCTAATGGTCTGACTCAATATAAGACAGCTCACTATTGTCTCACATGCATTTGGAAGGGCATCACATTGACCCCATAGTTCCTGATATGGCATATGGAATGTGTATGACAGGATGCACAGATCACCTTATCTATATTACGACAAACATAATAATAAAGAAAACATTCAGGAGTAGCTGTGTTGGCCATTTAACAAATACAAACAAAAATCTATCAATGATACTTTTAGTGGCCAACCGAAATGCACAATATACTTTTTGCAAGCTTTCGAAGCTCCATAGGCTTCTTCATCAGGCAAGATGTTACAAACCAAACAGGAGGGAAAAAAACAATTAGAGATGTTAGTCAGATTCCTGCATGTTGTTTAAGTCCTTAATAAAGAGGTTATGATGGGGAAGATATCTTTTGTAAGCAGTATCCTCCTCCTTCTGGCCATGTGGCAATAGAGAGATTTTCAAAGTCCAGGAAATTTAAAGTCCATTTGTATCTCAACAGGGACCCCTCTTTTGCAATCCAATATGTCTCCATTCCAGTGAGGTCACAGGCCTCTCTGCCTACAAAGACATCCAGTTTTGATGTGCTTTTCCAAGACCTCAATGTACCTACCTCTCAGTGTATATGCTTTGCGTGTACATATTCCTTTGCCAGATGTCAGGAAGAGTAGGGTATAAAAAGCTCTATGGAAGCCAGAGATCAGCTTGGTTTTAGTGACTTGGTGCCTTGCACAGCATCCTAGCTCAGTACATACTTGGGTAATGTTTGACAGGAAAAAATGAAAGAAGGGAAAGGGCTCTGTAATCCCATGTTTTGATCCTCTCATATGTGTATATGCAGCAGGGTAGAGATTATGTCCTGCATCACATATTTAAACTATCTCTTTCCCCTATCAACATAAGCAGAAAGGTATCAGCTGCTATCCAAGGGAAGAGATTTCATATCCCAGCATCTAATGTGGCTTAGAAATAAAGCCTTGATGCAGTGTGAAAAACAGATCATGTACCTTTTTAAGATTTTGTAATGGTTGTTCAGACAGGAAAAAGGCCTTATCACAATCTATTCAACTACCTAATAGATTATTTTGGAAATATGATGTTGTTGCTTTCCCACTCCTTGCATATACTTTGTTTGGAAATTCACAAAATATTTCAGCTAGTGTAAGAATATGAACTTTTAACTAGTACAATCCATCAAAAATTGCTAGAAAAATTAGAGATAGAGAAAGGTATTATTTTAATATTTTGTTCTTGAATTACTAATTAAAAAGACATATGTAATTAAAGCTTTTAAGAAATAGTGTGATAATTTATCTCTACTTGAAGTGTTAAAATGTATTTGAATTGCAATAAAATCGCAATTTGAGCATGAGATAATTTTCTCTGTGGATCTAAACCTATTTAAAAATTATTTTTGGAGAGAAATGTCTGTTCAATTACCAAGAGAAATAGCACCCACATTTGGGTTGATTTCTATGTTTTGTTGCCGTATTAAAAGGCTTACCTGATTCAACAAGGACTCTAAACTTCCCATGGGTGGGAAAATTAACAACTAGCATGCAAGTCTACAAAGAGATATTCTGGAGTGGTGCTGGGGAAATTGCCCCCAACAAGTTGGGTACTCATTTTACTGATCTATGAAAGGATGGAAGGCTGATGAAATTGTGGAGCCCTTGGGATCGAACTCACAACCTTGTGGCTGAAATATAAGCATTTAACCACTGCACCTCCAGGGCTATAGTGGAGCCAAAGCTCACAAGGCTGAAACCCTAGGACCTTTTTTGCTTGGCAGTGACTAGGACACAATCTGCTACCCCCCTGGGACTTTCTGTTTTTTTCTGGATTTAACTGCATTTCCCATAGGAGATGCAGGGGAAAGGGATTTTTCTAGCAAGAACGTATTATAATGAGCTATGTTGTTCTTGACTGTCTTCAAGTTGACTTCATCTCATGGAGACCTTATGATGAGATGTCCAAGTCACCCTAGCATCAACAACCCTGCTCAGGTCTTACGAACTTAGGGTAATTGGCTTCCTTGATTGAATCTACCCACCTACAGTATGGTGGTCTTCTGCTTTTCCTTCTACCTTCTGCCTTGCCAAGCATTATATTTTCTGGTAGTCATGTATTCTCATGTGGCCAAAGTATGCCAGCCTCAATTTAGTCATTTTGGCTTCTGGGGATAGTCCAGACCTGATTTTGTTTAGGACCCATTTATTTGTTTTTTAGTAGTCTGTGGTATCTGCAGCACTCTTCTCCAGTACCACATCTCAAATGAGTTGATTTTCTTCCTATCAGCTTTCTTCACTGTCCAGCATTGAGACCCATAAAAGATAATGGGAAATATGATGGCATGGGCCATCCTAACTTTAGTATTTGGTCATATATCTTTACACTTCAGTATCTCATCTGCTTCCTTCATAGCTTCCTTCACTTCCTTCCAAGTCTTAGTTGTCTTCTGATTTCTTGGCTGCCATCTCCATTCGGATTAGTGATTGAGCCATGGTATGAAAAATCTTGAACTTGAAATAGTGGTCATCATATACTTTAAAATTATGTAAATCATCTGTGGTCATTATTTTTGCTTTCTTAATGTTCACCTATAAACCTGCCTTTGCACTTTCAGCCTTGAACATAATGAGCTATCCCTTTTGTAATCCAAAGTACCCTGGGATGTTTGGTTTTCAGTGGGCAAGAACCACTAGATTTGCAAAAGACCAGCTTTTTCTGGAAATGAAAAGAATACTTGAACAACTGGGGTGGGGTGGAGAGATGTTTGCTGAATATTAGAAAACTGTTGCAAGGAGGATCCTTGCTATAGCCCCAACAAGACCTCCCCCCCCCCGCCCCGAGACGTTGCTTTTCACACCATCATGCTGAGAGATAGGGTTTAAATACAGTTGGCCCTCCTTATCCACAGATTTTTTTATCCACGGATTTGAGCATACACAGCTTGAAAATATTCCCCAAAAGTATAAATTTCAAATAGCAAACCTTAATTTTCCACTTTATATATGAGACACCATTCTGTTGTGCCATTATATTTAATGGGACTTGAGCATACATGGATTTTGTTATCCACGGAGAACCCTGGAACCAAACCTCAGCAGATAACAAGGGCCCACTGTATTTTTGCATAGAAATTTACCCTGCATCTAGGAGATCTAAGATTCCACTAGGAAGAATTACACCATGTCTCACCCATCCCATTCTTGGAGACTCACCATTTTCCTGTCCTTCCCCTCTCCCTGTGATCACTTAAGGCCAGAACAGATGGCCCTTAAGGCAACCACATGCTGAAGCCCCAATCTTCCTTGAGGCCAACTAAAAAAGAAGTGCCAAAGATCTGCTCCTTTTTCAGCTGGCAAAAAGCCAGTTTTTCTGGCTCTGCTAAAGCCAGCTTCATAATGCTCCAACAGCATGCAGTGTATAAACACCCCTGGGAGGCCTGAGAGGATGTCTATAGCATTGTACTTTTAGAGATGTCCACTAAACAGCCATGTTAGAGGGCAGCCTGCAGTAAAACAATGATCTAATCAAAAGATGATGACAAACATGATGATGATGATGATGATGATGATGATGATGCTAATAAAGAATATTCCACCTTTTTCCCAGACACTTTACAAGAACAACAACAACAATAATAAAGTTTATTTATATCCCGCTCCTCTGTCACCTATCGGAGCGGGTTACACTGATTAAAAAACATCAAGATAAAACCATTCCAATAACCCCCAGCCCCACCTCACACCCCTTAAAATTAAATTAAACCAATATCAGATTAAAATCCAAGAACAATTACAACATACAACATAAAACATAAAAGGCATCTAGTCATTCTATGGACACTGTAGATGTAAACGTCGTAGATAAAGTTCTGGGAGATAATAGAAGAACGCGACCCAATGTCGTGAACCAGAGTCAAGGCCAGGAATTAAAGTTAACAGTTTACAACAGTTAAAACAAATTAAAATCACCATAACAAATAAAAGTCCACCTCATTTTGCAAGGCCTTTTTCACCCTGAAAAATCAGTTTTCAAAGGTCTGCCAGAATAAAAAGGATTTTACTTTTGGTGGAAAGATAGTAAAGAAGGTGCCATTTTAGCCTCTCTGGAAAGGGATTCCAAAGCCTCGGGGCAGTTGCTGATAAGACCCTCTCCTGTATTCCCACCAAATGCACCTGTGAGTGGGATGAGACACAGAGAATGGCCTCCCCACCAGATCTCAAAGTACAGGCAGACTTATATGAGAGAGTACAGTATTTCAAATAATCTGGCTCTGAACACTATAGAGCTTTATATCTCCCCATATGTTGCCATAAGTTGGATTTACACATGTGTATGTCACTAACAGGGTATCAGCTATGTGTTTTACATTTTTTATCCAGGTACAAGATTCTCAGAGATACAGTGGTGGGACTACACCAATCTTTTGGACTGAATCTTCCACCATGTCCAAGTCTTCCCACCGTCCTTTTCCTCGTCTTCCATTTATAAGATTTAGCTAGGGGGCTCAACAGACCACCCAAAAAGAGTGGTCTGGAGCCACTCCTTTCTGCTGTGGAGGGACGCCACAGCCACTAAACCACGCAGTGTTCCTCTGCAGTAAAAAGAACCAGTTCTTCTTGGTTCTTTTTGCAGTGCCCGTCTGACATCATGAATGCACCATTGGCACACTCATGATGCCAATGATGCACAGCAATGTGCAGATGCTGCACAGTGGCAACATCATCATGGTGGCATCCATGTGGACAGGATGCCACCATAATGATGTCGCCTTTACATACCAGTGTTCCGGACCATGCAGTTGCTGAACGGTCCGGAACCCTAGTATCACCACTGCCACACCAGTTTTGGGCCATCTGTATCAGCTCTAATTTATCAAAAAGATGCAAGATGGTTCTTCCTACCTCCCCCCCCCCATGTTTTAAATAGCTATGCAATTAGAACTACAAAACTGGAAGGGTCTTCATCTAGTCCATTCCTTGACAGTATATGTGCAAGGGCATTTGATCTCTACTTAAACCAATCTTCTTTTCTTCCTTCCTTTCTTTTTTAAAAATAAGATTAACTGGAGGTAATGAACTGGGGAAGCGGTTGCTTAGTGGTTAAAACCCCAACTCTAATGAATACAGCATCGCCAAGTCATCAGTTCAAGACCCAAGTGCTTCATGATAGCATGAGCTTCCATCACTAATCCCAGTTTCTGCCAACCTTGCAGTTTGAAAGCATGTAAAAATTCAAATAGATAAATAGGTACCACTGCAGTCGGAAGGTAACAGTGTTTTGTGTGCCTTGGTATTTAGTCATGCTGGCCACATGACCATGGAGTTGTCTATGACAATGCTGGCTTCCTTGGCTTAGTAATGGAGATGAGCACCACCCCCTACAGTAAGACTAGACAATCACGTCAAAGGGAAAATCTTTACCTTTTACTTTTTAATGGACTGGGGAGATAGTCATTTTGATTCCCCCTTGTCCAGTGCAAATACATTGTAAGAATCCTGTTCCTTTGCCATCCTTTGCACTGGGGAAATCTTGTGAGCTGTAAATAATAGGAAGGTGATGGTAGGTAGGTCAGTGAAGACCCCTGAAAGTACCAGCAGTATCACATGCAATAGAAGGCGATAACTTGCTCACAGTTTAAGATCAGACAGTTTATATCTAAGAATTTTTTTCTCAGTCAGTTCAGCATCAGCAGTCTCCTCACTCACCCAGTCCAATGCAGTACAAGAATATGTAGTCACCAAAGTGGTCTGATTTGTTTTTGCTCTTGTCCTTTATGGAAATTGCTCATTCTGGCAGATTTGCATCTAACAGTAACAATTTGCCTACTCAGCACTACAATACAGGGCTGCTTACTTTGAGTGGTGTTGTGTCAAATCCAGTTCACAAGAGCAGGATCAGCTTACATAACTGGGCAGAATGCACAGAAAAGGGCTTTTGTGAGCATTCCTATATAAGGTATGGGAAGAGAGTTTTTCAGGGCTTCTTGGGTCAAAAGTCACAGGGACTAGAAACTCTTTGGGCCTGGCCACACCATCTAAGCTGAGCTAACTGGCTGCTGGGGAAGAGAGTGTAACTTGACCAATCCCTTTTTCAGGATATGTTCTGCTGTTTGGTCTATGGGGTGCCAGGAGCAGTTCTTGAACCTGTTCTAAGGCCCTAAGCAATGATGCACTTGTCAAAAACTGGAAAAAGAATGGATAACTTTCTGAGATCAGGAAAAAAGATGGATCTGCTAACTGCACTGATTTCTATCATGAGGATATGAGTTAAACAATTAGAAAGGCTGATGATTTATTCAGATAGTTGCAGAGGTTCTAAATTGTTGATAATACCCATGCTGTGGTATCTTGCAGCCTTATTTCCTGGAGATGCAATGTCATGCTGCAGACACAGAGGCTTCTCATAAGTGAGCCTTGGATCTGATAGCTTCAGAGGCCAGCCTTTCCATTTCCAAGATTGTTGGTCACTATATTCTGAGGATTTCAAACTCCAATAATTTGTCTCACCCATTCCTATGTTTTGTCTGCTGCTGAATCTTCTAATATAAATTACGTGACCCACTTTAACAAATTAGAAAAGGAAACTACCATTTCAGTACTGCACATAATAAACAATGCTCCCATATAAACTACTTTGCATGTATTAAAAAGCATTAAAATATTATATTTGATGGGATGATACAAGCTGATCACTTTCCATTTGGTGAAGCTAACGAATGCTGCATTATGGTTGAGTTGAGGAGTTATATGTTTAAAGCATGTGTCACCTGGAATGAAAGTTTCCCAGATACATCACATTAAAGTATATAAATCTGCATCATGATGGTAGGACCCCTAATGTGAGGAAGATAGGAAAAACATTATAATCTGCATTTCCAAATTGAATGAGCATTTTGCTCAGCAGAAACCTCTTGACTGCAAATAGTCTGAAATTACAACCTGTGGTTGAAGATACCTATGTGCCACTTTCAGTGTACATGCATGAAAACACACATGTGTATACATGTTTACTTTTTATGTGAGCAAACTTTATCACATTTCTTTAAACCAAGTGGCATTGAAAATCATAAATCAGTAGAACAACTCAGCCACTGGAACCTACGCATGTTGCAGGCAAGTTATTTCAGAGCAATACCTATTTTATGCTGACCCAAATGATGAGTCAGCCTCCTACAGAGAAAGCATTCAAGCCTGCTCTTTACAGCCTCAGAATGAAATCTACAGCTGCCCTAAGGGGAAAAAATATAACAACTTTGTGAAGGAAAACAAAAACAACTAAAAAGGAAACCCTACAACAAAAACTGAGTTTATGCATAAATGCCCCAATATACAGGAAGAGAAATTAAACACTGGCTATGAGTTTCAGTCTACAACCATGATTTAATATTACAGGAATAAATCTGCCACACATCATTGTCTTCCTAGAATATTAGAAGCTTCAACTATGGTTAATCTTTACTATTGCTAGTTGAAATTACCCTGCTCCATAAAAGATGAATTGAAGATGAATGGCTTCCATAAACACAATTAAGACTACATCCGCATTGCAGAAATAATCCAGTATGACACAACTTTAACACCATGGAATTCTGGGAATTGTAGTTTGTGTTACACCACAGTGCTCTGACACAGAAACCCAAATGTCTTGCAAAACTCAATTCCTAGAATTCCATAGCATTGAGCCATGGCAGTTAAAGTGGTATCAACCTGGAATATTTCTGCAGAGTAGATGCAGCTTAAGGTATTTAATGACAGTTTGTTCAAGTTTATTTGACATTGAAATTTGGAATTTAAAAGGCAAATAAATGGTTCTGAACTCCTCTTTGCAAGGATGATGCAGGCTGTGCAATCCTTGGACTTGCTGTGGTTCATTCTCATAATGTTAGCTATGCTTTAGCTTTATATCAAAGCCAGCTTTATATAAAAACCAGCTCTACAGCCACCAACGCCTTCACAGTGATATACCACCAGAGCCCTCAAATCAGTTTCTTATGTATGCCAATGGCACCCTGCATAATATTTTCACATGAACACAGGCAAGAATGGCCATGTTAAGTATCTTTATAACTTGCATTCATATTATCTTTTGATCTTTCATTCCTGCACAGAAGAGGTGCATTTACTTCTACAATGTTATAGAGAAAACCAACAGAAAACATAAACTTCTCTAAAGAAAAAGACATCTCATACCCACACTTTACAGTATTAGGCAGTGGTATGCAATCCCATTTAATTCAATAAATACAGTATACAACTTTTAACTCTGAAGACAAATTGTTACTAGTATAGAGATAAGAAGCTATGACATGAAAGTGTATATTCTGAGCACTGATTTGTTCAGTTTTGAAACTGGGATACTCCTGCAAGGAGGAATGTTGGTGATCTAGGAATTTTTGTACTTGTCCAAGGTACACTTCTGCTTTATATATGTAGTCATAATTTAATATGTTATATATTTCTGTTTCTTTTCTATGATGGATAGGCATTGTGCACGAACACTCATGATGTACAGTATGTGAGATTTTAAATCACTTTTGCAGGAGATTTGTGAAGTTGCTTCTTGCAAGTGTGACATTTATGTTTATTACTTTCATCCCTAAGACAACTACAGTACTTTTATCTGGGAGTGAATCCCACTTTGCTTATACTAAAGGAGTTATTTCCCTATACCCGCTACTGGTTTCCATTGATATATTCTTATTTATTTTAGTGAAGAATGATGTTGCATGCTTCACTGCTGCTCTGTTACATTTTTTATGCAATTATTTTGTTTGCATTTGGAACAGCTAATTGATGCCATTGGGATATATGTCTCTTTTCTTCTAATAAAGGACCACATGTTTTCTGCCTCATATGTTTTACAACTGGACAGCACACTCACAGAAAGCTACAAAATTTACTAAAAAAATAAGAAGACAGAATTATTACTAGGGTATAATTTTGCTGACGTATTTATGTAGTGTCATTTACCACAAAAGCCAAGATTATGATTTCAGTATTTATTAATCACCAAACTCCCCATGTCTTACAATAGACAAAGCAGAACATATTTTTAGAACAACTTATTCTCAATTTGTTTTACTTCACACCTGATTTTCAAAGAGCCCTGCCAGGGGAATTCCCCAGCCCCAATTAGTAGACTGGTGTAGAGGGAGCATCACTAATAGTACCTCTTCAAACACAATGTTTTTTTTTTCCAAGTAGAGAAAATTCAATTATTTGAAGTCTATCATTAAATCATTCCAAGACACACTGCACTGCAATCCTGCATGTGTCTACTCAGAAGTAACCCCTAATGCTTTCGAAGGGACTAGCTTGCAGGTCAGTGCATTTAGCACCACAGACTAAAGTCTCTTCTCAGACATCATGATGAGTTTTTAATGAACACACATGGAGTGGAGAGGTACTGCAGCAGCAGGTTCATCCCTGACCTACTTGCATTCATTATAATGTGTGAAAAGAACCTTCAGTCTGTATAGCTGGGGTGGGCTGGAAGACTCTTTACATGAATCACAATGAGGAACAATTGGCCACAGTGCTGCTTCCTTGCCCCAGCTCAGGTAGGAGCCAGACCTCATTCTCTGGTATCTTCGCTTCCTGTGCCCCCTTTGCTTCTCTGCTTAAAATACAGCCATCACCCATCTCTTTCTAAGTCAAAGTAGGCAGCTGACAGCAAAATCTTAAAGCTCTATTTAGTATGTTCAAGGGAATTGAATGAATCTTAATTGCAATAAAATGGACCCAGGATTTCAGCCTTAGTTTACTGTAAACTCCTTTTTTTTTTTTTTGGAGGCAATTACACAGCTGTGCTGCTGAGTACATATAATATCACCACCTAAATATCCTATGTACCATTAAGGGTGCATCTACAGTGACCCCTTAACATGGAGTATTATGCTTTGGAGATGCCCCAGGTTGATACAATACCAGCCAAATATGTCCAGACGGACAGCCAGACAACACCCCATTATCCCTGCAGGCCTATTTCCTTTGCTGCAGCCTCACCAGCCAAGCAGCACCTGCAGCAGCCTGGCCATCACTGTTTCTTCAGCTGAGGTCAGAATGGGGCTCACATATCATAGAATCATATCATATCATAGAATCATGAATCACATGCCATCAATGAGAGGGAAGTAGAGCATAGTGGGGTGTCCTGTTCTGGCCTCAGCAGAAGTGATGGCGATGGGCAGCTCTTGCCAAAGCAATGATGGCAGCAGTGGTACCAAGGAAGATGAGCCAAAGGAAATATGTGGTGGGTGTGTAGACACATGGACAGCAGGCTCATTTTGGATCCAGCTCAATCCTCCCATCCAACACATCCAGGTTCACAGCATTTTCTGTTAAACTGGATTAATGGCTTAACAAAGTGCTCCATGCTTTGTGAGGACTCATCACACTGGATACAGGGCTTTTGGACACTGTGGACAACCCTAAGAGACATCACTTCTATACAAAATTCAAAAGAAAACAGAGGAGAAGATAGCCCTAGGTGTAGGGAGCAGGTAGGAGGTACTTTATTATTTACTTTATGCATATCTTCCTTTTCAAGAAAAATTTTATCAACTAAAACAAATGCAATGCAGTTTAAATTACAAAAAACACATTATAATGGAATTAACCTACCAATAACTTTAAAATTTTCAAAATATGAAATTCAAAATAATAAACAACTGTTTACATTAAAATTAAGAAAAATACAGCATCCTCTTAAAAAGCTTTCTATAAAAACTTTCAGTTTTCAAAATACTGTAGGAATAAAAGAGTTTTTACCCAGGAGTATAGTATTGGCGGGGGGGGGGGGAACATTCTAATCACCCTAGGAATTAAGTTCCTGAGCCAAAGAGAAGCCAAAGGGAAGCTACTGGAAAAGAGGAGCCTTATCCTTTTGTTTCATAGGTTTGGGGCAGTGAGGAAGGAAGATTGCCATAATTTAATTTTCATCAATGAGAACAGGGATTATAAAGATAATTTTTAATAACTGTAACAACTACATTTGAATTTAATTGTATAGTATTTTGGACTTAAAGTTAAATACTTGAACATTTTCTTCCACTGGTTTTGAAAATGTGAGTGCCTGATAGGCACATGCTCACCATTATGATAAGGCATTCGCTCAAAGATGAAGGAAATGTATCAAAGGGAGATAACACATGAAAGTCTCAAAGGCAAAGAAGCACTGTAAACACTTGCCTCTGAGAAATCCCCAGAGTCCAAAGGTTTTTAACCGGGAAATAAGTATACTAGAGGGAGAACAGGTAGCCCACTTGGTTGAACCTCTTCCAGGCTTCAGCTGGCAATCCCAGAAGACTAGTTTTCAACAGAACCAGTGTTTTAGTAGAGCCAACATTAATCTGAAGTAACAATCAGTAATTAATCTCCTAGGACCAAATGTAATGGGGAGCATTCTTGATTGACTAAATGTAACAGGGGAGATTCATGATCCTGACATTTTATTCCTTGTTTACAAACCAGGAAGATTAAATGGAGCTTGGAAACATTACCTAAGATGGCTGACACATTAATGGTCATTGTTACTCCACATTTTAAATAATATTTTAACATTAGTGCAGGTTTTAGAAGTAAAGTTTTAATATCATATTTAATATGTCATTTTAAACTTGTCACTGTCATAGTAGCTGTGTTGTTGCCCCTATTACCTTTGAAAACGTGAAATTGCCAAAAAATTCTGCTCACAAAGAAAATACAACATGGAGGTAATACTAAATGTTAGCTGGTACCTTCCAAGCATAAATATCAATATTAAACCATGAGAAAATAATACAATTTCCCTCCTAACATATTGTAAGTAACACCATTACTTTTAACATCTTATTTTCAAGGCCTGGGATAACAAAAGTTAAATTTTGTTTCCCCAGTAAAAATCATCCCCCTGATGTGACGGCAACTTGGTGGGGCAGATAAAGTATAGATATGTATCTCCTTTTCCCACCCACAACCTCAGGGCTATGTGCAGCTTCCTAAAGTGGGATAATTGTCAGGAAAAGAAAATGGAGAAGGGAAGTGACTAACCTATTTTAACTATGTCTGTTTTTGAATAAAGAAAAACACACACACACACACACACACACAGGGTGACAGGATGCTGCCCCTTTCCTAGCTCATGCCACAGCCCCACTACAACCTTTTGAGGGTGCAAAAAGGAGCTGCAAAAAGTGGCTTTTTGTGCCCTTAAAAGAGCGCCATAGCCACGCTGCCACGGCTATATGGCACTCCGTCGGCACTGTGTTGTATGGACGCAGTGCCAGAGGAGTGACATGACACCATATGCCATGTGGAGTAGTGTGTGGCATCATGGTGCCCTGGGGGCAGAGTTGGCTGTGAGTTGTGAGGGCGCTATGCCTTAACTCTGCCCCCTTGCCAGCCTTAATGGCTGGTGTGCACAGGGCCTAAGAGACCCAAACAATGATATTGCATATTCATTCTAATTTTTTTGGTTGAGATAATTCACATTTCATGTATAATGTCTCTGCTTCTATATACATTTTTTTGTTTTTAGGTTAAGTATATTCACATTCAGAAGAAGCATAGCTACTCTTCCCTAAGTGACACAGGTGTTCCCATAAAATTCTTTCAATTTAAGTTAATCTTGAACAGCTTGGGTTTCTCCCTTAAAAATGTTACATAATACATGAAAAATAAACATCTGTGGGGACAAACCTACTTCACACCCATAAGTAAGTTATACAGTACACAGAAACAAACAGGCTTTCAAAGAATCCACCGACCTTTTTATTCTTATGCTCATCCAGAAGATCTGGTACATCTGCTTTAGACCAAGGACATTCAAAGAAGAATATGTCTGATAGTCTTCAATGCTCAAAAGCTCTCAGAGTTTATAAAAGACATCAGTGATATGGTAAAAATGCTCCAGATGCAAAAGGAATGAATAGACATTTCTTCTAAAATGTGTTCCCATTTGTTAAGGCTGCAGAAAAGAAAGAAAAGAAAGTTATTCTGAAAAGGCAGTGGTATTTATGTAAGTCTTATGCAATAATATACAGTACAATTCTGTGCATTAGCATTGTGTCTATGCATTTTTCTTTCTTGATTTGAATTTATCTCTTAAGATGCTGGTTTTTAACAAGTTTCATACATTCATTTCCTGGTAAAACAGCATAGTCAATAGGAACAGAAGCACCTCCATATACTCTGATCCAGTTAAAACAGAGATGGGCAACTACAAAAGAGGTGAGGGTTATTTCTCCCCAAAATTCCTTCCAGCCATAGCAGTGCTCCTGTCATGACTGGAAATGTCAAGGCTTCAATCAATTTCATTTTCAGCCTTTCCCCCATTTATCTTGTTGTTTTGGAGTATTGAGGGAGTCAGAGGGTTGAGGGCACCCTGTATTAGTTTGCAACCATTTCAGGACAATAAATTCCCTGAAAAAATAAAATAAAATAATAATTTGAAAGGGATTTTGTGGTGTTGGGCAAGGGAACAAAATGGGGTCCCAGGGTCCACATAGAGCATGAGGGCACACTTTCCCAACGGTAAGAGCAGATATCTGTACCCAATCCTTGCCCTGAAGTGGATATTGTGAGTATGCAATGATTTTCTGTTCTTCCATCTAGATTCCTGTACTGAGTGGCACACACACATTTCTTGATAACAGCACAGGACCCATACATACAGCACTGAACAAATGTTGGCAAGTGCCATTCTTTATAGTTCCAATCATTATTCTGGGCTTGTTTGGGTTTTTTCCCACCATTCTAGGTGAAATTCATCGGCTGAATGGCCTCCATGCTTCCATTAAAACAAGTGATTGTTGGAATCAAAATTGGATTGTTGGAATGCTGGCAAATTTCTGATCAAAAACTTAAAAAACAATCCCATTATTCAGAAATAAGCCCCAAAATGGTGAATGTACTTTATGGTCAAACTATAACACCATTAAACACAATTGGGAGATTCCTTTCTCTACATTTAGCAGAGGGCTGGAGTCATTTTACCCTAGATGGTTCATTTACCCTCACTTTAGTTTCATTTAAGTATTTTAGGGTTGCACCTAAGTAACCCAGTCCTATGTTTATTTACTCAGTAATGAACCGCTAAACTATTTGGAATTATTGATACTATTTAATATCTGCTCTGCTTTTCAGCACATACATGCCCTCAGAACAGCTTATAGTTTGGGGAGGATAGGTAATGTAACCAAGCATAAAACATAATGGGCAATAAATACCAGCAGATAAACACAAAGCACTTAAAAGACAAAATGTGAAATAGTTTCTGTAGTGTATAGCAGGAGTGAAAAACCTTTTCTGCTCCAAAGGACACATTTCACATAAGTAACCACCCCCCCCCCCATGTGTGCACATGGATGCACATCTGTATAAGCATACAAGGTGTAGATGCATAGATAAATACACAAATACATTGTATCTCTATCACACATACACAGGAATGGAAACTCAAGATTGCTGGTATGGCTCTGGGAGGTTCAAATTTAATCCAGCATTTTTTTTTTTATGAAAGGAGATTTGTTTCAGGATCCCTCAGCAAGGGGGAAGACATTGTTCCTGCAGCCCAGTGATCCTGACTGGGATCATAATGTTACTGTCAATAATGTCAATGTAGAAGTAGCAACTGCAGATGTGATAGAGCATGAGGGTCGTGCAACAAAACCTGGAGAACCACACGTGATTTGTGGGCTATGAATCCCTCGACTACACTTTGGATGATGTTGCCACTGACAATGACTTACCCTCTACTTTTTGAATAACTTTAAAAGTTAATTAATTAAAGTTTATTTTTAATATGGTGGTTTCATTATTTCAGACCAGAAAGAAAGGAGCTTTGAAGAAACACCACTTCTCCACATTTGCCATATTTTCTAGAAAGGACTGAGAGTGAATGTAGCCTGATCGAGAGGCACAGTGTTGCTAAAAGAAGTTGGACAATGTAAGTAATGACTTTAAAAAGCAGAAATATAAGGGGGGGGATTGTGTAGAGGGAGTGGATCCCTGCACTGAAAGAAAGTGGGACCCATACTGAATGAAGGACTAGGATTGTGCACAACTTTCAAGAAGGGCATGGTTTGGCAAAGGGAGGTTACAAAGGCTGGTAACTGTTTGTAAAGTGGGGAATAAGGAGGCAAAAGTTTGATAGGAGTAAGGTCCTAATAGGGAGTGGCAAAGTTACTTCTAATGTACCCGCAACAAGGTGACTTGGCAACCCAAAAGGAGCACTAGGGCCCAAGAAGGATTGGGTGGTCACGATGAGAGTGAAATTTCACATTTGAGTTTTTAACAAGCCAGCCTTCTTCTCTATAGGCTCATATTATGATGTTCGTCACTCTATTCCCACTTCTGTCACAAAGACATTTTTCATCGAGTCACAGAATTTTATGTAATGGACAATTTCTCCAAACCATAAGTGCAAACTTGAGATTTCTTTATAAGAATCTTTACTAAATATTTTAGCATTGTGTAAAATACATTTCCCACTGGAGCATTATGTCTACTGAACTTTGTACAATGCCACACAAGCAAAATGCTAAGAAGGAATTAATAAGTGCTATTCACAGAGGGGTATAAAATATACCATATGATCCACTAACCACTGTGGTATACTAGATTCCACATATCACACAGAAACCTTTTAGTGTTAATATGAAAATGAATGCTAATCCAAGGCAATTCAAAAGAAGTCTGCCCCTGTTTTTCATTCACAGTAAGCTAATATGTATAAATAACTCTACCTACATCATGTAAGGATATCAATCTGTAATGACATATTCCTGATGTTTTATACTTGATTGCTGTGCTGTATCTATTGAGTATACAGCATTCAGTGTTGGATTACATCTTCCTGGAGACACATATTAATAATGTATTGAATAAGTGGTTTTAGACTGAATGCTTCAGAAACATAAGCAAAGCAGCCATAAGGTCATGATTGTAATGCTGCATTAAAAGAAGTTCATATAGCAAAGTGAACCAGTACTCCACACTCATTTAAATTCTTGGTTTTAAAGAAAATATTCCATTCTATGCCAATATCCAATCCTTATTACAATCATTGCTTTCACAATAAACTGCTAAGAAAAAAAAAGACAGAAACAACAGCTGTTTCTCTGCATACAAGCCATGATCCAGGATTGCACAAATCCACAGGGTATAAGAGTACAGTATTAAGACATGTGGCCAAGATATCTTTAAAAGCTGTGCTCAACGGCTTCAGCCAAATCCACAATGCAACTTCCTCCCCTCTGTGCTTTTTAGACTCTCCCACTCCACATCTCCTCAGAATTGTCTTCTATGCCATTGGCAATCAGATTCGTTCAATATTAGGCTCAGCTACATTGCACAGCTTATTTCCATTTAGAGAAAGAGAGAGAAAGGGAAATAAGAGGGAAAGGTACCATAGATATTTGAATTATTGCAAACTATCATTACACTTCCCCAAATAGCAGTCTACAAAGTGTGTTAACAATTTCTCCTAACCCTTGATACCGCAACCATACTAACCAAATCATCTTGTTCTTCCTGCATTTTGTTTTGTCATCTATGCTCTGTCACAGCAGCCTGCAAGTCAGCATAATTTTCCCCACCTCTAGTTGAAATTTATACCATAACCTCATTCCAGTCTAAATGTTGCGAACCTTAATTATTTTATAGCAGTTTTTGGATGCTTTTTGGAGAGACAGGAGATGGGTAGGAAGGGAGAAAGATAGGTAATAGATAAATGTATGTGTATATCTGTCTCTGTGTGTGTACATGTTCTGCTGAGGGTGGAAAAATAAGAGAAATGTTCAGAACTGCTGTTCATTGATATGCCATGCAGGTTCTGTTCAGGGTAAGGCTTATATGCAGTTCAGAGTTCTGTTCAGAGTTTCTACCACACAAATGGAGGATAGGAAAGGAAGGGAGTGAATGTTATCGTCTCCTTATCTTCATGAATAGAGAGCTCCTGAATGCAAGCTACTTTGTAAGCACTTTCAGCTAAACAAATGTACAAACCCTTTAAGATACTGGTCCTGAACACATGAACTATATCTAACAGAAGCCAGATAAATAGAGATGTTAATGCAGGAATTTATCTCATGGCTGGTCAAGGTACAAGATGTGGACCACAGGCAGCCCCAGCAGCAGCAGCCTTCACTCCCTAAATAACTTATTTTACCATTCACAGAAGCTTCTAAGAGTGGTGGGCTTGCATTTCGACAATCTCCAAGCCAGAACTAAAAGTAAACTTCCAGTTATTTCTGATTTTGATATTTTTGTATTTTTTCCCCTTTTTTCAGGCCTCATGCATGGGTCCTAGAGTTGGAAAATGGGCTCTTGGTTCCTCTAAAGTTACATGTCTGCTTACATGTACTGCAAGTAAATACTTGAATAGGGCTTAGATGAGGTATGGACAGCCCCCCTAAATAAACCCACCACAAACCACACCATCACTTGCTCACAACTGGAAGTGATGTGTCATCACCTCCAATTTCATTTTCGGGCAATTATTTCCTGATCTGTGAAGTTGAAGGCTTCCATGGCTGGCATCTATAGTTTTTTTGTGGGTTTTTTGGGGCTATGTGGCCATGTTTATTTCTGACGTTTCATCAACATCTGTGGCTGGCATCTTCAAAGCAGTATATTGAACTAAGTCAAGCTTTGTTGTTGTTGTGTGCCTTTAAGTAGTTTCCAATATATGGCAACCATAAGGTGACCCTGTCACAGGGTTTTCTTGGCAAGGTTTTCCTTTTTATATGCCCATGAAAACACATTTGTATTCCTGCTTCTCTCAGTAGAACACACTACAGCAATTAACACTATATCAATTACAGGTGTTCCGATATAAAACACACCATGCATTCATTTTATGAATGACAGTTCCTATATAGCTCTTGGAAGCATGTGCTTGCCGTTTATGATGTCCCATACTTCACATGATCTCAATGTAAATGCAATCGCAACATGCTGAGTAAATTATGGAAGTTTCTCATATATATATATATATATATATATTTCATAATATGTTGTGCTGTGATAACAAAAACAATAATATGGGAAATAATTAATATTTGCAGAAGCAGTAGAGTTTATATTTACATCTATCTCCAGGTGTAATTTTGGCAACAAAACTGCTTTTAATTTCCCTGTTCTAGTACAGTAGGCCCTCCATATCGGCAGACTTGTCATCCACAGATTTCAAGCCTGGGAGGGGGGTAGGCAGAGGAGGAAGAGCAAGAGGAGGAGGCGGCGGCATCCAGAGGAAGAAGCAGAGGCAGAAGTGGAGGTGGTAGAGGAAGAGGAAAGAAAAGGAGGTGGAGGTGGTGGTGGGGGGGAGGAAGGAAGAGGAAGAGGCAGAGGTGGCTGGGGGAGGAAGAGGAGAAGGAGGAAGGAGGAGGAAGAAGTGGTGGCGGGGGGCAGCAAGAGGAAGCAGCCACCCACCGCCCACCACCCACAGCGGTGAGAGTGGCAAAGTGGGTTTCGTACAGACAGGGCAGCAAAGTGTCATTGTCCCTAATGGTGGTGGACAATGGGATTTGAGCAACCACAGATTTTGGTATCTGTGAATACTATGGGCAGACTATAAAGACTGAGCTTCACGGCTGCTGGACTCTGTATCTTCCTACAAAGTTTCTGTTAGCAGACTGTAGAATGAATACAAAGATCAGCATGGTGTAGTGCTTTGAGTGTTGGACTAGGACTCTGCAGACCAGGGTTTGAATCCCTGCTTGGCCATGAAAACCCACTGGGTGAGTCACATACTCTGAGCTCCAGAAAACCCTGTGTTCACCTTAGGGTCACCATGAGTCAGAAACAACTTGAAGGCACAAAACAACAACAACAAAGAATCTACCAAAGAGGTAGGAGGAGGTGTGGAGAATGGTAGCATCGAAAGGGAGTTATCCAGTTTTTCCCAACCTTCTAGGCTATGCACTTATCCTGACAACTGAGGTGGTAGAAATTTTAATTTCTGATAATCTGCCAATTAATTTTTTTAAAAAAATCCACAGTAACACCTTAAAATGTGTGAAGGCATTTTCAGACCATCTGAATTTGATAGTAAACATGAATCTAAAATGCAACACCAAGGGTGGCTGTGGTAGAATTGGAGATGTTAATGTTATGTCTTTTCAACAAAAAACAGGAGGTGAATAAAAGCCACAGTGCCTCCTCCAACTCCTGAGGTCTCCAATTCAAAAGTTTCAGGTCTTTGTTAACACATGGTAGTGGTAATGCCTATTTTTCTCTTTAGTTTAGGAAGTGGATGGCAATCGGGGAGATAAGGATTGGTACTGACAAACAAACTAAAATGTAAGGAGGAAGTTCACTGTGGCTTGTGCTTTCATTACTCTCTCTCCTCAAAAAGACTGCCATTATATTTAAAAGATTATGTATACTTTAGTAAAGAAGCTTTTAAAAAACATTACCTCCCAGTGAAATCTTGAATTCAGTATTTAAGAGACAAGTTAAGCTGATAAGTGGAAAGCAGACTGGATTTGAAAGAAGGGCTCCCTTTTTTTCCTCCAGAGAATGTTTTTAGCTCACAAAACACAAATAAATAATTGTATCTAACTTAAGATGCAGTGTAATTCAATGAAAATGAAGTGCCAGACTTGGTGTGAAAGGCTCTACTCATGGAACTGCATTAAAAGAACTGTGAATCTTCCCAGTTTTATGTTTTCTGACACTAATAGAAAAGAAACTTGTTCACATGTATGGAGAAATGGACCACAAATGCATCTGTGGCTAGCTGTATCAGCAGATGTCCCTCTTTCCAGGTTCAAAGGTATTTCCAGTATATTTATTTTTCCATACAAATAAACAAGTTTATCTGTTTCTTCTGCTTTTGATAACTGTGACATCTACAGTGCATCTTCTACTTTATCCAGTTATTCAAATTTAGGATAAATATTTATCTCATGTGACAGTTAACACAGGGAGCAGTGTTACAGATTTTAGCACTGCTCTTGAGTATTCCTTTTTTTATTTTATAAAAAATGTTCCTAACCTGTAGGAATTCTAAAGCAGTTAAACTGTAACACTGTATATGTAGAAGGCAAGAGTGAGAAAAGCAAAAGCAGGTAAGCATTATTCTAAAACCTGTCATTTCAAAAGAAATGATCATTTCAGAATACCTACATGCTTTTGCATTGTTCACCCTTGCCTTCTATATATATATAGTTTTAATTTCATTTAATTTCAAAAGAAATGATAGTGAGATTGGTGGTTACATCTACTCTTTGCTTCTAATTTAGACTGATTATACATAATTTTAGTTTGTCACTGGAAGAACAGCCTATCCTCTCTAAACTGCAATGAAAGAACTGTGCTTCTTTCTTGTACTGAGTGTCCAAGTGAACCATTTCATGTATTGTATGACAAACCATGGTCCCAAGGGATAGTTGGCAAAGTTGGCAAACAGCATGAGGGTGCCTCTTGCATGCTTGCTGCTACCTGAAGCACAAATGGCTAAATTATGATATTTAACATTAAGTATGAACCCTCAGCAGGAGGGTTTTTTTTTTTTTTGGTCCCGCAGCAACCCAAAGAAAGAACCCTTGGGCTGATTTTAGACTGTTTTCCTTGTTCTTAGTTGTTACAAGAGAAACAAGAGTAAAGATGCAGTCTGAAAACAGGTTTTGACATCACACTGTACATACTGGCTAGCATCCAGTGAGGGATATATGCACACATAAGCTTCCCTTACACATTGTCAAATCCAGCACAATACTAAGTGAGAAAAAACAGGCTTCAGTATGTAAAACTCAGAAAACCTTTCTTAAAAAACTACAAATCGAGTCCAGTGATGTTAATTGTCAGAACTAACCAACAAGCATTAAGATTGCCAAAGTAAACTGCACACAATTTCAAATTCCAGGCAGGCTTGATTCTTATTTGCTGTAATTACATATATATTGTTGTATGGTTTTTAACACTATAAGCTGCTTTGATTGCTCCAGCAAAAAGTGTAGTATAAATAAAAGTTTTATTTATTATTTATTATTATTTATAATTAATAAATGCATTTCCCCCTATCTTTTCCATACCACCCCTTTCATGTTCAACACCATATTTACAGATATGTAATGAGTGGCATAGGGAGCTAGATATGTTTAGCCTGGAGAAGAGAAGGTTAAGGAGTGACATAATAGCCATGTTTAAATATTTGAAAGAAAGTCATCTTGAGGATAGAGCAAGCTTGTTTTTTTGCTTCTTCAGAAACTAGGACACAGAGCAATGGATTCAAGCTACAGGAAAAGAGAGTTAAACCTCTGAAAGGACTTCCTGATCATGATAGCTGTTTGACAATGGACAATTTTCTGCTGCCTCAGAGAATTGTGGATTCTCCTTTTTGGAGACTTTTAAACAGAAGCTGGAAGGCCATCTGCTGGGGCCGCTTTGATTGAGTTCCTTCACGGCAAGGAGTTGCCTGGAGGGCCCTTGTGGTCTCTATGATTCTACAGCCAGATTCTTTCTCCTGAAACAGACGTGAACAGGCTTGCCTCCCTCCCATTGCTTTCTTAGCACCTGTGTCTGGGATCACTATGATTCTACAACCAAATTCTCAGCAATAGCCTTTATTATTGTATAACACATCATAACAACTTCCCAACCTATCATTGTAGGCAAAGTGCATATGAAACACTTGAAACACAGGTGGATGTCTTTTGGGAGGTACTGCAGAGTTAGCATTCCCCTCTTCCCTCCACAGTGCTCAACTCCTCCTCCTCATCTTATTGAAAAGCCTTTGAAACCCCCCACATGGCAATTCCCTGTGCCATGGAGAGGGGGCAGGATTACAGAAACATCAGCTATGTTCCCATAACCAGATGAGAAACAATGCCATCAGTGCTGATATCTGCTGCGGTCCTCCAGTAGTAGTCAAACTACCTTAATTCTGCAGTGTAGATGCAACCATGGTTAGGATACATTTCAGGATAAATTTCTCCTCAGGATAAATTTCAGCTTCTTGATATCATTTGAACTGTGGTGAAAGAGCTGAACACAATAATCCAGGTGGGGTCAGATTAAAGTACTAGAGAATACATATCTTAAATCTTCATTATTAAAAGATAACATAACAACTACAAAGTCAACTTATAGAATGAAAAGAAAAAGTGATTTATTAAAAAAAATAATGTATGCATTTTTAAAAAATATAGATAATATTGTTAGAGCAACTATATAAATACATCGTTAAGTGAGCAGTTTTATGTAGAAATAATTACCGTCCTGCCAAAATGTTGACATAGTCTAGCTTTGTTTAGCCTCTATGATCTATATGAAATTCAACGTTGTAGAAAGTACATCAGAATAAGCTGCTGAAACCCAGATTTTTTTTAAAAAAACGAATAAATGTATTGTTTGCAAACTTCTTGATTAGCATATCAACAGAAAGAAGACTTGAATTCCTATACAGTAATCATTTATCTTCAGTGTGACAACACTCATTATCAACTCGAACATAGTGAATTATAATTATGAAATCAGTAATTTAATTGGCATCTACTGCAATGAAAACAAACTAAACCTAGTTTTGACTGAAGTGCCTAATGCTTTCAAAACTCAGCTCTACATATATTCAACAGTCATGCATATAAGCATGACCCCCATGAAAGTGAAAAATGCAAGCAAAAAAACAACAACATTATTATTATTATTATTATTGAGAAAAAAAATCTTTCTAGGAATATCTAAGTCCTCAAGAGCAGCTCTGTAGTCAACATGAGTGACATGCAGAGACAGCTGGAGCTTTCCGTCTCAGTGGCATAGTCTCCAATCCATCTAGCGGAATAGTGTCCAGTCCAATCTAGGTTTAGTCCAGACTTTAGTGCTAAACCTTTTTGGGAAACAGTGATTACCATTTTGGATTACAGATGCAACAAATAGCCACCCGTTTTCCAATCCTCAATGGAAAAAGGGCAACCTGACCATAGGGTGTCCCCGCAGAAGAAATTTAGACAATCCTTCAGGACTTTTTTTGCAAAAAAAAAAAAAAAAAAAGTCATCTGTGGTCAAACATACAGAAAAAAGGATTCTCAATTAAGGAAACTTGCATCCTGTCATGAATCCCTTCATTCATTAATTGATTAAGGTAATCATTCAGGGATTCCTACCATGAGAGTTATAGCTTTGGGTTTAGGATAACAGTTATGATGGAGGGGTTTATAGTTAAATAGAATGTTAAGCCTCAATAATGGGCTTGGATAGAAGTTGCTAGAATGGGCCAGAGACAGTGAGTTAGATCATGACTGGAGAATGTGTGCTTGTTAGAATGGGATGTGGAAGATGGGCTATATAAGAAGTAGTTGTTATTTTGATATTTTATAGATGGATGTTAAGATAGTTACATATATAGTACAATATTGATATAGGTATTGATTGTTATATAGTTATATTGTTCACTATATGTATATTGTTAACTTGCTGGACTGAACAGACATAAACAAGGGGAACTGTGTTAACATCAAAGACGCACAGGCAAAATCCTTGATGCAAATGTTATGAAACAAAATCTAGCCAGTCTGGTACTGGGTGATTTGATAAAGAGGTCTGAATCTCAGATATCTTTATATGTACTTACCAAGTAAATCCCAAGTAAAGACTCTAAGCAATCTCTTCACACAAAGAATATGTGTCATGGGACAAAGTGAAAACTGCTGAATGAACAATGATCAACTGACAGGAATGAATCCTGATTTGGGAATGAAAATCAAATGCAAGAGCATGCTTACAAATCTCTCTCTCTCTCTCTCTCTCACACACACACACAAACATATGCACGCAAATTTATTAAGTCTCATTCCTAACACAGACATTTATGAAAATATTTTTTACAGTAGTTTTATGTTTCACACAGTCTTTTAGGATTAAAAGGTTTTAAGTCAGGTTTAACACAGTCAATCAGAAAGGAATTAGCAATAAACATAAGCACACTGAAGTTTTATATAAGTTTTTAAAAAATGTTTGCCACATATTTAGAACAAAATTTAACAGTTCTGAAAGGAAATAATAATCCTGAAACTCTCAATTAATATGCCCCAGAGTATAGTCCTAAAACCTTTTCAAGAACAAACATAATCAAGTAACCTGAAGGTATAATATTGTTATTAGATACAGTACACTATCTCAGATATCCATATTCAGTGGGCCCTTAGTGTTCACTGGGGTTTGGTTCCAAGACCTCGCATAGATACTGAAATCCATGATGCACAAGCCCCATTAAATACAATGGTGAAATGAAATGGTGCCTCTTATATAAAATGAAAAATCAAGGTTTGTTTTTTAGGAAATATATGTCAGTGCATGTATTTATGTGTATATATGCATGTGTGTGTATGTGTGTGTGTGTGTGTGTGTGGAGAGAGAGAGAGAGAGAGAGAGAGAATATTTTCAAGCCGTGGATGGTTGACTCTGTCTATATAGAAGGTCAATGTTCATTTCCATTTTTCCAGGGAGAAATGAAAAAAAAAAAGAGTTTTCAAACATTCAGGTTATATATTTGAATTTAAATTATTTTAAAAAGAATAAAATAAAACCAGCATTTACAAAAAAGGACACAATATTGCCTACTACAGATAAACAGATAACAGGAAATGTAGCACTTCATAATTCCAGCCTGCTCTCCTCTACATTTTTTTCCAGTATCAAGGTTTGAGAATACAGTTGCCCCTCTGTTCTCATGGACTTGAGGTCTGCGGTCTTGAATATTCACAGAGGGGTGACCTCCATTAGTTTCAATGGGGAACACCTATGGGGCTTGAATATTGGCAAGTCTCCGTTTTCATGGGGGGGGGGTCCAAAACAGATCCCCCGCAAAAACAGAGTGCTGACTGTACATTTGGATTCAGGTGATGTTGAAATCTAGCAACAATTTTAAAATAATACTTATGCAGGTATCATAGGATCAAACTATCCCCTAAACCCAAGGATAGAACAGTTTGCAAGATTGTATGAGCCAGACATTTTGTTATTTTGGTCAATGCACCAGGTAAGCACAACCTATGGCCCACTAATCTATATTTCTCACCAGCCATTTAATGACCTGTTAATTACAGAGCAAGCCATCTCTTATGGAGTCAAGCAGACAGGAAACAGCATGGACCTCCACACATGCAAAAAGAAAGAATCTTTCATGTTTTAAATGAATAAATGTATTATCAAATCAAATCGGGATTTACAGGCCTACAAAGTGCTGTTGTTGCTAGTACCACACCTCTTTATGAGGTCAAGCTTTTGACATGGAATTTCCTTGTCAAAGGTTGCCTTGTAGTTGTGTTGACACCAAATGCATCCCAATGCTTGAGCATGTGTGCTCTTCCTCTCGGTCCTATAATACACTCAATAATATATACCTTTGTGAATGATCATATTGTTTTAAAATGTAGTTGTTCTAACTATCATCATTAAGGGTGCATGTACATGATAAAAATAATGCAGTTATATATCACTTTAAGTGCTGTAGCTCCATCCTATGGAATCCCTGTAGTTTTACAAAGCCTTTAGACTTCTCTGCCAAAGAGTGTTGGTGCCTCACCAAACTACAAATCTCAGGATTCTGTAGGATGGAGTTAGTGGTGTCAAACTGCATTATTTCTACAGTGTAGATCAATCCTGTGTCATGGATTTTCAGTGTATTTAGTAATTACCAGCCTGTGCTGATCTGTCAAAAACAGAACCTGTTTCAAATTCCTAGACTGAAATGCTATCATCATCTATTTAAATATTAATAAGTTATGCTAAAACTGAATCTCAGTTATATGCCATACCTCAGAAATGATCACTGTAAAAAATTAACATTTGTGTCATTAAAAGTTTAAATAACACAAAATGGAAGGCAACAAAATGCCACTAGAGCTATATTATGCCATAACACATTGGCCTGTTCTGAAGCATAAAATGTCAGGCAGGCTATGTGCAAAATCAAGATTTCTGTGAAGTCTGAGGTATTAACACCAGCCCTCGAGTTACAATAAAAAAGGTTAATTTTAGAGTATGTACTAAGAAAAATAATGGACTGTTCTCAAGAGGAGAGTGAAATGGAGAAATTACACCATGAGAACCCACAATAAAGAAACAGCTGGACTCAGATTCTTTTAAAGATTGTTATTAATTTTAATATAAACAATCTAATTTACAATCAAAGCAATATACATTTAGAAAATAAAAAGACAACTACAAAAAGAAAGAGAACAACAAAGATAAAAAATGGGGAGACAAATAATTAATAATTGCTCTGACTTCCTCATTCCTGATTGTAATGAGAAAGAAATAAAAATATATATATTATTCTACCATTACAGATTCAACTAAATAATCCTGCTAAGGTTACTAAAACCCATAATCACAGATTATTCTATTGTTATGCTATTGTTATATTATACTGATGGCCATCTGTTGGGGTGCTTTGATTCTGTGTTCCTGCAGGGGATTGGATTTGATGGCCCTTGAAGTCTTTTCCAACTATATGGCCCGATACATACGGGCACTAAAGGGCTCAGTTGCGGCACAAATAGGGTTAGGGAGGGCGCAGCGTTTGCACCCTCCCTAACCCTAGCACATATGGATGCCGCCATTTTAAAATGGCGGCGTCCATATGGGTGCGCCATTATGTTGTCTTGGCACTCGCAGTGTTTACAAAATGGAGCTCTTTTTTTTGCACCTGGTCCCTGGCGCGGCCTTTAGACGGCTGCACCAAGGATCTCAAGGGATAAGGGTCCACGGTGGCAGCCCCTTTCTCCCCTCTGCACCGCCAGGGAGAGCGGGGTGTAGCAGGTGACCAGGCGCCTGATCCACCCCACTTTGAGACCACGGAGAAGCGGCAGTTCGCCGCTTCTCCACAGTCTTCAGAAGCACCGGGATGGGGCCTCTGAGGCTGCCGGTGAGGCAGCCCTGGCCCCATCCCGCTGCTTAAAGGGGTGGCTGTAGACCACCCCAAAAGGGCAGTCTGTAAAGCTCCTGCGATTCTCTTAAACTAGTAACTTTTTACCTTCTTACAAGTCCACCACATATGAAAAAAAGCTGTGATTAACCTGACTTCCCCAACATTGGTTTGAAAAATTCTGTGACATTTTTGTCAATTTATTATCAGTTACTGTGTATACACTAATATATAAGTCTTATACTTTTAGTGAAAGAAATTGACCCCAAAAACCTGAGTTGACTTATCGACTTACTGTACTTTAGCTCTTATTTTTTAAAAAGGAACAATCTTCTGGTGAAAAGCAAGAATGTAGTCTGTCCTGGAAGCACTGATCTGAACCTTCTCCACTCTCTCATTCATGTAGTGTGAGCACAAACAGTAATGTTTGCTGGAATTTTGTAAGTTCTTTGGCATCATTTTCCTTTGCTATATAAGTTAGGTCCTTTGTTACATGCTCCTAGGTTTACCCTCGACTTATCCACTGGTCATATCAAAATCCACAATTTTGGCCCCAAAACTTGCACTCGATTTATACATGAGGTTGACATAGTCGAGTATATACAGTAGATGCTATATATACATAATCTTAAGTTTTCTTATAAATTTACAGAATAATTTCCAAACCTTTAGACCACATTTTCCCCATATATCCATATAAATACTGTGTAAAATGTGGACCCACCTTATTATGTATATTTATTTATTGGAATATTTCCATTTTGCTCTTCAGCTATGAAGGCTCTCGGAGCAATTTTATGGATTGCTAATCTGCAAATAATTACAGGTTTGACTTCTGGCTTTCAGAAGCCATTTGTACATTATTTAAATTATATGGTCATCATCATTACACAGTTCTAAACAAAACTCATTTTCTCTAACCTTTATGCTACATTTCTCTTGTCTTGATAAAATTTGTTCTTAGGTTGCATATAAGCAAACAAATTAAGATACTTGCCTTCCATAAAAATCATCTCTGTTTATTTAAAATTCCAGCTGTCTTGCTCAAAATATAAAGTGTCATCATAAAGCAACCATCTCCAATTTTTACCTAATTTTTTAAAAAAAAGACTTCCTGCAGTGAGGTAGGAAAAGACCCTGTACTTATAACAAAGTCATAGGAGACCCTAACATAATTTTTTTATTCATCATGTGCTTTAACTTTATCATACCAAAATTAACCATGCCAACCACATCTTAAATCATGGCCTTCAAATTCCAAGAGTCTCACACGTCTAAGTATTATCCATTCCTTCAACTATACAGAACAACAGGTCTCATAATACAGTTTGACATTAGGGACTCCCAAATCACCCTTTTCCTTAGCATCACAAAGTGTTTTAAATTTTATTCTGTTTGTTTGTTTTTGCCTGCCAAATAAATCAAGAAATCTCTTTCTGCCATTGAACAAAAATGTTCCTTTTCTTATAATAGGGATTGTTTGAAAAAGAAATAAAAACCTTGGCCAAACTGTAATTCTACTCCAAAGGAATAAATATAACTTTCCCCATTTTTCTAGGTCTCTTTTAACTCCATTTTTGACTTATTAATAGTTGTTATGAAATAAACAGCTATTCTTCATGATTGTAACTCCAAAATATTTACCCCCTTCTTTTCAACATTCAATTTTGAAAGATCATTTCATTTGTTATCCCCTTCTAAAGTCATATTTTTAGTTACCAATTTTGTTATATAATAATTCACTTTAAACTCAAAGCATGTCTCGAACACCTTATTTTTTTCCCAGAGGAGCCTTCACTGAGTCCAATGAGCTTTGTGTCATGATCGCAAGATCATCAACATAAGTTCTCAGCTTATACTGTTCTATTTTTTAAAAACATTCACCCCCATAAATCTTGTTCTCTTGTTTAATGTATCTCAGTAGGGTCACAAATGCCAAAATAAACAGTAATGGTGAGAGGGGATAACCCTATCTAATCCCCTTTTGTGATTCAATCACTCTTGTTGCATTACTTTTTACTAAAATATGGGGCTATTGAGTAAATTGTTTTTATTGACTGAGTAATATTTTGCCTCTTGAATAAGTAATTCCATGTAATATTATCAAATGATTTATCAGAATCTTAAAAGAAAAATTGAAGCAGACTTGTCGTTAAGATGTCCCAAAAATTCAATAATGCTAATAGCAGTTCTTACATTATTTTTAAATTGTCTTTTGGGTAAAAACAAACAAGCAAAACCCCACTGATCCCCATGGATATTATGGGAAATATTTTTTTCTCAGTCTGCTTATCAAGATGGTAGTAAATATCTTATAATCATGATCTCTGTACTGTACCAATGTCTGCTGTAAGTAATGGAATGAGTGAGGGCAAACAAATGGAAATTTAATCCAAACAAGATAGGGGCGCTGAGATGCACCATTTTGTTCCACTGGAACTTTTCCGTCAGAGCCAAAGGGTGCAACTCAGTACTGAATGAAAACAGCCTGGCGCCAGGCACTGGAATGGGGCCATTTTGAAGACATTTCCATGTGTGATAAAATCCATTTTATTACTTTTAGCACTTTGAATTCTGCACAGAAATGAACCATTAACCAGTGAAGTTGTTTCAACAAGGGAGTTATATATTCCCTATGACTGGCCCCTGTCAGCATTCTGATTGCTGCATTTTAAATCCACATAAGTTTCCAAACAATTTCCAAAGGCAGCCCCACATAGTATGTGTTACAGTAGTCCAAGCAGGATGTAATCAAGGCTTGTGTCACTGTAGCTGGATCTGATGTCTCAAGGAAAAAGCACACTAGTTTTCACTGTGCAAATGCACTCGGCCACTGCTGAAACCTGGGAATCCAGGCTTAAAGGTGAGTCCAGAAGAACAATCAAGCTATATGCCTGAGGTTTCAGGGGAAGTATAGAACAGGCAAAGTCCCTATTCAATGATCTACCTTACAACTGACCAAGAGCACCCCTGTCTTCTCTGGATTAAATTTCCATTTGTTTGCCCTCATTCAGTCCATTACTTACAGCAGACATTGCTTAAATCCTGGTTTTGTGGAGGAAGTGAGATAAAAATAAAAGAGGATGATGATGATGATTAGTAGCATATGGAAGAATATATTCTTTTAGATGACCTAGGGACAAATCACATATAATCCAAGTTGTGTACTTCTTGTTGTTGTTGTGTGCCACCCATAAGGGGGTTTTCTTGGGACTCTTTCAAACGGGAGGAATTTCTCCCAATTCCGAATGGAGCCAATGCGGATTCATGTAAATTCGCTTGTTTAGCAAATTTACCTGAACCCCTGCTCCGTTCGGAAGGCATTCGGAATTACTTCCCATTACCTGAAAATAAACCCCCCTTGCCCGAAATCGCGTGAGAAGCTTAAATTCGCAATAACGTGAAACCCATGATTGCATTCGGAGTGACTTCCCTTTTGCCCGAATTTGCGTGAGAAGAATTAATTCGCAATAACGTGAAACCCCATGATTGCGTTTGAATTGCCCTTGGATTATACTTCCAATTTCCCACATCTGAAAGAGTCCTTGGTAAGATTTGTTCAGACAGGGTTTGCCTTTGCCTTCCTCAGAGGCTGGGAGACTGCAACTTACCCAACTTACCTACTCAGTGAGTTTCCATGGCTGAGAGGGGATTTGAACCCTGGTCTCCAGAGTTCAAAGACAACACTCAAACTATTACACTATACTGGCTCTCAAGTCATATACTACAGGTAGGCAAAATGAAACCTACCAGATGGTTTTGGACTGCATCTCCCATCAGCCTTAATCAGCATAGTAAATGCTGTAAACACTGGGAGGTGCACTTCCACAACATCTGAAGAGTCACACTTTGCCTATCCTGCTGCATAAAGTCATTCTATAAGTAATCTCTGTGGGTCTGGGCAAGACTGGCTGAGAGACCCCAAATGAACAAGCATGAGTCAACAGTGTGATATGGCAGCTAAAAGGCCAATGCTATTTAGACTGCATCAATAGAAGTATAGTGTCTAGATCAGGGGAAGTAATAGTGCCACTCTATTCCACCTTGGTCAGGCCTCACCTGGAATACTGTGTCCAGTTCTAGGCATCACAATTCAAAAATTGGGAGCTGGATATGTTTAACCTGGATAAGAGATGTTAAGGGGTGATATGATAGCCCTGTTTAAGTATTTGAAGGGGTGTCACGTTGAGAAGGGAGCAAGCTTGTTTTCTGCTGCTCCAGAGAACAGGACCTGGAATAAGGGATGCAAGCTACAGGAAAAGAGATTCCAGCTCAACATTAGGAGGAACTTCCTGACAGTAAAAACTGTTCAAAAGTGGAATAATACACCCTTGGAGTTTGGTGGGGTCTCCTTCTTTGGAGGTCTTTAAGCAAAGGCTGAATGGCCATCTGTTAGGGATTCTTTGATTGTGAGTTCCTGCATGGCCGGGGGTTGGACTGGATGGCCCTTGTGGTCTCTTCCAACTCTATGATTTTATGAACCACGACAGCCCACAAACACACTTTGATGAAAGCCAAGTTCTCTGCACTCTGAAGCTGCTAGTCACAAGACATTTTCTTAGGGGTTGGGATGTCAAAATGAAGAGTTCGCAGTGATCAGGACATCTGCAAGCTACAAGTCTAATCAGAAGGCCTCATCATGTATTCTTGTCAAGTACAGTTCTCTTCAATTACAAGACTTTTTCTGTCACTTGTCTAATTCTGCTAATACTGCATCGTTTGCTCTATGTCAAACATAGGCAGCTTGCAGCCCTCCAGATACTTGGACTCCACTTCCCAGCATATTTCATCAATAGTTAGGGCTGAGGACAATTGCAACAAACAACATCTGGAAAGCCACAGATTGTCACCTCTATTCTCTACAAAAAAGGGAATTGTTAAGTCTGTCCCACAGTAGTTACTTACTTGTAAAAACTTTCCCACTTCTACTGAAAGCTATCACAATTTCTCAGTTTACCATTTATTTACACGCTCTGGTTAACTTTATAA
Source organism: Urosaurus nigricauda (assembly GCA_034509955.1). Classification (NCBI taxonomy): domain Eukaryota; kingdom Metazoa; phylum Chordata; class Lepidosauria; order Squamata; family Phrynosomatidae; genus Urosaurus; species Urosaurus nigricauda. The sequence goes on from JAOEGL010000001.1 coordinate 278,947,396, forward strand.
CTAACCTGTATACACAGAAGGAAAATGTCTCTGCCTCCATTAATTTCTAACTGCTTTATCACACTAGGGGACAAACAGGATTTAAACAAGAGTCAAACAAGGGTTAAACAGGAAATGCCCTATGTTTATCACAGGAAATTTCCTGTTTAACTCTCGTTTAAATCCCATTTGCCCCCTAGTATGATAAAGCAGTTAGAGACAACACCGACAACCAAGCAGACCATTCTAAAACACGTCTATGGCAAGTCTATGGCTAAAAGTTTACAAGTTATGAGTTGAGTCAGTCCATCATTTATTGCAGAGTCAAGTCAAAGCTGAGTCATTGCAGCAACTTTAGTCCAACTTAAGTCTGACTACATTACCGCACTACCCCTTATAGTGCTGCTATTTCACTTTTACTGCTTTGGCTCTCTCCTGTTGCATTCTGAGGCTTGTAGTTCATTGAGGCCTAAGAGCTCTCTGGCTGAGAATTCTAAATGCCCCTCCTTAAACTGAAAATTACAAAATGCAACAGGAACCAGCCAGAGCAGTTAAAGTGGATTATCAGTGCTATAAGAGTGTAGTGTGCTAATCTAGGTCCATAGACCCAAGTCTACATCACTGCTAAGCGTGAATACATTTGAATCCAATTGTTTGCTTGTTGCCTTTGCTGCTTATTGAAGAACTGCTATATTCAGACTTAAGATAAATGTATGAAAGCCACTAATGTGAAAGTACATACGTTAAAACACTATGCAAAAATGCATAGCTTTACCACTCAATTACTGGCTCCTTGCCAGTACTCAAACTGGAGTAAATCATGACTAAATCATTTGTAAATTAGAATTTCAATCCAAATTCATGATAGCTGACAATTAGACTTCCATGATCAAATGAAGTAGGGGGGAAGGGAGAGACATTTAGCTTAAGGAAAGTGGATTGTCAAGAAAATAGTGATTTTTTTTTTAAGATAAACCTAGCCAGCACTGACCTACAGATTATATTTTCAAATTAGATTGAAAAGACTGATATCAATTTTGGTCTCCATACTTAGAAGCAGGAATCATGGGACTTGCTTAGAATGGGGCACAGGAGAGAAGATTAAGAAATGAACAGAAATTCCTTTATCAGATAATACTTTTAAAATGTAATAATAATCAGACAACACAGAACTAAACAGGCAACCAAATATTGTTTTTGCTTTGCTAATTAAAATAAATGCTCATTGCTTTAGGCTACTGTTAATTTAATTTAACTCCCGTTTGTACATACCAAATTGAATAAACTTTAAAAAAAAAAAGTGAGAAGGATTGAGAGAGTCAAACAGTGTATCTCGGGAATTTATCATATTATTCTACCTCTTTTCCATTGCTACTTCTTCTGCTATAAATATAGCACAGAGCTGTCTATATTTCTAATTCCACTGTGGCTGATCTAAATGGTACGTGAGTTCTGAGAAGTGAGCAATGGCAGAGAGAGTACAGTTTTTTAATGAGCATCTGAATGACAGGAGAATTAAAAGCAAGATTTTGGTTTTTTCGTTTACCTCCCCCATCCCCAACTTCTTTAACTGTGATTGGAATGTTAATAAAAAGAAATGAACACAAGCCTCATCTTCTGAAATAAATATTTCCCTGATAGTGACAGAAGCTTCCATTGTGGCTAATACTTTACTTCATAGAATTATTCTGTCAAATACTGCAAATTATTTTGTTTTTATTTCCCTGTCGTATATCGTAATCTATCAGCAGTATCAGAATACCAGGCTAATAGTTTAAGAGGCAGGAAAAAGACAACGAGAGACAAAACGTGAGGTAGAGAATACCTGCATTTTATGGTACCATCTGAAATTTATATGCATTGAGAACAAAGTTAAAAAGCATTCTATGAACCTTGCCCCTTTCATGAAGAAAGCTTCAACATTGTTTTGGACATATGCAAATCACATAGAAAGGTATTTTTGTTTATTCTCTTCTTTGGATTCTGGAATTGCTACTTATGACTGGGTATTGCTTTCAAAGAAGCAATAAAGTACAGTCAAAATGCCTGAGGTGCAAGATTGACAATGAGGAAGGAGCTATTAACATCTTTGTATCCCACCTATATATCATATGAAAGTATTGATTTCAGTTAAGTTAGCCATGATGTTCGTAAAATTAGCATATTGTTTGTGCATGTTTACATGCACAAATTACAGAATGAACATGTTTCTATCTTTATGAAGGCCCTACACCCCAAAATATATGGTTTGGAGTGGGGACATCTTTTTAAGTCTATACAAAAAGAAAAGTTCTCCAACCCTCAGATACAGAGGATATCCATTATAATAAGAGACACCTGTAAGTCATATAAGGGACAAGCTTTCCAACCCTCAAATAAGGGGCAAATGCGGGACACTGGGCAACCCTATGATTGGGTCTACTTCTCTTAAAACAGACTGAGAAAGTACTTTGGTCAAACTGGATAAGATAACATTGGATCAGAACACTTCTAGAATTTTATTAATAAAGTGGCCAAACAGTTACCTATAGAAAGCTACAACAGGCAATAAACACTACTGATCCTTTGCCCAACATTTCTTTGTGACATTAGTGCAGAGACATGCCATGTGTTATACTGGAGGTGGTGAAATAAAGTTAATGTCTGACTTTAAAATAACTTCAGTGTTACATTAAGGCAAAGATTTTTGTAAAAAGTATCCCATTCAATAATATAGTAGATGATGGGAGGAGTGAGCACTCTGCTTATTAGGAGACTTGTGGTGTGTCCCCCCCCACTGCTTTTTCCAAAAGAAAATCATAAATAGATCAGTGTGGCAAATTTACACTATGAGACTATTAACCCTTGTGTCAAGGCAAAACCAACTTGCAACAGAATACACTCCACAGGTTAAAATTGAGTCCTTGCATGAAAAATTCCCTGTAGTACTTTGTAATGATGGTTGGTGGACTGTATGTTCACACAGAACTGTTTAAACAAAAATAGAAAAGATTTCTTCCAGTGTGTTTGGTGTGGCATAATTACAAAATTTAGACTTTGTGAGATGGACAACATGCTGTTTTCTCTGCTCTACTAAGAAATGGTTTAGAATGTCCCCCTTCTCCCAATATGTTCAGGCATTCTGTAGTTTCATTTTCCGTATTTACAGTCAGCCCTCCATATCCAGAGATTCTTTATCCATGGATTCAGCCATCCATGGCTTGAAAATATTCCAAAAAATAGAAATTCTCCAAAGCAAACCTTGATTTTGCTGTTTTAGGTAAGTGACACAGTTTTACTATACTATTGCATTTAATGGGACTTGCACTTCTATGAATTTTTATATCCACGGGAGGCCCTGGAATGAAACCCCAGCAGAAACCAAGGGTTCACAGTATTTGACTCTGGGTAAATCAAACACCTGAGAGCTTAGTAATTTAGTGTTGTTACTGTTGATGATGATGATGTTTTAATTGAAAAGTGTGCCGGGAGAGCAGGAAATAAAACACTAGTGGGCAACAAAGGGGTTGTGCAAACCGTGCCTAAGGGGTGGCCTGCAGCCGCCTTCAGCTGCGCCGGCGTGTGGCCCTGATCTGGCCTTTCCAGGGTGCAAAAAGGAGCCACTCCTTTGGTGCTGTGTGGTATGGATGCAGCACCAGAGGAGAGCCATGAGGCTGGGAGAATGTAACCAGCCTAAGCTCATCCAGTGGGTTTCTATGGCTAAATGAGGATTCTAATCTGGTCTCCAGAGTCCTAGTCCAACACCCAATCAAATCACTTGTTTACTTTATTTACTTCAATAAATTAACTGATTTTCCACACATGCTCCATAGCTCTGGAGGGAAGTTTCTGGAGTCTCCCCATGGTTACAAATTTTGGATGTGGTGTTTTCTTTCAGGACAGGTTTTGGGAAAGTTTCAGTAAAAGAGGATGAAAAGAGTGAGAACACAGGAATCCACAATACTGTATATGTTAAGATGCATGGGGGTGTATCCACACTGAAGAAATAAAGCACTTTTATAAGACTTTAGCAGCCCTAACTCTGTCCTACACAATCCTGGGATTTGTAGTTTGGTGCGGCACTAGACCTCACTGACAGACCAGGCTGAACAACTTGCCAAACTACAAATCCCAGGAATCCACACGATGGAGTCATGACAGTTAAAATGGTGTCAAGATATTTTATTTCTGAAGTGTGGAAGAGCTGTAAGAAGCCTAGAAATGAAAATGTGTAAGAGAACTAGGCATGGGAAGATGTTCACAGCTTCAATCAACAGTAGCAACTATAGCTACCTATAAGTGTACCATCAATAGAAGTAGCAGTTTTTCAGTGGACAAATGTCAAAACTGAATGATATATTACATGTACAGTGTAGCTAGAAAACACAAGTTATAACCAAAGTTATAAAATATTTTGTCTTCTCACAGTTGAGCTATTAGTCATTACAAGATAATGCTATAATCTCTATGAAGACAAAACTAAATGTAAAATTTTTCATTGAATCATGAAAAACACATGTATTTGTATTGCAACATGGAGTTCCTTGATTTCTATTTGACTACAGTATGTGAGGAAGGAAGATTGAAATCTTTACCCTTTCTCTGCTTAAAGTTAAAATTGCACCCACCCCTGCTATTAGGCCAGAGAGAAAGTGCCATTTACATAAAGGCAATAGGTTAAACAGTTTCTCTAAGGAGATAGTTTGTTGTTTTTTACTTTCCTTAATACCATCTATCGTATAGTATTTGCTTGCCTGCATTCTGCAGGGATCTCACCTGTTCTCCAAAAATTCTCAAAGATCACAGACAGAGGCTCTGAGATTACAATAGCAAGTTTCCTTAGAACCTTCGCATGCAGTTGATCTAGCCCAGGAAATATGTATCAGTTTGAAGTAGCTAGCTAAATGTCCTGTTGAGACATATTTTGAGACATTGGACCATGACTCTGGAGATCAGGGTTCAACTCCCTGCTCAGCCATGCAACCCACTGGGTGACCTTGGACAAGTCTCATGCCCTCAGCCTCAGGGGAAGGCAATTGCAAACCTCCTCTGAACAAATCTTGCCAAGAAAATCCCGTGATAGGTTTGCCCTAAGGTTGCCATAAGTCGGAAATGACTTGAAGTCACACAATAACAACAAGATGTCCTGTTCCACTGCTTTACCTGTGTTGGCCTGCATTCCCTCACTGCATTGTTTATTCTAGGTTGAGCACTGGGTTTTCCCCCCACTTTGAGGAAGACAAAGGCAAAAAGCAGTTGTACTTTCTCTACATCATCTATTAGCAATTCTCCTTATCTACTGCTTTTTTGTTCTTTCTCTTGCTCAGAAGATACGGTATCTCTACCCAACAAGGAAAGAACTTCCTTGTTCTTTCTCTTGTACAGAAAGACAGCCATCTTATTCTGGGCTAATTCTAAACTTAACCATCCTGGCCTTCTCTCTACAAATACTATCTACTTGTTTGCATTTTTCCTTGATGATCTGCCCCATTTCTCTGATACCCCCCTTTTAAATCTCAGCTCATCTGAATTTGTATCTAGCCTGGCTTCAATAGCTTACTTTCAAGAAACTTCCATCCATCATGAACTTCCTGCTGTTTTAGTATTTATAAGCATTGGGTATTGTCTATTATTTCCTTAAATGTATTAATATTGGCTTTTTTAAAGTGCAAAGCATATCTCAAGAAGCACTCAGCTTTCCCTTTCCCCTATAAAATGAATCCCTGGAGGACACAAACACTTCCATCCATGGTTCCTACTACTTCCATATCATTGACCAGCTCCTCCCAGCTGAAAGAAGTTCTAAAATATTTCCTAACTGATAATACTGATTAGTCAAAGATAATGGCCAACTCTTTCATTACTATAACATCTTTTTAAAAATTAATTTCAAAGTTTTGTTCTGTCTAACTTGATAGCTCACCTTAATTTTTAAAGTGCTGTGACAACTTTCATTTCACCTATACTGAAAAGGAACAATGATCTAATCTGTCATTCATTTTGACAGCCATGTTAAAAAGATTTCTGAAACTTTAATTGCAATGAAATTCCCCCATCTTACAGAACAACTGTAATCTCAGCTTTAGCTAAAAATTCAGTAAATACAGTAAGTGAAGAAAACAGGCACCATCACTTTGAAAATAAAGATTATGTGTTTTGTAATTTGCAGAGCTACAATACAGTCCATGGTGCAAGAATAAAAATACCTCCTATTGTAAATGGCAATTTTGCCAGTGTCTGAAACAGATACAGAAATATTGCATTAAAAGGGACAAATGTGTAAATTGCATGTTTCTGTATCCTTCTGAAAAGCTCATATTTCAGCAACCTTGCTATTTTTACTACAGCTTGTGATGAGAACAAACTGTCCTTCAGCAATCAGTCTGAAGAAGCAGACTTTTCAGTGCTTATGACAAAATAGGATAAATATATAAATTACTTTGCAGAGATGTTGATTATATGAATTCAGTGCCCTGAAAATAAAAGACATGAGTTATATAACTCTGTTACTATTATTTAACTAATAATTACGAATTGTAAAAATGTATGTAAATTACTTTTTGGAAAGCTTTCTGTCCCTGGCCTTCTCAGGAAACAATATAAAATATAACTTCAATAAAATAAAATATGCTGTCAGTAAACTGCTACTTGAAATTCTTTAATACAATCTACATTTTTAAGATCCATTGTAATTAACATGCAGACAGCAGTCTTCAAAGAAGCATTAAATACTACATGGTTTGGCTTTTAAAAGTACTTTCCTTATCAAACATTATATCCAATGCATACAGCTCTGTAAGCTTTAAAAGACAAATTGTTTAATCTATTGTTCTTTTCATAGGCTCAGAATAATTAGCAGCTCATTGTACTTAAAAAGGATTCACAATCTTTTCTAGACATAATTATAAAAATCATTATTGAATGAATGGAGTCTTAGTTTAATGGCCTCCAACAAATTATACTTTTCACCTCAGGAGCAGAGTAGAACAGGCTGGGGTGGTCCTTCAAACAGTATACTGTATTTCAGATGGCAGAAATCTCTCTCTTTCTCTCTCTTTCTCCGTCCTTACACCTATATCCAATGCACACTGGCAAAGATATCTTTTTCTGTTCAGGTTCACAGAGAAATTTAACGGTCCATAGATAAATTTTTGAGAAATTTTTAAATCATAATTTTTTTCAGTACTCTGGCTCTTGGTTTACATATTTGCTTTTTTATACCCTTTCCAATTCTTTGTGTTGACTTTTGAAAATGTGCTAGAAATTGTTGTGTATTTTAGAAAATTCTGAGGATATGTGAATGTTCTATTTACATGGTGAACAGCCACCTTTGTCTCTAGTGGCATCCAGAAAGAATTGATAATGTTATACCTAAGACTCCACTGTAACTATAGTTAACAGGGAGAGACTAGTAATAGCATAGAAATTATTCTCCAGAAAAGCCTGACTGTTTGTCATTACATTTCACTACAGAAACCAAAATTTCCTTGGTACATGGCTTGAAAACCACTTCCCTATTAAGTTTTCTCAGACATTTTATTAACCATTAAAAGACAAGGATTTTTATTTTGGAAAATATGTGAAGGATTCCCTATAGAGAAAATATTGTTGATGCAATCAATTCTAAAGAATCCTGTTGCAGTTTTTTAAACACCTATTATAGGAATAATGATTTTAGGTTTGAACAGTAGATTAAGGGTAAATAAAAATAATGAGCCTGTGGCTGGAAACTTAACATATAAACTTTTGCATACATTTCTAAATGAAAACATTTGTTTGCTTTATAAACTTTTCAATGCTTTCATAACAGAAAAGGCCATATTTATGTAAGAAATGTGTCCTAAGGAATCAGAAGACCAATATGTGTTATGTTTACATATTTCCAAAGTATTTGACAGAGATAACAAGGATGAAGGCATAACTACATGTCAAATGTAATACTGACCATTACTAAATAAATAAACAAATAAATAGATTTCCATCTTAATCTTTCTTTCTCACTTTCATAATGTAGTGATCAGTTTAGCCCAAGTCAGTTTCATGTGTGCTTATTCACAAATGTATTCTGTCCTGTTTCCATATGCATCTGTACCTGAAAAACAAAAACAAAAAACCTCTTGTATGTGTTCTAAATGTACTTTATAGTAAAGAAGACAGCAAATCAACCTGACTCACCAGCTCCTCCCAGCATGTTAAAAAAGCATATATCTGTAAATCTGGCCAACAAAATGGAACTCATAAGAAATGTGGAGGCTGGTGAAAGAGGACAAAGTCAACCCTGGATGCAACTTTCAAGGGGCAGAATTTTTACCAGGTTTAATTGGTTGTTTCATTTCCCAGATACATGTTGTCAGTTTTGAATAAATAGTTTGCTGAAACATGTTGAACTGCTCTTCTTCTTTGTATGTCATTTTTGCCTATGGTAACACATTTTCTATTAAAGAAATAATACCCAGCAACACATCTACGTTGCTAACTGAGGTATAACTGCACTGCTCTGCACTGCATTGCACTGCACTGCATTGTTTATTCGGCTCTCTTTGAAAATCGTAGGAATGATTCAATTAGTTTAACTAGACAGAAACAACAAGCATTTTGAATTGTGCCTCAAAACAGATTGGTACCTGGAAAACTGATATAATATAGGAGTTGCATGTTGCCTTTAACTAGCTCTGAGCTAGCTGAAACATTCTGAAACAACTTCAGCTTCCAGATACTCTTCAAAGAGGACTGCATACAGAGCATATTATAGTAATCCTAACAAGATGTAACTAAGCTATGTATCACCGTGTACACATTTGGCACATATAGAGACAGGCACTATTAGCAGACAACTAATCATGTAAAGACAATCGAGACATACCTGAACTTCCAAGTGTGAAACAGGATAAATAGGGATATTTCAGCACAGAATAAGTAAAGAGATAGTACAGGAATACCTGGTTAACCTAAATGAATATAAGTCTCCAGGACCAGATGAACTACATCCAAGGGTGTGAAAAGAATTGGCAAATGTAATATCAGAACCACTGGCAATAATATTTGAGAACTCCTGGAGAACAAGAGAAGTCCAAGCAGACTGGAGGAGGGCAAGCGTTGTCCCCATCTTCAAAAAGGGAAAAAAAAGAGGATCCCAACAATTATCGTCCAGTTAGTCTGACATCAATACCAGGAAAGATTTTGGAGCAGATCATTAAACAGAGAGTCTGTGAACATTTAGAGGCCAATGCCATAATCGCAAAAAGTCAACATGGGTTTCAGAGAAACAAGTCATGCCAGACAAATCTGATCTCTTTTTTTTATATAAAATTACCAGCTTGGTAGATGAAGGGAATGCTGTGGATATAGTATACCTTGATTTCAGTAAGGCCTTTGACAAGGTTCCCCATGACATTCTTGCAAACAAGATTGTAAAGTGTGGGCTAGTCAAGTTAACTGTTACATGGATTTGCAATTGGTTGATCGGCCGAACCCAAAGGGTGCTCAACAATGGCTTCTTTTCAACCTGGAAAGAAGTGACAAGTGGGGTCCCACAGGGCTCTGTCCTGGGCCCGGTCCTATTCAAAATCTTTATTAATGACTTCAATGACAGAATTGGGGGCATATTTATCAAATTTGCAGATGACACCAAATTAGGAGGAGTAGCTAATACCCCAGAGGACAGGATCAAAATTCAAAGTGACCTGAATAGATTAGAAAGCTGGGCCAACGCTAACAATATGAAATTCAACACAGAGAAATGTAAGGTATTGCACTTAGGGCAGAAAAATGAAATGCACAGATATAGGATGGGAGACATCTGACTGAATGAAAGTACATGTGAAAGGGATCTAGGAGTCCAAGTGGACCACAAGTTGAACATGAGTCAACAGTGCGATGCAGCAGCTAAAAAGGCCAATGCTATTTTAGGCTGCATCAATAGAAGCACAGCATCTAGATCAAGGGAAGTAATAGTGCCACTCTATTCTGTTTTGGTCAGGCCCCACCTGGTATACTGTGTCCAGTTCTGGGCACCACAATTCAAAAAGGATGTGGAGAAACTGGAGCGTGTCCAAAGGAGGGCAACTAAGATGGTTAAGGGCCTGGACACCATGCCCTATGAGGACCGCTTTACGGAACTGGGAATGTTTAGCCTGGAGAAGAGAAGGTTAAGAGGTGATATGATAGCCCTGTTTAAATATTTGAAGGGATGTCATATTGAGGAGGGTGCAAGCTTGTTTTCTGCTGCTCCAGAGACTAGGACTCGGAACAATGGATGTAAACTGCAGGAAAAGAGATTCCACCTCAACGTTAGGAGGAACTTCCTGACAGTAAGGGCTGTTCGACAGTGGAACACACTCCCTCGGAGTGTGGTGGAGTCTCCTTCCTTAGAGGTCTTTAAGCAGAGGCTGGATGGCCATCTGTCGGGGATGCTTTGATGGAGAGTTCCTGCATTGCAGGGGGTTGGACTGGATGGCCCTTGTGGTCTCTTCCAATTCTATGATTCTATGATTCTAGGATCCAGGAACATACATTCATTCTTGCCTGTTCTAGAGCTGAAATGTGTCTCTGTGTCTAGTTGGGTAGCTAAAAGCTTGAAATGCCAATCCCTTTCCTCAGTCTGTACATTCCCTTCTTCATATAGTACCTACAGAAATGGAGGTTTAGTGCACACTTTCCCTATAAACCCATTCAGAAAGTGATGTAGTTTACATCCTGGAGTAACTAATAGCAAAGGAAATATGATAAAGGAAGTATTGTCCTTGTTTCAAGTTTGCTTGGTTTGCCTTTCGCTGGCATTGTCATGTAGCCAAGTTGGATCAGCTACATGTCACCATGATATTATTACATTCATACGCAATGCCTAGAATCACATGTTAAGGAAAACAAAAACTTCAAAAATGATACCAAGATGCAGCAAAATGACTAAGAATCTTAATAAAGAGAAGCAAAAAAGAGGAATGAAAAGAGGGAGGTGTGTTTAGAGATGGTCCAGGACAGTCAAAAAGTTGCATTATTTTGATTTGTTTCTTGGAAATCTCAGAATCACTTCTAAGTTGAACACCTCCCATAAAATTAATTGGACAGAAAACAAAAAGATACTCATTGTCATTTCTTTTCTGAGAAGAAATGTATATACAGGTTGATCCTGGGATTATTTATCCAATTATTGCAGTTCTACATGGCCCAACCACTAGTGTTCTCTGTACACTGTGAATGGATAGAAACAGCATAGAATAAAACCAAGACAAAACTAGCAACAAAGAGCAAAAATTCTGCTTCACATGCAACCACAGTAAATAGTTTTTAAAACAATGTAATCCAAAGGTTTTATCAAATATGACTAGATTCTTAAAATATCTACAGGATGAAAAATCCATAGAAACACTAAATAATTTATTTGTTCACTATGTATGTATTACAAGCAGTAAAGTATCCTCTATCTAAATTTGAATTGGAAGCATTATCAATCACAGAAAATGAAACTGCTGAGACAGAGAGAGAATAAAAGTAGAGAGCCTGTTACTGCGTTGAACTTAGGATAGGTTTAAGACAGAGTACTGAAGTTTACAATACTTTCTCATTTACTCACATACTTTAACATGAAAAACACAGCCAGTATGAACATGTCAGCCCCCACCTTCCATCAAACCCACTGAAAAATAATCATATGGTTGCATTTTAAATCAATTTATCACATAGATGGGGGAGGGGGTTAAGGTTATAGGGAGAGACAACTCCCTCAGCACTGTATTTTTCTAGTCTTGGTAAGGAAACCAGACCATCCGGTGCAAGTATATCTGAAATATTAATCCATTTTGAGTTCTCCTAAATGGAAAGATAATTAAAATCTGAAAAAAAAACTATTTACAGTTTTATATATTTATATTACATTCAAGCTGTGAGTTATACTAACATACTCAAAGACAAAATCCAACACTGGTGTATGTGGAGTTTATAGAGATATCAGCTTTTTGGAAAAGGTTTTTATAGAAAAGAAAGATCTGTATGACCTGAAGAGAAACTAGAGTATAGATTTTATGCAAACATAACATGTGCTACATAGTACAAGGAAATTATATCATAGCTATCCTATATCACAGATTATTGGTTTTCTGGATTACAGTGTTCCACCAAGGCCACTACCTTTCCACAGTGGTGGGGCTGAATAATTCTGTGATGGAAGAGGCTATGCTGTAGCGGACAGTGCTGTTGATAGGGTCTCCCATATCAAACTGGCTATTGCTAAGGAACCAGACTAAATATGCCAAACAGCTACTGTGAAGCTACAGTAGTAGGGAGAGACACAAAGGGGGGGGGGGGGGGAAACAGACCAGCATGAAAAGTCAGTTTCCAGCCAGCTTGGGGGCATAGCGTAGTTGACGCCGCACACCCCCAAGATGCCTGGTAGTCAAGCCGGTGCTCAGATGTGGGCCAGTATCTGGGTGCTCTAGTGACACAGCATTTACATGCCTCACATTGCCAAAGCAGCCTGAAGTTGCATGGGCTGCAGCAGGTAGGAATAGCTGCCTTTTTGCAGTCCCATAAAAGAGTGGCTCTTTGCTGCTCCTTTTTCAGATGTCTACAAAGTGGATTGGGGCTGCAGCATGTGCTTGCCACAGCCCCAATCCATCTTCAGAATGAGCAGCTTCAAGCTGTCCCTTCAGGGTTGTCTGTTTCAGCCCTCAGAGACAACAGTGACATTGTAGCTAATACATGTTAGTACTATGCAGAGGGAGGCATGGTACGAGAATGTCTTTTACCATGATAACCCTATGATGAGACAATCTAAAATGAAGCAAGAGGATGAAACTCCCAGGTTGAATGGCCCTCAGTGGGGTACAGCATAGTACAACTATGTATAGCACTGTGGATAATGGTGCAACTGGACTCAAACTGAAAGGAGATTCTGCTGTTGACATACGGAGTCAGTGAAGAAAGCTGATGGGAAGCTGATGATTGAAATGTAGTGTTGGAGATTAGCTCTACAGATATCATGAGTTGCTAAAAGGACAAATAAATGAGTCCTAGAACAAATCAAGCCTGAAATCTCCCTAGAAGCTAAGATGACTGAACTGAGATTGCCATACTTTGCCACATCATGAAAAGACACAACTCAGAAGAAAAGACAATAATGCTTGGTAAGGTGGAGGGGAGTAGGAAAAGATGAAGACCACATTATAGATTGATACTCAACCAGGGAAACCATTGCATTCAGTCTGCAAGACTTGAGCAGGGCAGTTGATGATAAGGTGACTTGGACATCTCTCATTCCTAGGGTCACCATAAGCCAAAGTCGACTTGACAGCAATTAACAACAAGATTGCAGTGCATTTAATATGCATGCATGCTTTCATTACAATTTACATTGGTACAGATGTTTCCACACAGAGACAAACTTACTCAGATTATGCAGTCATGGTATGAGAATGGATCAGATCCTATAAGAATAATATAACCAAGCCAGTCCAGTCTCCAGTGCACACACAGTTAATCTAGCAAATATACACTTATCTGTGGAGCATATACAGATATGAAGATACAGGCAAAAGTGGGAGGAGGGAATTTCATTGTTTGTTAATTTTTTCTTAAGCCTTCTTTTTCTGGAAAAAATGGGGAAAAAATAGACCATGGAATGTTTTCTTTTATAATTATGAATAAACCTATCACAAGATGGTCATTCATGGATAGATATAGATATAGATAGATATCACAAGGTGTTCATATATTTTACTGCTTCCACATTATTTCCAAAACTATGTAGCCGGCAGGTTTTTATTTGAGAATATAAACAGTATCTCACATCATTGCAATTCCTGGTTTTAGTTTCCTTTTCTCACTTCTTTTTACAAGAATGAGTGATCTACATTTTCTATCTCTATGGAGGACTAGAGAAGACAAAATAATTTGTTTCACTAATGTTGAGAGTTTTTCCTATTTTTGTTCATTTTTTTATCTCTCATAAACTGGAGTGGGGGGGGGGACAAAGAGGTTCCTTATAGGTGTTGCTTATAGTTCTGGGTTTTGTAACTCTATTTGTAAAAATAAAAATTTAAAAAGTAAATTAACTTGCAATTATTTTCAGAATAAACTGTGTACCTTTAACCTATAGAACACGATAATTTTGTGCCATCCAAGTAATACATAATATCCCTAAAATAATAAAGTCTTTCAATTTGTAAAAGGTCATAATACAGTGGTCCCCCGGGTTACAAATCCCCCGGCCAACGAAATCCCCGGGATACGAAAGAGCCGAGGCCAGAAAAACGGCCCCGGTCTCCGGAAAAAAAAAACCCGGGTTGCGGGGAAAAAAAGGCGCCGGCCCTTTAAATCTGCTGCGCGGTGCGGTGCTGCGCTACAAATAAAGCGGTCCCCCGGGTTACGAAAGGGATGCCGGAACGGATTACTTTCGTAACCCGGGGGACCACTGTATTGCGTTTTTAAAGAGAATTACAATTTTAAGAAAGAAAGAAAGAAAGAAAGAAAGACCAGGAAGTAAGAACACTTTCCCCTCTTTCATGGAATCTAAAGTCCAAAACACACTGCAGAAATAATCCAGTTCAAGACTACTTTAACTGCCCTGGCTGAGTGCTAGGGAAAATTGGGAACTGTAATTTATTGTGGCACCAGAGGTCTTTGACAGAGAAGGCGAAATGTCTCACAAAACAACAGTTCCCAGAATTCCCTAGCACTGAGTTAGGGCAATTAAAGCAGTCTGAAACTGGATTATTTCTGCAGTGTAGTTTGGACCAAAATCTCAGGAAATTTTGCGTCTGTAATATTTATTACATTACATGTATTACATCAGATTTGCACACACAAATGAGACTGCTGTGTTGTTCCCAGTATTGTGTTGAATGGAAAAGCAACACAAGCACAAAAGTTCATCATAGCTTTTACCAAAGAAAGAAACCTCAATATCAGGAATGAAGCCTTGTTATGGGTTTGTAATATGATGCCTAATTTAAGGCATCTTAAATCAACAGGGAAGATGAATGTTAAATTGCATGAAAAAATAATAATCTGGGACTGCAAAACCAAGCCTTTCTCAGCTAAGTAATAATATATTTATAGCAGCAAGGTTAGGAAAGAGTTAGCATTTTAAATAGTCAAATGAAGGAAGATAAAACCTGGGGTAGCTTTAGCATCCACTCTCCATTTCAAAGCTTTTTATGTGTAGGTTTATGAACCATACCCATTAGACATATGGCCAAATTAGTCTTAAATAGCTAATCTATTTCTAAGTTGGCCATTTCTTTAGATAACAAATCTTTATGTGACTGAATTATTGTTTTTCTAAAGAATCTTTATTTTATAGATGGAATAGGTTTGATCATTTAATGCTATTTCAAAATGGGTTTTGTAGCAATGTACAACCAAAAGACATTTCTGATTGCCAGATTTTTTTTTCAGGGTTTTAAAAGTAGATGGTTGAATATAGTAATTAATGCAGTATAGTGTATTTAAGCTATTACGAGTATCATCCAAAGGCCAAACCTTAATACTTGACTGATATTATTGATCAACCAGCAAAAGACTTAAATATGAGCATTTCTACATTTGTATTCTATAAATGTTATATATATAAAACCTTAGTAAGAGGACAACTTTAATTTTATCTGTTCACATATTTCAAACAACATCTGGATGGCCATACATTGTCTACCAAAGTTTTGAAATAACACTTTGTCAACTGTGCAACAGAAAAACCAAAACTACAAAGGGAGTAAAGACAAATCATAAAATTAAAAAGTGATAACTGATTTATTATCACATTAAAAATAACAAAAATATTTCCTAAAATAAATCATTAATATGCCTATGTTCTCTCTGACTCGCCACTGTGGATAAACATTAATTTAATAATTTCCATGATTGTGTTTTCATCAACAATTAGAAACAGAATCACAGAAGTATAAAATTGGAAGAGGCTTCATGGATCATCTAGTCCAAATTCCTTCCAATGTAGTAATTGCAGTTAAAACATCCCTGACAGATGGCCACATAACTGCTGTTTAACAACCTGCTGTTTAACAAGGG
This sequence comes from Urosaurus nigricauda, assembly GCA_034509955.1. Classification (NCBI taxonomy): domain Eukaryota; kingdom Metazoa; phylum Chordata; class Lepidosauria; order Squamata; family Phrynosomatidae; genus Urosaurus; species Urosaurus nigricauda. Next base: position 278,963,374 of record JAOEGL010000001.1, read on the forward strand.
CAGTCCACTTTCTTTCAAAGTAGTCTGTTCCATTGTTCTTACTATCATTGTTCTTACTATTGCTTCAGCTGGAATCTCACTTCTTGTAATTTGAATGTAGTGATTTAGGGCCTACTCTCTGTAGCTGCAAATAACAAGCTTTCCCCATCTTCTATGTGACAGCCATTCAGATATCAAAGGACACCTATAATATCACCTCTCAGTTTTATCTTTTGCAGATTAAGCATATTCATCTTGCTCAGCTGTCCCTCACTGGACTTAGTTTTCAGGCCCCTAACATTTTAAGTCATCCTCCTCTGGATGTATTTCAGCTTGATAACCTTCTTCTTAAACTGTAGAGCCCAGATCTGGACATAACGCTCCAGGTGAGGTCTGACCAAAGAAGAATAAAACAGCACTGTTACTTCTGTATAAAAACTATAGGTCTTCTAAAATAGCACAGAATTGCATTGGGTTTTTTTTTTTGGGGGGGGGGGGGGATGCTATATCACAGTTCACCTATATTTAGCCTGTAGTTTACAAAGACCTACAGACTCTTTTGACACAAATTGACGTCAGGCCAAGTGTCACTGATCCAATTTTCTGACTTTACTCAACTAGATGCAGAACCTTATATTTATCAAAGTCATCACACCGCACACCATAGAAACACTGAAAAGTTGCAGTGGGGAGGGAAAGGCTGACTATTTGGTGCTTCTTTTTGGGATAGCAAAAAGCTGGATTGGGGCATGCAGTTGCTATGGCCCCAACCCAGCTTTCTGAGAAGTGGCTTCAAGTGGTGTGTTCCACCCCAAAGACAAGATTCATTAGGCACAAGTTGCCTTTAATAAATCCATGCTGGCTCTTCGTCAACCCAGAGATCCTTTATAGGTGCTCACCAACTGACCGTTTTAACAATATGTTCTACAAGCATCTTGGCACTGATGTAAAGGAAACTCATAAGGAGCAGTCTGAGCCTTGTGCAAGGATTTCAAGTTTTCCAAGAATTATCAAAATTAGAGAGAAAAGTTATGAAATTACATATACATTTCCTTTAATATTCTTGGATACAATTCATGTAGCTAGATGTTACCATACCACCTCTTTACTTATCTTCAGCTGCAGCCTTCTTAGTTATTCTACTGACACCAGAATGAGCACTGCTGACCTGTTAGGAGAAGACAGAGGCAAAGGCAGGTGTTGAAGAATTTTCCCTGTTGCTACTCATCAATTGTTGGCATCATCTTGATACTCCAACTGTTCTTCAAAGCCAGGGTTCTCTAAACCCATAGCCTAGTTCCATCTTCCCCATGCAGAAGACCTCCTGTGTTCTTGTTCTTTCCCCTGTTCCCAACATAGCAAAAACATCTCTTCCAAGAGTAGCTCATTCCATTTAACATCTCTTCCAAGAGTAGCTCATTCTGAACTTTAGTGTTCCTGACCTCCTCCCTACAAATATTGCCTACTTACATCACATCACAGATCTTCAAAACATCACAAAATATTTTCACAGCAATGACATCCAACCAAAATACCTTCACATCACTGGAATGGGGAAAGCTTTGTTGTCATGTGCCTTCAAGTCAACTCCAAATAATGTTGTCCCTATACTATGATTTTCTTGGAAAGATTTGTTCAGAGGTTTGTCATTTCCTATCTCTAAAACAGATAGTGTGACTTGGTCAAGGTTATGTACTGAGTAGAGATTTGAACTCTGGTCTTATCAAACACTTAAACCACTATGCCACACTTGCTCTGGGGGCCACCCCATACCAAACATTTATTATGTACAATGGAAAGAATGCTCCTATAATGGTGCCAATGATATATTTCCCCCTAATGGAGAAAGAAGATAACTCAAATGAGAATCAGAGTGATTAGTTCCTGTGCTCTCCCTAATTTGTTTATTTAATTTAACCCTGCCTTTCTCCCAAAATGGGACTCTAAGAGATATCATGGTTTGATCCCCCTTGAGTGTGTGCATGTGCATGCACACAAATACTGCACTCCATATTAAATGATGTGACAAATGCAACATCAAGATTTATCCTCAGCCGGGTTGCTAAAATACTTCTCATCACTTTGTTCATTGCCATGTATTGCAATTGATCACACATTAACTTTGTTTGGTATCGTAAACTTGCTTTTCCACTATACAGTTTTTAACAGTCAAATGCACTGTGTCATGCTGCCCAAGTATTTGGAAAGTCATGCTAGTAAATGGACTAAAATGAAGGTACTTTACAAAGGAGTACTGTACATTCAGAGAAGGAACAAATACTATCAGTTTATATCATATTAAGTAATTGGTTTGGTATTAATGTAAAAGAGAAAACTGCTTCGCATAATGTTATAATTTAACAGAGAAAAATTATTGGAAGTGGAGGCAATAGGGGAAATTGCAATTTAAAAATTCGTGAGAGTATGATGACCCTATTTATAACAAAAACAACCAAAATGCTAGCACATATGAACCCTTGTAAATTGTCCCTTTGATGCCTACATGTCTGCATACAGGAACAGTTACATTTTTTCTCCCCCCATGGAATCCTTGTCATGGTGCCTCCCTAGATTTAGGGATGGAGACAGGACAATCTTTATTTTGCTGCAACATGCAACATTTTTGCACTAAGGGTACATCATGTCTGTTCAATAAAAAAGGCAAAATAATTGCACTCTGGAACACCACTGTTGAAGCCAGTCTGATTTTGTGCTCTTAGAGATCTCAGTGTTTGAAAACCAGCCTTCCTATCAATGTAGCACTAAATCTTTAACTGCTAAGTCCTACTATCAGGTCTGTTTCTTGATGATATGATGGAAGGTTTATTTTTAATGTACAGGTGACTACTTCATTTAAGAAGGGAATTACAAACACAAACTAATCACAGTGATTGACTGGGCCACATCAGACAAAAGTAGGACTGCTTAAATAATGAAGTACACCATACCTCTGCAGGGAATTCTCCACTCTCCTGTTAAATCTTTCATCTTAAATTAAGACAGGCTGCTATAAAATGGAACATTTGCATCAATAAATAAATAACTAAACCAAGCCTTTTAAAGGTATGCTGTATTGCCTTACAGCCTCCTTGGAGCATTAGTTGCTTGCTTCATGTGATTCATTTCCAGGCTAGGTACAGGAGTCAAATCAAGCTAGATTCTGTCAGTAATTCAATTTTCATTCAGCTAATACCATAAAATTGTTTGCTTTTCAGCAGAGTTAAAAGTAGATCCAGGGTTCATGGCCGTGTCACAAAGTACAATCAAGTATGTAAGCACTCATATTCAGTTTTGAATTCAGAAGGAATGCATTCAGATATTCACTTCTTGAAAACAGGGCAACCAACATATTCCAACTTCCTTGGAGGTCTTTAAGCAGAGACTGGATGGCCATCTGTTAGGGATGCTTTGATTTGGAGTTCCTGCATGGCAAGGGGTTGGACTGGATGGCCCTTGTGGAAACTTCCAACTCTCTGAGTCTATGATTCTATGATTCCAGTATTGACAAGCAAGATCATTTTAGTCTGTATTGAAGAGGTTTAGTTGCACATCATGGAAATGGAAATATTAATTCTTTCATATTATAAAGAATATATTAAATCCTCAATCTATAGGAAACAAGTTTGCAGATCCAGCAGAGAATGTAGGGTATAACATTTAGCAAGCATGAACACAGACCACATTTTGTTGGAATGGAAGCAGACACAACTTTATTGGGAATAGATCCACCTGCCTGGTGGCTGATGGCAAACCATTCATCTAGCAGCTCAATGAAAACGCATTCTCCCAGCCCGTCTGCTTGATTGTGCTTGAATGAAAGAACCAGAAATCCACTCAGGAGAAAATGGTTCCTCTAGGACCTGAAAGTGATTCCCCTATCATTTCCTCTCGAATTAGAGATAATCTGGATGCCTACATCGCTAATGTCCCTTAAAAGGCCCCTCATACTGGGCATGACAGGCACATGGGTCCTCTCTATTCACAATGAATCATAGAATCATAGAGTTGGAAGAGACCACAAGGGCTAGCCAGTCCAACCCCCTGCCATGCAGGAACTCTCAATCAAAGTACCCCCAAAGTATCTTCCAACGAGGGAGACTCCACCACACTCTGAGGGAGTATGTTCCACTGTCGAACAGCCCTTACTATCAGGAAGTTCCTCCTAATGTTGAGGTGTTATCTCTTTTCCTGTAGCTTGCATCCATTGTGCCGGGTCCTGTTCTCTGGAGCAGGAAAGTAACCCATATAAAACAAGGACCACAAGAGAAAATGGCTTTCAAACAACCACGGGGACAAGAACACAAGTAGAATGAAATTGTTCTCCACTTAATACCCTTCACTGTGGCACTGCTAGGATTTTCTATCAACCTGGCTCTAATAAGAAGTGAGCAGGACAGGGAAGAATAGTGCATGGGATGACAAGCAACTAGGAATTAAGATAGAGAAGCAGAGGCAGTTACACCTGCATTTTATATGCGAATAGGCAAAAAGTGATAGAAATAAACATTCTGTATCTGTTTCATTATATCTATTATAGTTATTAGACACTATGAGATTACTGAACAGGAGTGGCAAAACAATTAATTTATAAAATATTACCTTATTGGGAGCTCTTGATCATGATCAGTTTAAGATCTATTGACTGCAAAGGGGCTTGGTGTAATAAACTTCTTCTTGATCCTATCCACACTATATCACTATAGTGGACATTTCTCATTTGTGGGGGTTCAGTTCCAGGGCCCCACATGTACAGCAAGAATATGCAGATTGTCCCACCCCATGTTACTCAATGGTGATGACATACACATAGATGTGCCAGCATGCAACAACATTGAATAATAAAGGATGTGGTGATCAGCAGCCCACCAATATGAAGGGTCCACTGTACCTCTTTTATTGATATATGAAACTATGAGAAACAGGTTTTTGCAACAATTCAAGAAGTCATAAAGTAATGATGGGTGACATGAAATTATTTAGCAAGTTGCCTAAACACCCCTGAGTTTTTGACAACTAAATGACTGGAATTTTCTACTATAAATACAGATTGTTCATCATCACAGAAATGATACAGCCCATATAACAGGCAGAAGACAACTGTAGATTTTCTGCAGAGCTTGAAGGACTTCTATGTGTATCAAAACATTAAAATTTCATCCTAGAAACTATAACTGACTAAAGCTCCTGGGTATACGTGTTCAGACCTGCGAATGCTCTTGAAATGTGAATCTTTGCCATCTGTGGAAACTATGGGGCTGTACAGATGGACGACTCCATGCCGCCTATTTTTGCCCCGAGTCTGTGCTGCAGCATTTGTATGCTGCAGCACAGACACACCCTCCACAGACATGCCCTCCAAAAGGAGCTGCTCTAGGCAGCTCCTTTTTTGAGGTGTCATAAGGGCTGCAATGCAGTCTTATGACGACTCTTCTGCCCAGAGCTGTATGAATGCTTTGGCACCCTTATGTCACGAGGCTGTGCCCCATGTGGATGGGGCCACAGCCTTGTGATGTAAGGGTGCTGGTATTAGGGCTCAGCACATATGGATTCTGTGCTGTATCGAGCCCTAATATCGGCACAAACAGACCGTCTGTACTGGGCCTATGTTTTTCATTATAATGCCTGAATTGACCCTAACAAACTAGTTCAACAATTAAGTTTTCATGATGCTGAACAGGAGAGAGAGAGGGAGAGAGAATCAGAGCTTGGAAGTTTTGGACTACAGTTCCCATAATGCCCCATTCAACTATGGGAGTTGTAGTCCAGATAGGCAATTTCCCCAAGCTTTGACAGAAATGGATCAATGCAACTTCATGAATATTTGTAGTCTCTTTGGGGAACTGGCTCTGAGGACTAGTGACATATCACAGTGTGTGTGTGTGTGTGTGTGCATATGTTTTTCCTGAGCTACAGGGAGTGTTTCTTCAACAGTTCATTTCAGTTGGATTGTAACATTATTATTATTACTATTATTATTATTATTAACCTTTATTTATATAGCACTGTAAATTTACACAATACTGTACATACAATGTAACGAGCTGAACTGGAAAACTGATCCCAGCTTGTCTTCAAGGAATCCTCCTCATAAACAAGATACCTTCTCCTTCCCCATGTGATATTTTTTTGTTTTAAAATGTACAGATTTGAATCCAGTTGTTTGAAAAACAAAAACAAAAACCAACACACAGTTTCAATATTTCATTGTCAATATACTAAAAACAACTTGCTGTGTTGCTAGACCTTTCCAACTTGAAGATGCAGATTTAAATGCACTGAAGCAATAAAGCAATGAAAACATCCAGAACATTAAATTTCAAATTGGCATGCTCACTCAATTACTTCATTTGCAAATGAACCATTTGAAAATTCTCACACCTGGCCAATCTGGTGGCAAAATCTTCATCTTATAAATAGAAATTTAAAGGATGAAGAAAACAGAAATGCACATAATTTGCAAAGCACAACAAATGACCACCACATACCTACTGTAAGATCACCTAGAGTAGAATCTTATACTTTCTCAGGCCAAGATTTATTTTATTACTGCAGACATGCTGCTGCAACCCAACACTGAGTCTGTCTCCCCGCCCCACCTCCTAATACCAATGTGGGGGGGGGGGAGGGACCTCGATCTAGGCAGAAGAGAAAAAAAGGAAGGACTGGGATGGACTTCTGCAAAAATAATTTGTAAAAAGGATCTTCTTTGTCTGACGCTTGATTGGATGATGACTTTCTAGAACAGATAAACACATACTCAGAAAGGAGAGATGTAGTAGTGATGGGTGACTTCAACTATCCTGATATTTGCTGGAAGTCAAACTCAGCCAAATCCTCAAGGTCTAGCAAATTCCTCACTTGCCTGAAAGACAATTTCATTGTCCAAAAGGTGGAAGAGGCAACAAGGGGATCAGCCATTTTAGATCTTATCTTAACCAACAGGGAAGACCTAATTGATGGGGTGCAAGTGGTTGGATCCTTAGGTGGAAGTGACCATGTTCTCCTGGAGTTTGTAATACAGTGGAAGGGAGAAGCTAGGCATAGTCAGACACGCACTCTAGACTTTAGGAGAGCTGATTTCAATAAACTTAGAGAAATACTGGGAGTGATCCCATGGTCAGGAATACTAGAAGAGAAGGGAGTTCAAGATGGATGGGAGTTTCTCAAAAGGGAGATATTGAAGGCACAATTTCAAACAGTTCCAATGAGGAAGAAAAATGGAAGATGTCTCAAGAAGCCAGGATGGATGACTAAGGAACTTTCAACTGAGCTAAGTTTTAAACGGAACATGTATAAGAAATGGAAAAATGGGGAAATCACGAAAGAGGAATTCAAACAAATAGCCAGCACATGTAGGGGTAAAGTCAGAAAAGCTAAAGCGCAGAATGAACTCAGGCTGGCTAGAGAGGTTAAGAACAATAAAAAGGGCTTTTTTGGATATGTCCGCAGCAAAAGGAAGAAGAAGGAAACGGTTGGGCCACTGCGTGCAGAAGATGGCAAAATGCTAACAGGGGACAGAGAAAAGGCAGAATTACTCAACACCTTCTTTGCTTCAGTCTTCTCAGAAAAGGCAAAGGGTGCTCAACCTAAGGATAATGGAGCAGAAGACAGAATAGAGGAATTTCAGCACAGAATAAGTAAAGAGGTAGTACAGGAATACCTGGTTAACCTAAATGAATATAAATCTCCAGGACCAGATGAACTACATCCTAGAGTATTAAAAGAACTGGCAAATGTAATATCGGAACCACTGGCAATAATCTTTGATAACTCATGGAGAACAGGAGAAGTCCCAGCAGACTGGAGGAGGGCAAATGTTGTGCCCATCTTCAAAAAGGGAAAAAAAGAGGATCCCAACAATTATTGTCCAGTTAGTCTGACATCAATTCCAGGAAAGGTTCTAGAGCAGATCATTAAGCAGAGAGTCTGTGAACACTTAGAGGCCAATGCCATAATCACAAAAAGTCAACATGGGTTTCAGAGAAACAAGTCATGCCAAACGAACCTGATCTCTTTTTTTGATAAAATTACCAGCTTGGTAGATGAAGGGAATGCTGTGGATATAGTATACCTGGATTTCAGTAAGGCCTTTGACAAGGTTCCCCATGACATTCTTGCAAACAAGCTTGCAAAATGTGGGATAGACAAGTTAACTGTTACATGGATTTGTAATTGGTTGATTGGCCGAACTCAAAGGGTGCTCAACAATGGCTCCTTTTCATCCTGGAGAGAAGTGACCAATGGGGTCCCACAGGGCTCTGTCCTGGGCCCAGTGCTATTCAATATCTTTTTTAATGACTTGGATGACAGAATTGGGGGCATACTTATCAAATTTGCAGATGACACTAAACTGGGAGGAGTAGCTAATACCCCAGAGGACAGGATCAAAATTCAAAATGACCTGAATAAACTAGATAGCTGGGCCGATGCTAACAAGATGAAATTCAATGCAGAGAAATGTAAGGTTCTGCACTTAGGGCGGAAAAATGAAATGCACAGATATAGTATGGGGGACACCTGGCTGAATGAGACCCCATGTGAAAGGGATCTAGGAGTCCAAGTAGACCATAAGCTGAACATGAGTCAACAGTGCGATGCGGCAGCTTAAAAAGCCAATGCAATTTTAGGCTGCATCAATAGAAGTATAGTTTCTAGATCAAGGGAAGTTATAGTGCCACTCTATTCTGCTTTGGTCAGGCCCCACCTGGAATACTGTGTCCAGTTCTGGGCACCACAATTCAAAAAGGATGTGGAGAAACTGGAGCATGTCCAAAGGAGGGCAACTAAGATGGTGAAGGGTCTGGAAACCATGCCCTATGAGGAACGCCTCAGGGAACTGGGGATGTTTAGCCTGGAGAAGAGAAGGTTAAGAGGTGATATGATAGCCCTGTTTAAATATTTGAAGGGATGTCATATTGAGGAGGTAGCAAGCTTGTTTTCTGCTGCTGCAGAGACTAGAACGCGGAACATTGGATGCAAAGTGCAGGAAAAGAGATTCCACCTCAACATTAGGAGGAACTTCCTGACAGTAAGGGCTGTTCGACAGTGGAACACACTCCCTTGGAGTGTGGTGGAGTCTCCTTCCTTAGGGGTCTTTAAGCAGAGGCTGGATGGCCATCTGTCAGGGATGCTTTGATTTGGAGTTCCTGCATGGCAGGGGGTTGGACTGGATGGCCCTTGTGGTCTCTTCCAACTCTATGATTCTATGATTCTATGATTCTATGACGAAGGTGTGTTGCGTTGTGTACAACAGATGTTCCAGCTTGTTTTTAACTCATGCTGGGAAACAATGTAGAGAGTCCTTATTATTCTCCTGTTTCATGTTCTTAATAGTGTACCTAGAAAACAATGTATCAATAGATATACTGTATATTCTTACATGGAAAAGATAGTGGGAAAAAAGAGACGACCAGAAAAAAGGACACTGGAGCTCTATTCACACTAACACAAATGTTGTTTTTGTATTTGTAATCAAATCTTCTGTACCTTCAGTTACTCATTATATGCAAATGTTAATTAGTGATGGTGTTCTCGAGAGCACTGAAGAATTATTTGGAGATATTTGCAGGTATTTACTATTTAAATGTATTGTACAAAAGGTTTTTAAAATCAGCAGTGAATAATACCTCTAAACTTTTAAGAGACAGTATTAGAATACAAGTAGAGCCCTACTGAATTAGACCAAAAGCCTATCTGGTCCTTCATTTCTTTAATAGCCAGTGGCCAACCAGATGTGTATGGGGAACAATCAAGGGGGATATGAGTGGGACTCTTCTGAATATGTATTCATTCATAGACTCATCACAACAAGGAGACATCCTCCAGTAATTTTACCTATGAGACTCTTTGGGTGCACCTTGGGGGAAAGGTGGCATATAAATAAAGAAATAAATCCTCCAGTCCTCTTTTAAAGATTTCCAAGTTAGTATCCACCACTGCACTGCCTGGTAAAGAATTTCAGTTTTCCCAGTTTGGAATATTTCCTTTTATCTGTCCTGTATCACCTATGATTTAGCATAACCACAGATGGCCCCAGGGATGAGCACAAGTACTAGTTTTGTAAGAACATAAGGAGATCATCTGCTTTGCCACTCCCTGAACATGATACATAATTTTATATTTTTTTTATACTGCCTCCCAATTATTTGCTTATTTTCTAAATTGAAATGCCCCCAAAGTTGCAACTTTCCAACACATGGAGCACCACTTGATGGAGACCCTTTGCTATTCCTTTTGCAACTCTACAGAATGGAAGATAGCACATATTTATTTATTTACTACTAACAATAGATATCCCACCCTGTATTTCACAAGATCCCAGGTTAACATACAAAATGCAGCCCGCCCACTCCATCCATGGATTTGAGCATCTGAAGATAACAATGGCTGCATATGCACACAGCTGCAACAAAGCAGCCATTGTTCTTTTAATATTGTTGAGCCACTGTGAGTCCCATTTCTAGAGAAAGAGCAGGACACAACAACAACAACAACAACAACAATGTGCAGCATATGTGCAGCTATTGAAAACAACAGGACATGAGGTGCATCTGTGGTGTGTGTGTGGAGTGGAACTGCCACAGATACTAAGAACTGACTGTACAACCCCACAAGCACTTTCCTGTATGCCCAAATAAATCCTGTATTTCCTCAACCAGCACAGAAAGGCATTTATTCACATATGCTTTTATGGTCACAAGTATTAGCCACAGCAGCTCAAAGATAATCAGTTCTCCATTATAATTACGTAGCAAGAAACTGGTGAGTCCTGAGTCTGATTTGTGCAAAAACTTGACAGAGCTGTTTTATGCTATATAATGGCAGTCCATAATCATTCCCTAGACTAGGAGTGGATAGCCTTTGGCCCTCCAGATGCTGGACCTTAGCTTCCTCAGTCTATCTATCACAAGGCCAATGGTCTGTGATTATGAAAGTTGTTATCCAACAGTATCTGAGTAGCTACATATTTCACACCCCTGACCTAAATTTTAAAGAAAAAAGTAATTCTCTCCTTCCCCATCTGTCAAATCATGCTTCTTATGTATACTCGCCAAAGTGACAATAGGAAAAAGAGTAGAACATTCTTAAAATGTGCTCCAGGGGATTAACTTGATTGTTCTCCAGTGCAGTTTCCACTTAAATCATTACTATTTTCTGGATGCCAAACTTGTTTTTATCCTTTTAAAAACATTTACTAGTCCCTAGTGAATTCTCTGGTTATCTTAAGTCTTGACGTTCTCTTAGCAGTTACATCAAATTAAATGGCATTAATCGAGAATAAAGTATAGCCTCCATTGTTGCCTATCTAATACTACAACCAGGAAAGGTCATTACAAATATCTAATGTTTAAGAGTGTATTCTGTCAAATGAAATACTTGAGAAAGCAACAACAGTGTGTGATTTGCAGCAAATTAATCAATTGGATTTATAGATGTTATTTCATATTCTCATGTATTAAAAGGTCATAAATTTATATTTTTCTGTTTATTTCAACAAGTAGTGACTCTGATACCAGGTTGCACTCATACTTTGAAGGCACATGATCTTCAATTTAAAGTTCAGATTTGAAGTTTAATGGGTACTCCTTTTTATGAGAACTTTATGCTCTTGATTGTGTCTAATTCAGTGCATAAATCACCTTGAAGAAAGATGTTCCGCTCTCACTTTTCAATCTTGTTTGGAGCTGTTGCTAACAGCTTTTAATTTGGGAAGTCTGTCTCTGAGTTGACTGCGCCTCACTGGTTTCAGCTCAATTGTTTCCCTAGCCAGCAGAGCATTTCATTTTTCCTGAAGGTCACTGCAGACTGCCAAGGCTTTGAAAGCACACCAATGTTTTCAGTGATGCTGCAATATAACATTGCAGTACCATTAGGATAAATGGAAATGGGGATGTATGTGTGTGACTTTTCCTGTCAACAATTATAATATTTATTATAATACAAAGTAAACAAGGGCACCAACAAAGGAAAAAAGGGGGAAAATAGCCTGTCATCTTGAGTTTGTCTTTATTTCACTTGCCTTGGAGTCATTAGAAGATCTACAGTATTATTTTACTGGGTGGGGAAGGCAGTGAAAACACATGCACATTGACTTGCAATGTCATCAGCTTAGGTAAATGGCTGCTCCGATAGTACTAAAAAGTTGCAACAAACAAGAGTGGCAGTTAGCAGCATGTAGAATAAACAGAAACTCCTATAAAAAAATAACACAGTGGCCATCTGTCAGAGAAGGGTTGCCATTAGCTATAATAGACAGTAGAATTCATCCAGCATTGTTTATTCTCATTCTCTCTCTCTCTCTCTCTCATTTTATCACATGTGCGCAGACACAGAAATGAAATGAAATTAAGTAGAATAAACTATAACAGACGTCCTGCTCTGATTTAGTAAAATAATATTTTCAAGCCGTGGATGCTTGAATCTGTGGATAAAGAATTCATGGATACAGAGGGCTGACCAAAAAGCACTTTTTCACAATACAGGTATATCTCTGTTAATAAAGCCTCTGACAAAGATCCATTTCACAAAATCTTTTTATACTTGCCCATTCTCCCATTTCCTTCTCACCCTCTGCATAGCTAGAATTCTACTGTAGCTGATCATGCTGCCCTGCAGTAGTCAAGGTAATTAGCAGCTGCCTCCAGAATCCCTTTGTATCTGTGAACAGCATAACAAAGAGAAAAGAGGAGAACAGATATGTCTGCCTCTCCAGTTATACCTAGCATGTTAAAAAAAGAGAAAAGAATAGATCTAAAAGTTTGGCTACCAAGTTGGAAATTATAAAATAGTGGGAGACTGGTGAAAGAAAAAAAAATCAAACTTAGATGCATTTTGGAAAAAGTTGTCAACATATTTGTTAATTTATGCAAGGTGTATCTGATCTTTCACACATGCATATTGTTAGTTTTGAATAAAATGGCTGCTTAAACATGTTGAACTACTCTATTTGTTTTGTTTTGCAGGAATCTATCCTTATTCTTTCCATGTTATTTCTTCCTCTAGCACACGTTTCTGTTAAAGCAAAGCCCAGGAATATATCTACTTTGTTAACTGTGCTATAATCCGTATTATGCACCACTTAATAACAAACCCCACCCTGACATATCCCTCTCCACCCTAAGTGGGGTTCCACTCATGGGTACTTAGGATAAAGATATAATGGGAAAATAATCTCTTATTCTATTGTGCCAATGCCACAGCTACAGCTAAGGATCTTTGGTTGTGGTTTAGGCAGTGATGTAGACTTGAATCAAATGACTCAAGACTCAGGTTGCTTGAATGACTTGACTTGGACTCAGCTAGGCAATACACGATGCACTGACTTGACTTGAGACGTGTACATTTTTAGCAACCAATTTGCTAGCCTAATTTCATCCAGAAACAGCAAGTGTAAGGAAAGGGGCTTGAGTTGGGGGTTGAGATCTTCTCAGCAGCCTATCCCCACTGCACATTGGAAAAGCATTCTAAAGCTTTTGAAAAGCTTTAGAAGGATCCTTCTGCCTGAAGTCTGTTTGCTAATGTTTGCTGTTCCCATCCAATAAATTTTATTTAATTTTGTGCATGTCTTTTTGATTTTCTAGTTACTGAAACTCTATCCCACCCCCAAGCACATCATCTCCTTTGTTCTGTTAAAGCTGGCTCCCAGACTTGACTTGAAAGTATCTTGCAAGGATTTAAGACTCGGCTTGAGACTTGGAGAAAAAGATTTGAACACATCACTAGTACTGTTTAAATCGTGCAAGTGTTTGTTTATAAACATTTTTTAAAAAAAGCCCAGAAGAATAGTGCCTTTTGTTCACAGAAAAGACTCTGTTTCAGTAGAGGTCATATTGCCTCTACTTCCCCAAAGCCCCCAACACCTCCTTCCAGATTGTTCCAGGGTGTCCCTCAGCACTGTACATTAAATTTCCATGCAGCCTAGAAGATATGTATCAAAAATTATTATTTCTCCCACCCCTTCTCTAAGCAAGCACTCCTAATATGAGCATCCTTATGTAATTATGAATCAGGGGAATATTAATTTAGCTCAATAAGTGAAATGTTATAAGCAGTCCTGGGATCTTCCCACCTGTATACCAAGACATAGAGACAAGGATTGCAGAGGCAGAATTCTCTTCATGAACTGAATTTTATTAAAGGGAAAACACACACCAATGCACATGCACACACATACTCGCACAAGAGCTAAGGAATAAAGAGATAAGCACAGGAATAGATTCAAAGGCTCCACTAATGGTGATAATTACCAAAGATGTGGTGGCTCCTGATGGTCCAATGTGATGGTTGGTTGTGGGACATGACCACTTGAAATGCTTGGGGAGACAGCAGCAAGCTGGGACTAGTGGAATTCAGAATGATGTGGTGTCAGTCTGAAATCCAAATTAGCGTGGGGAGAAAAGGGATTTTGGGGTTTTATATAGAACAAAACTAGCCTGGTGCAAAAACCAGGCATCCTACATCAAAATGTCAAATTTGCATGAGGAATGGTCACTCAAGATAGTGATCCTTGAAGTGGAAATGGTGGTTGTAAATGGGCACTCTCCAGTTTGAGGTTTCAAACATCCCGTTGATCAATTGCCTGGCCTTCCTGATCTAGAAGTGTTAATTGCCCCTTATCACAACTCCCAAACTGCCTACATCATCTGAATGTTGAAGCTCTTGGCTATGTGACCTGACACTGAGTCTCATGGCTGATACAGAAGGTATAGAAATAAATATTATTATTATTATTATTATTATTATTATTAGAAGGTATATTTAGGGTCCTAGAGGGGAACATACACACAAGAAAATTGGAATGCTTCTAGTACTCGTAACAGATGAAATTGAATGTTAAGACACTTTGGTTTAATTCACTTCTCCCAGAGGAACACAGTAATGAACATAAAATATGTCTACTTATTTATAAATTACCAAAAATTCAAAATACAATGTTGTTGCTATGTACCATCGAGTCAGATTAAATTTATGACAAACCTGTGAAGAAGAGACATCCAAGAGCCCTGGATCCAATGTGAGGTGTAGCTTTTTATATATAAATAAAACTCCTACTCACTTTATTTAGCAATGAACAAGTTGAAAGGAGATGTTAAAACAAGGAGAATCATATTTCAGCCTATAACAACTGAAAGGTTCTAAATGTAATCTCATAACAATCAGATTACTACTTCAACTCCAGATAGATCTAGAATTTGGAAGTTCACTAGTTAAAAGTACTACATTTAATTTAAACCTGTTTCATATGGTAGGACTTTAGAGGAGCAAAATACTTTGCAACATCATTGTAGTTGATAACTGCAACACAACTAAACTAGCACTAAAAACAAATATACCAATTCCAAACTGAATTATCAGTCAGCCAGGCATATATATCTGTTCTTTCGGTGGCTCAACTGCTAGACTGTTCCACTTGCACAGGAACACTCCATCTCCACATTGAGGTGATGAAGAAAACTAACATTTTGGCTCATGCTCAAATTGTATGCTTTCATGAAATGAATACATGTCATTACATGATCACCCAGGATTGGGCAAAAAAGGCATAGCTGTGTTTTTTAAAAAAACTGTAGGTCAAATAAAATTGTGATGAACACTTCAAATGGCATACTTAAAGACAGTATTACTCAGGGAAAGGATTACTAAGGGGCTGGCAATTGGAAACTGATTTTCCAAAGTGCAGCCATTCTGTACTACATATATTAAATTGATTGGTAGTCATTCTTAAAATCATTCTTTTTTCCCCCAAAGAAACCTGCCTCTCAGAGCACTGAGTTTCTACTACTTTTTAATAGTAGTTAAAAGTCACAGTGTATGTGTGTGGGGGGAGAACAGTAGTCCTGTTCCACAGGTTTAATGTGCATGGCTCATAAACTGTGCAATAACAGCTGGGAGGCTCCTAGGAGTAGCTTCAATTCATGACCACTGTTGGCTGCAAGTATGTGTGCATTACATATCCATCTGCCACTACATATTTGGGGAAAATACAAGAGCCACCTCCATCTCAGATAAGGACACACAATGCTTCTACTTCCATCGATATACAACAGTAGCCAGATAGCATCAGGGACCACACTTACAATCACTCAGTGATAGGAAGCATATAATTTACTTGTTAAAACACTGGCTACCAGTTCATTTCTGGAAACAACTGAAAGCGCTGATCATGCCCTATAAAGCCTTGTACAGCTTGGGTCCAGATTATTTGAAAGACCATATCTCCCCATACAAACCTGCAAGAATTCTAAGATCTGCAAGGGAAGGCTTTCTCTTGGTCCCAGCACCATCACAGGATATGAGAGAGAGCTTTCTTCGTGGCTGCTCCCACCTGCTGAAACATCTTCCATGTGAGGCTAGCCTGGCTCCCTCTTTGCTTTGCTTTTGCCTGCAGGGAAAGATGTTTCTGTTTAAGCAGGCATTTAATGTATAAGTAGAAAGGCTTTTCATTGGGGATTTTGTAATCTTTTTTTTTTTTTTAATTTACTCTTTCTGAAAGGCATCCTGGATCCCACTCTGGGACAAAGGTGGCATACAAATGAAATAAACAAATAATAGCGTTAGCATCAGGAGCTGTCTAGTTGATATGCTATACCCAGGGCAAGGGTTTCTGAAGTACTGGATGTCTCTTTCTGCAACACCCCAAAAAGTATTTACATTGGTGTAACCAGTGATTCAAGATTCTGGCCTATGTTCGCAACAAGAAAAAAAAAAATGGAGACATGTCTCCAAGTACTCAGTGGGTAGCTGTTTTTACTTTGGAAAAAGCCCAATGTGTTCTGGCCTATAATATCTCAATGACCTTCTTCAAGGACTACATAAAAACATTTAAAAATATAAAAACACTGAGCACTCAGAGACCTCTCTCTCTCTCTCTCTCTTTTTTCTTGTGGCTTCTACTGAGTGCTCTGCAGTTTTTGTCTCCTCTATGGTAGCTACAGCACTTACTTCTTTACTACAGTGTTTTCCCCAGGCACCTCCCAAGAAGAAATGCCAAGGGACACCAACACTGTGAATCAACACTGTGCATTGCGAAGGCCATGGAAAATGAACTAAAGAAAGAAAAGACACTATATATAAGCAGAAAGTAAGCAGTGTATAAATGTGAATGAATCATCAAGTGACTAATAATATACTGGAAAGACTACAAAGAAGATTTGAAAGCCATTCTGAAAATGATGAATCTAAGAACAGTAAGTATAACAAGTATACAATGTGATGACTTATCACATTGTTTTCTTAGCATTATTTATTCAGAGGTTTGCATTACCTTCCTCTAGAGTCCTTTCAATAGTTTGACAATTCATATCAGGACATAGAGAGCCATTGTATTATAAAGGTTTCAGCATTATATTATGATTCTGGAAACCAGGGTTTGAACCCTGATCAGCCATGAAAACACAGTAGGTGACCTTGGACAAATCACATTCTCTCAGCCTCAGAGGACAGTAAAAGTAAACCACCTAAACAAATCTTGCCAAGAAAACCTTTTCACAGGTTCACCCTAGGGTCACCATAAACCGGAAATGACTTTAAGGCACACAACCACCATCAGACCACAAAATAACAGCCACGTGTTCATTGACTGAGTGATACAAAAACTGGCTTCAGAACATAAATACTTCTATTCTTTCAGAAGCATTACTATAAGGACTGTGCAACCATACATCAGTGCTGTGTTTAAAAAATAGCCATGTGTAAAGGAGTGTTTGTGTGTGCAGAATCACTGGAAACGGGTGACCTCAAAACTGTAGTACACGAACTTTTAACCTCAAGATTAGATTTTTGCAACGCACTCTACATGGAGCTACCCTTGTGCCTAGTCTGGAAACTCCAACTGGTACTAAATATAGCACCCAGGCTGATCACAGGAACAACCAGGAGTGACCATATTACACAATGTTGAACTCACTCCACTGGCTGTGTGCATTAGTTTTCGGGCACAGTACAACATGTAGGTTATCACCTTTAAAGCCCTACATGTCTTGGGCCCAGCCTATCTAAGGAATTGCCTACTTCCATATAATCCGCCCCGTGAACTTAGATCCTCTGGGACGAACCTTTTGCAGCCTGTAAAGACAAGATTGACTGCTACCTCACAGAGGACTTTTTCCGCAGCCGGCAGGCCTTCCTGGAATAGAACCCGGCCATGTAAAAAGCCCTCCCCCCATATATGCCATATATGTGATGATTCTGTCGACCATTACTGTATTATTGTGTTGTTGTTGTTGGTTTTTTAATTTTAATGCTGGTAATTTTAATCTTAGTACTGTTTAACCATTTTTTTAAGGAGGGATGATATTGTACATATTATTGTATCACTTTAAGGTTGTACACCACTTTGTTTTAACAAAAAGCGGGATATAATTAAAAGCATCATCATCATCATCATCATCATCAGAATCCACAGACATTCAGTCCCTGCACCCACATACACATCTCTGCAGATGGGAAAAAACATGGAACTTTAAACCCACATTAATCAATGAACAGCAATGGGCATGTGCCTGTGTTGTGCACACCACTACTAATATGGAGTGGAGCAATCTGTGGGAGCTCAAATCTGTGGATGACTAGCCCACTGATATGGCAGGCCCACTGCACTTCAGGCGGAATTATCTTTGAAGCCAGAATTCATGCTTTGTCTCTTTTCATTTTTAATATTCATGTGTGCATTCACAACCATTAAAAGGATGTCTGATTTTACTGTTTTAATATGAATACACACATGCAAAACTTCTGCTGTATATGAACAAATGCTTTCCTAGTTCCTTAATTATCTGGAGGCATTCTATACATTAATCTACCATACAGAACTGAAAGAGATACACAGTGAGAACATTTCTAGTTAAACCTAGTTCTTATTAACTGCTTTCATAATTTATTGCACTGGTAGAGACCATTTGTATTTCTTTCAGATTTAGGTTTAGTGTGATGCACAATATTCTGGCACTGCTATTGCATACATAATGCCATATATCTACAGCAACCTCTGTTAATCCAGCTGTGTACACAAATAGCAGTATGAAGTATTGCATATTTACCATATCAGAGAACATAATAGAGCCTTTAATAAGGGATCAGTTTGTCCAGTCCAATTCATTAGCTACTAGCTATATAATATGTACATTTTCCTTGTGAGTACCAGGTTGCTCTCCTTTGGACACACTCCAGTTTCTCCACATCCTTTTTGAATTGGAGAAAATGGAGCGTGTCCAAAGGAGAGCAACCAAGATGGTGAAGGTCTGGAAGCCATGCCTTATGAGGAGCGACCTAGGGAGCTGGGGATGCTTAGCCTGGAGAAGAGAAGGTTAAGAGGCGATATCTGCCCCAGGGAGGTGTGATATCACGTGCTGCATCGCATGGTGCGTAGCATCATGTTGCTCCTCTGGCACTGTGTGCACTGTTAGGCTTTGAGGCCTGAGTATGAAATGTACAGATGTGCGCAAATGGTTAAACAGGAATTATGGCTAGAATTGTCTACAGCTGAAGGCTGGAAAACAGACATTGCTCAAGGTCAGTATGTGCTTGCTTGCATGTAGGCCTAATGTAAACAACAAGAGTCTTCCTGACTGAGGGGACAACATTGTAGGTAACACAAGGAAGAAGAATCACCAGAAGAGGTTAGGTAATTGTGTTCTGGAGTGGATGGTTGGAGATTTGTCGAGCGTGTATACATATTTGTAAATACAGCAACTTAAGAATAAAACCTCTGAGGAGAGAGTTTTGGCTCCAATCTGTTTCATCAACTGGGAGGAGGATTCCTGATAAAGCCAAAGCTCCAGGGTTGCCGGTAATTCTGAAGGCATTGGAGGTTGCTTGAACTGTGCACTTCTGCTTGTTTACATCAACAAGGGTTATGGGGCCCAGATGTTTTCTACTCAGGCATCTCCGTTTGTTGCTGTTGCTGTCAGTGTCAGAAGGCTGCGTGGTAAGATTTTTGGACTGTTGTCTGTGTCTTATCACTATTGATAGTAGAAGCTGGGAAAACTGCCAGGACTCTATCTTTACACTGCTTAATGATGGAGGCAGTTAAATTTCCCAAACTAGATGAAGTTAAGTATGTAGCTTGGAGTTCTTATTGTGAGGCATTGCTGGTCAGAGAAGGACTGTGGGATGTTGTTGAGAGAGGACCCACAGCTGATACTTTTGAAAATAAGAGAGCAAGAGCTACAATTTTGCTTACAATCGTGCCATCACAAATCAACCATGATGCAGTGCCAAAGGAGCACTCAAAAACCATGGAACCACAGCTATTGCACCCTTTCCAGGGCACAAAAAGGAGCTGCTTTTTGCGGCTCCTTTTTGTGCCCTGGAAAGAGGAGATTGGGATCATGGAGTGTGGTTGCCAAAACCCCAATTTGGATATAAAAGGGAATCTGGAAGTCGCCTTTTGGGGCAATCTGCACAACCCCTTAATCTTCATTTTATATTTGACTGTTTCCCCCCTAAAAGACCTTGCAAATTCCCATTGCCATTAACTGATACAGTACATCTGTTAATGAAACAGGAATGATCTGAAGTAGAAATCTCACTGTAAGCTCCTCATTCTTTTCTCTGTAGAAAGTTCCTGTAGAAAGTTTCTTCTCTCATAGATCCAGCAATTATAGGTTTAAAAATCGAAGCCAAAACTCTGAAGCTTTACAACCTCATGCTCCTTATATAGTAACACCACAATCAGGTGCTCAGACTTATTTTCTTTTAGAAGAAGAAAAACAACCCACTTTCTCATGCAGAAAAATGCTATTTTTCAAGAGAAGTTAGAAATAAAAACCTATATTTTTTAAAAAAAACAACTATCCCCTCTATTTTCTTCCACCACTTCCTAATAAATGTTTACTATTTTTTTCTAACTTGTATCTTTTAAATAGACTCCTGCCCCCCGGATCTTGTTTACAAAAAGAAGGGAACTCACCAAAGCTTTATTTCACAAACAGAAGAACTCTCTTCAATTGTAGATTAAATTATTAAACATGATTAAGAAATTAGAATATTGATTGGTTCAGTGTAGTTTTAAGGCATCCCTAAGCAGCTTGAACCAGATGTTTATTCCCAGGGCGCCTTGCTACTCAAAATTCACTTCCAACCACTGCCAAATCAAATGTCTCCTCATGAAGAGAGCAATCCTGAGCACCTATGGACAATCTCATGCTGTTTTACTTATCCAAGGAATTCTGCCAGCTAATTAGTTGCAAGTTAGCTGGCTATTCTGCTGCTTAGCTTTCTCTGCCTTGAGTGTAAAGCAGAGACATCTAACCCACCACAGTCTCCATCAGATGTCAAATATTTACTTCCTTTGATGACAACTGCCAGAATTGCCCAGCCATCACAGTGACAGACCATGCTGGCTTGGGGATTCTGAGAATTGTTCTCCAAAACAGTAAGTTTTCTAACCTCTGGACCTGACTCAGTAAGAGGCACCTCCCTTCATCAATTGATAAGGTCATGGGTAAGTATTCATAATATTGTGAAGAAGAAGGGAGGAAGAATCATCATCATCATCATCATCATCATCATCATACAATGGGCCCTTGGTATATACCAGGGTTGGATCAAGGACCCCCTGTGGATAAGAAAATCAAAATTGTCCCATTATATACAAATGGCATAGAAAATTGGTGTTCCTTATATAAAATGGCTAATCAAGGCTTGCTTTTTGGAATTTGTATATTATTTAAATATTTTCAAGCTATGGATGCTCAAATCTGTCAATACAGAATCCATGGAAAGAAATTGCCACCTATAATACTACTCTTCTTCCTTTTGCCAGTTGTTTACATTCAAATTTTGCTGAAAATTTGAAAATCACACTAGGCATGTTTGGTTAGGAAGTTTTCTGTTTCCAGATAATTGTTTTCTCTCTTTTTTCTGAAACTGCAGTCATTTGACTCATCCTATAATTCTTGGTTTTTTAACCTGCCCCCCCCCCCGCTCCCACTTTCCAATAGTGCTTTAAAAAAAAAAACTGGAGTGGAATATGGGCCAATTGGCCAACATGTCTCCTGACATGGCTATAAAAGTATTGCCAAATACTATTGCTGTATTTGGCTACAGCAAATATGCTCTCTAGGAAGGATTTGTGCTTGTGAGATGCAAAAAAACATGGGAGGTTTGCATGCAGGTTTAGCGGTTAAAGTTGAGAGGGTATCCAGGAAGATTTATCTTGGGATTGTAACAAACATATTTGTCTTGTCTTAAAACAGGAAGCTTTATTAGAAAGGAAAGTGAATGAACTGAAAGCAGTGCCTTTCTCCTCTTCAGTCTCTTGGTGAAAGTGAAAGATATATAGAAGACTACCAGAGTGCCCTCTCAAAAGAGCATCAGAAGAAGGAAAGAGCATTAAAACCAAATGGCAATAGATGAATGAAATAATGTAACACAGAGGGATAGGATATATTCTGTGCCACTGGAACTGCATAACTATGTTTTTTATATACCGGTAGTAAGAGGTCTTGAGCTATGGATGAAAATATTACTCCATGCTTCTTGAAACATTAAGGAGAAAACACAGGTGGGAGGAATTTATTGGCTAGAGGTGGAGACACATAATGGTTTGCAGCTACTTGCAGACCAGACAGTTTGGGAGGTATGTTGCCTTGCTATATTATGCTGCTTCATAATGTAATGGAGCAGTCAAAAAATAAATCTGAAAAGCTATCCAAAGACTCTTGACACTGTGGGTAGGAAACTAAATGGGTTACAGGCACTCGTGGTGTTAGTGTATGAGATATGAACACAACACCTGATTAAAGAAATACTATTTCCTCTCACCTATTAATCAATGCTATGGGGGGAATCTAACAACCGTGTGTGACAGAAATCTTAAGTTAATAAAGGTATATTTCACAACACATTAACTGAACAGTGTACAATTAAGTAATACCACTAGCATGTAAGCTTTACAATATCAAGTTCATACCTAAATGAGAACAGTAAAACATCAAAAGGAATAGCATTTTGTATACGCTAAGAAAAATATTTCCTGAGTGTTTCATGCAAAACACAATCTGTCTCTAGATAAGGACACTTGCACCTCATTTCTCCTTTACAGAAGGACATCCCTGTAAGATTGCAGCCCTCAAGTTATCTAATTCTAGAATATGAAGAGTACCATTGGCCTGCCATAAATTTCAATAAAATCATACAGTGATGGTCTGTGACTTTTGGGATACTGCTTTTCCAACTGATGGTTAACCTATTTGTTATCTATCTATTTGCCCTTTACCTTCTACTGATGATTATAAACTATAAGCAGTGTAAACACACATATTTTTTTGTTTTTCATTAGCATGCTATTGTTATTTTTTCCACTAGTGTGTAAATGAATGCTAAAAGTACTCGATGCCCTGAATTTGATGCTGCTTGGTTTCTTAGGGAACTCAGACTGCATCTGCACTACAGATCTGACACCAATTTAACTGCATGGCCTAATGCTAAGGACTGGTCTCAAACTGGATGATTTCTGCAGTGCAGATGCAGCCTATGAGGTTCCTGGACAGATAATATTGAGTTTGTATCAGCTGAGAAGGTATTGGTCGCAGCTTAATTGGGTTCAATCAGGAAAGAGAGGTGCTGTATCCCTGGGACATTGTGTTCCAAATTACAAAACAAATACTGTCAAATAAACAGGGATATGAACAATTATCACCTTTCTTGTAATTGCATTTCTATGAATTCCTCTGACATTTCTATCCCATTCTTTCTATCTAGAAATTTGTTTTTTCTTTCCCTGGCTGAAAATGTCCATAAACCTATCTGCCACTCACTGCTTCTTGAAGTCTCTCAAAAGGGAATGATACTTTTTCCCAGAAAGTCAGAAGTTCATTGTACACCTTCACAATTTCTGTCCAGTTAGCTAAATAGTACTTGGGACACTCACCCCCTCCGCTGGCTTTGTAAATTCATTGTTTAGCTAACATGTTATGAGTAGCAGAGGTTGAAATTTGACATCCTTGCCATCCTTGCTCTATTCTCTCAAATATTTTGTTTGCCTATTTAATAGTTTATTTCACCAGCTGGGGCTCCCCTTATGGCCCTAAGAAATGAGTTCCTTGGCTTGTTTCCCCAAAAATCAATAGGAAGATCTCATTTTAGGGAAAAGGAGGTATGGCGCAACCATAGGTTGATCTGTCATAAATCAATGTCGACTTGATGGCAGATAACAACAATAAATTTATCAACTAGCAACAGCAGCTTCATTTATATACTACTTCATACCACATTGAGCAGTCTCTAAGCGGTTTACAACTGTAAGCTAATTGCCCCCATTAAGTTGGGTACTCATTTAATGGCCTGGGAAGGATGCAAGGCTAAGTCAACCCTGAGCCCCTGGCTGGGACTGAACTCACAATCTTGTGGTTTGTGAGTGAGTGGTTGCAGTACTGGCATTTAGTCTCTGAGCCACAAGGGCTCCTATATGACTACAGCAAACTCCAGTGAATGTAAAGCATCTGAGAAATGTGATTTTTAAAACAATAACAACAACAACAGAATAGCAGTAAATAGGTACTAAAGGGTACTAAAGGGAGGATATGGACAATTCAAGCCTCTTAATGTGGGCAGCTGAAATGCAAAGATCTGACTTAATTACAGATTGCTTCAATATACACTTTTCTAAATGTACACACTGGTTTTAAAAACCAAACTAAAATCTTAAAATTTAACTAAGGTCCATACATGAATTTTAGCTTATATGTTGCATTTAAAACCAAAATTGAATTTACTCCATGCTTGAACTAAAAAGCCAAGCATTCCCCCCCCCCCCACACACACACACACTAGGTTTGCACTATGGCCTTTGTCAGTGCAGAACTATATTGTAGTCTTCACATCCTACAAAAACACGGATTAATCAAGATTTCTAGGGTTTGCTTTAGCCACTTGAGGCTTTCCTTACTGGAGCAGAGTTTCAAGACCTGTAAATTTATACAGAATTATTTCACCTAGGATTTAGCATCTGAGCTGTAAATTTCTACAGGGCTGCTTCTTTGAACTCCCTGAGAATTTAGCTGTATCCTGAGCTGTATGTTGTATTTATGAATTCAAGTAGAAATGAATAGGCTGTCTTAAGCCCAAACTAGCACCAATGGGAGATTCCTCTGAAATATAAGTAGCAGCTTCTGAGAAGAGATTTATTGATCCAGGTGATGTCAAAGACAGAAAGTGGTAAACTGCCCCTCTTCACCACACACCGTCTCGAGGCACCTCAGGTTTCGCTGCTATGGTACTTCTATAAGGAAAATGTGCATGTTAACTGAAGTCATGGCACTAACATCATGCCTACTTTTCCCCTTATGATGACCACTTGAAGTCCTTCTGACATAATCAGTAAGGTAGACAAGTTCATGTCTAGTGAACCAAATGAAAGGATCTGCATATTACTTTCAAGAAAGGCACCCTTTTTCTTAGTACCAGGAGAATTATGCAGAATTTACTTTAGGACCTGCCAACATTCCTAAGCTTTGCATATCCCCACTTCACCTTTTGCATAATGCCTGCTGGCGCAGCTGTTTTACTTACATATTTTGTTGTTATGGCTGCTGCTCCTCCTGCTGCTTTATCTTGTAATGGATGCACCTTTTCATTGTGCTTCCACAGCTCCTTATGCTCCATTTGTTCCTTTTTTTGTAAATTCCACACTCCAGTTTCCCCAAATTTAGTCTGATGCTGACTGTTTCGACTTGTCAGTATTCTCTCTCCAGCCTTCTGTATCATTCTGTAGCTCGACCTTGCCTTCACCTGCAGATCTCTTTTTCTGTACCACATATTGTGTTGGGCATCCAGCCATGACATTGGGACTATGAACAGAAAATACCCCACTGTTTTCGGGCATGGACTGAAACCCATTAGCCATCTGTTCCTTCTGATCATTGTAAATAAACCCTACTATGGGCTCGTCTACAGCAAGAACTCAACATCTCTAATTGTTGTTTTTTCAACCTCCACTCTGTGTAGCTTTTTGTTTAGGGGCAGTGCCACTTTGATAATTTATTATAATCTGAATCATTCTGCAAAGTAATGATAAATATCATTTTGCCTTCTCAATGTTTTCTTTTAGATCGGCTGCATTCATCTCCCCCCCCCCCCCCAGTTATCAAGTCAACCAAAGGCTTTTCTTCCAGGTTATCATGAAGGGGTTGTCCTATTGGAACATGCAAACATCTTCCAAAGATACATGTGGAACAGAACTGCCTTCTTTCACTTAAGGTGCACAGAGTAAAGTGGCACTGATGCCTTTTTCTCCAACTTCACTGAAGGATGGCAGAAAATTGTCACATTTAGCACCACCTGAAGTACATGAGTGCCTCCCAATCACTTAGAAAGATTTGGGAGTAAAAGTGTCTTCTTCTTTCTTATTGCTTAAATACAGAAAAAAAGCTTCTCTTCTGAGAGTTCTATGAAGCACTAGAGAAATGTATTCAAAAAGTCATACATTCAGAGACCTCTTGTTTGAGTCTGGTCACAAAAACATGTTAATAGAAATGGGAGAGCAGCAACTAAGCTCCAAGGTGAGCTCCCCCCCCCTCCCTTTACAGAGTGCCAGAATTATGCACTAGTAATAGTGTCTGCTGGCCTATTGTAAACCATCCTGTCTCATTAGAGTTGCACATTTATACTGCCAACTTTGGAAAACTGTTTGCGATGACTGACTTGCCTGTAGACAGATCATTATTTGTATTCATGCAAGGCAGACTTTCAACAAGACTGTTTCATGTGGTTAGAGTGTCAAACTTTCACTCAACCACAACACTTGCTTGGCTGACCTTGAGCCAGTCACTCCCTCTCAGCCCACCCTGCCACACAGACTTATTGTGAAGATAAAAAGGGGGTGGATTAGTGAGGAGGAACAATGTATGCTTCCCTGAACTTGTTGGAGAAAAAACAAAATATATAGGAAGTAGATAAATAAGTAATCACCTGACCTCTCCCTAGAGGCACCTGAACTTACCAAAGTATATAAGGGAAATAGAAAATGCAATCAGAACAGAAATATATTGATCTGTTCACATGTAGTCTGATTTTATTAGTTGTAAGTTACTGCAGCCATCTGCTTCCCATGATCTAATAATTTGCACACAAAAAAGACAAGAGAACCAGCACCAGCAAGTTATCTTCTCTCCCTGTCACAACTTCACAAATAGGTCTTTGAATAAAGAACAGAAACCTCCTGTCAGAACTACACTGGCTGATTAGTTAACCATCAATTCAACCAAGGATGCACCCTTGGTTCAGTGAGGATCAAAGTGACATTTGGATGGAAGCTCTTTCTTTCCTGCCGAGCTGAGCAAACTGCATTCCCTTTGTGTTGTTAAACTGTAATTGCTGAGTAAATTTAAGATCAATGTTAATAGGAAGCTCTCTTCAGGACTATATTCATTCAACTCTTTGTTCAGTTTCTCTCTTCCTCCTTAATCGTCAATACATTTCCTAGAAAAGGATGTTCTGCTAGCATCCAAGTAAAATGCTTAAGATCACAGCCTCAAGAGAAGATAACATTAGTATCATTATGCTTATCTTTTACTTTCAAGTTAAAAGGGAGAAAAACCAACAGTGATATGAATGGGAAGAGGGAAATCAATTAAAGTTATATTGATGGATTAGAACAATTTCTTTTCTTTTCTAAAACTAAATCAACTCTCTGCATTGTTTTTCAAGATAATACTCATGTGTAGCAACATGTAAACAGGCACATAAGATAAATACTCTAGACACTATTATGCGAGATTAATAAATTACACAAAATCACAATTTCACAAAAAAATCACAATTTCTTTGTAATGATGATCTTTGACATCTTATTTTGCCTTCAAAATAATTATTCTACACTGTTTCCCAATTATCTGGAATGTTCCCCTTAAGTAATTATCATAATGACAGCTTCGATTATCTGGATAGTTATACTGATCATTTAACAAAGTTATGAATTGGCTTGATGTATAACTGAATCTAAAATATCCAGATACTAATGGGATTACACGATTGTTAAATTTAATAAATATTAACAGTCATGTTGATTGTTGTTTTTGCATCTGTTTAATTAACTGCCATAGTTAACACTAAGTTCCAAAACCTCTTAGTACCAGTTATGATACAATCGCATTTTAGTACCTCATAACACATGTACAATAAAGTAATAATGCTATATTGTATATCAGTATTACTTAGCCTATATCAGAACCTTAGCTACTTTTATAAGAATGACTTTATTCATAAAAATCTCAGCCATTTCTATTTAAAAATATTTTAAAATATCAGACTTGTAATCTAGATATTTCTGTAAATTATCCAAAGGGAATATGCAAGGAACTGAAAAACCAAAAAAGCCTTAAAAAACATTTTCATCAAAACAGTAGTTTCAAGGTTGTATTTCTAACACAAGAGTACTTTCATTGTTAATTCACTGGGTAAGCCATACAGTTGCATTTCTTCCTACAATATGATGCCACTGAGTCAGATACAACGCTACTTTCACTGCACTTTTCCTGATACTAATGAAAGAGTCAGAATATTTTTTGTTTATTCTTCATTCCCACTTGAGTTCCTCTTCCCCATGATCACTGAAAAACTGCTCTAGAGGATTGCACTATCCATGTGAACTGTATGGGGAGTGGAAATAACCATCTTTCTCATATCCAGCAGGCAATCTCCACTAAATATCCCTTCTGTCCATGAATGGAAAGAACAGAAGAGCAAATCTGGATCCAGTTCAATGTGAAGATAAAGTTCTACTCTTTATCTTTTTTGAAAACTGATTAATAATTTTGTTCTTCATTTCCTAAAGAAGTAAATGAATGAGATAACTATCCTGCCAGGAAGTCCACACTGCTGGGAAAGCCATGCTTCTGGGAAATGCAGCAAAAATGTTCAGATGTTGCCATTTGAGGATGCTCTAGGTACCTTTTGGACACTGCCACTTCAAGGTGATTCAGGCACCCTGAAGCAACAATGTTCAATGGATCTGGAAAGTGGTAGCCTAGGCCTTCCCCACATTTGCAGGACAGGACTGGACAGGATTGGCAAAAAACATTTTAAGAAGGTCCCAAACAGAGGAGGAGGATGTTAATCAGCAATGGTTAGTGACTTGCCAGTGGCCTCAACGATAATGCTCCTCCTTTTTTCCTTCCATGTGGTCCATTTGGAGGAAAAACTTCAGACTCCCATTGGTCTTGCATTATCATTTCATTTTCATGACCAGAAAGGACTTACTTTTTATCCTCTGATACAGAACTGGTGGCAATTCCAATTATTTAAGGGATTCCCCAGATCACTCCAGTTGATGCTAATGTTTTGATTCTAATTGGCTTCATCAAATCAGAGTAGGACCAAATAGGCAGAGCAAGTCAGAGTAGTCCTCTTTTCTTGTTCTTCCTTAATTCCTCCAAATTAAATTCAGAATAAATTCAGAGGAATGTTCTAAGCATGCATGCTTATTATACATGCTCAAAATATTCCACCATTTATCAGCTGGAGAGGAGGTGAAACAGTTAAAGATTGACTCTAAAGTTTCATATACCCATTTTTGCTTTAGGAAAAAAACAACACAATGGTCCAAAACAGACGAGCCAAAAAACTGTGGTGGGGCTAATAATAATAATAAATTTATTTATAACCTGCCCCTCTGTCCAAGCAAATGGAGTGGGGTACAACAAGTTAAAACAATCACAAGTAAAAACAATTCCCACAAACCAATCCCTAACCTCCCACCCCTTAAAACAGAATTAAACCCGCAAGAGTTAAAAGCAAACAAGCAAAATAAAAACATAATTTAACAACATAAAAACTAACAGTGCTTTGAGCAGCATAGGCTATAACACCGGGGGGTCATAGTGCAGGAGCTAGCTGGGGGATCATAGAACTTTAGCTTCGGAGCTGGGAGATTAAAATGTTTCCGGGAAGGCCTGCTGGAAGAGATGCATTTTTATGGCTTTTTTGAAGCAGTCAAGAGACGTGATGAGATGGATCTCATCCAGCAGGCCATTCCATAGCTTGGGAGCAGTAGCAGAAAAAGTCCTCTGTGAGGTCTGTGACAGCCTAGTTTTCATAGGCTGCATCAGGTTCCTCCCAGAGGACTGAAGCATGCGGGGGGGTGGGGGGGGTGGATCATATGGGGAGAGGCGGTCCCTAAGATAAGATGGACCCAGGCCAAGCTGGTGTGATTCGAGCTGGGGCCACAATGACCACATGTATCTGGCCCCCAGTCTGAGTTTGGAACCAGGCCAGCAAGAGGAGCAGTATTTTCCCATTCCTTTTTGGCCTGATTCTTTTCAAATGTTGTGGGCCTGGCATGGTTTCCCACTGCACTCAGGGCATGCGTTAGCTAAATGCTATACCCCCAAAACAGCAGGAAACCACATCATCTGTTTCAGGCCTAATACACCTCATTACAATTTCTGGTGAGTGTCTATTGCAGGTACCACCTCTATCAGAATCAAAACTTTTTATAAGACTATCACAGCATTTCCATGTGGCCCTATGTCTATGCAATTTGCTTCATCTGAGTTTTGCCAGGTCTGAAAGTGTAGCTTATGTAGGTATATGATTAAATAGTTTTTGTTTAGGTAAGCATTTCATCTTTAATATGAAGTAAGTTTTCCTGAGTTATATTTTATCTTCTGTGCTGATGGAGCAAACTGCTGATTCATTTCTACAAACAGCCTCCAAATCTTAAATTCACTTACAACAGAATACATAACATGGATGATCATACTGGGACAAGACTCTGTCATAAACCCAGATGCCAGCTGTGACCAAGGCAGTCTTCCCTTCAATGTTTCAAGGGTCTCTCTATTTATCTCATAAACAACAAAAGACCCCTTGGTGCTTGACACTTGCCCCACTTCTTCCCTTAATACACTTTCCTTTAAATGAATTAGGGTTGGGGTCCCCAGTGTCTTATCTTTGGTAGCTTATTGTTTGGGAAGTTGTTATAAATTTACCCAGGTCAATACATTTCCAGCAACAAATAAACAATAACTTTATTTACAGTCATGTGGTAAGATTGTATCTTCTTCAAGATTGTTTTACAGATTGTACGATTACAGTAGTTAAAGTACTTTAATAGTTCCAAGTTATTTCCTATCGAGTTCCCTCACTGAACTCTTGCAAGCCTAAACTGTTTCTTGCTTCTTTTAAACTTCTCCTAGACTATTAATCTTCCTCCTCTTTAACAGAACTACAAATTCCACTAAGGTACTCTATCTTGAATCCTAACTAACAACTCTTAGAACATAACACATCCGAACTGACTCTTAAACTGACACACTATCCCTTCTCTCTGACTTGCTCCTCCCTTTTTATAGACACTCCTCCCACAGCAGCCCCTCTTTTACAGTCAGCTTGAACCTGGATTGGCTGTTGGGGAAATCAACTCTGCCTAATACCATTACCACATTCATCTGATTCAGTTACTACTACTGACCCACTCACATGCTCCGGGAAAGAGGCTTTATTTCCTACAAACAGCCTGCAAATCTTAAACAATTACTCACTTACAACAGGATACATAACATGGATGGTCATACAGGGACAAGATTTTGTCATAAACCCAGGTGCCAACTTTGCCCCCACATATGCTCTGGGAGCAGTAATACAGGGGCCAATAACATCACTAAAGCCAATAACATCACTAAAGAGGTACTTTTACTTGCTCTCCCTCCAATGTGATATCTGCCATCCATTGACAGCAATACCCCTCTACGCTCTACATTGGACAAATAGGATAGTCTCTATGCAAGAGGTTTAATGGATGCAGATCTGACATTAGAAATGGCAATACTCGAAAACTAGTTGAAGAACATTTCAACCTTCCTGGACACACAGTAAGGCATATACAGGTTTCAGGCCTTGATCAAGGAAATAATAGAGGAAGATTAGAAAAAGAGACTACTGAATTGAATTATATTCACAAATTCCAATCCCTAAAGACAGGTAGAAACAATGGCTTCATGACATACTACATATATTAATACAAGAGTCTTCATTACTGCACATGCAACAAAAGGAATCTTCTCAGAGAGAGTTTTGAACCCTGTGGAACTGATTTTTGGTAAGAGAAATTATTGCTTTCACACATCAACAGTAAGTGTCCACTATAAAAATCTGAAAAACCTGTATCACGTCATCCTGCCCTTTCAAAATTTCAAGAGTCATGATTCACATCTTTCTGGATCCTATTACAGTACATTCTGGGGTCATTCAGACATCTTTCCTTTAGCAGAACTATGAGAAGGACCTCACTCAAGCATTTTGGGTTACTCACATTATGAAACCACATCTATGCACATCTGTGGGAATTTTGTTGCTCACATTTGCAAGCACTCAAATAAACATGGAGTCGACTATGAAAATGTATGTGAAACACATTGAAGGCTTGCAGAGTTCAATCCCAGGTCTATTATTCACACTGCTAGCAATGTGAATCTTTTTTTAAAAAAGGGTGAAAACTGGTATCAATTATTCTAGGTTAAAATGGTTTTATTGGAACCCCCCCCCCCCCCCCCCCCAGAAAACAACAACCTTAATCAGGTGCATTTGGGATTCATGTGAACAACAAATATTCAACCCAGATTCATCCTGGATTATTTTCATCATCTGAATAGGGCCTCAGTCCCACTCCCATACGCTTTATGCCCGAAGCCTTAATGTCTCACTGTACTGCATTAAAAAAATGGATTTATCTCCAGAAAAGTGCATGTGAAAATAAAAATCAATTAGTATTAACGGTGCTGCCACATTTTTTCACTTCTCCCTTCTTTCTTTTTATGCTGCAAGAGTCTAACACAGCTACCTCTTTGAAAACCACTATGATTTTTATTTATGTTGATACCTAAAATTAAACGTTTATTAAAATGGCTGCTCTCTGCTTTGAGAATATTCGTGAATCAAAAAGTGGCTTTCAAATTTCCAAAGAAATACTGAAAACGCAGGGCTTTATGCCATTGATGCCACTTCAATGATGCTACTCCACTGATTGGAGTGTGCAGTAACCCAGTGGAGGTTTCCATTTGTGGAATGGAAAATGATTTTCAGCACACACACCCTCCTTTGACTCAATAGCCCCCTAAACCAGACTATTATGAAGGATTCTCACCCAACCAACCATCTACAATGAATCTGAGAGGATGTGGGAGTTCAGGGAGATGGGGAATTGCTAAAATATGTCCCTACTAATTATGCTGACAGAAGTTTCTACTGGCTCCATCATTAACAATAAAAGAAAAGTGAACAGGCTAGTTATATGTGGTCTGTTCAAAAGTGGGAAGTCAGCGTTTCAGATAATGTCTCCCTCTTCCAGCAGTTAACTGCTCCCTTGTCCTTGCTTGCCCCTATTCACAAACCCTACCAACAAATTATAAGTGTTAGTACCTTTTAAGTGTCAGTACCTTCACTAATCATCACAATTCACTGAATCTAAATTTAATTTTTTAAAAGTCTATAATAAGGCACAAAGTAAATTAATGTGTGACAATGTCCACTAGGATCAGGCAATGTGTGCCTTCCTAGACACTTAATGTTCCTCAAAACAAATCAAACAATTTTTTTAAAAAATTTTTTTTAAAAAACACAAAGAATTAAAACAGTTCCAAAAGCAAGACATGGTTCTTATGGATCAAAGCCCATAAAAATTGTGGAAATGGTTGTCTTCCAGAAGTTCAAAAAAGGATGAAACCAGCCCAAGTTTACTTGGAAGGAGTTCAACAGTCAAAGTCCTGCTATTAGTCTCTTGTGGTGGTGGGGCATACAATAGGGTTTCTGTTGAAGATGTCAAAGGCTTACACAGGAAGAAATAAATCTTGGAGATATCCTGGCCCCAAACTACTGAGCCTTTGTAGAAGCCCAAAATACCCCAAAGGCAGTAGATCCTGTCTGATCTTGGAAGCTAAGCAGGGTCAGCTGTGATTGGTACTTGGGTGGGATACCACCAAGGCATACTATGTCCTATAGGCTATGTTTCAAAGGAAGGAACTGAAAAAACCACCTCTGAGTATTCCTTGCCTATAAAAACCCTAAAAGATTAATGGGGACACCATAAGTCAACAGGCAATTTGAAGGCACATACATACACCCATATCACTTTGAATCGAGTCCTGAAACAAATTGGAAGGCAATGCAATTCATATGAGTGGTGAGATGTAGTCTCTACTGTGCACACCAGTTAAATGTTTGGCTGCCATGTTTTTACACTGGCTGTAGATTCCAAATACACACAAAAAGTGCATTACAATAGTCTAACTGGGGAGGTATGGAAGCAGGAACCACTGTAACTAAATCTGCCTTTCACAGGAAGAGGCACATCTAGAATACCAACCAGAGATTAGAAAATTCCTGGCTGCAGCATCCAACCGACTTTCCATAAATGTTGCTGACCCAAAGAGCACACTCAATCTGCACACTTAGGAGTTTATCAGACAACGGAAATTGGAAGTATAATCTAATGGCAATCCGAACGCAATCATGGGGTTTCACGTTATTGCGTATTAAAGTATTTCACGCAATTTCGGGCAAAGGGGAAGTCATTCCGAACGCAATCATGGGTTTTATGTTATTTCGTATTAAAGCATCTCACACAATTTCGAGAAATGGGAAGTCATTTTCGGGCAATGGGAAGTCATTCTGAACACATTCCGAACGCAATTGCAATTCACGTAAATTCACTAAAATAGTGAATTCATGTGAATTTGAATTGGCTCCAATTGGCTCCATTCGAAATAAAGAGAAATTCCTCCCGTCTGATAAACTTATTGGTCTTTAAAGGGAGTGCAGCCCCATCCAGAATACACTGCAATCCCAGTTTCTGATTTGGCTTTCTGTTGGCTGTTAGAACTTCCTTTCTTGTCCAGACTGAGCTGCAATTTATTCTATCCATATTCAACAAATGGTTGCTCTCATATTTCCAAGCAACTTTCACATCCTGAGGTTGAACAAACTGAAACTCATCTACCAAACTGTCCACATTTATTTCCCTAAAATGTATGGAGTACAGGTCTGAAGATAACTGGGCAATTTTCTCTGCAAAATGTTTTGCAAATAACTTATAACAAGTTTCTGAGGGCTCCTCTTCAGTACTTTGAGGTCTAGCATACAATTGCCCCTTCTGTACACGAAAGCAATTGCATTGCACAATATTGTGGTCATGCAACAAAAGCAGCAAAGAATAGCTATTTTACTGCACTATCGTGGTGACATAGGCTCTAAAATAGACCCTATGCTGTGTTGTAAAATGAATCCTGACTCTTTATTCAGCACTGTTCTTCACCCAAGTGCTTCAATGCCCTGAATTCCTCAGAAAATCAAAAAGCCTGTGCTCTGCACTCAAGTAAGGATATCTTAGGGTAATCATCTCAGTCACCTACCCATTCCACAGATCAACCAGGGTATCAACAGGATCACCAACTCTAGTGACTAGAAAATCCCACATACCTTTAAGGAATTTCTCTTAATCCCTGAGGATGAGCCATTTTAGTGGGCCTCAACCCTTGCAGAACTAAATCTCATGAGAGAGTGACACTGCCCATGACAATGGAGTTCTTTTAAGACTTGTTGCCCATAGACTACTTTCATTCTAGCTGGGATGGGGGAAGACTGTGCTTTGTTTGCCACATGTGTAGACCAGATATTAATTGTGGCAGGTCCATGGCTAGCATGTCCTGGGCTCTACACTCAGGCAAGTAGACACCTTTGGTGCAGG
Organism: Urosaurus nigricauda; assembly: GCA_034509955.1. NCBI lineage: Eukaryota > Metazoa > Chordata > Lepidosauria > Squamata > Phrynosomatidae > Urosaurus > Urosaurus nigricauda. The sequence continues at coordinate 278,999,033 of JAOEGL010000001.1, forward strand.
ATGGATAGTATACCAAGAGAAACCCAGTCCTGTCTCACTGCCCTATCACCAGGTATACACACTCAAATCTTAGGAGACAGATAAAACAGCTTAGTGGGAGGGTGGACTCATGACAGAAGATTAGGGACTTCCACTGTGACTCTGCCTCCACATCCATCAGATGTTGCCTGCTGTTACATTCAGTCATCGTTGGACAACGCTGGATCAATCAAAGAACCCCCTCCATCACTCAACCAGCTTTCAGTTATACAAGCAAAATCTGCTTGTTTGTCCAGGGCCCAATTTTGAATCAAATGACTTTTCCAAAGTCATTAAAACAGCTCTTTTTGATACAATGAAGTTCCATTACTGAAGTCCAGTATCTGTTAGCTGGATGGTAAATCAATAAATGTTGTGGACCTGAAACCCCCATCATCCTTCACAATTGGTTATTCTGGATACAGGTGATGAGTTCTTCAGTCAAACAATGTCTCAAGGATCTGAAATTGCCCACCTCTGTCTTTCACCTATGGATGAGCTGATGAAATGCCTACTTCATTTCTTCTTCTTTGGCTCTTGATCTCTTTATTTATGTCAATAAATTATGTGTGCAGACTGCAAAGAGGTGGCACATCCTGTACAGATAAGTTGACAAGAGTTTAGCTGTTGCATATCAGTAACTAATGTACATAATGGAATTGTGTATTGAATTACACTAGACTGCTATGCTTGTTTTAAACTAGTGGGTCTTTAATGTGATAGCTTAATCATTTTTGATCTTTTTATCAAGTTTTTAGCTCAGTTTATTTTAACCTTGACATATGCCAGCATGGGTCCCATGTCAGAAGAAAGATAGGATGTCAATTAAGTAAATAAATAAACCATTCAGAAATTATTACTGAATCTCACCAGAATTAGGAGGAAAGAAAAAAAGTCTTGGGCCAACTAAAAATAAGACAGCATGGTTGGTATCACTGGATGTTTCAAAGAAAGTTTCCTTTCAAGCAATATTTTTGCTTCTGTCCCCTATGCAACTCTCATTCAGGTCTCTGGTCCAATTTGCAAAACTAAATGCAGAGTTACCTTGATAGAGAATAGATTTCAGGAGATGAGTGTGACAGTAATCTAACCAGACATATTACATAACAATATTTCATTTCAAAATCCTGTATCAGGCCCAGACTCTACAGCTGAACTAGGGTACAATCATTTAAAAAGACATGTAGTTTGAATGAAAAGACATCAAGATGTTACTTGAGTATTTAACTACCTTCACAAGTAAGTCATTACTCGGCCTTCTCTTAGATAAACCCAATAAATTATGCTGCGTCATATCTCTCACATAAAAACAGCACAACTGGATTAAGTGAATAATTTTAGCTTCTTCTGTCTTTTTTTAGTTTGAGGCTATCAAGAGACAAGATTAAGATTATGATCAACTGGTACATTATTTCTTCTCTGCCAATTAATGCAAATTTAATTATGAGGAAGAATGACCTAATAGTTAACCTATCTGGCTATGTTTCAGAAGGCTGTGGGGTCAGAATATTGCTCACAGTCGGTAGTTCCATCCAACTAACAAAAGTGAAAACAGGTATAAGCCCTATACTGTGTCTCTTCTACAGCAAGTGCTGCAAATGGGTGTCCATGTACTGCAATTCCCTTCATCTAACCACTGGCTATTTAGGCTAGACAGAATGAAAGGTGAAGTCCAAGAGCACGGGGTAAGGGTAACGGTGACTACCACTTTTCTGTAGGAACTGGGGGAGTTGGGAAACTGTTCAACATAGTGTTGTTGCATTACTTTGTGTGATCAGTAGGAAAACCAGTTGCCTTTATTATAGCTGCCCGTCTCTATCACTTTTTTTAAAAAAGTTAACATTTCAATGCAAATTATGTGCTTAACAATAGAAACCTTCTTGTAGAGTTAAGTTCTTTTACAATGGGAACTTAACTTCATAAAAAATGTAATTATATGCAGTACATTTCTGCACAGAATTAGGTCTGCTGAGGTCTTGGAATACATCTGCATGACAATGCAATTTATCTCTCTATGAAAATGAAGTGTTGCCTAACAGCTGCTTGATTTGAGTTTTCCACATTTCAGTCCATTCTGAATCTAATGAAAATTTAGGTAAAAGTTGTAATTAGAAAGCAGACCTCAACAGCTAATTCTTTTTGTTTTAATTATACTGATAAACAAATCCTAATGAAGTTTATCTCAAACAGAAAGGTACCTTCAGTGGATAAGGATTCCACTTTGTTGCTTTTATTTTGACTAATCTTGTATTTCTCAAATGTAACACACACATCAATTTTGCAGTCAACTTCCAGACCTCCAAGTATTTTTCCAGCACATGTTCATAACAAATCTAATGATAAATATGAAACTGAAATAAACATCCATCTATTTAATATAATTAAACACCAAAGTCAGAATCACCCACACCATAGTATTTCTGATTTCTCTGTATAACTGTGAAAGTTGGACAGTGAAGAAAACACATGCTTGGGGGGGGGGGCAGATTAACTCATTTGAAATGGAATCCTGCAAGCCTAAGAATTTTGCATTGTTAAAATTGTGAATTGTGAATTGTTAAAAAGACTAACGGACCCTAGAGCAAATCAGGCCCGGACTCTCACTAGAAGCCAATATGACTAAACTGAGGCTGTTATACTTTGGACATACAGTTTGAGACTCCCTAATCCAGAATTTGAAAAGCCAATAGATTCCAAAAAAACAACAACAAAACTTTTTTCATGGGTGATTGAGATAGTGAGACATAGTGAGCATAGATAGTGAGACATAGTGAGCTTTCTAAAGGATCAATGTACACAAATTTTGTTTCACGCACAAAATTATTAAACATTTTGTATAGTATGACTTTCAGACTATGTATTAAGGTGTATATGAAACATAAAAGATTTTTGTGTTTAGACTTGGAGCCTATCTCCAAGATATCTCATTATGTGCTTATATGCAAATACAGGTACAGTCAGCCCTCCACGTCCATGTGGGTTAAGATAGCAAGACCCCCCGCGAATATGGAAAAACCATGGATAACCTACCCACCCCCTGCAGCAGCTATTTCCAGGGAGGCAGGGGTTTAAGGAAAAGAGCACTCCCTTCCTCTTGCCCCTGCTGCCCTGGAAAGCCTTGAGAGAGGCATATTTCAAGCCCTTCCAGGGTGGCAGGGGATTGGGGGAACAGAGTGCTCCCTTCTTCTGGCCCCGACACACTGGAAAGCCTTGGGAGAAGCATCTCTCAAGCCATTTCCAGTGTGGCAGGGGTTTGGAGAACAGAGTGCTCCCTTTCTCTGGCCCCAGCTGCCCTGGAAATGCTTGGAAGAAGCACCTCCCAAGCCTTTCCAGGGTGGGAGGGGCTTCAGGCTTAACAGTCACAAACAACTAAACCACAAATTTCAAACTCACAAATGTGGAGGGCAGTCTGTATTCCAAAATAAAAAAGTCCAAAACACTTTTGGTCCCAAACATTTTGGATAAGGGAGACTCAACCTGTGCCAGGAGATGATGTGATTCACTGGAAAAAATGTAATGATAATAAACTTGAAAGCAGTAGGAAAAAATAAGACCACATTACAAATGGAGTGGTTCAATCAAGGGCCCTGTGTTTGCAGGGGAGTTGACTGGAGTTCATGAAAGATTCTCCATCATAGAGTTACCAAAAGATGAAGTTGGCATGATGGCAAAGAACAACAACAACAACAACAAATGAAATGGAAAGTTAAAAAAAAAACAGTCCAATCACCAAGGAGTGCATCTATTTATAAATTTTGAAAATATGCAACCATGGTTGAATGATCTGACTTTGCAACTTCATTCCACCCTCATTGTAGATAACATAGAAACTGTGTGGTAATAACAGATGAAGTATTCTGAACTGAAGGGCCCCACAGAGTTACCTTCTTCATTCCACTATGACATTTCTAGTTAAGGACAACAAGTGTTACACTCACAAGCACTGGAGGTCACTGCAGTATCTAAACATGCATAAGCAGTAATTACTGATTTACTACCAATTCACAATATCTAATATAGTCACAATGCTTCCCAATAAATGCTGTTTTGAAATAACAGGTAGGATATAAACTACTGGTAAATGCTTTAAATAAATAAAGTGTGGCAAGGCAAAGAGCACAAATTCCCCTACAGAATCATAAATTCACTGGCTAACACTGAACATATACAGCAAAACCTGCTCTGGGCTGCCTTTGTTCATATCTATGCACATTTGAGCTATCTGTATTAATCACACTTCTGTGTGCATTTCTTTCAAAATCAAAACACAAATCAAAGATTTGTGTTATACAGAAATTAATGCTTAAAGACCTTGAGTTGGACAAAAACACTTTATTCTATTTAAAGATCTTTCACAGATTGGCCATAGAACAATTTCCAGTTATCTGTCTTTCTTAAGTTTCTAGTACAATGCAGTAGAACCACTGTATATATGACTGTCATTTGAGACTACAACTAAATACGATTATTCAAAACTAGTCTAGCCATTAAGTTACAAGAGTTTATTGCTGCAATTTGAATAGATACTATTTTTCTCTACAGGGAAAAATGAACACTATGTGTTTTCTTTACACAATAACAGAAGAACTGCTTCTCTAATTTCTTTGAGATAAATATTTCCCCCACCCCAGATGTATTTTACGACACATACAGACCACAAGAAAAAAGGCCCCAAATCCAGTTGTTTTCCCACCCCACCCTGGGGCATGTGATTTTAGTTCATACCTTTGAGGTGCCCCCATGGCTGTTAAGACAGCTTGAGTCTGCTCTCTTTCAACTAACCTAATTAAAAAAATACATCCTAAAATCATCAGCCCCATTACAATCTATAGAACATATTAGTGCATGTTTATTCTGGAGAATTTCCATGGGGACTCAAGGTTTCTGAGTGAGCTGCATAAACAATTCTGCAGCTAGGAGGCCTTTCCTATAATACTCTTTCCTTCCCTCCTCTGAGATAACTGTCACCTCAAGAAGAATATGCATGGCAAAGTGTTGCATCAGAACAGAAGTTCCATGCAGACTTGTTTGAAAAGTCCTTGGATATTAGATTATTGCTCATGTGAATTTTGTGTTCTGACACATTATATCCTCTTAAGTAATTTGCTGAAAGTAAAACACAGCAAAGCAGCAAAATAAACAACTTGGAATAGTAGTCTCTGATCCTCAATAGTCCAGCTTCCTGGGTGCTATGTGTGTACTGTATCCAGTTTTGGTTCTTGCCTATTGATATTTCAAGTTTTCAGCTTTCTTTCTCCCCAAAGGATATTCAAAAATTCATATTGATTTGAAATTTATCTCAAAGAGACAACATGCTTTATTTATTTATTTATTTAATAGCCTGTTTTTCTCCTTGCACAGGACCCAAGGCAGCTTATAGTCAATTATCAGTAGCACAGCTGATAATGTCAAATCAAAAATGTCAAATCAAAAAAGCAGACACAAAAAGCAACAAACTGGCAAAATATAAAAGTGTGCCAATGACAGATTTAATATGCAAATTAGGAAGTGATATAGGCCAAGCTATCTCAGATAGCGTTCTATACATGTGCATGGAGAGACATGCATAACACCCTCCAACCTCTAGCAATAATCTGTAGAGGAAAGGTCTGGAAGCACATGTTCTCAGTAATATTCCATTTTCCATTCCCCAGGTGTGTTTGTACAGTCCTTCAAACAGAGTGCATATAATTTTATAACTCCTCCTTTAAACATCATATGTTTGACATAAAAATGTAAGACCTGAACAGTATGATGTTCTGCTTCAGTGCTACACAGTGCTTTTGTCCTGACATCACTACTTCCAATGATTTCAAGAGCCAAGATCTCCTAAGAGAACAACCATGAACTTCCATCTGTTCACTTGTGATATTGATGGGTCAAGAGTGGATTTATTGGAAGACCTACAGCCCTATGGAACCAAGACAAGGTGCTTAACTCATAAGGCTCTGACATGTCCACACTGGTTGTATTTTAAAACACTAGCCTAATAGATAACAAAGTTGAACAAGTTCTCCTAAAGATCCAATGAATACATTATCCTGATCTAAACAAGTTTACTTGAAGATTCTTAATCCATTTATTTTAATAGACCTTATTCAGGTGAGGGGTCCTTTCTTAAAATCCACAGATGTTAAATTCAGGAACATGTGATTAGAAAGACAGCATAAGAACATCCAAATACTATCCACACAATATATTAATTCTTTTGCAAGCATGCATTCAGAAAGGTATACCTCGCATCACTGAGCAATCTATGAATTTTAGTATGCAACCTTTATTTAAAATATTTCAGTTCAATATTGAATTTATAAAATGGTACTAGACTCATCTCATGGAGAGTTGAAATACATTTAGAGAAGTGACTGTAAACTAATATTCTGAAGAAAAATATAGAGCCATAAGATCAGACATAGATATTTCAGCCTGAAATTTGGAAAACATTCCCTCCATACACAATCTCATAAAGGAAGGGGAGGTGAACATCCCTCTGTATTAACATTCAACTCCTGGTTGCATTGGATTTCTTCTTAGTCATGCACTGAAGGTCGGGTGATCGGATATTATTGTTCTAAAGAAGCAGATATCTACTTTCAAAAAGCAAACCAAAAGCTGATACTGAATTGCATACTTTCAAACATACACAGAGGGAACACAGAATGCTTATTAAAAACAGAATCACAATTTTTGTAATAGTTTCACATACATGACTATTACTAATATATCATCATAGTTCTCTACAAGCTTTAACACTTAATAATCTTAAAATGGAGAAATATATATCATCATGCAATGCTACCTATTTTTTTCCTAAATGAGTATTTACTGCTGACATGTTGACTGAAGTAACTAAAAGTACCACTTCAACCTCCATTCCCCCCCCCCAATAAAGTAGCCTCATTCTTGGGTCAAGCCCCCAGTTATGAAAACTTTTAAGGTACCCAAAGCGCTACTGGAGCGTTGCCTGTGCAATGTGGGGGACCCTAACCATAAATCATAGAATCATAGAATCACAGAGTTGGAAGAGACCCCAAGGGCCATCCAGTCCAACCCCCTGCCATGCAGGAACTCCCAATCAAAGCATCCTCGACAGATGGCCATCCAGCCCCTGTTTAAATACCACCAAGGAGGGAGACTCTACCATTCTCTGAAGGAGTGTGTTCCACTGTTGAACAGCCCTTACTGTCAGGAAGTTCATCCTAATGTTGAGGTGGAATCTCTTTTCCTGCAGTATCCTCCTTTCATAAACAAGAAAAGAAATCTACAGGGCAAATACTAGACACATTGTCTCCGATCCACAGACTGACTTGTTCAGAGTGATCTCACTGAAGTCAGAGTGTGGTTTCTATATTGTGGCCACTGCCACCTCTCTCATTCTTCTAAGAATCACAGGGACTCTGAGACTTGCACTCATTCCCAGTTCCCCTTATCCCTTTCTCCTAGGAAAGTAGTTCCACATGGGTCTCATGCTTTTACCCCCTAAAATACCTTTATTCTGTTCAGTTCCCTAAAAGGAAGCTAGGAAAAGTCTAGGCTTCTGAAGCGAAACTCCAAAGGACATTCTTGTCAAAGCCCTTGCCTATAAAACGAGGAAGAAATATTGAAACCGTTTAGCAAAAACCCATTAAAAACTCTCCAGCAATTACCGGCTTTATATGTTTCACACAAATCATGCCAAGCAGTGTAAAATAAAATAAAATAAAATAAAAAAGGGAGGGTGTTCCTCAGAGTCTCCCCCTGCAACTCCACCAAATGCCTCACACATTTGTCAACCAGAGCTATATAATAAATCTGAAAGACGTTCCAACACAGAAGAATGATTTTTTAAAAAATCATTGGTTAAACGAAGCCAGGCACTAATTTGATACAAAACATTTTGCAAATATTAAGCCTTCCCTAAAGGGATCCATATTTCACATTTACAGCCTGCTGTTAAAACAGATGAGAAAGAAGGAGCTGGAGAGGGGAGAAGGAGAGGGAAAGAAGTGATGAGTTTTCACCCTCAGTAGCGGCACCTCTTTGGTCCCAAAGTGTATAAGAAACGCCTAGTGCGCAAAAGATGGATGCTCTGGGAAGGGACGCTTGGTGGCCCCGCATCTCCCAACGTGGGAGTTGAGGGGCAAACCTCGCCCGCCCCGAGTACCAAAAAGCGGCAGGGCAGCGCAAAATAAAACAAACCAAACTTTTGATTTATACCCCGCTTTCCTGCTACAAGGGCAACCCAAGCGGCTTCCGTATTTAAAACAAGAGCCCAGGTACAATAGGTACCGCGCCTACAAAACTAGGGATGCCAGCCTGAGACCCCGCCTGTAATGGGGGGCTGCAGGTGAAAGTGGGCTTGGTCTAGGCAGCTCTTTCCAGGTTTCCTTCAGCAAGGTCTGGAAGAATGCGGCGCAGAAGAAGAAGAGCGCCTTCACAAAACTGCACCGGAGGAGTGAACCAAGGCGCCAAAGGCGCCTTGGTTCACTCCTCCGGTGCAGTTTTGTGAAGGCGCTCTTCTTCTTCTGCGCCGCATTCTTCCAGACCTTGCTGAAGGAATCCTGGAAAGAGCTGCCGAGCACAATCTATTTATTTATATCCTATCTCTCTGTCAATGACAATCGAGGCGTCTTACCAGTTAAAATCCATACCGTCCCAAAAATATCCCAATATCCCGCCCTCCGCTAAAACGTCCATTAAACCACCAGCGAATCCAAACACACGGTTTTTGTAGGGTTTTTTGTTTTTCTATTCAGGAAAGGCCTGCCGGAAGAGAGCCGTCGCAGTCCGGAGGGAGTACCTGGAAAGAAAATGTTTTATATATATATATGTAAGCAGCCCTCCTCCCCAAACTCTGTTGGGGGCGACGTCGAAACGCAGAGAAACACCCCTCCCTTTCCTCCCCACAGGGACTCCTGGTGGACACTCACACGTTGGTGGTGGTGCCTTTTCTTTTTTTGGGAGGCAGCTCCAGCAGATTGGAGGAGGAAGCCCAAAAAAAAAAAGGAAAGAAAGTCTTGCTGACTGAGGGAGGAAAGGAGGCTGCGTTGGGAGAGAGAGAGTCAGAGAAAGAGAGAGAGGAGCCAAGGCTGCTGCTTTTGCTTCTTTTGCTTCTCCTTCCTTTCTTGAGGGTGCTCTTTTTTATCGCTGGAGGGAGGGCATCCTCGGCTAGGTAAAAGAAGAAAAGCGGGAGACAAGGAGAGCCCCCTCAGCCGCCCCAAGGCGGACTATTACAAATAATCCTGGGCGCCGCATCTTCCCCAGCAGAGCCGGCAACCCAAGCCTCTTTTCCCGGCTTATTGAACCCCTCAGTCCTGGAGCTGGAGCCTCCTTCTTCCTTCGTTCCTTCCTTCCTTCCTTCGCCTTCTTCTTCTTCCCCTGCTCACTCCCAGCCGCAGCCCCCAAACTCTCCCGACGACGAGGTCCAGCAGCAAGAAGAGGGCAACGAGCCGCACGCCTCCCGCTTTCCTGAGGCAGGCGCCCGCATTTTGCTTGTAGGGGTTGTGTGTGCACGCCCTCCACACACACACACGCGCTACACACACCCCAGGGGGGCACCCCCTCTCTCGCCCCTTCTCTCTCTGCAGAGCTGCTGTTGTTGGCACGCAGGAGCCCGGCGCCTTGTGCTGCTGCTTGTGGGGCTGGGACTGACTGACTGACTGAGGGCACCAGCTGCTGCTGCTGCACATAAACCCGCCTCCCTCCTCTTCCTCCTCCTTTCCTTTCCCAAACCTCTTCCCTTCCCTTCCTCTTCTCCTCCCCTTCCACCCAGGCACCCTCTTCCTCCTCTTCTTCTTTTTCTTCTTCAACCTCTTCCCCCCAAACCCTTTTCCTCCCCTCCTCCTTTCCTCCTCCAAACCCTCTTTCGTTTCCCACACAGCCACCCTCTTCTTTCCTCCTCCTCCTCCTCTTTCTCCCCAAAGGAGTCTCTTCTTAATTTCCCGCCTTTCTGGCCCTTCCTCTCCTCCTCTCCTGGGGCTGCCTCAAAAATAGTAACAAAACCCTCTCTCTGTCAGACTCAGGAGGAACCAAACTGGGAGCCCGCTGCTTTGCCAGGGTTGGTGAGGCTGCTAGGCTGCGTCTTCTTTTCCTTCTTCTTCCGAGCCTGAGAGAGAAGGGGCTCAAAGGGATGGAGCTGCTGCTGCTGGTTCCCTTGGGGCGCCCAATTTTTTTCTCTTTTTTCTCTTTTTCCTTGCTCTCCTCTTCTTCTCTTGAGCAAACTCGCCAGCGAAGAGGAGGGCGAGCCTTCTCCTCCTCCTTCTCCTCCTCCTCTTGGCTGCTGCTGCAGCTGTTGCTGGCGCCTCTGCTTTAATGCTTTCGTTTCTCTCTCTCTCTGGTTTTATGTTATGACCTCCTCTCTCAGGCCGTTTGTGGCAAGGGATGCCAAGCCTCGATACCAATTGGGTGGCAGCAGGCTCTAGGGGTGGATGGCTGCTGGGCAGGGAAGGGAGACTGGGAGAAAGATATTTGCCCTCCTCCTGAGGAGTTTGGCCAGGGATGGAGTGGATGGAGTTGCCGCAGACCCAACAACCCTATGCAAGCACTTTTTGAGGCTCACACTGCAGGGATAACTCGTTTTGGCGCCGCTTTAGCTCTTTTTCTGGCTCAAGGCTGTGGAATTCTGGGAGTTGGAGTTTGTTGTGGGGTCCAGAGCGGAGCGGAGCTCCGCTCTGGACCCCACAACAAACTCCAACTCCCAGAATTCCATAGCAAGTGAGTGAAACAACGAAGTAGGGTAGGCTGGTAGAATCATAGCGTTGGAAGAGAACCCAAGGGGCATCCAGTCCAACCCTCTGCCATGCAGGAACTCACAATCAAAGCATCCCCCCCCCCCCGACAGATGGCCATCCAGCCTCTGCTTAAAGACCTCCAAAGAATGAGGCTCTACCACTCTCTGATGGAGCATGTTCCATTGTTGAACAGCTGGTGAAAGGTCTGGAAACCATGCCCTATGAGGAAAGACTTAGGGAACTGGGAATGTTTAGCCTGGAAGAGAAGTTTAGGAGATGATATGATAGCCCTGTTTAAATATTTGAAGGGATATCATATTGAGGAGGGAGCAAGCTTCGTTTTCTGCTGCTCCAGAGACTAGAACACACTCCCTCTGAGTGTGGTGGAGTTGCCTTCCTTGGAGGTTTTTAAGCAGAGGCTGGATGGCCATCTGTTGGGGATGCTTTAATTGGGAGTTCCTGCATAGCAGGGGGGTTGGACTGGATGGCTCTTGGGGTCTCTTCCAACTCTATGATTCTATGATTCTAAGTTCTGTGGAATCTTTGTCATCAAATCATGATTATAAGACAAATTACTAATCAATGGCGATCGATAAGATGCAATAATTCAAATAAATGGCAATAATTCAGGTCAGGAAGGAAGCAAGGAGGCACAGGTAGCAAGGCAGCTATCTCCGGAGTTATACGGCCATTTCAACATGAAGGTCTGCTTCAGTTGAGACAATAGAAATCTCTGGATTTCAAAATTATAAAGTACAGTTTCCAGCTCTCTTAAGACATGCCCTTTTACCTATAGCAAAATCAGTGGGTTCCATTGTTCTGGAGCATCAGAAAACAAACTTGCTCCATCCTCAATGTGACACTCCTTCAAATAATTAAACAGGGCTATCATATCACCTCTTAACTGTCTTTTTGCAGGGTAAGCATACCCAGCTCCCTGAGTCTTTCCTAATAAGGCTTGGTTATTAGGCCCTTCACCATTTTGGTGGCCCTCCTTTGGACACGCTCCAGCTTGTAAATATCCTTTTTGAATTGTGGTGCCCAGAATTAGAATTCCAGGTGGGGCCTGACCAAAGCAGAATAGAGTGGCACTATTACTTCCTTCATCTAGACACTATACTTCTATTGATGCAGCCTAGAATCACATTGGCCTTTTTAGCTGCCACATCACACTGTTGACTCCTCGATCCCTTTCACATGTAGTCTCATTCAGCCAGGTGCCCCGCATCCTATACCTATGCATTTCATTTCCCCCCCTAAGTAGAGTATCTTACATTTCTCCATGTTGAAGTCCATTTTGTTAGTTTTGGCCCAGCTTTCGAATCTATTAAGGTCATTTTGAATTTTGATCCTGTCCTTTGGGGTATTAGTTACTCCTCCTAACGTAGTGTCATCTGCAAATTTGATAAGCATGTCCTCTATTCCTTCATCCAAGAATAGCACTGGGCCCAGGACAGAACCCTGTGGCACCTTACTAGTCCCCAGGAAGAAGAGGAGCCAATTCTGAGCACCCTTTGGGTTTGGCCAGTCAACCATTTATAAATCCATGTAACCGTTGCATTGTCTAGCCCACATTTTACAAGCTTGTTTGCAAGAATGTCATGGGAAACCTTGTCAAAGGCCTCAGTGACATCAAGATATGCTATATCTACAGCACTCCCTTTGTCTACCAAGTTGGTAATTTTATAAAAAAAGATAAGATGAGTCTAGCATGACTCGTTTCTCAGAAACCCATGTTGACTTTTTGTGATTATGGCATTGCTTTCTAAGTGTTCACAGATTCTCTGCTTAATGATCTGCTCCAGAAGTTTTCCTGGTATTGATGTCAGACTAACTGGATGATAATTGTTGGGATCCTCTTTTTTCCCCTTTTTGAAGACAGGGAAAACGTTTGCCCTCCTCCAGTCTGCTGGGACTTCTCCTGTTCTCCAGGAGTTCTCAAAAATTATTGCCAATGGCTCTGAGATTACATTTGCTAATTCTTTTAATACCCTTGGATGTAGGTCATCTGGTTCTGGAGACTTATATTCATTTAGATTAACCAGGCATTCCTGTACTTCCTTTTTACTTATTTTGTGCTGCCTTTCTCTTATAGTGTTCTATTCTGTTTTCCTCAGGCTGAGCACCCTTTTCCTTTTCTGAGAAGAATGAGGCAAAGAAAGAGTTGAATAATTCTGCCTTTTCTCTGTGCCCTGTTAGCAATTTGCCATTTTCTCCACACAGTGGCCCTACCTTCATGCAGTGATTCTTCTTCTTACTTTTGCTATGGACTTACCACAAAAATTCCTTTTTGTTGTTTTTAACCTCTCTAGCCTGAGCTTGTTCTTTCGCTTTGAATTTCTCCTTGGTGATTTTGCCCTTTTCCATTTCTTATACATGTTCCATTTAAAACTTAGTTCAGTTGAAAGTTCCTTAATCAAGGTTTTTTGAGACACCTCCCATATTTCCTCCTCAATAGTATACAAACTGTGCCTTCAGTATCTCCCTTTTGAGAAACTCCCATCCATCCTGAACTCCCTTTTCTTTTACTATTCCTGACCATTCCCTTTCATATTTCCCTGCTTCTCTTATACCTTGTTTATCTGAATCACTTTTTCTCAAGCTTTAGCCTTCATTTCTTAGGCCTCTCCTGCTTCCCTCAACTTGCTCCCTTCTCACCCCAGAGGCCACTAGCTTCTGGTCTCTTCCTTCTTGGGAACTTCAGGCCACTCTGCCTCTCAGATCTGAATAATGTAGCCAGTGACAGCTAGATCACCTCATTTCTTTTTGCCAACAGTTCATCTAATCACTGCCTCAGAAAACCCTGTCGCTATCAAAGCCTTTACTACATGACAGCAGATTCTGGAACTGCATTTCTGAATAAGCAGACAAACGACATGAACAGGCCCTTTCCCACTTTAATAATAACACAGGGATTTCAATCTGTTCTTCCCTCCCCAATGAAATCAACAAAGACAATGCAAAAGTCGCAAGAGCTTTACTCTTTGTTTAGAAGATGACACTAGCCTATAGGAACCAGCAACATTTTGCAGCTATACATATTCTCCTTCACTACTATTCAATTTCGGTTTTGTTACTGAATTAGATTTAAGACTACCCCACTAATGCATGTTAGTAAATAGTTGCATTATTACTAAGACACAGGGTGGATAAAATACATTGACTATGCCACTGTGAACAGATAGTTTATTAAAGAAAATTTAATATTACAGAAGAGAAAAGTGAGTAAGGTCAATGATATGCTTTCCCCTTGACCATAGCAAGGAAGAAAGATAATAAATCATCTTAAAACTTATTGATCTGGGAAATAACAAAACTGTAAACTTGTCAGTTTGACAAGTAATCTCTCATAGTAATACATCACAATAGAAATGGATACGAGACATAAAAGGATACAACAATAAAATATTCAGTTATAAAGAATTAGATAGCCACTTACCTGTATGGCATATCTGCAGTTTTAAGCATATATGCCCATGTGGGCTTTAGGCTTTAGTGGAAAGTATATGAAGAACCAAAGAAGTAATTCAGATACATTAACTTCAAATAAGAAAACAAAATTTGATATGGTTCATACTAACCATCCATCTCAGATCTGGAGCTGGTATGATCCTCTTTAGGGCATAATGAAGGAATCTGAAAAATTTTATATTTTCTGTGTGGTGTGCAATAGCTAACAGAGACTGCTGCTGCTCAATAATTGTTAAAATAACAAAAACAGCAGCTGTAGTGGTTGTGGGTGTAAGACTTTGTCAGCAATCTCTACTGAGGCAGAAGCAACCTTAAAAAGAAAGAGAGTTGCTCACTAACAAGAGAAAAATATTAGCAGCTGTTTTCTTTGAGCCCTTTTCTTTGTTTGTTCCTCATTTGTGTTCAGAAAATACCTTGTTGCAATACCTTCCGATACCTTGTTCATTAACTATTGGCAGCTTATTGTTGTTGGTCTTACTATTGTGGCTGACAAATAAACAATGATCAGATCCAATTTGACTTTTTATTTGGTGCTTTAGAAAATGTCCTGGACTTATTTAGAGCCAATCCATTTTGATAGAGATCCTAAAATTGACATGATTCAAAACCGATTTTTTAAAAATACTTCCCATTGACTGCAACTGGAAATTTAAACATGTTTGCAACTTTGTTGACATCTGAATTGGATACAATTTGTATCCAAATATTGGTTCAGTGGCTTATGGAAAGAACTATGTGGTCCAGCCTAGCAAGGTTTAGATGGACAAGAAGAAACTAGGTTGGGAAAAGATCACTCCTCACCTCCCATCAACCTGACACAAAGCCTAGCAGGTTTACATGTGCAGCAATAGGAAAGAGTATTTGGAATGGCATTACTAGGGTTGGTGTCACCTGGTGTGGTAACTCATGGTGTCACCCTCCCCCACATTGACATCCTCCCGTACCACACCATACGGAATCCTTAGTGATTTTTTTTGTACTACTGTTACTCATAAATTGCAATTTCTATATATCACTGAATGTATTGGCAGTCGTTGTGGCATAACAGCTAACAAAATTAAAATTACACCTTTAAATTACAATATCATATGCACAGCCAAAATCTATTTACATGTATATAGTATCATGTGGTTAAAGTTTAAATTTTGTAAGATGCAGTGTTTTTAAAGAATATTTTAAAAGGATTTCTTTAAAAAATTAATTTAAAATTTTATAAACAAAATAAACAATGAAGTGAGACACAGCAACAAGTGCCAACTAGAACAATCTCAGTCAAGTTGACTACCTCACTCTCTAGTTTGCCCTCATGTTAATTTCATTACATTTGTTTCTACACAGTAGCCCTAAATCAAATCAAATGTTGGAAAAGCTTATATCTAGATTCAGCCAAGAAATCATATCTGGCATTGTATTATGACATTCCAAGAATTCCTGATTTCCATGAGCTATTCATACTGTCATTACTAATTTCCCATCATGTGGACATAATGGGATGGACAGCATAAGGACTGACACAGTCTCCATTGAATCAGTGCTCTTGACCAGAGAAGTACCCTTAAGTCAATTTCTGTAAATGAAAGTGGCACAAAGGAAGCCAAATACAAGAATTACTTAGAGGATTCATGCAGGGGAAAAGAGAGGGAGCTAATCATCACCATTGAATCCAATTAGTGTAGGTTTCTACCCTTTCTCTGTCTTGGAACATTTGTTGGGAGCCAAAACTGGCAGTTAATTGGATACAACAATCACCTTTCAACTTGTGGAAATGGGGATTAAAGGTGTATTTGAGAGAGTGGTTGGAATATTCTGTTGAATAATTCAGTGAATAAAGTCTACTTTAGGAGATCAACAAAACTTGATTTGCGGAAGACAGGACAGAATTGAGGGATCAGAAATTACAAAAATGGCTTTGAAGAAAAGTCAGACGTGAATACAGAAAGATACTGTCTGGTTAGTAGAAATGGGATAATGATTCACTGCTACTTTATTTCTGCAATTTCTGTTTCTTCTGGTTAATGCCATTTATTCTTTTATTTCTTTTCTCTCTTTACAGTTTTTTTTTAGCACTCCTCTGGCCACTTAGTTTTGCCTGTCTTGTTGATGCCTTCAGTGTTTTTTAACCATATTGAACAGCATGGATGAGGCTGATTTCACAGAATCGAATAAATCATTTAACACCTAAGGAGTATCATGTGACATATAACCCATGAATTACAGGGACCCCTGAGTTATAGTGATCTGTGGTACAACAGCTACACTGGCTGCAGTCTGTTTCTGGTCACAATTCAAATTGCTGGTTAAGACCTCTAAAGTCCTGTACCATTTAGATCCAGACTATCTGTTTGGAATCCATTTGGTAGTCCTAGCTAGATTAGACCCACTGAATCCTTTGTTACATGGTGAGTCAACAGGCAAGTATATCTCATTAATTCAATTAGTATATTATACATTATACTCTCTGTTGGCGACTCCTTGTCGTGGGGGAGAGGCTTGTGTACCCTAATGAAGTTGTGAGCTATGCTGGTGGTGGCATACTAGCTACCAGCAGGGCCTCCCATGCCAGACAGGTCACAACCGAAAGGTCTGACCACGAGTGTCAAAGGGCAGGATGGGCTCTTTAGCCTTATGGCAACCATCCTAGGAGAAAGAAAACACCAATCCCAAACCTGGGTAGGCTCCACAGCTGGCTGGGCGAGAGAGAGAGCGAGCGGGGCGGGACCTTTGCCCCCCGGACCATCCCTCCTCCACCGCAAGTGGCGAGAGCACGTCGGGCGAGGCTTGAAAGCCAAGCCCCGGACCACCTGCCTTCCTCCACAGCTGGCTGGGTGAGAGAGAGAGCGAGCGGGGCGGGACCTTTGCCCCCCGGACCATCCCTCCTCCACCACAAGCGGCGAGAGTGCGTCGGGCGAGGCTTGAAAGCCAAGCCCCGGACCACCTGCCTTCCTCCACAGCTGGCTGGGCGAGAGAGAGAGAGAGCGGGGCGGGACCTTTGCCCTTACAGACCACCCCAATAACACCTACTGACGGCGGTGAGCGGCTTGAGGGCGGGGGAGAGGCCTCCATGGCCAAACCCCCAATGATGCTAATACATCCACCGACAGCGCAGAGTGACGTAAGGGAGGCGGCGTTAGCAGCGGTAGGAGGGAGTGCGGACGCCCGGGGCCAGTCAGGAGGCCTACCTACCAACTGCTCCTCCCAGAAAGCCCAGGTGGCAGCGGGAGAGCGCGGACGCTCAGGGCCATATAAAAGGACCCAAAGAACACCTGCCCCTTCTGAGTTATTGCTGCCCCCTTTATTAGCAATGTATCCTGTTTGGCTGTTATACCGATTTTGGGTAATTTTTGTTTCCTCTTATTCTCCTCTTTGTTACATTGTTATGCTCTGGAGGAGATGGGAAATCCCAATATGGAAGGAGAGGGAGGCCTATCTGGGGAGGGAGAGGATAACTTTCTTGATGCAAGCGGGGCTCCTATCCAAGTTGTGTGGGGCAAGGGGAAGTATGACGGTAGGAGAAAGGACTGGCGTTGCAGGGGAAGGCGAGATCGATGCTTAATATCTATCTCTCCTTCCAGTCCTTCTCCTAACCTAAAGGACCTGAGAGTCACTCCAGCCATACCACAACCCCTGTCTCTGCTCCTGTGCAATGCCAGGATAATAATTGTGACCTGGCTTGCATAACCGAGACCTGGCTTGGGCCTGAAGGGGATGCTGTGTGGGCTCAGGTCCTCCCTTCCGGGTACTCGGTGAAGGACCAGAGCAGGTTAGGTGGGCGGGGGGAGGGTGTTGCCTTGGTCCATAAAAACACCTTGTCTCTACACAGGAACCAAGTCCGTCTGACTAGCTATATCGAGTGTATTTACCTGACCCTGAAGGCTAGAGACAGTCTAGGGATTCTGTTGGTCTACCGGCCACCCCGTGCGCTAACAGACTCCCTTAACGAGCTGACACAGTTGGTCTCGGAGCTGGTGTTGGAGTCCCCCAGACTTTTAGTCCTGGGAGACTTCAACATCCCCTGCGCGGCCAACGCAGTTCTATCCGGTGCAGCTCGGGAATTCATGGAGACCATGAGCCATGGGCCATGGGCCTGTCTCAGCTAGTTATGGGCCCTACACATTTTGCAGGGAATACACTTGATTTGGTTTTCTGTACGGACATGGAAACTCCGTGGGCGGAAATTACCAATATTTCCGCCCTGTCATGGACGGATCATTTCCTGGTGGAGGCAAGCATCAAGGCATCAACCCAGATCCCCTCCGGGGGTGGCGGACCTATTAGAATGGTCCACCCTCGAAGGCTGATGGAACCAGATAGGTTCCAAGAAGCCCTAGAGGGATATATGGTTGGAAGTGACGACGACACTGTTGATGCCCTAGTTAACACCTGGGATACGGATCTCTCCAGGGCTATACACAGCATCACTCCCAAGCGCCCTCTCAGGCCTGCTTCCAAAAAGAAGCCCTGGTATACGGAAGATCTCCGGGCCAGGAAGCGGGTTCTGCGACGGCTAGAGCACGCCTGGCGGAAACACCAGCGTTTATCCGACAAGGCTCTCCTAGACCACCTTTTGGAGGACTATGGAGAGGCGATACTAGCAGCTAAGAATTCGTTCTATGCTGCTCGTGTCGCGTCCACGGAGTCGCGTCCAGCAGAGTTGTTCAGGGTAGTGAGGGGGCTAACTCAGCTCCCCCCTGCCCCAAACCAGATCCTTGAACCAACCAAGGCCTGCTGTGACCAATTTAACAACTTCTTCACGGATAAAATCTCTCGGATAAACGAAGGTCTGGACGCCAGGTTTGAAACAGAAACCAGAATAGAGGCATCCAGAGCTTCCGTGGACTCGGTTGTACTGGATCAGTTTGAGTCTGTCGGTACCGAGGATGTGGACAAGATCCTTAGAAGTGTTAGGAAGACAACCTGCTCTCTCGATCCCTGCCCCTCGTGGCTAGTGGCACAGGGGGGGACCGGTTGTAACTCAACTGTTACACCGGATTATTAATTCATCGCTGAGGGATGGGCAGTTTCCAGACATTCTTAAATTGGCCATAATAAGACCTATACTCAAAAAGCCCTCCCTCGACCCCCTGATTCACAACAATTATCGGCCAGTTTCGCTGCTGCCATTTTTGGGGAAGGTGATCGAGAGGGCGGTTGCAATCCAGCTTCAATCGATCTTGAATGAAACGGATTTTCTAGATCCATTTCAAACCGGCTTCCGGGCGGGCTACGGGGTTGAGACGGCCATGGTCGCCCTGGTCGATGATCTCCGTCTGGGCATCGACAGGGGTAGCGTGTCCCTGTTGGTGCTCTTGGACATCTCAGCGGCTTTTGATACCATAGACCATGGTATCCTTCTGGAACGACTAGCGGAGGTGGGGATCGGAGGCACTGCGCTCCAGTGGTTCCAGTCCTACCTCTCTGGGAGGTTCCAGATGGTGCAGCTGGGGGATGTGTGCTCCGATAAGAGGGCCCTCACCTCTGGGGTCCCTCAAGGAGCCATTCTGTCCCCCATGCTCTTTAACATTTACATGAAACCGCTGGGAGAGATCATCCGGAGACATGGGGCGCGGGGTTATCAGTACGCTGATGACACCCAAATAGTCTTCTCTATGTCTCTGACTGATGCAGTGACCAGGGATGGCGTCGCTCCTCTCGTGGCCTGTCTAAAGTCGGTAATGGACTGGATGAGGGAAAACAGATTCAGCCTGAATCCAGAGAAAATGGAAGTACTCATGATAGGTTCCCCAGGTCCAGACATGGAGGCGGTTCCACCTGTCCTCGACGGGGTCACGCTTCCCGTCAAGGACACTGTACGCAGTCTGGGGGTGCTCCTTGACTCGTCGCTCCACCTAACATCTCAGGTGGATGCAACAGTCAGGAGCACTTGTTATCAGCTTCGGCTGATACGCCAGCTGCGTCCCTATCTGGACCGGGGGGACCTTGAAATTGTAGTACATGCTCTGGTAACCTCTTGGTTGGATTTCTGTAATGCACTCTACATGGGGCAGCCTTTGTATCACACTCGGAAGCTGCACTTAGTGCAAAATATGGCAGCACGGGTGGTCACTGGTGCTCCCAGGGCCTCCCATATAACACCTATTCTAAAAGACCTTCATTGGCTGCCGATTTGCTTCCGGGCTCAGTACAAAGTGCTGGTCATTACCTATAAAGCCCTATATGGCTTGGGCCCAGGGTACCTGAAGGACCGTCTCTCCCCACATAATCCGCCCCGCACACTTAGGTCTACTGGACAACGTCTATTGAGAGTTCCGGAGGCTAGATTAGTAAGTACAACAAAGAGGGCGTTTTCCATCTCTGCCCCTCGCCTCTGGAACTCTCTGCCTGCAAAGCTCCGCTTGTCTCCTACCCTCATCCAATTTAAAAAGGATTTGAAGACCTACTTATTCAAGCAGGCATACTTTTGAATGGGCTTTTTGTAATCTGCCTGTCAGTTAGCCGCCTACTGCATCGCCATTGCACTTTGTATTGGGAATAATGTTTTTAAAAGTTTTATTGTATTTGCCCTGTTTTATTTTATATGTTTTTGGATGTTTTAATGTTTATACATGTTGTACACCGCCCTGATCTTTGGAAGGGCGGTATAGAAATAAATTTTATTATTATTATTATTATGGTGCTCGTCTAACCCTGTAAAGTAAACCATCTCAGAGAAGGAAACTCTAATCAAACCTATGACCTGAGGATCTTGCTGCCACCGTCCTTGCTTGCTTGGCCCAGCAGACGAACCTCTGGTTTAAAGGGTGAGGCCAGTTCTGTGCACGCTGCACTCTACCAGAAAAATCCATTGCACAGGCTCAAAGGATACATCCGATCCCCCCCCTCAAAAAATAAAAAGTCCTGTAGCGATAGGTGAGGGATGAAATGGCAGGTGAAAGATGCACTGGAAGCCCCAGACCCAACCCTGCATGCAGGCGGTTCAGGACTTTGGTCACTTGAGGCTGACCCAGAGATGAGAGTTTTGTTCGGCAGCATCCTGAATGACCAAGCAGCCTTTTTTAAGGAGAGCACTGCTTTCTCCATACGGAGAGGGGCCTAGAAAAGGTGTCCTAATGAAAGCTCATCTCCATCATGTAGTTGGCTAGCTGCAGCCAGCAGGCATCCTCTGATGCGGTCAAACAAAAAGATATAAAGTCACACACTGGCCTCCAAAGATGCAAAGAGACTGACACTTGCATGCTGGAACATCAGAACCATGCAAGAGTCTGCAGACAGTGGACATCCTGAGTGTTGTTCTGCTCTAATAGCCCATGAACTATCACGACTTAATATTGACATTGCTGCTATTAGTGAAGTTCATTTCCATGAGGAAGGTAGCCTTAAAAAACATGGTGCTGGCTATACATTCTACTGGTCTGGCACACCAAAAACTGAAAAACATCTTTCAGGAGTAGGCTTTATGATTAAAAACTCCATTGCCTCCAAACTCTAAACCCTGCCAACAGGTCACTCTGATCGCATTATCTCTTAACGCCTCCCACATGCTGTTCTCTTCAGTATATACACCCCAACTGTGCAAGCCGACCCTATGGAGAAAGACAAATTCTACTCAGACCTATGCCACCTCGTACAAAGTGTCCCTGCAGAAGATAAAATCATTATCCTTGGTGACTTCAATGCCAGAGTAGGAAAGAACTTTGAAGCCTGGAAAGGTGTTCTAGGCAAGCATGTTGTTGGAAACTAATGATAATGGACGCTTCCTGCTAGAGTTTTGTGCAAAACAGCAGCTGACTGTTACAAACACTATCTTTCAGCAGAAAGATAGCTTGAAGAAAGCCTGGATGCATCCCCAGTCCAAACACTGGCACCTCATTAACTATGTTTGAGTACGCCAGAGAAAAATTCATGATGTCCATCATACTCGGGTGATGCCCAATGCAGAATGCCAAACAGTTCATCACCTCGTAAGATGCAAACTAAATCTTCATCTTAAGCTCAAACCTAAGAGGAATGGCATCTTAAAGAGGAGACTCCAAGTCAACAATCTTCAACAAGCTGCCATGAGAGACAACTTCTAGGCAAATCTGCAATCAAAATTTGTAGACCATCCTATAGATTCTCCTCCTATAGTGCTTTGGCAATATATCAAAAACAGTATCCTGCAGTCTGCGGAAAAATCCCTTGGGTTCTCCTGCAAGAAAAACCAAGATTGGTTTGATGAAAACCACCAAGAGATCCAAGAGCTGTTGCCAAAGAAGAGAATTGCTCATCAGGCACACCTTGCTCAGCCATCTTGCCATGTCAGAAAAGCAGGCTTCCGTCTTGCATGTAGTAAACTCCAAGACATTCAGAACAAGTGGTGGATCAATTTAGCAGAAAAGACACAACATTGTGCACATCTGGGAGATTCCAGAGGATTCTACAAAGCTCTTAAAGCAGTGTTTGGACCTACTTACCAGGTCCAAAGCTCCTTATATAGTACGGATGATCAAACACTAATCACAGACAAAGCTTCCATCCTGAATCGATAGGCTGAACACTTCCAAAATCTCTTCAGTGCCAACCGAGAAGTAGAAGGCTCAGCTATTCAACATATGATACAACAACCGATGAAAAATGAACTGGACGTGGCTCTTTGGAAGAAACCATTAAGGCCATACAACAGATGAAAAACGGCAAAGCAGCCGGGATTGATGTAATCCCACCTGAAGCTTGGAAACACGGAGGTCGTGTACTCCATGCTAAATTCCATGAGCTCCTTGTGAGTTGCTGGGAAAAAGGTGAACTGCCATCAGATCTCCGAGATGCAGTTATCATCACCCTGTATAAGAAAAAAGGAGCAAAATCTGATTGCTCAAACTATCGAGGTATAACACTACTCTCCATTGTTGGAAAAATCCTTGCAAGGATACTCCTGAACAGATTAGTTCCTGCTATTGCAGAAGAACTTCTCCTTGGAAGCCAATGTGGCTTCAGAGCTAATAGGAGCACTACATATATGGTATTTGCTCTTAGACAACTGCAAGAGAAATGTAGAGAGCAGAACAAAGGACTCTTTGTAACATTTGTCGACCTTACCAAAGCCTTCAACACTGTGAGTAGAAAAGGTCTGTGGCAGATCCTGGAACAAATAGGATGTCCTCCCAAATTCCTCAAAATCATTATCTTGTTTCATGAGGGCCAGCACTGTTAAGTCAGATATGGTGATGCTCTCTCAGAGCCCTTTCTAATAACTAATGGTGTGAAACAAGGTTGTCTTCTTGCTGCAACTCTATTTACAATATTCCTCAGCATGATAATCCAAAGGGCTACAGCAGATCTCAAAGAAGAAGATGGCATCTATATATGTTACTGTACTGATGGTAGCTTGTTTAACCTAAGCTATCTAAGGGCACACAGAAAGAGTCTAAACTATCTAGTCCATGAGCTGCTTTTCGCTAACGATGCTGCCCTTGTTGCCCATACAGAAGCGGCTCTGTGGTGCCTAACATCCTCCTTTGCAACAGCTGCAGAGCTGTTTGGGCTGGAAGTCAGCCTGAAGAAAACAAAAGTTCTCTACCAGCCTGCACCACAAGAAGAACGCTATCATCCCCACATCACCATAGGCAAATCTGTGCTTAAGTCCATTCGGCAGTTCACCTACCTGGGAAGAATCATCTCTTCAGATGCCAAGATTGACAAAGAGATCGACCACAGATTAGAAAAGGTATATATGTTAGGATTTGAGGCCTGAGTTTAAAATGTACAGCTGTGCAGAAAAGGTAAAATGGGAATTATGGGTAATCTATTGAATGCAGCTGGAGGCTTGAACAGCAAACAGTCTTCAAGGACAGTACAGTGGTCCCCCGGGTTACGAAGGTTACGAAGATTACCTTTCGTAACCCGGAAGCTTTCGTTTCCCGGGGGACCGCTAAATTCAACGGACCGCGCGGCCATTTAAAGGGGCCGTGCGGCTTTTTTCATTTCGTATCCCGGGGGATATTTCGTATCCCGGGGGATACGAAGCCGGTCCGCCGCCTTTCGGATCCCGGGGTTTTCGTAACCCGGGGGATTCGTAAGGCGGGGGACCACTGTATGTGCTTACTGGCATGTAGGCCTAATGTAAACATAATGAGTCTCTCTGACTGAGGGGACAAAAATGTAGGTGGCACAGGAAAAAAGTCACCGGAAGAGGCTGGGTATTGTGGCCGCATGGCATTAATCTATAAATAGCCTGCACACCGCAGTGTGGGTTTTGGGTAGTTGTTGAGGAGTTGATGGATGGATGGTTGGAGAGATCTGTTGGAAGAGTGTGTGTATATTTGTAAATACAGCAATTTAAGAATTAAAAACCTCTTGGAGAGAGTTTTGACTCCAGTCTGTTTTATCAACAACTGGGAGGAAGAATTCCTGATAAAGCCGAATAGCTCCAAGGTTGCCAGTAGTTCTGAAGGCACATCTGCTTGTTTACATCAACAATATAGTGCATTCGGAAGGCTTCACAAAAGGGTCTGGAGTAACAAACACCTGAGATGAAGCACAAAAATCAGTGTGTACAGAGCCATTGTACTGTCTATTCTCCTCTATGGGTCTGAAACATGGGTCGTCTATCTCCAACGATTCATCAAACACTTTTATCAGCGCTGTATATGCACAATCATAAATATATACTGGATTGACTATGTGACGAATGTTGCTGTCCTTGAGCAAGCAGGGATCACCAGCACTGATCACCAGCGATTGAGAACGCAGCTGCGCTGGGCAGGGCACGTTTCTGGGATGGAGGACCATCACCTCCCAAAAATAGTACTATACAGTGAACTTGCCATGGGTCAGTGTAAGAGAGGCGCCCCAAAGAAGAGATACAAGGACTCCCTGAAACAACATCTCAAGCTTGGCCAAGTTGATCACCAACAATGATCTGCCCTGGCCTCACATTGGGAGGCATGGAGATGCACTATCCACAATGCTGCAGCCTCTTTCGAGATCTCATGTCGAATGAGTCTCGAGGAGAAATGACAACGCAGAAAGAACCACAACTTGGAAACATCATCCAAGGAGACTTTCTGCTGTGCTTTCTGTAACCGGACTTGTTTATCTTGGATTGCCCTTTTTAGTTATCAGTGCACTTTTAGAAAACATGGGATGAGTCCTTCCTGAATCTTCGTTAGCAAAGAAAAGCCAGTGATATTATGCACAGAACTAACAATAAGGTTTAAACCATATCTCCTCATAGAAGCCTTCCTAGTTGCTGAGATCCTCAAGACTTGAGGCCCCTATCTCAGTCCCACATTTTCACAGATGTGGCAGAAGATATTGCCTGCTCAAATGCTGCAGCTAGGAATTCCTTCCCAGGAAGGTTAGAATTGTACTGTCTCTGTTGTACTGCTTCTAGGTGGATAGATTTTTTTAAAAAAAAATTCGAACAGGCTTTTGGAAATGCAAAGTTCTTAAAGAAAGAGCTTTTAAGAAAGTGTAATATTGTTTTACTTATACTTTGTTTTGTTTCTAAACTGCTTATATCATTTTATTAATACAGTATGTTTTGCATTGTTTTAACGTCATTAGTCATTTAATTATGTTCTAAGGTTGATCTTTTGCATGCTTATTGTATTTATTTTAATTTGTAATCTGTTCTGAGTTCTTGCTTTGGAACCAAAAAGCAGGATATTAGTAAAGTTAAGAGGAGATAGATCAAGGAGGAGGAGGAGGCAGTGACAATGGGCACTGATGCTCCTACCTGTTATTAGTTTCGATTTGTTGTACATTTGCCACAAAGGCAATACCGTGTTTCCCCCAAAATAAGACACTGTCTGATATTAATTTTTGCTCCCAAAGATGCACTAGGTCTTATTTTTAGGGGATGTCTTATTTTCCATGAAAAAGAATTCGCATTATTGAACAATAAAAATTAACATTTATTATATACTGTATATATATTTATATACAAAAACTTTGCTAGGTCTTACTTTCGGGGGAGACCTTATATGTAGCAATTCAGCAAAACCTCTACTAGGTCTTATTTTTTGGGGAGGTCTTATTTTCGGGGAAACAGGGTAGTGACAAAAAACAGCAAATGTTTGAGTCGCCGTGTGCCCATAGACTAAGCACTGAACTAAAAACTTCACCAGCTTTCTCCTAACTTCTTGCTGTGGAACACATCTCTCTCTCCCCCTCTGCCTTTATAAGGTTTTTAACAATACACTACAACTACAGAAATTAAGAAAACCAAGAGGAAGAAAAACATGACTTCCAATCTTCTTTTGAAGGTTATAATTACATAACCACCTCTCCCCCCCAATTTTTCTCTTTTTAACCAACAGCAAATACTCTTCTTTCAATAACTTGCTCTTTCTAATCACCAAAACCCTTTTCTTTTTTATTGCAAAAAATCAACAAGGGTCCAGTCTTTAGTAAATATCCTAAAAATCTCTAGTTATATCAAACAATATATCTGTTTCCAGTAAATTTATCAACTTCGTCCCCTCCTTGACATGAGTAATGTTGAATTCTACCTTCTATTTCTTACAATTTAATACTTCTTATATATTCTATCAATTTTTCTTACCTCCTTACACATGTCATTTTATAACATAATATCAATTACAGTTCCCTTTAACCCCACTATTCTTTAATCCACATACTTGTTGTAACCAAATTTTTTAACCTACCCTCAATATCAAATATATATGTTTTTCTCTAACATCATACATCAACAATACTTCATTTTGAAGAGGCTCTCTTTAAGATCTTAACATATTATAATTTGCCCATCCTTTAACCATATTTTCCATTAAAGTGCATATTATAGCCACAGTTCTTGAACCCTGTTTTCCTATCTCCCTTAAATTTCTTCCCACTTGATGACATTGTTTGTATGTTACAACTTTTATCAAGGCCACAATTATTGAAAAAAACAGGACATAGTATACAAAAGCTCCTATTTACCACAAAGGTATTGACCAACAGAAACAATTTTAGCTTCTCCACTCTCAGCATCATTATGGGAGAACATAGCATTCATCTTCTCCCAAACACCACCCAAACAATCAACTAGAATTTCAGTTTTAGAATCCATTAACTTATTGGCTTCACTCAATCATGTACGAGGGGGTATCATAAAATTTTAATGATCACCTTTTAAAAATTAACAGAAAGTTTGTTTTGATTTGTAGTTGCTAACTTATCTCTATGTAGTCACTATCTAGATTTATACATTTTTCCCAGGGTTTCTTGACCCTCCAAATACCTGATATTGTAGAAGACTGCAGATTGCACCTTACAAGGGGGTATCATAAAGTAATAATTGTCATCCGGAAGTTATTATGGCATATTGATGAAATTTTGTCAGTGTCATCATTGGTCCCTAAGTGCGTGTTGCCAAGAAAATCAGCTCATTGTGTCCTTTATTTTTGTGACTGGTTGTGCCAGAAGTGACTAAAGTGTAAAATCCTCATCAGGCGCAACCTGCAGGCTTCTGCAATGATGGTATTTGGAGGGTCAAGAAACGCTGGGCAAAATGTGTAAATCTGGATGGTGACTACATAGAGATAAGTTAACAACTACAAATCAAAACAAACTTTCTGTCAATTTTTTAAAAAGGTGATAATTAAAACTTTACGATACCCCCTTGTATAATCATATTTTTCACTAATGCAGGTTATGCCAACACATCAAACTTTTCTCAATTCCAAATTGTCCATTTTTTCTATCATCTTGACTCACATCTTCTGTCACTTCTTCTTTCAGCTCTTCCTTCTTTCCTAAAACCTCTTTCTTCACAGCCTTCATTTCCTTTCTTGAAGGTCTAATCTCCTCCAATATTTCATGTATAAATGCTTGTTGTTCTTCTGCAAAATTTGCCATTCTTCCAATAGTTATTTTATTCTAACAATCCATACAACAACAACTACAGAGTTAAAAATGAAGATAGTTCATACTTTCAGCAATGCTGTCTGTTCATATCTTTTCGAAGAAAACCTTCCTTTCCCGCAGGGGACAATCTCTTTTACTCTTTTTTACACTTGCTAGTTCCCAAAATATATTTTAAAAATCCATAACTTCCTTTATAACATCATTGTTCCCTTTATCTGTTGAAATCTTTGCTAAAGATTTCTTTATTATTAAGCTTTTTTCCATTAAATCAATATGTTGTCAATGGGCTTTATTTCCTCAGTCCTTAGTCAATGAAAGAAGGCAAAACTCGCCAAGGCATTCAGCATCCCCGTTGAAATGGAAGATCTCTTTTCAAATGTAAATTAAGTCCTTAGATAATTGAGCTGAAGAAGTGAAGTTTGTAGATCTTTTAAAGGTGCACTTTGATGGCTGAACTTGATGTTTTTCCTTGCACTTGTTTCAGACAATGATTCCTGCAGTCTCCTCATGAGCAGCAGTCATATTCTGGAGACTTTGTGGGCAATTTCCCATTTATCTCCTGACCCAGAGCAAATTTGATGCCAGCTAGAGCTCCCTTTTAGCTGGCAATTTCCCTGCCTGAGTTTAAAGGTCTGCAAAATAACTTCAATTCACCATGGTTCTCTCATCGGAAATCAGAATGCTACAATTTTTGGTGAAGCACAAGTATTGAAATGGGACTGCTTAATTCCTCATTCTCAGACTTTTTAAAAAAAACTTATGAAGACTGCCTATCTTGAAGGCTCATTTTCTTCTGTGAGGGCAAAAATATAGGCACAAGTATCTTTTCTCCACATTCAAGAAGACAACATATTGGATGGACATTTTGAATGGAAAAATGGTTGTATGAAAGGCATAGGAAAATGCTCACTTCTCAAGTTCTCATAGTAGACTCACTTTGTTAAGTGAGGAGGAAAGGAAGACATAATAAGCAATGTATATTTGTCCAGAAGAAAACTGTTATTCTGATTCAAACAGAAGTGCTCATAATTTTGGTCCAATTAAAAAAACACCTGTGTATGGCATTAAAGTCAGTATGAGGCTGACATATCTAACTAGGGTGAACAAGATGGAAGAAAATTTGAATGCACAGAGAAAATGAGCAATAAATGGCTATATTACTTTTGCAGCTTCTGTACATTTTTAATTATCGGGCATAGCTCTTCTTCATCACTTAGATCTCATAATGTAAAACATGCATCCTTTTTGAAGAGTGGGGAAGGGAGGGGGAGCTTACAACCAATACACATGACTGCAACAAAGCAAATCTAAAGACAACAGCATATAACTGAAAGATGCTTCTGAGGCTCTGCCCTAAATCAAAGAATTGATTTCAAGATTATCTAGATGGATAATTAATTGTACCATAAATTTATTGAAGGGGAATTGATTTGGGGGTGCTTTGGATGCACAGTAAATGGCGGCGGGGGGGGGGGGGGCTACACTGAAGGATAATTGATCTGAAGGATTGTAATTGAATGGTAAATTAACTGGAGGAGAATGACTTGATTGGGGAGAGTGAACTGGTGGGAAATCATGGTTTGCCTTTTGAGAAGTGGGTTACACTAATAAATGTGAGGTCGATTGAGTGTTTGCGGTTTATTTGGACTCAAATGCCAACTGTCTCCTGGTGAGCTGTTTAAGGAGTAGGTGAATGTGTTCATTTTCAGTCACATCCTTATTATTACACTGATCAGTTTGTGTCATCTCATTTCTGCATCAGACTGCAGAAATACATAAAATAAAAAATAAAAGTCCAGATGTTTTTTTTTTCATATTTTCAAGTCTGTTTTCAAGAATTTGTTCTTCTAATGTACACATTTTCAAGTGATTATTTTCACTGAATAAAGTATTTCTGCACTCATTTCCCCCAGTGTACACTTTTTGCACACATTGTTTCAAATGCTGACAGTTTAGTGCATTTTTTCCAATATGCACAAATCTTGTGTTTAATACAATTTGAAATACACTTGGTTTTATATGTATATATTTATATAGATATATGTTATTTCCATATTTCATCATGTTTACTTATTCAAGGAAATTTCATTATATCATTATCACATTTAATTTTGTGATCTATATGAAAAACCTTTTTTTAAAAAAGGCAAAAGATGTGGATTTTGAATTTTTAATACATTTTGGGTCATATTGAAGTATAGGAAGTATACATTTATTCAGTTCACATTTCAATTGATTTTTGATTGTGGCATAGCAGCAGTGGATTATGTTAACAGGTTTGCAGTAGTCTGGTATCTTTATCCACCAGCAGACTATGTCCAACTTTGTCTCTTGATCTTGAACCAATCAAATTCCATCTACTGAGTCTTACCACATCAATCTGTGCTGATGGAAAAATCTTGAAGGTAGGGTTAAGGGTGACTTATAGAATCCCCACCTATTACAGGTATAAATCAGCATAGATAAGTATGTTAGTGCAACACTACTAAGGAACACATGAGAACATTTTACAGCCACTTTGCATAAGTGCAAAGATTTTGCAAGATGGAAGAGAAATTAGATACAAGGCCCTATTATCCACTCCTTATTCATCAACATCAAATGAAATTCACTCTGAATGACAAGGAGAGCTGAGTGGTCTCTTTTAAAGTGTTATGTAAAATATTACAACTTGTATTTACTAACAGCCAAGCAACCATAAAATCAACTGAAATGCAATCGAATGAGAGGAAGCATGGCTGTTTGCCAGATCTGTGATCCATTAACCTCTTTAGTTCATTGCTGGCAAGCAACAATAGCGTACAATCAAATTGCAGTATTTTAAAGACATGGCATTTTCTTTCCACTCTCATATCCACTATCCCATATTACAGCTGAAAATAAAACTTCCACAATTCAAGAAGTTGCAGATGAAACATACTGTATATATTTAAAATAATAATAATAATAATAATAATAATAATAATGGAGCCATGCTGATACTATAAAATAATCTATTTCACAATGAAATGTATGGGAAGAAGCATAACAGAAGGGGCATAAGTAACTCCAACATGTATGCATATTTATATTGTATATCAAGGATCTCCATATGGTTACAGTGATTCACACTGTCTCTTCAGAAACCCTCTTTAGGAGGAGGGTTGTTACTGTGCGACGAAAATAGCTCTGGCTTTTTCTCACAAGCAGCATTCCACAATTCACCTTCACATTATAGCAATTTCAAGTGGTTAACACACCACAGACTGCATGTGTGACCTGGGTTTGAAATAATTCAAATCTCAGTTTATCGCTACATGTGTTAGGTCTAAAAGGAAGAAAGAGGCACTCATAAGCTAGTGGGAAATATTGAACATTGAGCACACTGAATACTTTAAAAAGCTATCCAAATGTTTTTATAGCATATAAGTCATCCTACTTTAAAAAAGAACTGGTTCTTAAACCAGGGTTTTAAGAAAAGGGGTCTGGTTCTTAAAATGCAATGTTTCTCTTGAAAAGCTCAAAACCCAGTAATTGAATCAAAGCTGCTGGAGATCCCAACCCTACATCCTCTTCTTTGCCCTGCTAAAATGTTTATTCCAGCCTCTCTGAACCTGGGTGTTCTCCTCTTTCTTAGGCAGTATAACCAATTGGCAGGGATTACATGGTTGGTTCTTAAGCAGTATCTGGTTGTGCACCCAAGATTGAAAAGGACTGATCTTGGGATTCTTAATGACACGTAGATGCCTCTTATAAGGAACTTACAAGAAAGTGTTATGACCACTGGAACTCTTCCAGTTTTGTAGTGTGTGTGTGTGTTCCCTTCTATAGCCCTGAAGAGACTCAGAACTGTAAGCCTAAAAACAGCAGGTCACATACCTAGGGTATCTGAATAACAGATCAAATAGATCGTTTGGGAGCTGCAAAGGAGGAATTCACACTTCTAAGACAGAAAGGCCAAATGTTTTACAGCAGGATGGTTTGCACCCAAGTGGAGAAGACCCATTTACAATCCCATTCCCACCTTTGATACCTCTATCTTGAGTGATCTTTCCCCTTGATGATTTGGCCCTTTGATGTCTCTTTGCCTCACACTGCTTTTGCCCTATATAAAGACCCAAATTTCTTTTGTTTGCTGGGCCAGTTAGAATTCATAGTGACTCGACGTCACTTTGAATTCTGACTAGTTCCAACTCATTGCTGTCCCTCTCAATGCTTCCTAAAATGGCCAAGTCCAGTGCCAGACCATCCAATTGGAGTACTCGGAGTCACCACATCGATAGTAAGTATCACCATTGTGGAGCCTCTTGATCTCTTCCATCACTCAAACCCTTTATTCCTTAGCTCTTATGCAAGTGTGTGTGTGTATGGCACTGGTGTGTGTGTCTCTGAATTCCCTATTCCAGCACCACAGTATACAGGTGGGAACGATTCCAAAGGGACTGCTTTGTAACTCAGTCCATTAATTGAACTGATTAAAATTCCCCCAGTTCATAGTTACATGAGCCATCAGCTCACTGACTCTTCAGATGAAGGCTGTTTGGAATGTTCCTCTTAACACATCCCCTGAGAGTGGCTCGTAAACCTAGGTTTAGGGATCCCATATCTTCTATAATAGGCCTAAATGTGATTGTGAATCTTAAATAGAATATGTCTCTTCAGACAATGAACACTTAGTAAATTTACACTTTTGTAAACTTCATTGATTCAATATATCTACTCTAATTGGGACTATCAATAAGATTTGGGCAAGGTCTAGATGGTAATTCAGGCTTGCCATGAAAGGACTGGGAAATTTTCTACACCTAGAACTGGGAACTTTGTGTAACCCAAGAACTTCACAATGTCTTATGACCAAATTCACCAAAACATCAGATTTTGTTCATACAGTTCCTTGTGTGAAACAATTCCATGCAAACACGATACTTAGTTATATCATCTTCTACCGAAATGATGGATCCTTGGTTAAAAAAAATAATCAAGCAAACCTGTTTTTGAAATGTGAATAGCTATTTGACAAGTTTAATGATAATAATTGTTATGGCTACATCAAAACATTATATCAAGAATTATAAAATGTAATGAATGTAACTTTGTTCTTATAACAACATTTTCTATGTAGTACATGGATAATGTAAGCTGTTCACTGAAAGCTCAATTTGAAGAAATGTGACTTAAGCAATTTTTGGAGTGCATTCTAGTAAATATCCTGGATCTGCCAAGAAGGCAAAAGGATCTGCCAAGAACCTGGAGGAAATCTTAAGTACTGTTCTATGAACTCCTGGTAAAGCACTAGCAGATTTCTCACAGTATATCAGTACAATCAATGTATCTGAGGCTGTGCTGCATAATGAGAAACATAATGATAAGAAAGATTCAAACTGTAGCATATACATTTTGCTGGCTATATAAGGTCTTGAGAAAATATTTTTGCAAATGCTTGCACAGACAGCATAACTTTGTAAACTTCTCATCATTTTTTAATTTGGATTACTCCTATCTTGTTAGAAACAGCCATAACATGAGCAAAAGAAATTCACTGTTCCTGGAAGGGCGCCTCTGGTTACAATTCATGTGTTTTGAGTGATGTGTCTTTACTATATTGCCAAGTCAGTTGTGTAGGACAAATGGAAACAGTTCTCCACATTATAGTAGTAGTTCTGATAACACATACAAAAATGTACTAATAATCAACTGAAATAAATAACATTCCTTGATAAATAGTCTTATTTGTTTCATCTGTGTTCAACACTCCTCTTGCCAACATATCTGAAATTATGTCACTTACATAAACTAGGTCACAAGACAGTAAACTACACAAAGCCACACAGTATCCTTCCTTCATGGATGAGTTTTGAACCTGTGATTTTTCTTAAAATCTTCCCAAGCTTGACAAACACTACAACTCACTAGCATCTATCATGGACAAGAGTGCCAACATAAAGATGCTCTTAGCAAGCCAGAAGTTCCATTTAAACAAACGACACAGTAAATAAATTGGTCTGAAACAATAAAA
This sequence comes from Urosaurus nigricauda, assembly GCA_034509955.1. Lineage (NCBI taxonomy): Eukaryota > Metazoa > Chordata > Lepidosauria > Squamata > Phrynosomatidae > Urosaurus > Urosaurus nigricauda. Next base: position 279,033,035 of record JAOEGL010000001.1, read on the forward strand.
ACAATTGTTTTGAAGCAGTAAAAAAAATGGTTCTTGGGATTGTACGTAATTACAGGGAGGTTTCTTCTTCTTTGAAACTAAACAGGATAAAGCCAGGTTTTAGCTCATGAGAGCAAAGGACAACAGTTCCCTTGTACCAGTACTGAAAGCTCCAAGCTTGGTCAGGACCAGACAACTAGACCAGAATCCAAAGAGATACTTAGGGTTCACAGAAGAAACTTATACCTGTTAAATGACACGTGTAATTTATTGAATGAAAAAAACAACAACGATTTTCCATGCTTTATGTCAAATTGCTTTTGACCCCCTCCATTTTTCAAAATCATTCAATCATATAAAGGAGTGTTACTGTTCTAGAAAACAACAACAAAACAGTGCAGTATAATTCAAAACTAATATATGCACAAACTGGTCCTACTGAGTTCAGTGGGGTTTATTTTCTCATAAATGTGCTGAGACTGCAGATTTACGATACTTTAGACTCCTTGATCAGATTTCACAGCTCTTTGGGTCCTAGCCCTAATCTTTAAATACTCTTAGACCATATACTCAGTGGCATGCTACATGGATGGCTTGGTATAGGAAGCAGATCATGATGATTTACATTTTAAGATCTTCAGGTACAGAAAAATACCTTATGAATATTATGTCATATTGCTTAAGTAATATGTTTAGAGCTGTGGAAACTAGATGGCATATAAGTAAAGTACACTTTGAAACAAAGCTGTGTTAATCTATAAAATCAATGCATAAAGGGATTTTGTTATACCTTCAAGACTAACAGAAAGAAGCTGGTAGCAAGAGCTTTTGTAGACTTGAGTTTATTTTCTCAGATGCAGGGGGTAAAATAAAATTTCCTTAGTTTCTATTTGGTTAAACAGCTCAGGAAGTCTTTTGGTGTGACATTGTGGATTTTGTTCACTTGTAATTGTTTTAACTTGCATTTGGTTTAATCCTTTTTTAAGGGGGGAGTTGGGAATGGGATTGGATATTTTAATTGTGATTTTTTTAAAACTTCTCTTGTAACCCACCCCAATTGCCCATTCAGAGGGGTGGGCTAGAAATAAAAATTATTATTATTATTATTATTATTATTATTATTAATACAGTTATACAGTTGACAAGTTAAATGAGAGACAATTTGAATCAAACAGAGAAGGTGATTCTATTAGTACAGAGTATATGATATATGAGCAAATCCTACTAAATTAATCAACAATAGGTACAGATGATAATTTGGGGGGGAAATTGTAACTCATTGACCAATTTGATGTTAAAACTTATATTTCAACCTCCTGCCAACACATTGTAGCAAAACTTGCAAATTTTACATTTTGAACTGTCAGTCTGTTATTGACATTTGTGATTTCTACAAAGCATAGCATCAAAAACTTCTTAACTTCATTTTTTTATAAGGAGAAAAATCAATTCATGTTCTAGGAATTCAATAAACCAGACCTCAGTTTTATGACATTTTTTTCATCTTATCTTCTAACAGGCTATATTTCACAAGCTTATCCAAAACACCTGAGAGTTCTGAAAAGTTTATTTTGAATATAAAAAGAAAAAAAAGTCATTTTATAAAAGCATGGAGTTCTATGTTAGGTTATTTCTAAGGAAGTTGAAGTTCAATGAGGATGTTGAAAAATGTTTTGTTTTGTAGCTGGCCACTGAATAGCTGTATAAATATACCAATGGCCTATAGTATTTTTTCCAGCAAAATTCACATTGGGAATGACTGATTTTGAGTGAAGAAGAGGTCAGGTTGCTCCCCCAGCTGCTTTTTCTTGGGCCACAAGGGTTCAAAAGTGGATTAGGCCTTAGATAGTGTCAATAACATCACATCTTTCTGATGCTCTCGTATTTTTAATTTACTTCATTCTAAAAATACATAATTGAATGAAGACTAGAGCAAAACATTTCCAGTACAGAAAACATTGTGGGTTGGATCCAGATTTTATCATGTTTAGGGTACATCCACACTGAAATCAGTGGGACAAGCTCTACTAGCTGTACCATTTAAATTTGGCTTCAAATCTGGTTTATGTGCTGATGTGGCCCTATGATCTATTACCATTATTGAACCAGAAACAGAGAAATATGACTTCTTTGATATTCTCTGACCATTATTTTACTTACTTTTACTGTTCCCACTCATTCTAGGATCCCAGTCTGTGTAATAATGAAGACTCTGAGAAGAAGTCACATTCTATAACTAAAGAAATAGATATTGCACATAGAATCTGCTAAATTCCTATTGGATCACTGAATCTGCAAATTCTGGAATATTATCAGAGTACTCACTTCAGACTGAAGCAGAGCATATATGGAATACCTTTGCCAGCAGTCACTGCCAAAGGATTTAGTGGCAGAAAAACCTTAATAACGTTTGAATTGCTGCTCAGAAGACACAGAACAAATAAAGTATTAGATGACAGTTTTCTTTAACAAGCCTAAATAAAATAAATCAGAGAAATCAGGGAAATCGGAAGGGGGGGAGATTGTCAGATATGAAATATATGATATGTCTTTCCCCAGACTAGAGGAAAAAGACATATCATATATTTTTCAATGTGTCAAATCAGAATAGTTTGTAATTTGTTGTGATTAAGCAGTTTGAAATTTGATGGATTTGTAAGTCTCCCTCATGGACTGAGGGAAGAAGGAGGTACTTCCCCTCATTCTTTTGGATAGGCATCAGGCCCCGCCATTGGTAGGCCCCATCAACAAGACTGGAAATACAAAGTTTCTGGTTTTTAGGTCAATAGATGCTCTTTGCATAAACAGAATTTTGAGGCTTACAATTTTGGAAATTTTGCTTGTTTGCTACTTGACTCGATCAAAGGGGCACACCTGTGTTCCCTTCAAAATGTGTAATCAATAAATATTCAATAAACAGATGGGGAGGAGCTGTCTGCAAATCAGGAAGCACAAGTTCTTCTAGTTAACAGCAGTCAAGGAGGACCTTTCTCTTTACAATTATATGCACAAGATGACACATTAACATCGCCATCTGGCATTATTTATCCTCAATATTCCTGAGTCATTCTAAAAATAAATCAGTGTGTGGGATGAGCAACATTGTAGCTACAGACTTCTTCCTTGGCCTTTGCATGATTGTAGAACAAATTTAGGGAAACACGGGACTCCCTACATATGTTCTAATGAGTATATCCATATAGGGCACAGAAGATTGCCATCGTAATGGTTCTCTCCTATACATGTACTTTCATTTAGTTCTATATTCATACATGCTACTGTACTCAGAACCTGCAAAAGTTACTTTTTTGGATTATAGTATACTGAATCTCCCAGCCAGCAATGTGGGGTGAAATAACCCAGAAGCTGTTGTACACAAACTTAGCTTTCCCAAGGTTTGATCATATTTCCTTTACAGAAACGTATTAGTTCAAACCTCTATCTTGCCCTTATAATTTAGAAATAATATAAATAATATATTTTAGAAGTCTAAATGTTTCAGAAAATAGCTTGAATAACACATAGATTTGTCAATTAACCAATTGTGTTTAGATTTTCCTCCCTCCCTGGCAGCTTTAATTTATTCCGTATTTTTCACTGAAAGCTATTCCATCATCAGCCCTCATTTTATGCCCCAAAAGAGTTTAAGGATTTGTCCATAATATTCTGCAAGTGCAAAACAAGATCTTAAGCCCAACATTTAAAATTCTTGTTAACTCTATTAACTTTCTAATTTAGAACCCTGCAAAAGCTGTTTTCATTCAATTTATGGATAAAGAAAAATCCTTGGAATAATTTCCCACGGGGTGGGGAAGCATCGTAGGCAATGAAATCCAGTTGTTACATTGTCTTTATTATAACAAAAAAAGGTTAAGAGTTATCTACCATTTCATTAAATAAGCAAGCTAAAAATTAGTCATCAGAAACTTGGAGCTGTAAGAGGCTCTTGGTAATTTGTAACATAAAGAGGTCAAACTAAATGGGAACATTATTTTGTAACTCAAATATTCTGCTACCTTAGTTCTTTTTCTCATGTGTTTGCCTTGTAATCTAAAACAGAATGGTTAGATTCATAGTCTGCTTTAGGATCCTTGTTTGGATCTTTTAAAAAAGTAGAAAAAGTCTCAGTTAAAATAAGTTATCTGTTCTTCAAAATGAGTTGATGGAACAGGGAAAATTCATTTTTCTCCACTTGTTATTAAAATAATAAATATGTAAAGAGCTCCCCACCCTTTTAAACAATTCTAGTGCTGAAAACATCTGTATTAAGAAGGATAAAAAAAGCATCCTTATGGCCAAATATTAGATCAACTAATTTCCCCAAACAGAATGGAGTTTTGTTATAAAGTGAAAAATTGTTGTTGTTTTGCACCTTCAAATTATTTCTGACTTATGATGACCCTAAAGTGATCCTGTCATGGGGGTTTCTTGGCAGAATTTGTTCAGAGGGGGGTTGTCATTCCCTTCCCCTGAGGCTGAGAGTCTGTGATTTCTCCAAAGTCACCCAGTGGGTTTCAGTGGACAAGTGGTGATTTAAGGTCTCCCAGTGTTTTAATCAAACATTGAAACTACTATACCGTGCTCTCAAAATGAAAAATGTCATGTCTTTTTAGATGAAATGTTTTGATTGTAAGATAAAAATAGTTCCATGATTTCACTTTGTCTGGAAGAAACTAGCTGTTCAATGGGGGGAAAACATCATTCCTATATTCCAAAAGAATAGTGCCAGCCAAAAACATTTTTCTGCTTGAAGCAGAGCCCCAATGGTGTCAGTATTCTGCCAGAACTCTGAGTTTGCACAATGTCTACTGAATACATTAATAAATTGATGCTAACTTATCATCAATGACAGTGCTAGAGAAATTGGAAATAATGTCTTTGGATAGAGAGAAGATGATTTCTTCTAGTGGTCCAGATTCAGTGGTCCAGCATGAATGTGAAGAAACCCTCTTCTGCTTTGTGTTTGTATTTGTGTGTGTGCATGCGTGCACATGTGCATGTGAGGCTTAGGTCTGTGTTTCTATGTGCTTGTGTTAATGGATGGGATGCAGTACCTTGAAGTTCTATGTTATTACAATAGCTGATTTGTGAGCCTTAAAAATTATTCCCCCCCCCCCCCCGCCATATACATTGGCAAGTTTAATTTCAATAGGAACCTTAGAATACATATGGTCCATTAATACACATTATAACTATGTCTGGATATATTTCAAACAATATCTCAGTACTTTGTTGTTGTCGGTAGCTGCCTTCAAGTTGACCCCAACTCATGGAGATCCTGAGAATGATCTCCAGGATCCCTATGCTCTACCTTCCTACTCATATCCTGCAGGCTCAGGCCCATGGTCTCCCTGACTGAGTTTATCCATCTGGCATGTGGTATCCTTTCTTTCTACATCCCTTCACCTTCCCCAGCATCGTCTTTTCTAATGTCGTTTTTTTCTCATGATGTGGTTGAAGTACCAAAGTCTCAATTTAGTTATCTTGGCTTCCTGGGAAAGTTCTGGCTTGATATGTTCAAGGACCCATTATCTGTCTTTTTTAGTTGTCCATTGTATCCTTAGCACTCTTCTCCAGCATCACATCTCAAATGCATTAATTTTCTCCCTTTCTGCTTTCTTCATGGCCCAGCTCTCACATCTCTGCATGATAATGGGGAGTGCAATGACTTGAACAATTCTAACTTAAGTGTTCAGCTGTATATCTTTACACTTTAGAATTTTGTCTAGTCTTTCATAGCTGCCTTTCCCATTCCTAATCTTCTGATTTCTTGACTACAGTCTCTGTTCTGATCAATGTTTCATCAAAGGTATGAGAAATCTTTATTTTGATTTCCTCATTATCTAGGTTACATAAATCCTCTGTGGACATTTTTTTTTTCATTACGTTTAACATTAGGCCTGCCTTTGCACTTTATTCTTTGACGTTCTTTAGTGATCGTTCCAAGTCTGTGATGTTTTCTGCTATTAGTAGCATGGTGTCATCTGCATAACTTAAATTATTGGTATTCTTTTCTCTGATCTTCACTGCTCCTTCTTCTGTGTTCTGTGTATTTTACTTTAGTTTTTTTTTGTGGAGCTTTCAGGCTATGTGGCCATGTTCTAGAAGAGTTCCTTTCTGACATTTCACCAGCATCTGTAACTGGCATATTCAGAGAATTTTTCTCTGAAGATGCCAGCCACAGATGCTGGTGAAACGCCAGAAAGGAACTCTTCTAGAACATGACCATATAGCCCGAAAGCTCCACAAAAAACTTGACTTGTTTCTTTAACAGAAGCTGAAACTGCAGAAATGTTCTGTGTGAATTTTTCCTTCTTCATATGATGTAACTTTCCTGCTTAATGATAAAAAAAGTTCTTATTACAGATTCTTAGTGAGCTGTCACTGGTGCTTAACCTCTAAGATATGCAAAGTGTACTTCTGCAGCTAGACGGTAAGGCACTAGTTCACTTCAGTTTTACACTTTACTCCACCTCCCAATGGAAAGGGGAGGTTAAGCAAATCCTGGTGAGTATCTGTGCCTGCTCACCTTCATCCTAAAATGAAGGGTTGCTGGCAGTGACCAAGGTTTCTGATTACCTTGGGAACATGAACTAGGGGAACCCAGCAGGAAGGTCCCTGTCCCCTTATTCAGGCAACAAGGGGAGGGAAGAACATATAGCTCTGGCAATCTGACAAGTTATTTGAGGTTCACATTTAAAAGATCTGTTCTGACAGACACAATTCCTTCTTGTGATACCATATTAACATTGAACAATACCATATTTTGTCTGCACCAGGTATAAACTTGAGAGATTTCTCTCTCCATGAAATATTTTTTGTGTTTTCAACATCTGAAGAGTTTATTGCTGCCCTTTAGTTTCTTTCGACCTCTTTGCTTAAGCTTCTTATATTTCTGGCTGCCTGATTTGTATTTATAGACAGACATAGCAATATACATATATTATGCATGAGTGACAAATGCCCTTTAAATGCAGCTCTGTGTCTCTGCAGCTAATATCAGTTCTTCTGCCTCATACTATCATAGATGTTCTGGGATCTATGAACCTATCAGCAATACTAAGATCTTAGTCTCCTTTATCACGATGGTGCTGTTTTGTCCTTCTCTATGACCTTCTACTCAAAAACTCTCTCTGTGCATGCAAAATGTCTGCAGATCCTAAGGAATCCTGAGACTTGTCACTCTTGAGGAAGCACACAAAGTGACTTACCTCCCTGCTCTCAGATTTCAAGAACCACAACATCTCTCCTTACCCTCTTCTGATGTAGTAGGAGCAGAGGCAATTCTATGAAAGATTGCCTTCCCTTCTTAAAACATCTATGACTAAACTTGGAGGTGAGACCATAGACTTGCATGAGATTAGCCCAGGGCTACTGGCATGGACATCAGCATACAGCCCAAAATGTATAGAGCCTTTAACATAGGGATTACGAGTGGGTTTTTCTTTGTTTATGTTTTAAAGAGTCTGTAGTTTACTGTTTAGAATACTGTTTGTTTTGTTCTCACATTGTTTTGGATTGAGTCCAACAAATTTTGTTGGCTGTTACAGTGCACATTATAGTTACACAGGTTATACAATCCACAATTCAGACTCTGTTTTTTACCTTTATTATATTGGGCTTACAGCCCAAGTGACACAGCTTTTCCACTTCACCCCAGTCACTGGCAGCTGGTGGCTTCCATGTCATTGGAGCAGTGAAGCCATACAGGTTTTTACCTGAACTTTAAAGGAACTAATGAATATGTTGAATCCATTTTAGATAAAGATCCCAGCACATTAGATAGTGCCTCTAAAACTGAACCCTGAAGCAGATTCACTGCCCCACTGACATACAAGCCCTTAGCTGCCACTAGCCTTGCAAAAATGTCTTTTGTCCAAAGTGCTATTCATAGTATCAGTTGTCTTAAATCTGTAGTCCTCTTCTATACCAGAGCCTGGGGACATTACTGAAACTAAGACACTGAGATTAGTTTTATCTGAATAAAAAAAGTAGTAATTCATCATGTTGTTATTAACCACATGTTTAAATACTTAAAATGCCCAAAATTGGTTGATACCCCCCCACAAGAAAAACAATGAACCCAACAAGAAATACCTTGCTACTCCAAGTGCTGGTGTCATTGTCATTATAATGTCAATACAAATGACTTTTAAATTTGTTTTCTAAGAAATAATCACAGATAACAAATGCATTTTTAATAAATTTACTCTAAAGGTCTGCTCTGGACTAAATGGCATGTCCTTAGTGACCCTACATGACTCCTGCCTAATTATTGGTGTTATGACAGTCATCAGTGCTGCTAAGCTAGCTCTGCCCAACTAACTATTAGCAGCAGTCAGTTAAGAGAATGAGAAATGAATGCTGAATTGGGATGGGGTGGGGGTGGTAGTGACTCATATTTGACATATGAATATTTTTTTAAAGCCAAAATTGCATTATTTCCTATTGAATAACCCTGCTGTCATGCACATTTTTTCTTTCTTTCAGAAGCTGTTAGGACTACAATGCCTTTTTTGTTGTTGTTATGGTTGTAGAGTTTGAAAACAGTTTTTCCATTAAATACTGGATTACATATCATAAATATTTAAAATGAAGTATGCTCATATGAAGACCAACAAGAATGAAACCTTGCAATATGCATCTAGTTCTTTCTCTACCATGTACAAAGTGCTCAGATGCTCCATAAGCAGAGAGTCTGTGAACATTTAGACGCCAATGCCATAATCACAAAAAGTCAACATGGGTTTCAGAGAAACAAGTTATGCCAAACGAACCTGATCTCTTTTTTTGATAAAATTACCAGCTTGGTAGATGAAGGGAATGCTGTGGATATAGTATATCTTGATTTCAGCAAGGCCTTTGACAAGGTTCCCCATGACATTCTTGCAAACAAGATTGTAAAATGTGGGCTAGACAAGGTAACTGTTACATGGATTTTTAATTGGTTGACTGGCCGAACTCAAAGGGTGCTCAACAACGGCTCCTTTTCAACCTGGAAAGAAGTGACCAGTGGGGTCCCACAGGGTTCTGTTCTGGGACCAGTGCTATTCAACATCTTTATTAATGACTTGGATGACAGAATTGGGGGCATACTTATCAAATTTGCAGATGACACTAAACTAGGAGGAGTAGCCAATACTCCAGAAGACAGGGTCAAAATTCAAAATGACCTGAATAGACTAGAAAGCTGGGCCAATGCTAACAAAATGAAATTCAGTGCAGAGAAATGTAAGGTACTGCACTTAGGGCGCAATAATGAAATGCACAGATATAGGATGGGGGACATCTGGCTGATTGAAACTATGTGTGAAAGGGATCTAGGAGTCCAAGTAGACCATAAGTTGAACATGAGTCAACAGTGCAATGCAGCAGCTAAAAAAGCCAATGCTATTTTAAGCTGCATCAGTAGAAGTATAGCGTCTAGATCAAGGGAAGTAATAGTGCCACTCTATTCTGCTTTGGTCAGGCCCCACCTGGAATACTGTGTCCAGTTCTGGGCACCACAATTCAAAAAAGATGTGGAGAAACTGGAGCGGGTCCAAAGGAGGGCAACTAAAATGGTGAAGGGTCTGGAAACCATGCCCTATGAGGAAAGACTTAGGGAGCTGGGGATGTTTAGCCTGGAGAAGAGAAGGTTAAGAGGTGATATGATAGCCCTGTTCAAATATTTGATGGGATGTCATATTGAGGGAGCAAGCTTTTTTTCTGCTGCTGCAGAGACTAGAACGCAAAACAGTGGATGCAAGCTGCAGGAAAAAAGATTCCACCTCAACATTAGGAGGAACTTCCTGACAGTAAGGGCTGTTCGTCAGTGGAACACACTTCCTCGGAGTGTAGTGGAGTCTCCTTCCTTGGAAGTCTTTAAGCAGAGGCTGGATGGCCATCTGTCGGGGATGCTTTGACTGGGAGTTCCTGCATGGCAGGGGGTTGGACTGGATGGCCCTTGTGGTCTCTTCCAACTCTATGATTCTATGTTTCTATGATTCTATGAAAAAAGGGGGAGACAAATAATTAATAATTGCTCTTCCTCATTCCTGATTGTAATGAGAAAGAAATAAAAAAATATATTATTCTAAAATTACAGATTCAACTAAATAATCCTGCTAAGATTACTAAAGCCTATAATCACAGATTATTCTATTGTTAATCTATTGTTATATTATACTGATGGCCATCTGTTGGGGTGCTTTGATTCTGTGTTCCTGCAGGGGATTGGATTGGATGGCCTTTGAAGTCTTTTCCAACTCTATGGCCTGATACATACGGGCACTAAAGGGCTCAGTTGAAGTGCAAATAGAGTTAAGGAGGGCGCAGCGTTTGCACCCTCCCTAACCCTAGCGTGTATGGATGCCGCCATTTTAAAATGGTGGCATCCATTTGGGTGTGCCATTATGTTGTTTTGGCACTCACCTTTCTTGGAGGTTTTTAAGCAGAGGCTGGATGGCCATCTGTCGGGGATGCTTTGACTTGGAGTTCCTGCATGGCAGGGGGTTGGCCTGGATGGCCCTTGTCGTCTCTTCCAACTCTATGATTCTATGATTCTAAGATTCCATATTAAATTAAATGCCATGTGACCCCATTGCCATTTCTTTATTTAAACCTACTATTTTTGATATGGAGAGCTATTCAAATTTTAACAGCAACTTTTCTGTAGATGTAACAAGTTACTTGTAATCATTCATCATATCAATATCAATAACTGGGAAGAAATATTATCCATATTTCAATTAGATACTACTCCACTTGTAGAAAACTTGTAGAGAACTTTCTGAATGAATTCCAGAAGAGAAGTTATTTCTAATAGTTTTCATTTACTATGGGGTTTTGGTGTGGATATATCAGGGATATGGATATATCTGAGATATTCATTCCAAACTATATACTTGACTGTGTGTCAATATTCCTGTATTATTATTATTATTAATATTATTATTAGTATTATTATTAGGCTTTATTAGGATTGGAGGGAGGGCCATGCTGCTTACACTGGATAGGCCTGATGGTGTTGGGCCTGCCTTTACACTCCCTCGGAGGCCAGACAATGGCAGATGGCATTGGGGGAAGGCCTTCTTAATGTTGTGAAGTTGCTCTGAGTCCCAGTTCTGGGAATGCTTCCCTGAACAAAGTGGTCTTTAACTCAATTTTATTTTTATTTTTTATAATTTTTTTGTCAAATAAAGAAATAACATTAAAAAAACATTCTTGTGACAACTCAAAGTACATATAATCACGATTACTTTACACGTCTACTTATTTTCCAGTTATTTGTAATTTCTCTATCTATATAACTTCCTAACATCATCCCAGTAGATGGGCCCATGTATAATCAATCTATCTGGCTTCCCAATTCAAATCATAAACAGTATATTTTTATATTTGTATATAAGAAAATCTTACAAATTCTAAAACAATAATTCCAATCTAAACCTATAGATGCCTTTAAACATCATCAATATTCATATACAATAGTAGAAAAACAGGAGAGAAAATAAAAATAAAAATAAAGGCATCTTAGTGTCTTTACGCAATATGACTTCCTTGTCACCCCTCTTTACCTTCCTTAACTATTCCTACGCTGTTGATTTATTGAAACCATCTCTGTTTACAAGCTATAATGATAGGAGACCATTGATTTTCTATTGATTCTAGTCCCTTATTGTTCACGAGAGCCGTCAGTTTATCCATTTCAATCATCTCAATAATCTTTGTTAACCAATCATCTAAATTAGGAGCTTGACTGCTTTTCCAAATTTGCACTACTGTCAATCTCGCTGCAGTAATCATATATAACAATATATGCCAATATTTCTTTTCAATGTCAACCAGAATCTTGTTTAACATATTCAAGAGGTAAATTTCTGGTTTGAGTTCAAAATGTATTTGTAAGACAGTGTTTAAAAATCTGTGGACCTCTTTAACTGTGCACCGCCCTGATCTTCGGAAGGGCGGTATAAAAATAAAATTTATTATTATTATTATTATTATTTCCAAAATTTCTGTATTTTCTCACATTTCCACCATACATGAATCCATGAGCCTATAGCTGATTGGCACTTCCAACATTTGTTAGATGGTAATTTATAAATTCTTGCCATTTTATTTGGAGTAAGGTACCATCTGTGCTCCATTTTGAAAAAATTCTGTGCTTCATTTTGAAAAAAATCAAAGTGGTCTTTAACTCAATTTTCAAACTGGCTAGAGAAGTAATGAGCCGTGCTCGTAGGGGAAGGAGGTTCCAGGAGTGAGTGTACACTCAGCCCTCCAAATTGGTGGGGGTTTGGTTCCTGCCCCTCTGCAGATACAACATATTGTGTAATCGGAAGTCCATATACGTTTATGGATGGTGAATTGACAATGTCTGCATTGGTACAGCTGCAAACACACAACACATTGACCTATATGGTATAGAGCTAGCCACAGATGCTCCAGATCTCAGACAGCCTGCTGATATGATGGGCCCACTGTATTATCTAATTTCTCTGAAGATGCCAGCCAGAGATGCTGGCAAAACGTCAGAAAGGAACTGTTCTAGAACATGGCCACATAGCCCAAAAGCTCCACAAAAAATTATGGGTGCCGGCCATGAAAGCCGTCGACTCCAAACAAGTCAAGCATGAGTACATTTCAGCCCAACAACCAGTCAGAGAAAACCTTGAAAACAGTTGTGTACACACTTGCCCTAATCCTACTCATATTTAGGAAGGTGTTCTCTCATTGTCCATTGGTCCAGGAGCAAGACAGCTTTATATTCTCTGGCAGACCCGATGCCACGGAATCTTTAAGTGAATGTAGAACAAGAAGCAAGTATGTTTTGTAAGCCTTGTGGCAGTTACAGTAACAATCTGATTTATGTACAAGATGGATTGAGTAATATATCGTACACCATGAAGTTTCAATGGAGAATCTTCTATTGAAAATGAAACCCATGACAGAGTACAGTGAAGTCCTTTTCTTATCCAGATCAATGTCTTTTTGTGCTTGATTTAGAAAGAGATTCATGGAAAGTCATAATTATTTAAAGAAGGGAGCAGTGAAAGTGTTCCTTTGCCATCTCTATAAATCTTTACTTACATTTTACAGAGAACTCTGCTCTCTATGTCTGCTTTAGCAGTGTAATCGGAGTATATCATAATGCCATGAGTTGTCAGGGCTTTAGAACTCTTTATAATGCAAGATCACAAGTTGAGACATCTTCATATCCTACCTACTGCAAATAAATAGCATACAGCAGATTCACTGAAATCATGCCAAAAGTAGTTTCTTCCACACGTTAATGTATGGGAAATAACCTTATCTGTTAGGTTAGGTGAGTTAATGAGAAGAAGACAGATGAAATTTATAAATGAATAAGACTCCTGCAAGAGAGGAGCTATTTCAAGAGAAGGTAAAATATTAGAGAAATGGATCCAAAAAAGTAGAGATAAATGCTTTTCAGGAGAAGAAAATGTTTCTGCTGATGAAGCTCCCCAGGGAACTCAAGTACAGGAAATTGCCTGCTATAGCATCAGAAAATGTACTTTAACACTCCCTTGCTTTCCTCCCTTCTCAATTCTGGAAGCCAGCACGTGAAGCCAAAAAAAAAAAAAAAAAGTAAAGTCAAATATGCATAATTCTCATAAGGTTTGATCCAGCAATTGATTGTTAGTTAAGAATTCTGAAATGTGGCAGAGTTCTAATAACTGCAGCCTCAAAATTTTGTATTTTTATTCCTGAGTATTAGGACTACTATCTATGGCAGGAATAAGAATCACATGACCCTCTAGGTTTGTTGGACTGTAAATCCCATTAGCCCCAGGAAGTATAGCTAGTGCTGAGTAATGCTGGGAGTTTAAACCAATATCCCAAGCCTAAATCCAATTGCTAGAGCCAACTAGAGTAGACTTGTTTAATTATGGAACTTACTTAAGTGTAAGACTTACTAAGTCCCTGTTTATTAGAAAGGTTTACTGCAGCTGAGACTGAGTCTGCATTTACACTACAGAATTAATGAAATTTGATACTGCTTTAACTGCCATGGCTCAATGCTATGTTCTTTGTAGTTCTGTGACATATTTAGCTTTTTTTCTGTCAGAGAGTTTTGGTGCCACAACAAACTACAAATCCAAGGATTCCATAGGATGGAGTCATGATGACAGTTAATGCAATGTCAAACTTCATTAATTCTGCAATGTGGCAGCAGTCTAAGAGCTGGCTTTTGGCCTAAGTCAGTACAGTTGTTTCAACAGTGATTCCTGTCTTCAAAGAGTTCAATTTCCCAAATGACAATCATCCAAATAATTTCAGAAACATAAATAGTAGAATAAGTCAGACTGAAAAAGAAGTACATAGCAAATTTGAATTTCAGATTTACTATGACAGAACCCATAAAGTTTGAAAAATGAATAACTGTCAAGTTATTCATTTATTTTATCAAAATGTTGTTGCTCACAAGGCTCCCAGTTTGGCTCAGAAACATTATTAAAGCAATATGCAATTGAAAAAGCAATCACAGTACAGACAAACCTATCCAATGTTCAATGATTTTTATTTTAAAAAACCCTTCTGTTCTAATTGGGCATGGTTGCTAAGTGTTGGCATGATTTGATGACTACACGTGTACGGATTTATAGGATGTTTAACTAAAAGTTGTGGTGTACTGCGGCGGTAAATGAAATATTCAGATGAGGAAATGGTATACACACACACACACACACACACACACAAACAAAACAAAGGGTTCTTTTTTCTAAATTCAATTATATACAGTCAGCTCTTCTTATCCATTGATTTTTTTTATCCATGGATTGAAGCATCCACGGATTGAAAATATTCAAAAAAGTATAAATTCCCAATAACAAACCTTGACATTCCATTTTATATAAGGGACACCATTTTGCTCTGCCATTATATTTAATGGGACATGAGGATCCACAGATTTTGTTATCCACGGGGGATCCCAGTGGATAACAAACCAAACCCCAGTGGATGACCAAGTCCCACTGTACTACCAAAATGGTAGAAAACTGGAGTCTGGTGGAACCTTTAGGGCTAATCATTTTATTTCAGCACAAGCTTTAATGGGCTGCAGTTGGCTTTTAGTTGTCTTAAAGATGTCACATGATCCTTCCTTCATTTCCCTTTTACACTGAAACAGAGTAACATGTCTGTCTCTTTGAAAATTGCAGAAATAAAAATAGAACTACAGTCAGAACTCTGTATCCAATTATTTTTTTTAATCCACAGATTTCCACAGCTTGAAAATATTTTATATTTGCAAAATTAAGGTCTCCTTTTTGGAATATATATGTTTATATTCCAAAAAGCAAACCTTAATTTTGCAATTTTGTTATCCATTAATTTAATGGGATTTGAACATCCACAGATTTTTGTATCCATGGAGAGTTCTGGAACCAAAATCAAAACCCAACAAATACCAAGGGCACACTATACTACAGGAATGTTCAAGTGATACTAGCAATTAATTGGTTAAATTTATACAACAGATTGGATATAATTAAGGAAATGATCAAGGGATACTGAATAATATGTACAGTTTTGGAGAGAGGTTAATATTAAAGAGAGGTTAATACTAAATAAGGAAGGCATAGCAGGGTGTTGGGAGCTAAGCATAGGGATCTAATTTGTTGGGCATAGATGAAAGTAAGGCAGATAATTTAATAATTATAATTTATTAATACATTAATAGATAATTTAAATAGCTATTATTTACCTGTGATTTAAATGGAATTTACTTTAGAGATGTCATATATAAGGTATCAGACAGAAGACTGCATTGCATGTAAAAATTTCCTGTTCCTAACAGAGAGAGTGTGTTTATTAATTTCTCACTTTGTTATTATGTGATATCAAGTATTCTTCAACTTATTGGTCCAATGAATAAGAGATCTCCAATAGGCCCAGTCATCAACTGCCCTGCTAAGGTGTTGCAGACCAAGAGGCAAAGCAGACTGGTGGCTGATCAGCCAGGGACCTTTGTGACTGGAGTGCTGCTGTGATCCCAAATGAGCCACTGGCAAGAGCAGGTTTTTTACCACTTCTTTTACTAGTGGCTTTGGGCCACCTTAGATGACCTTGGCATGGCTTCTGGCCACTCCAGGGGCATGCATCATCTGTACACCATGCTGCTGAAGCAGCAAAGAGCTGCTCCTGTTGGCCCATCTATTTCAGACCCTTGGCTTCCATGACTGAATCAATCCTGATGTAATGCAGTGTTCCTCTTTTCCTACTGCGTTCCTCTTTACTAAGCATTGTCTTTTCCATTGAGTCATGTGTCTCATGGTATGTTAACAGCAAAACAGTCTCAAGGGCTGTACAGACCACCCCTTTCCTGGCTGGATCAGGGCCGCGGCAACCTCATGCTATGACCATGATCTGGATTTTGGAGGACACAAAAAGGAGCTGTAAAAAGCTTTGCTGTCTCCAAAGGGAACCATAACTCTGGTGGCGTGGCTGTATGGCACCCCTTTAGTGCTGTGTCATCTGGACACAGTGCCAGAGGTGCACCATGATGCCGCACACCATCTGGAGCGGCGCGTGGCATCATGGTACCCTGGGGCAGACTCAGGGCATGTGTTGTTAGGATGCTGCACCCTGATGCTACCCACAGGCCAGCTTTTCAGGCATCTCTGAGTAGGGCCCCAGTTTAGTAATCTTCATTGCTAGAGACAGTTCAGGCAGATTTGCTCTTGGACATGTTTATTTGTCTTAATGATAGTCCATGGTGTCCATAGGTCTCTTCTCCACCACATTTCCCTGCCAGCTTTCTTCACTGTCCAGCTTTCACAATCATTTATATAAATAACAAACAGTATGTGAATGATTCTCACTGGCATTCAATGATATATTTTTACATTTGAGCATCTTATCTCATTCCTATATAGGGGCTTTCTAGACTGGCAAAAAAAAAAGTGTGTTCATGGCTGCATGAAACTCTAGCCTTTAGATGAGAAAAAGGGAAAGTGTGCCATGAAAACGCTTTTTTTGCGTTTTAGAGGAGAAGAAGCGCCTTTAAAAAGGTGCTGGTTTTCCCAGCTTCTTTTTTAAAAACTGAGGAACATCGCAGCATCTAAAGGCTGTGGTGCAGCTGCTAAGCATTAAGGAAAAGGCAACTTCATGTCACACTTTCCTGACAATCTAGAAAGCCCCATAGTTGCTCATACAAGTCAGTCTTCTGATTTTTTGACTACCATCTCCATTTGGTTATATAAATCACCTATAGTTATAAAGTTATCACTGATTTCTTGACTACCATCTTCATTTCATTATAGAAAGCACCTGCAGTCATTATATTTGTCTTCTCAATATTCGGTCTTTTTTTGCACTTTGTTCAGTAATTTTCACCAGTAGTTTTTTTAAGTCTTTGCTATTTTCTGCAAGCAATATGCTGCTACTGTTAGAACAGAACACGGATAAACAGAATGGTTCCCAATTGCCAAAGGGGTAAGGAAGGCTGCATCCTTTCAACCTAACTGTTAACTTATGTGCAGAAAATATTATACGATGAGCAGGCTTGGACAAAAAAAAAGAAGGAATGAAAACAGCAGGGAGGAACATCATCAGTCTAAGATATGCAGACAACACCATACTACTAGCAGAAAACATTACTGACCTAGAGCAACTAGGAATAAAAGTCAAGGAATAGTGACAGTTACTACTGAATATAAAGAAAACTACTGAATATAAAGAAAACAAAAATAATGATCACAAAGGATCTACATAAATTCAATCTAGACAATGAGAATATAGAAATAGTAAAAGAGTTCCCATACCTTGATCAAACATTGATCAGAATAGGGACTGCAGTCAAGAAATCAGAAGAATAGGAATAGGGAGGACAGCAATGAAAGAACTTGAAACGATGCTAAAGAACAAAAATATACAATCAAGCACAAAGGTTAGAATCTTACAAGCCATTTATTACCTATTTCCATGTATGGATATGAGAACTCGACAATTAAGAGAGCAGATAAAAAGAAAACCAATTCTAAAAACCAAAAAAAGAGGATCCCAACAATTATCATCCAGTTAGTCTGACATCAATTCCAGGAAAGGTTCTAGAGCAGATCATTAAGCAGAGAGTCTGTGAACACTTAGAGGCCAATGCCATAATCACAAAAAGCCAACATGGGTTTCAGAGAAGCAAGTCATGCCAAACGAACCTGATCTCTTTTTTTGATAAAATTACCAGCTTGGTAGATGAAGGGAATGCTGTGGATATAGTATACCTCGATTTCAGTAAGGCCTTTGACAAGGTTCCCCATGACATTCTTGCAAACAAGCTTGCAAAATGTGGGATAGACAAGTTAACTGTTACATGGATTTTTAATTGGTTGACTGGCCGAACTCAAAGGGTGCTCAACAATGGCTCCTTTTCATCCTGGAGAGAAGTGACCAGTGGGGTCCCACAGGGCTCTGTCCTGGGCCCAGTGCTATTCAACATCTTTATTAATGATTTGGATGACAGAATTGGGGGCATACTTATCAAATTTGCAGATGACACTAAACTGGGAGGAGTAGCTAATACCCCAGAGGACAGGATCAAAATTCAAAATGACCTGAATAGACTAGAAAGCTGGGCCAGTGCTAACAAAATGAAATTCAATGCAGAGAAATGTAAGGTTTTGCACTTAGGGCGGAAAAATGAAATGCACAGATATAGGATGGGGGACACCTGGCTGAATGAGACCACATGTGAAAGGGATCTAGGAGTCCAAGTAGACCATAAGCTGAACTTGAGTCAACAGTGTGATGCGGCAGCTAAAAAAGCCAATGCAATTTTAGGCTGCATCAATAGAAGTATAGTTTCTAGATCAAGGGAAGTTATAGTGCCACTCTATTCTGCTTTGGTCAGGCCTCACCTGGAATACTGTGTCCAGTTCTGGGCACCACAATTCAAAAAAGATGTGGAGAAACTGGAGCATGTCCAAAGGAGGGCAACTAAGATGGTGAAGGGTCTGGAAACCTTGCCCTATGAAGAACGCCTTAGGGAGCTGGGGATGTTTAGCCTGGAGAAGAGAAGGTTAAGAGGTGATATGATAGCCCTGTTTAAATATTTGAAGGGATGTCATATTGAGGAGGGAGCAAGCTTTTTTTCTGCTGCTGCAGAGACTAGAACGCGGAACATTGGATGCAAACTGCAGGAAAAGAGATTCCACCTCAACATTAGGAGGAACTTCCTGACAGTAAGGGCTGTTCAACAGTGGAACACACTCCCTCGGAGTGTAGTGGAGTCTCCTTCCTTAGGGGTCTTTAAGCAGAGGCTGGATGGCCATCTGTCAGGGATGCTTTGACTTGGAGTTCCTGCATGGCAGGGGGTTGGACTGGATGGCCCTTGTGGTCTCTTCCAACTCTATGATTCTATGATTCATTTGCTATCTGGTGCTGGGGAAGAGTACTTGTGTGGTCAGCCCAAAGGACAAATAAGTGGGTCCTAGAACAGACCAAGCCTGAAATCTCATTGGAAGCCAAGGGCCCATTCCCACTTACAAAATAATCCACTTTGAAACTGGATTATTTTGAAATCAAATTCTCTCCGGGGCCATTTACTCCCCCGTTACTCCCCTTTGCCGTTCAAATTAAGGGGAGAAAAGGGGAAAATGGCCACAGAGAGAATGGATGGAGAAGGAGGAAAGGAAAGGGGAGAAAAACCTTCCCTCTTTTCTCCTCCCTCCCCCCTCCTCTCCCTCCACTGGCCTACTTGGCAGGGGGCTGGTGGTACAGCAGCAACAGCAGCCCTCTCCTCCAGTCTTCCTCCTCCTCCTCCTCCTCCTCCTCCTCCATGCCAGACCTTTCTCCACTGCCAGCCCAGCCTCCTTCTCCAGGAGTTAGTTCTCTGCCCTGGTAGGCCTCCTTAGAAGGAGGCCTACTGGGGCAGAAGGAGAGAGGCAGGCAGGCATGGAGGATGCAGGGCTGCAGGGCTGGAGGACTGGAGGACATGCTTCCATTTAGGAGAACCCAGGCATGCACACCATAGAGGCAGGGACGCACGTCCTCCAGTCCTGCCGCCCTGCTTCATCCATGCCTGCCTGCCTGCCTGCCTGCCTGCCTCTCTCCTGCCCAGGCCTCTTTCTAAGGAGACATACCGGGGCAGATAAATCGATTACCGGGGCAAATAAATCGATTCAGCCCAAAAAGGAGTGGTAAAAACCAGCTCCTTTTTGACACGGGTTAAATGGGGGAAAACCCCAACCCCCCTTGGCGAATCAATTTCAAATCCATTCGCCAATGGGAACTATAGTGGTTTAAACCGGATCATGCTTCCACATGATCCAATTTAAACCTCAGTGGGAATGGGCCCCAAGATGATTAAACTGATGCTATCATACTTTGGCCACATCATGAGAATGCACAACTCAATGGAAAAAGATAATAATGCTAGGAAAAGTGAAGGGAAGTAGAAAGAGAGGAAGACTTTATGCTGGATGTATGGATTATATTAAGAAGTCATGAGTAAGAATTTACACAAACTAAGCAGAATAGTGGAGGATAGGGAGTCTTGGAAATGTCTCAGCCACAGGATCACCATGGGTAGAGACTGACTTAAAGGACCTTAACAACAACAAAATAAAGTACCATCTGCTCATTTTACATGGTTGATGTTCCTTCCTTGAATTTTCATGCTTGTTTTTCCTCAGTCTAATCCTGCCTCCAGTACAATGTGTTTTGCATGTAAATTAAACAGGTATGTTGATAAAATACAGTGTAGTTTGACACACACACACCCTTGCCACCTGGATACCACTTTGCTATTCCATTTTTTTGCGTCCTGGTAGAGACTACTTGCATGTCATGGCACTCTCCTTTCTTTTAGAGTGAACCAGTAGTTTTTCACTACTTCAGCAATATCAGAGTGGGCAACTGAGAAATGACTTTATAAACTCAACTATACTGGAGCTGACAGTTACACACTTCTAATCCTCCCTGCTGTTAAAACATCATTTTTACAGTATGAAGTCTTGTATTTAGTGGCATATTGAAAAGTTCTTTTTTTTTAATAAACAGAGGAATAGACTTTTCAGAGGAAAAAAAATCCTGTTATTCATATTGACCTCTCTCTCTTCCCACGCCCTCTTTAACTGCAAATCAATGAAGAGGTGGATGCAAATGTGAAGGCTTTCTAAAATATTGGACAAAGAACATTCTGTGTATTATATATATGTTGATCAAAATGTTCTCAAATACATCTGGAAATTAATGAGAAAATGACACTTAGAAGGTGAGTGTCCTATACATAATACCTAAATTTATTTTCCATGTTAAGACATGATTAAAACTGTAGCTGCCTTTCTCAGGCAAACATCTAATCTATGCTTGGGATTTTTTAGAGGCACCATTTAATGTGCTTTTAATTGTTTAAAACTAATATTTTAAAGTTATTAATTTTTTCAATGCCCCCCCCCCCCAGTTTCTGTATTTCAGAATGTTTTTAGCCATATTCTTTTAATGTAGGATGTGAGCTGCTTTGGGACCCTTATGGGAGAAAAGGGGGATATTTAATAGAGAAGACAAGGAAAGGAAAATGAATAAGACTGATTTTTTTTAGGATTGTAAATGATTTTCCACAAGCAATGAAAATGCCATGTCAAGCTCAGCATGTTGGAATCTCATTAATACCTTATAACAAATTCTCAACAGTTGACAGAATCATAGAATCATAGAATCTTAGAGTTGCAAGAGACCACAAGGGCCATCCAGGCCAACCCCCTGCCATGCAGGAACTCTCAATCAAAGCATCCTGGACAGATGGCCATCCAGCCTAAGCTTAAAGACCTCTAAGGAAGGAGACTCCACCACTCTCCAAGGGAGTGTGTTCCATTGTTGAACAGCCCTTACTGTCAGGGAGTTCCTCCTAATGCTGAGGTGGAATCTCTTTTCCTGTAACCTACATCCATTGTTCCGGGTCCTAGTCTCTGGAGCAGCAGAAAACAAGCTTGCTCCTCCTCAATATGACATCCCTTCAAATATTTAAACAGGGCTATCATATAACCTTCTCTTCTCCAGGCTAACTATCCCCAGCTCTCTAAGGCGTTCCTCATAGGGCATGGTTTCCAGACCCTTCACCATTTTAGTTGCCCCCTTTGGACACGCTTCAGTTTCTCAACATCTTTTTTGAATTGTGGTGCCCAGAACTGGACACAGTATTCCAGGTGGGGCTTGACCAAAGCAGAATAGAGTGACACTATTACTTCCCTTGATCTTTACACTATGCTTCTATTGATGCAGCATAAAATCACATTGGCCTTTCTAGCTGCCTCATCACACTGTTGACTAATGTTCAATTTGTGGTATACTTGGACTCCTAGATCCCTTTCACATGTGGTCTCTTACAGCCAGGTGTCCCTCATCCTATATCTGTGCATTTCATTATTCCGCCCTAAGTGCAGTACCTTACATTTCTTGGTGTTGAATTTCATTTTGTTAGCTTTGGCCCAGCTTTCTAATCTATTAAGATCATTTTTTTTTCCACGCAACTCTATTAAGGTCATTTTGAATTTTGATCCTGTCCTCTGGGGTATTAGCTACTCCTCCTAATCTGTTGTCATCTGCAAATCTGATAACTATGCCCCCAATTAAGTCATCCAAGTCATTGATGAAGATGTTGAATAGCACTGGGCCCAGTACCAAACCCTCTGGCGCCCCACTGGTCACTTTTCTCCAAGATGAAAAGGAACCATTGCTGAGCACCCTTTGGGTTCGGCCAGTCAACCAATTATAAATCCATAGAACAGTTAGCAAAGACAAAGGCAAACCCCCTCTGGATCAATCTTGCCAAGTAAACCCCATGATAACTACCTAACAGTTACCATATGTCAGAGTTGAAAACACACAAGAAGAAGTCCAAACCAGAGAATTTATGCTTTACATGGATACTGTCTCCATCTGTAATCCCGAAAAACAAAACAAAACAAAAAACAAAAACAAAAACAAAACAGGTTTTTAAATTTTATGCTGTCCTCTGCAGGCTGTTACTTTTCAGGCATAGAGAGTGGCAGCAGAGGGTGTATGCCTAGCTTGTTTGCTTTCCATACATGCTCAAGTTAAACATATCTTGCATACATGAATAGGGTTTTGAAGGCTTTGTTTTGGCCTTGGTCACACTAAGGAGATTATCACACTCCATTTAAATTGACTTATCCCTTACAGGATAAAGTTGAATTTAAGTTTAAAAGTGTGTGTTATCACACTCAGACATGGCCGGGCGAGTGCAACGCATCTGCAGCCTGGACCCAAGCCATGCTTATCCAGCAGCTTTTCAAAAATGGGAGCTTGCCATTTTTTAAAAGCTGCTAGATAAGTGCGGCCAGAGTCCGGACTGCAGACAGGTTGCACTTGACCATCCGTAGCTGAGTGTGATAACATTCACTTTTAAATTTAAATTCAACTTTATCTCATCAGCGATATGTCAGTTTAAAAAGAATGTGATGATTTCCACATAGTTACCGGTGCCTTATGTCTCATGTTTCCTCATGGAGGCTACAGTGAAGCTGAGAAATAATATAGTGTGCTTTCCTATTTGGCACAAATAAGTGTTTAGAACAAGGCACTTGACCATAATTGATAGTGCATGTTATGGTCCTGATTGCAAAAAGCTTGAAGCATTTTCCACATTCAGAACTCATTTGATATTGATGTAGTTTGCCACATCAAGGCTCAGTCCCTCAATAGAAATGACCTTACAAATACCTGTATTTTGCTAAACATTAAATTCTTATAAAGAGACTTGATCCATCCAGATTACATACATCATTACATGTACATTAGCTATCTTAATTACAGGAAAACAACCTGATTATGTTTTCACTGTGGAGGTGGTAGGATATATAAACAGTGATAAAAAAAATCTGGTATTTGAGGCTAACAGACTTTCAAAGCAATTGGAAAGCAATCAAGCATCATATGTTATTTTTTTAAGAAAGTAAGGTGGCAAGCTGTTTTGTATCCCACTTTAATTAGTTGTTTACCAGCTCCCTGATACATTAGCATCCTCATATACATGGATGACTTAGGCCTGTCTGCAACTCAGTCCATTCTCTGTGGTCTGGAATGTGCTGCCAAAAGAGAATAGGTATCTAATATGAAAAATGGATGCCTTCCTCAAATTTTACCAGACGTGTCATGTTGCATTAGACAGTGTGATAGAACATTAACCATCTAATGAGACATGACTTCTAAAATGTAAAGGAGGACACACTTTCAGATTATATACAAGCTATCAATTTCTGAATGGGAGGAGGGCCTTGCCTTTTTGAGATGCCAGCAGATTCTGCACAAAGCAGCTGTGTGTGAATAATATGGAGACAGGAAGGGCATGCTTGACTAACTCTTTTCATTAGGTCTAAGAAAAATAAAAGACATACTTTTTAGGTATATTTGATCACAGAAATGCATAAGTAGCTGATGATCAACAGCAACAGAAGAAGTTTATGTAATTAGAATCACTAAAAAACCAGCTCAGTTACCATATTTGTTCCTGCCTAGTTGTCTGCAGCACCACTAATTTCTCGAGAACTGGATTTTTGGGTTTCCCTGAAAACAATAAGTCCTAGTTATTTAGTTTATTAAGGCCATATAAGCCCCTTATAGTTCAGATCCAGACTATTTGGCAGACTGTGTCTCCCTATATGAGCCAGTCTGGAGTCTGAGATCCTCAGGAGAGGCACTTCTCTCATTCCCACCACCACCACAAGCATGGTTGGGTGGTTGGGGGAAAGGACCATCTCTGTAGCTGCCCCTAGACTCTGGAACTGAACCAGGGAGGTCAGAATGACCTCCTCCTTTTTGGCCTTCCATTGGCAGGCTAAGACATTTTTATTCAAACAGGCTTTTAAAATAGCAAGTCTTTAAAGAAAGGGCTGGAGTACTGTATAGTTTTAAATGAGGTGTTTTTAAGAGTTATTAATTTTAATTCTATTTTATTGTTTATTGTGTGATTTGTTTTAATACTGTGAATAGTTTAATTCTCTTTTAATACTCATGTTTTGCATGTTTTTAATTATGTTGTTCTTTAAAATTGTGAGCCGCTTTGAGTCCAAATTTTGGGGGGAAAGTGGGAGGAGGAGGAGGAGGAGGAGGAGGAGGAGGAAGAGGAATATAATTTTATTGGCTAATTTTAAAATTCAGTTACTCATGATTATATTTTAAACTTTGTCATTTCTTGTTACAATTTTTCCACCTCATTTTTTTCTGGAACACAGAAGGATTGAAAAGGAATGACATACAACTTGGAAACTTTCATTCACTGTGCTGCTAAAAACGCCTATTTTAAAAGTAATGAGGAAAACCAAGAAATTGTCCATTGTACCAACAGAAAACAAAACGTTACATTCTTTTTGAAATGTTTCTTCATGAGACCCACATTACCAAACACAAATCAAAATAGAAACCTCATTACAATTACTTTACTTGCACTTCATTTCTCCAAAACCCCTGTGTTTATGGGAACCCTAACGATATGATTAGAACAGGGTTGCCAGACTGGAGTCTGGAAGGGGCTTAATAATAATAATAATACCCTGCCCCTTTGAGATCAATCGAGGCAGCTTACACAATAAAATGGCATTGCATCAATAAAACAGATTGCATCCCTCCCCCCCTTAAAAAGATATTAAATCAGTTACAATTTAAAACCAATAATTTAAAAACTACATCAATACAATACAATAACAATAGACAACACAGAATAATGCAGCATGTTCCTGGGAAGCAACAGGGAATCCTCAACAAAGAGTTCCTGAGGCCAGGATTAATTTTCCTGGGAAGGCCTGCCAGAAAAGATTCTGTACATTTGTGCAGAAGAGGAGGTTTCAGGGTGTGCTCCTTGTTACCTGGTTGCTTGATAAGCAACACTCTTTTCTAGCAAGAAATCTGAATCTGCACAATAATTAAAGGTACAGGCAGTGGCATCCCTAATGTTAGTGTCACCTAGTGTAGGTGCCTGGCAGTGCTGGTGGGGCCATCAGTCACCCCACTGCAAAGGTGGGAGTGCATTTGTCCTTGTTCCTCTTTCCCCGGTGCCTTCACTGGCTCAATAATGCCAGCCAAAGCACTGGAGAAGGCAGGAGGGGCATGCTCGCTGCTCTTTCCCTGGTGCTTTAGCCAGCTCAGACAAGCCAGCCAAAACACCAGGGGAGGCAGGAAGAATGCATGCAGGTGCTCTTGCCCCTCCTTTCATGTTGCCTTGGCTTGCTGGGCCAAGAGTGCTCCAGCTTGCCCAGGGTTCCAGCTGTGTTTGGGGGTGTTCCAGGAGACCAGCTTACCTAATGCTAGCTTCCCAGCCCTCTGGAAGACTTCTCCAGCTTGCCCAGGGTTCCAGCTGTGTTTGGGAGACCAGCTTACTTTAATGCTGGCTTCCCAGCTCTCTGGAAGACTGCTCCAGCTTGCTCAGGGTTCCAGCTGTATTTGGGGGTCAGCCAGGACAGCAGCTTACTTTAATGATGGCTTCCCAGCTCCAGCTTGCCCAGGGTTCCAGCTGTGTTTGGGGTGTGTGCCAGGAGACCAGCTTTCCTAATGTTGGCTTCTGAGCCTTCTAGAAGACTTCTCCAGGTTGCCCAGGGTTCCAGCTGTGTTTGGGGGTGAGCCAGGAAACCAGCTTACTTTAATGCTGGCTTCCCAGCTCTCTGGAAGACTGCTCCAGCTTGCCCATTGTTCCAGCTGTGTTTGGGGAAGGGGATAAACTTGTACCTTATTGATTTTTTTGGTAGTTGCTATGCATTTTTTGTTGTTGTTATTTCTATTGTTATCTGTCATGGATGCTATTGTGATTTGCTAAGTATTTTTGTTATTGCTATTTTGCCATGTTATTGTTATTTTGCTATGTATTCTGCAGAGTAATTTTAAGTTGTACTGATTTGCCATGTTAACTATTAAAGTAGTTTTTATTGCTATTGTTGTTATACATTCTTCCTGCTATTTATTGTTATTGTGAATTACTATATTATTTTTCATTTCATTGTTATTGCAATATATGTTTTTTGTACTGTTTTAACCTGCCCAGATTCTTTGTGATTGGGCGGGCAATAAATAAATAAATAAATAAGAGCACCAGGGTAATGGGGAAGGAGGAAGGGGCATGTGCTAGTCCCTCTTTCTCTGCTTTCTTGGCTCCCTCATGATCTAAGCCAGCAAAGAAGTAGCAGTTCTCATTATTCTCCCCTACTGACTTTGCCAATTATTTCATTGCAAAGATCTCTACTATCCAATCTGAGGTAGTTCCTCCTGATTTGTTTTCCACCACTAATCCTCTGGCACCTGAAACTACAAAACTCTCTGTGTTTCCTCTTGTTTCTCTGGATGAACTCTCCACGCTGCTGAACTCTTCTACACCTGCAACTTGTTCTCTCGATCCAATTCCTTCTCGCCACCTTATCTCTATAGTCTCTTCTTTTCTGCTCTTGCTTCTCTATGGGGCTTTCTAGATTAGCAAAAAGAAGGGTGTTCATGGCTGCATGAAACTCTAGCTTTTAGATGAGAAAAAGGGAAAGTGTGCCATGAAAACGCTTTTTTTGCGTTTTAGGGGAGAAGAAGCACCTTTAGAAAGGTGCTGGTTTTCCCAGCTTCTTTTTAAAAAACTGTGGAACAATGCAGCTCCATCTAAAGGCTGTGGTGCAGCTGCTAAGCATTAAAGAAAAGGCAACTTCATGTCACACTTTCCTGCCAATCTAGAAAGCCTCAATATCTTTAATATGCCTCTCTCTACGGGCTCCTTTCAGACTTCCTCTTGTTTTCCCAATCTTGAAAAAATCTTCTCTTGAGCCTTCTTCTTTGTCCAGCTATTGTCCAAATTCTCTTCTTCCTTTTCTTTCCAAAGTTTTGGAAAGGGTCATCTGTTTTCGCTGTCTTGAGTTTCTCAAAGCCAACTCCATCCTTGATCTCTTTCAGTCTGGTTTCCACCTACTGCATTCCACAAAGACGGCTCTCACAAAAATCTCAAATGATCTTTTCTGGGCCAAGGCGAACGGCCTTTACTTGGTTCTTGTTCTTCTAGATTTGTCTGCAGCCTTCGACACCGTTGATCACTGTCTCCTACTTGATATACTTTCTGACCTCGGGTTCTCAGACTCTGTTTTTGATTGGTTTAAATCTTATTTGTCAGATAGATCTTTTGCTGTAGTCTCAGGTGATCAGACTTCATCCTCTTTTCCCTTATCTGTTGGTGTTTCCCAGGGCTCTGTTTTGGGTCCCTTACTGTTTCTCTTTCACATTGTCCTTAGGGAAACTTATCAGTTCTTTTGGTTTTTCCTATCATCTGTATGCCGATGACTCTCAGCTGTGTCTTTCCACCCCTGACCTTTCTTCGGGGCTTGAACAGCAAGTTTCATTTCTCAGTGGATGCAGCATTGGTGCTTAAAGCTCAACATGTTGAAGACGGAGCTTCTTGTTTTTCTACCTAAGTCCTGTTTCTGTTGATAACATCTCTATTTGACCAGTCCAGGAAGCCTGCAGTCCTGATTTCATTTTTGATTCTTCTCTGTCATGCATCCCCCAGATCAAGGCCACTGCCAAGGTTTGTAGATTTTCTCTCAACAACATTGCTAAAATCCATCCATTTCTCTAGGCCTCTACTACCAAGACTCTGGTCCATGCTCTGGTGGTCTCGCGACTAGACTATTATAATCTCCTTCTGGCAGGGCTTCCCCTCTCTCACCTCTGTCCTCTAATTTCTGTCCAGCATTTAGCTGCACACATTATTACATCCGCTTGCCATTTTGACCATGTTTCTCCCCTATGAGCCTCTCTTCACTGTCTCCCCTTCCCCTTCCTTATTAAGCTTTTGTTACTGACTTTTAAAGCCCTGCATGGGCTGGTCCCTCCTTATTTATCTGAGCTTCTCTCTCATTACATCCCCATTCATGCCTTCCATTCTGGTAGTCAAGGTCTGCTATGCCAGCCCAGGATCTCCACCGCCCTTTCTGACCTCAGGTTCTCAGACTCTGTTTTTGATTGGTTTAAATCTTATTTGTCAGATAAATCTTTTGCTGTGGTCTCAGGTGGTCAGACTTCATCTTCTGCCCCCTTATCTGTTGGTGTTCCCCAGGGCTTTGTTTTGGTCCCCTGCTGTTTTCTCTTTACACATTGTCCTTAGGGAAACTTATCAGTTCTTTTGGTTTTTCCAGGATCCATCCCTTCTCATTTGTTGCCCTTCTTTAACCGGTTTCAAAACTGAGCTGAAGACCATATTATTTAGGGAAGCATTTCTAGGCACTGTATGATTGTTATCTGATTGTTACTGGATATTTGATCTGATACTACTACCACCACCATCAAGGGAGAGAGAGAGAGGCAGGCCAGCTCCATCAGGCCTCACCTGCATGAAGAAGAGCCCTCCCTCATCCACCATCTTCCAGAGGGAGAGAAAGATAGGCAAGCCAGCTATATCAGGCCTTGTCTGAAAGCAGAAGAGCCCTCCCTCCAGTCCTTCTGCCTTGGTCCAGGCATCTGAGGGAGAGTTGAAGTGCTCGACCTGATCCCCTTCCTCTCCACCATTCCCTTCTCCTTTTGTGTTGTGTCTTCTTAGATTGTAAGCCTGAAGGCAGGGAACCATCTAACTAACAAAGCTTGTATGTACAGTGCTGTGTAAAATTACAGCACTATATAAATAAAACACAATAATAATGATAATAATAATGCCCACATCCCCCTCAGTGGGGAGGGAGATCATCTGTGTGTCACCTCTTCTCTTTGATGTCACACACTGCAATCCACACAACCCACACTCACCACTGAGTACAGGAGCACTCTACTGTTTACAGTTTGGCAACCCTGTTGATACAGGAGTACATCTTAGTGAGTTCAGTGGGACTTGATATCATGTACGTATCTACAGAAGTGCAGCCAAAATGGTGTGCCTCGGCACTGAACGGGGACAGCTTGGGTACAAGTGCCAGAACGGGACCTTTTTGTGGATGCTTGGGTGTGTGATAAAATCCGTTTTTCCTTGGTCATGCACACTCCCAAGTTTCCCATTCCCAGCCCCATAACAGGGACAAAAATGAATGCGATAATGTTCTAAAGTCCAACACACACTGCAGCAATAATTCAGTTTGAGGCTGCTTTAACTGCCTTGGCTCAATGCTAGGGAATTGCCATGCAGGTCAGTTGCCAATAAGACAAAGGACACTTGGCTGGTGGAAATATGGCCACAACTTTATTAGCAATAAACATAGCCAAACAAATCAATAGGGTTGGCCCAAAGCATAAGGTCTGGATCTGGATATCAGCAAAAACCCTGGTTGGCTAATGTATGGTTGCTTGGAGAGCCAAGCATCGGGATGATGTAGATGCCAAGCCCCTCCCTAAAGCGCAGTCACGCAATTGTGCTGCTTCAATTCGATTTGCAAGGCACTCTAGTCACCGGGTGTTAAATGACTGTGGCCCTGCACTGGCCACAGCAGATTGCTCCTTACACCCAGGTCACGAGGACTCCCAATGCAGTGCCAGAGAGCCCTGGAAACCCCTGACCCCAGATCCAGGCCTATGCTGCCACCACACAGGCGGTGAGGGACAAACCGCCTGCTGCCAACCCTATGAAAACATATCCCAAAGGACCCAAAACAAATAATAGGAACCGTTAAAGACATAAGGATAAGTCCAAGCCTGTCCGAACATAACTCAAATAGGCCCGCGAGTTCCAACGACCCAGTTTTTTAATAGTGTCCACAGACAGTCCAGCCTGGGCTGCAGATGTAGCTGCACCAATCCTGAAGGAATGCCCTCCAAATTCCTTAGCCTGTTCAATGCCAGATGAAGCACAGCCACCAGCTGGTAACGAGTGAAAGGCACCCTATCGAAATGGCAGAACAAGGGGCCTTGACCCGATGGGTGATCCTCCAGGAACTTTTGCAAAGTTTGAACTGGGCACAAATGTGATCCCTCAAGTCTTCTAAGAGTAATTGTAGATCCTCTTCCCAATTGGTCACATTTGGACCTACGAAGAACTAAGCAAACAGCATTAACGGCAAACAAGACATCACCCACTTGAAGAGAACGCATAGTACAATCAGAAGAAGCAGCTGGAACTAGTTCACCCACCCTCAGGCCTCCAAAAATGCAGTAATGAATGCTGCTCTAAAAAGACCTGCCTCTTAGGGGGAAGAACACACAAAATGGAGGGCTGAGACCAGTTGCCCCAGGAGGGGCAAGGTAATGGGGCACTTGGCATCAGCAGAGAGGATGTGAGAGTGTCTCCAACCTTCCAGGGTCCACCTAACCTGGAAGGAAGCACAAGGGTCCGCCAAGCCGGAGGCTTTTGAGAAAAAAGAGATACCAGCTAAGGACACGGACATGGCCCAGGGAGATACCCCGGAAGACTTAAGCCAGGCCATAAAGCTGAGGACCATGGCCGAGTCGATAGACCAGCGGGCTGGGATACTGGAGGCCTCAAAAAAGGTAGAAAGCTTGGGAAAAACCCTTTTATAAGCCCTGAGGGTGGAAGGTGCAAGAGAGGATAAAATGCCATCCCTTATGGAAGAGGTCCAATGTTCCAGAGGTCCTCCGGAAACTGTACTGGGGAGGGGTCTCCCTCCAGGGCCAACCAATGGAACCTGTCCTTCTGGAAGTGAGAGAGAGCATCGGCTATGTTATTTTCTAAGCCGGGCACAAAATGAGCTGTGAAAGAGATATTAAACATCAAACAATCCAGAACAAGCTTCCGTACCAAAAACATATCCCTCTCAGAAGTGGAGGACAGGCTGTTTACCACATTGACCCTTTTGTTGGCAAAATCAGACTTCCAGATGCGAACAGCTGCTACAATGGGAAACAATTTGTGGAATGTAAGATCCCGAAGCGGATTACCCTGCGCCCACACAGGAGGCCACCTTTGAGAACACCAGTGATGCTGGAAGTAGAGGCCGAAGCTAATACTACTGGCTGCATCAGAATGGATTTGTAAGCTGTCCCCCAACTGCCAAGACCTCTGCCAGATGGAAACCCCATTGTAGCTGTCCAGGAACGTGTCCCACACCCAGAGGACCTCCCTGATCCCTTTTGAAATACGAACACGGTGATGAGGGGATCGAACCCCCACTGTAGCCCTGGCCAGCCTGAAGCAAAAAGCACAGCCAGGAGAAACCACTCGGCAAGTGAAATTATGGTGCCCCAGAAGGGACTACACTTGCTTCAAGGAAACTTTTTTGGCAACTAAAAATTCCAAAATGGCAGCCCTAAGAGCCAAAAGCTTATTCTGGGGCAAACAGGATATACCACGGGTGGAATCTAAGTGGATGCCAAAGAAGGTGAGGGATGAAGCCGGCCCCTCAGTCTTATCATTGACTAGAGGCATGCCTAATTCAGCCGCCAATGCGGAGAAGGTGGAAAGGAGATGCTGACATTCCTCTGAGTTGGCCTTGCCCACGAACAAGAAATCATCTAAATAATGGGTTACCAAGGGGGAGCTAGCACGGCGCTTCACTTCCCATTCAAGGAATGTGCTGAAAGTTTCAAAGGCCATACAGCTGATGGAACACCCCATGGGCATGGCCTTATCAAAATACCAGCACTCATGAAATTTAAAACCCAACAAAGGGAAGTCATCGGGATGGACTGGCAAAAGGCGAAAAGCTGATTGGATATCACACTTGGCCATTAATGCCCCTTTTCCACAGGACCTGATGAGACAGATGGCGTGGTCGAAGGAGGCATACTTGACAGAGAACAACTCTGCCGGAATAGTATCATTAACTGATGCACCTGGTGGATGAGACAAATGATAGTAAGTCTAAACTCACCCGGTGTCTTTTTTGGTACCACCCCTAGAGGGGACATGTTGGGGGGGGGGGGAGGAAAAAGTCCCTTTGATCTGCCCAGCTGCAATCTCTTTTTTAATTTTTTGAAGCAGGACATCCGGCATGTCCCTGGCGGATTTTAAATTCCTTGCTACTGAGGGCGGAGGAGGGGAAGTAACAGGGATCCGGAAACCTTTTGAGAATCCCTCAGCCAGAAGCTGGGGAGCCTCCCGCTGCGGGTAGGCTTCCAATAAAGGGATCAGGACTTCAACCTTAACAGGTGAGCAAGCCAGGAGGAAGCCACAAGGAGGTGTGGGCAGTGATCTACTTAAGGCCCCCTGACCCACCAGCATTGGAGGCTGGTGCTCCCTCTCATTTGCCAGCTGCCGCAAGGGCCCCAGCACAGTTCGCAACAGTGTTCATACCTACACTGGGACCTGGCACATTTTCCTGAATTGAACTCCCAACAAGCAAGTTTTCGATCTCGCCTACGCACAGGCTTGAACGATCTCTTAAGCTTAGCCAATGGGCCAACCTCCAGCAGCCAAATATCACTGTGAAGCTGGTCCCATTGCTCCCTGGAGCTTTGAAAAGCCTGTTGTCTAAAAGCTGCATTGTAGGCAATGGCAGCCACATCCCCAGCTACCGACCTCGCCCGAAGAACATGCAACAGGTGACAGTCAAGGTGCCACGCCCTCTCAGGGAAGGCCATGGACACCACCTCCTTAAAGGTAGTAAAACCCTCCAACCAGTTGGCAAAGGTCGGCTCCGCAGGGAAAACCTTAGGGTGTTTTTTAGCCTTCTTTGAAGAGGTAACAGCCCAGGCCTCCTGGCCCTTCGGCTGAAGGAGTGAGAAGACATCAATGTAACACCCCTGCAAAATACATTTTCGGATCTTTTTCGACAAGTGCGAGCCCGGGGGGCGGTCGCCCAGAGCCAAAACGGGAATAGCAGATGTCTGAGTATCGACCCAGACACCCTGAACACCTGGTCGCCAGGCACGCCTCCTAATGGCCCAAGTGGGCAAGTCGGGGGCCAAGGCATGTTCCACCCAGTATCCATCCCGACTCACCAGAGCGGCTGCAGAAGTACTGCCCTGCCCAGATCGAGCAACCTGCAACTCCGAATTGGACCGCTGAGCCTCCTCCTCCTCCTCCTCCTCCTCCTCCTCCTCCTTCTTCTTCCGCCAACGTTTTTTGCCGACAGCCGCCAAAGAGGAGCTCGCCACAGGCAACTCATCATCATAACTGGATGAAGTAGAGGAAGAACTCGAGCTGGAAGATGAGCTGGAACTGGAGGACACCACATACGAGCCGACAGGCACTGCTGCATCGAGTGAAGTGGAGATAGAAGCCACAGATACCTCCATTGATCCCACCACCGGCACCGAAGACTGCTCACTGCCCACGGAAGCGGCTGCAAAGACCCCAGCAGCAGGGGACACTTGGTTGGCCTCCATCACCTTCACAATAATATTGGAAAAGGACCGGGTCAATTCAGCTGCCACTTCCTGGCTGATGATAGAAGAAGCCGGCATCAAGGACGAAACCGCAGGAGGTACATCTGGAGGCGAGGTACCGCTATGGATGATGGCTTGCCTACGCCCGCTACTAGGGACCGGCTCACGTTGAGGTCTAGCAGGACAAGTTGCACTGACCGGTGGGCCCGGTCGCCTCTTGGCACTGGCCTTGGGCCTAGAAGGCATCTTGATCAGGCTAGATAAAAGAAACCAGTTTCAGGTGGAGTAAAGCAGGCGAGGGAAGAACAGGCGAAAAGAAAGGGCTGGCTCAGCAGGGCACAAGCCGCGATCACCGCCCACAACCAAGACAAAAATGTCGAGGAGTGTGCCCAAGGGCTGGGCAATGAGCCCCCCGAAGTCCACAAATAATGCCACAAGCAAACTCGGAACAAGCTTGCGTGCCCTGCGGGCCACAAGGCGCAAACAGTTCCACTCCGCAAGGAAGCAAAAAACAGGCACCAGGAAAACAGTCCCAAAGGGAATAGTGCTAACACAGAAAAACCCAAGAAAATTCACTAAAAGGCCAGGCAAAATAGAGGAGAAGTCCTTAGAAAAAAGCCCTTAAGCAAAAAATTGTTGGCCCAGGAAAGGAAAAAATTTGGATCCAAGGGGACTCACCACAACCACGACAGTTCTCCTGTAGGAAACTACAGCCTCAAGCTGCAAACACCTGACAGGGGGTGGGGTGGGGTGGAGGACTCACCGGCACCCCACTGCACTCTCCTGCTTGGAGAGGCCTGCCCCGAAAACAAAGGGGGAGGGGGTTGGATCCCCAGGAGACCCGCCCGGCCCAACTGGACCAGGACGGGCCCAGCCTGGAGTCCGCAAGCGACTCC
This sequence comes from Urosaurus nigricauda, assembly GCA_034509955.1. NCBI lineage: Eukaryota > Metazoa > Chordata > Lepidosauria > Squamata > Phrynosomatidae > Urosaurus > Urosaurus nigricauda. The sequence continues at coordinate 279,068,092 of JAOEGL010000001.1, forward strand.
AGAGCCCCCCCGACTCATTGCCACAAGATAGGGGCCGAAAATGGCCGCCGCTGCAGCCACAGAGCTCTCCCCACTTCGGCTCTGCACTCACCAGAGCCAAAAAATGCAATGGCGCTGAGAAGCACCCGCCGCAGCCTTAAATAGGCCCAAAGACCAATAGGAAGCTGAGGAGGGCGAAAGCCCCGACCCCCATCGGTCCTCCAGCTAATCCTGGGAGGAGGGGGGCAACCGACAGCCAATCAGGGTGCCCACCTCCCTCTCAGGGAAGCCTGGGACATGAAGTCCCCATAGAAATTTTGGCGGGCTCTTTTCCCGCCGCTTCTCCCGGTGGCCAATGAGGAGGGAGCCCGCCCTCGCTCAGACCACTGGGAAAGAGCCGCCGCGGGAGCCCAAGCACTGGCCTGGGGAATCGGGCGGCGCTATTTCTGGGAAGTGTAATTTGTGAGACATTTAGCCTTCTCTGTCAGAGAATCCCAGTGCCACAATAAACTACAATTCCCAGGATTCTCAAGCACTGAGCTAGGGCAGTTAAAGCAGTTTCAAACTGGATTATTTCTGAAGTGTGTTCTGGACATAAGAATATACCCCAGAAGACCCCTTTTGTGGCTGGACTACACCTCTGCAACTGTTATACAAGGGGTAGGCAGGACCATTTTCAGTTTCTGTGGACTCTTGGCAGCATGGTATAGAAGTGATCAGAAGTGATGTTTTGGGTGATGAGATGTCACTTCTGGTCAATTTTTAGTGGGTTTTCTTGCTATTTCACAGTAGGGGCAATAACAGTATTAACCAGCCTGAACTGAGGCCACTGGAATCTTTCCCCTCAACATTTTGTAATGCTGTGGGATTGGGTGAAGGTTGGGCAATACCCCCAGGGCTACATACAGGCCATGTGCCACATGATGCCTGCTTCGACTTATCAGTTTTAAAATGGCTAATATTGTGCAGATCAGCTTGGTGAGGAAGGGAGAGTGAGAAAGAGACTGCCTCCCCACAAAGCAAATGTTGTCCCAAACAGAAGTCCCCACCAATATTTACTTGTGCAGTAGTATTTTTGTGCTCAGCCAACTTTCAGAGTGGTAAAGGGAACTGCAGAGAAAGAATTCATCTGGAGATAGATACATGGAAACTTGCCTTCTTGGTGCATAGTACCTATATGTATTATGACATTCATGTTTATTTTCTAATAATACAGAGTTGTGTTTTTTTTTTGTTTTTTTTTTAAAGAACCATAGGTTTTCAAAGATGCAATTGAAGTTCTGCTTTATTATCGACTCTGGTAGCCTCAGGCTTTAGAATCTGTTCAAATGCAATGAATCATTAAGATTTCACTGAGAGTAGGGAGTGGGGGAGGAGAGTAGACACCTCTTCATACTTTGTTGTTTGGGAGGTTTTAACTAAATAACATCTGTTAGCTTAGATTGTGGATGATTTAATTTTTAAACACGTGCTCCCAACCTTTAATTTTCTGCAAAGCAATGGCATACATTATTAATTCATCTATTTTTCCTCAAGGCGAGTTAGACTTAAGGTCCTTCATAAATATTTAACAATACTGCTGCAAAATAAACAACAAAAAACTTCCATATAACTTTTAATTGCAAGTCCTAGCACCCAACAATGCCAAGAAAGACGAGAAGAAGGAAAAGAGTTAAGTGTTTTTGCTGTAAAATCAAAATATGCAAGAGGTCCTTATTTAATTGGACCATCAAGAAAATGTTGTTGTAGTGATCTCCATCTCTAAGATGACTGCTATGTTCGGAGTTCATGAGCAGCTAACTTCTAAACCTCTAGCGTACCATACAATGTAATATTCTGAAGCTGGAGCAGTGGACTGACAGCTAGATCCAATTCTCAGACAAGCTGTACATGTATAGTTGTGTAGATATGATCAGAAACGTATTTATTTATGTTACGTTTATATCCCATGCTTTCTCCAGTAAAATCAAAACAGTCTACATGTTCTCCATTCTCACATCAACCCTGTGAGGTAGGTTAGGCTGAGAAACTGGTTTAAAGCCTCCCAGTGGGGACTTGAAAGGTTATCTTCAGACTAAACTACACTATACTGGGTGCCATATACCTATCATGCAGTTAAGCTGTGCATTCTAAAGATCTGGAAGACTATATGATGAGTGGACCTCTTACCAAATTCTTTGGGTTAGGGATTAAAAGAAAGTTATGGTTGCGCATAGGATAGCAAGGACATGGTGCTTTGTACTTTATGGCAACAGAGCCCTCTGGATATTTGGCTATTTGCTGTGTTGAGCATTTCAGGGCATGTGGGAAAGCTAACATGGCAGGTGGTTTCTGAGGCCCATCACCTGTTGACTGTCACCAGGTAGACATACCGAGATGAGGAGACAGCCTTAATTTATGTGATCTCTGGCCTTATCTTAAAAGTAATGGACAGAGTACTGCAGTGTTGGCAGCAGATGAACAATTGGAGAAGGAAGAAATAGGGATTAGATGAGGCCTATGCCAAGTCCTTCCTGTGCACAGCATAGCTGTCTCATGTGCAATGGAATGCAATAAAGATTTCCCCCCTTTAGAATCATGGGTACATGAGACTGATAATATACAGCTTAGTGTGGAGGTTAGTGTCTTTGTTGTTTTACCCACTACAGTCGGCCCTCTGTATCCATGGATATATGAATATATATATATAATTTTCAAAGAGCAAACCTTGCTTTTTCCATTTTATATAAGTGACACCATTTTATTATGCCACTGTATTAATGTAACTTGAGCATGCATGAATTTTGGTATCCACAATGGGTCCTGGAACCATACCTCAGCAGATACCAAGGGCCCACTGTAATTTCTGCAACAAAAAGAACATTGATATTTTGCCTTCTCATCTGTTTTACTTCAAACATGTCCCCCCTGCTTGCATCTGTATATGTTAAATACTCTTTTAAAACAATGTTCAAAATAGTAATTTTAATAATGTAAAATATTGTAACTATAACTTTTAAGTAATATTCAAAATAATTTAAATAAAATTCACCAGATTTTTGGCATCATGAAAATGGACCATGGATTGAATTGTTAAAGCTCCTTGTGGAATTATGATAAATTTTAATTATTAAATATATAATATACAGATAGAATTTTAAATAATGTTATTTTTGTTAGAAAACCTAGTGTGTAATATTTAATATTTCTTACTGAATTTTATTCATATGATTTTATATTGTTCCTGTACATCAAGAAAGAGCTCCAAGTGTTCATATCTGATTGACTAATTTTTCAGAATCTTTTGTAATTAATTTTTTTTTTAACCACCAGCAAGGTTAGGCCAAGGCATTAATTCAAAGCTTGTTCTCCTTCACCCAATTTTTCCAGTTTCTGTGTAATACAGGCTTTAATCACTAAAGTATTTGTGAAAAATGATTTTGGATCATGTTTTGAAGGTCCCCTGTAATGTCATTAATTGCTAAGACAACAGATTTCGGTAACCATATTATATATGTACTGAATTACCTACATTTCTAAACTCTGTGCTTTGCTCCTTATGTCATACTCAGTCCATCACTGTTTCAGCGGTCACTTTCAAACTTTCTTTTCCCCACCTTCCACTGCAGCCCTATTGTCTAAAAATTGACCCCGGGGGTTTCTCAGTACAATGCAGAAGTTTAGGTGGTGTCCAGGAGGCTGTAGTTGGAGGTGGGGTGGGAAATGAACTCTGGATCCACTAGATTACATCATTCCACTAATGGAGGTTGACCCTTGGCTCTTGACAGTCTCCAATAGGGATGCAATTCCTTAACTGTTAACTATGCATAAATAATTAAATGAGTGCAAAAGGAGAATCCCCCCTCCCCCAGCATTCTCTTTGTATTCAAATATCCTGAATTGCTGTGCAGGAATTATTCTGTGAAGAAAAAGATGTGGGTTTTTTCCCCCCACAAAAAAACAGGTTTCCTCCCCTACATGTTTTTTCTCCTCAATATAATTCCTGAACATATTTGGACATATCACAAGAAGGCAACACTCATTAGAAAATACAATAATGCTTGGAAGGAAGAGGAAGGCCACATTACAGGTGGATTTATTAAATCAAGGAAGCCACAGCCCTGGGTTGGCAAGACCTGAACAGAATTGTTCATGACACAGTGATGTGGTGGTCTCTCATTCATAGGGTCGCCATAAATCACAGTCAACCTGACAGCAATTAACAACAACAAAACATTTCTGTGCAACACTTCAAGATATTGGCTTGTCTATTATTTTTTCTGATAATGGGTCTGTAACTGTCAGAAAATTTGTTTTAAGAGCTGGGAACAAGTAATTGCAAATATTCTTTCCATCCCTAATTTATTGCACCTTGAATTAGAAAATTTTATATTTATTTGCCTTTTTTCATATGTATAGTATGCATGTATAGTATATCCTATGTATGTATAGTGTATTGGTGGGGACCTTTTTCATATGTATGTATAGTATATCCTATTCATCATTTTTGTAAAGATTTTCTTCATGAGTTCTGACAAATGTTTAATTGTATCCACCTGAAGATAACTTCAAACTGAACTCTCCCTTTCACTCCTTTATGTTTCTGTAATCAGTGGACATTTTACAAACCAAGTTCCTGTATGTGTGATACAGCAAAGAGGCTAGAGATAGGCTAATGCACATTAAAGAAAGCATGCCTCTGCCTCCAGACATGTGTGCTCTAGAAGCTGAAATGAAATTAACTGCTAGTGGTAATAGTCTTCAATGTGCAAAGTAATCCTTATCATAGCAGAGACACTACACAAATAGGCAAATAGGTCAAGCCAATTAGTCCAAGGGTATCCATATCGGGGGAAATGCAGCTGTAAGAAACATACAAGTAAGTGGGATTGTCCTGTAGATCAAATAAAGAGCAATAAGCCAAAGAAAGACTTGATATCAGATTGAACTCTGACAAGTACTTTTTCCACAAGGCAGATGGCTCAGTAAACTGCACAAGGCCAAATATTTACTGATAGGTTTAACTGCAAAGGCAGCCATGACCTTCTTCATTGCTGTCTTCAGCTGGGACAGAGTAGAGGTGGGGAGAGAACCAATGCTGAAAGCCTGAAGTGTATGTACACACTTTAAATGATCAGATAATATGAGCTATCTGTTAGAAATAACAAAGAGGCCACAGGAAGGTGAATGACAAGGACTTACATAGACAGAAGTTATTTTGCTAGAGTGCTTGACAAACGTGTGGTTGCTATGTTCTAAAGACTTTGAGATAGGAGCCTACCAAGATAGTCTAAAACATAACATATTTTACATTAAATTAAAAACCCCATTGTTTTGAAGAGAGAATAATAAGAACACAAAAGTCATCCTGGGCCAGATCAAAGGCCTGTTTAGTCCAGGATCCTCTTCTCACAGTGGCTAAATAGTTCACTCTGGGAGAAGCATCACTAGGGGGATGCGGGACTTACCAGGTTCAAATAGGGGTGACCTGGGTGTACAGTTCAGGGTGCCACAATTCAAAAAGGAAGTTGAGAAACTGGAGTGTGTCCAAAGGAGGGTGACTAAGATGGTGAAGGGTCTGGAAACCATGCCCTATGAGGAACGACTTAGGGAGCTAGGGATGTTTAGCCTGGAGAAGAGGAAGTTAAGAAGTGATATGATAGCCCTGTTTAGGTATTTGAAGGAATGTCATATTGAGGAGGGAGCAAGCTTGTTTTCTGCTGCTCCAGAGACTAGAACATAGAACAATGGATGCAAGCTACAGCAAAAGAAATTACACCTCAACATTAGGAGGAACATCCTAACAGTAAGGGCTGTTCGACAATGGAACACACTCCTTCAGAGGCTGGTGGAGTCTTCTTCCTTGGAGGTCTTTAAACAGGGGCTGGATGGCCAACTGTCAGGGATTCTTTGATAGAGTGTTCCTGCATGGACTGGATCACCCTTGTGGTCTCTTCCAACTCTACGATCCTATGATTCTATGAAATGATCTGCAGAGGTTAAGATAGAAAAGAAAAGGGCAGATATAGCTATAGCCAGCATGGTATGGTGGTTTAACTACAACTCTGGAGTCCACTGGGTGACCTTGGGCAAGTCACACTCTCTCAGCCTCAGGGGAAGACCATGCAAAACCCCCTCTAAATAAATCTTGTCGAGAAAACCCCATGAGAGGGTCACCATAAGTTAGAAATGACCTGAAGGAAAACAACACACACACAAACACACAGATATGGCTATACAGGGTGTGGGGTAGATAAAACTGTTTAGAAATATATGCCATAATATATTGAATTTCTGCAGTTGACAAGGAAAAACAAATTCTAATCTTTACATTGTGCAATTTTTTTTCTAAAAAAACAACAACAGTTATTCTCATGACACACCCAATACTACTAAGTGCAGTTCTACACATAATTAGAAGTATATTCTACTGTATTAAATCAGTTTATACAAAGATATTGCTGCAAGTCTCTATCCACACCTGGAATCCAATGGAAGTGCCATGGAACATCCTGGGGTGTGTGTGTTTGTACAGAAAATTGTGTTTGTCGTTTATTTAAATAATGTATGGCTAAATAGTAGCTATATATCTAAAGTTAACAATACAAATGGATCCTATTATATTACCAATAAATGACAAGGTATTTGTTTGTTTGTTTTTAAATTATATTGATCCCATAATTGTAGACCATGCTTCCCTTGGATCTCACTAAAATCCAAGCACAAGCATTTTTAGTAGTTAGATAAACCTTAAGGAAGATATTCTTTCACATATATTGCCTACCAAACCAATAAATACATTTATGAAGTAAATACATCTCGAGTCTCAATGGCTCCTTGTATATGCAGTCATCTTTTTCAAACCAGTGTTTTAACTGATTCAGAAGTATGGCTACAGGAAGGAACAAACTCATTAATGCCCCTCAGGAGATCAATGAATTTCCATTGTTTTTCTCTGTTGACATCATGTAGCAGATTTGTTTAAAGGACTAGATGTTCATTGCAAACAAACAAAAAACAAGATTAAAAACTCAGTGAACTACTTAAAAGTGTGAAGCTTCTGATTCCACAAACAAGTTCCCAATTTTTTAAAATTCTTGTAGACTAATTGTTATGTGGTAAGCACACATTAAAATAGGAAAGTAAGCCTGGGATGTGGAAAAGCTCCTGTCTAAACATTTCCATATGCTTTGATAAAAAGGAATAAAGAAAATGCAACTGTGTGAGTAGCTTGATGCCAAGCAGCAGCTCAATGCAATTTCAAATTGTTCAGTTACAAGAAAATAATGGGATTTTATAATGGAAATGCTGGCTGACCTTTACATAAAGTTGGGCAATGAGGCTGTGTGGCTGTAGTGTTGCCAGCGTGAGAGGTGCATGGAAACAAGAAACTCTTTTGACAAGAAGACTACTGAATGAGCTGCCTTTTTTTAAAAAAAGGACAAGTTTGACACATGCTTTGAAATAACATTGAGAATTCTGTCTGGTTCCACAGTACTAAGTCGAACATGGTTGTACAACTCAAATGAACCATTGGAAGTGGGGGCAAAGTCTGGCAGAAAGTGTATAGAAGATAAAATCTGGTACAGAAAATACAGAAGAGTGAAACCATGACATTAAATGCTTTAATGCCTTTAGAAATATACACATGAGGAGACATGCATTGGGAAAAAGAGTGCTTTTACACTAAGAGGAGAAACACAGTATGGGAACACAGTAAAGTCTCCCTGAGTGTAAAGAAATTCTTAGATTATTATGAGCATTATTCTGCTCTTGAATCAATTCACTACATAAACCATTATGCACTACATAACCTGTGATGTGTGCATGTAGCTCCCAAGGTCATTTTGAGTAACTCCTAAATTTCAATCTCACCGCTTCCCCCCCCCCCCGAAATGCTCTCCATATTACCTGGGAAATTTGGATCCACTTTTTTTTAAATAAAGTAATGAAAGTACAGGGGTAGTGGCACAGTAAGGTGTAGCAGAAAGGTATGACCCTTCAAGTTTGCATGGATGGCCAAAGGATCACCAACCTCAGCAGTTACCCATCCCTGAGGACAGTGACTGCTAAAGAAAAAGCAGCAGGATGATGGAGGTAACTTCCAGTTGTTTCAATGTGCAGCTTAGTTTATCTAAATTTGTCCACACACTTTTGGAGTAGGAGCAGTAGCAGTGGCATCCCCATGCTGGGTATCACCCAGTGTGTGTGGGCTGCCGGTATGTGTGTGTGTGTGTGCCTCAAAGGGCATGCTCCTCCAATTTTGGGCTTTCTATGTGTGAAAAAGCCCAGGGCCAGAGCAGCCAGAAAAAGCATGGGCACACCCCTCCTGCTCCCCCAGTCCTAGGCTTTCTCCCTGGGAGGAAGCATTTGGCTGGAGGAACTGGCAAGGGCAAGTGGGTGGGCCCTACTGTGTATCACTCCTCTCCTGTGTGTCACCCTATGTGATCCACATGCTCATTACCCTTCCATTATGTCAATGATTAGTAGCACTGTAGCATATTTCTATGCCAGATTGTTGTTAGTCCCATATGATGATTGGGAGGGGGGTGCTTCTGGTGGTATTCACAGGAACTTTTCATTGGAGCTAATAATAGCACAGGTAACTTTTTGTCAGGATCATGGGAAAGAACAGTGAAACCTTGTCTGGGCATGTACTTCAGTCTTGATCAAGGTATGGTGAAGATATGGTTCATTCCTAATACTTTTACATGAGTGGTATTCAGCCACTTCTAAACAAGGTTGCAGTACTCTTTAAAAAGTCAGGTTTGCCAGCTGAGTGTCACTGGTTGACCAGTCTTTCATACTAGAGACAAAAATGTCCTGAATAATTCTCAGATTTCCATTTCAGAGATGGTCCCAACTTGAAATGAAATATATGTATTTTATATGTCTTTTACAAAATGTATCCATTTTGCTTCTGAGGGTGAAATGGAGTGAACAAATTTTGATCCAATCCACAACATAGTGGAGGGCCATGTAACTGGCTTGCATGCTTATACTATAGATGGAAGACAGAAATCAAATGTCTCTTTTCCACTTCATTCTTTTATAGTAATTGTAGGGGACAGCCATAAGGCAATCCTTGGGGAATCCTTGTTATTTCTACAGAAAGCATAATCAGAGTGAAAGGAAATTAACTGAGCTTAACAAATCTGAAACATCCATATTTACATATGAAATAAAACTTTAAATATTTATTCATCATGGTCTTTGTGTACAACATAGTTCTTCAACCCACAAAAGGACTTTGTCAATCAAGGTCTATACGAAACAGCACAGAGGGTCTATATGAAACAGTGAAGAATCACTTTTAAATGCTTGGACTCGCAAAGCATTTATTTGGCAGGTGCAAATCCCTGGAAAACAGCATTAACAGCCAGAATCAGAAATTGTTTAAAACAAAGAAGCAAGATGACCCAGCAAATTTTAAAATGCTCTGCTGAAATGCATGGTGGTATGTTTTTCTCACCCCTAAATTGGAAATGCAGTTTTAAGAGGCGCCCTAGGGGTTTTATTAGCAATAACACACAATTTAAGCTCCCCTGCTAGGGATAGATAGTTGCCTCTAATTGCTGGAGTAAGTAATAGATGGGTACATCACACAGGATACTTCAGCAATAGCCCTGCTTTTAGAGATAACACTTTAACTGGCAATTACAGCCCACCATAGACCCATTTCCATGTTTTTTAAAAAGCTTAGATGTAATTGTGGGTATAGTTTGTTATTAATAATGTACTGTTTGCCCTTTCAAAGTTATTATACTCCAAGTGATTGGCTGTTGTTGAGGAATCCAAATTTCAGGAATAACTGAAGCCACAAAGAGGTTGGGTTTTATCTAATAGAGCTGTAGTTCTCAAAATGAGCATAAGAACATCCCAGAAGGATGAGGCCATGGGGAAAGCTGGATTTCCATACTGGGTAAGAAAAACATTTGGAAAACCACAAGAAGGGCACAAAGCCAGTAGCCCCTGTTCTCCTTCTGTCCCCCAAATGCCCCCCAGGCTAATGATGGACTGTAACTTCTCTTTCATCTCTAAAAATGACTGGTAATGTTTACCTTGTGGAATTCTGTTATTATCACTGAAAATGTTATGACTGTCAGGGGTGGGTGATCTCCTCTGTAAACTTTCTCCAGAATATTCATAATTATATAAAGCTCTCACCTCATCAGTTTTCCCCTCTAAATCATAAACAATTAATAAGCAAGGAACTGTAGCTTTTCCTTCTAGCTATTTTCCAGTCTTGATCATTTTGAATGACCTTCTCTACATGTTTCCTAGCTCCACACTACATATTTTGAAATCAGACAACCTGAAATATGGAATGTGTGCTTTTCCATATTCAAAATACAGCTACGCTGTTGATTTGTTAAAAAGTGTGCTAAAGCAGTCATCACATTTGATGTCATGTTACGTTGTAAATTTTATGAGAATATCAAGTCAATTTCTATTGTACCAATAGAAAAATAGCCGGGGCATCCAGATAATTTCTATGTGAAATACCTACTTCAGGACTTAAATCCTTATATTACATATAAAGATGCTACATGTTGTGTTGCCGCAGTAAAAATAAGACAAATCCAAAGAAAAGATACCTCCCTATCTTAAATACATTCATATTTTAATTTCTTATCATTTTAATTTTAAAGTTTTAAAGAAAAATTATCAGGGGGAATACATTTTTTGTACTCTATTTTAATTTATTTTATTCTATTGTACTGAAACATTGTTGTACTTATATACTGGCCTTTGAAATGTTGTATAGATAATGTAATTATGAAATGTATAAAATCACAGGAGAGTGTATTTTACATTATTCCATTTTATTTTAATTTTAAATTTATTGTGTATCACTTGAAGTTACACTTTGTATTGTGATTTGTATTGAATTTTTATTTTGCTGGTCATTGACTGAATAAAGATATTCCCTCATAGTTCACCTTTCTTATTTACATCTTTTATTTTCAACAATCAAAGTTGCCTTTAGTCTCATGTGAAGAGAATGGCAGTATATGTGTGTGTATAAAATTAAAATTAAAGAATGGGACAATATTATAATTTGCAATATAGGAGAGTCTGCATAGTCTTACTGTTGGACTAAGATGTCAGAAAAACATAAGCAGAGTTTAGCTGCTCTACTATCCACTTGCTGAAGTGGTTTCCCTGCCCCATATTTTGCTGTTTCAGCAGTGATAAGTGTTTTAAATATAGCATTTCAGACATTGTGCTTTCTGTCTTGTTCAGTCCTTTTCCTTGTCACAACTGTTGCGACTGATGCATTCCACATTGGGCTGCATCAATTTTCTCAAGATACTATGCCAATCTGTTTGATGAAGAGATTTAGGGGATCCCTTCATAACTCCCAGATGGCACAAGAAATAATGCAGTGGCAGCCCATTTTGATGTCTTCATTAGGAACCCTGATGGGGAAGTGGGTAAATGCTGGTACTGCAGCCACAACATTGTGAGTTTGATCCCAAGGTTGAGTCAGCCTTCCATCCTTTTGTAAGTCAATGAAATGAGTGCCCAGCTTGTTGGAGGCAATTGGCTTACAGATTGTAAACCACTTAGAGAGTGCAGACTTCACTGATAAGCGGTATAGAAATGTACATACTATGCATGTACTGCAGCCACTCACTCACAAACAAACCATAATGTTGTGAGTTCAGTACCAGTCAGGGGCTCAGGCTTGACTCAGGCATGCATTCTTCCTAGGTCACTAAAATGAGTACCCAGATTGTTGGGGGCAATTAGCTTACAGTTGTAAACTGTTTAAGAAGTGCTTAAGTGCACTGATAAGACGTATAGAAATTTACTTGATATTGATATTGCTATTGTCCCACAAGTTCTTGGCAGGCAGGCTGAGAGATTGCAATTTTTTTGGTCAGCATGCAAGTCACCTGATATTTGAACCCACTGTCCTATGGTGTGACAAAACTCTAACAGCTGTAATCAATAAAATTGTGACCATTTCAACTACTATTGATGTATATGTTTTTTGTAACATGGTGTCTGCAACACATCTACCCCTCCATTGCCACTAGTCTGGTGAATCCTTATAATACATTTTAACAAAATGCTGTATTTATGATTATCATGTACCAAAGTTTCAATAACTAACTTAATGGCAACTATGCTGTTTCAAAAGTTATTTTTGTGTCTGTGTTTCCCCTTTTCTTTCCTTTGCTTAATTGGGCAATCTCAGTCAATTTTGCTATTTCAGTCATTTCTCACAATTTATCAAGCCATTCCTTAGTTACAAAATGTGGGAAATGACTGAAAACTAGGGCTGGAATGCGCTATTAGAGACAATCTTTGTTGCACATCTACCTCCCAGACTTCTGGAGTTCTTTGCTTACAGAATCATCTTGCTATCTCAACAGAAGGTTAATTGGGTTGAAGGAAATATCACAGCCAAAGAAATATAGCCAGTCATTAATTTTACCTTACATACTATCTTTTCCCAATATACACATATTTTTAGGCAGTATCATAAGTCATTTGGAATGTTGACCTCATGTCTGTGACAGTAACAACATTTAGCAGTGCTGCTTTTATAACTTTTATCCATCTTGTTCCTGTATGGCTAAGATATTGGCAACACATTACAGTATTTGATAGTTTTCTTTAAAGTTTGTGAACAGGAAATTGGTGGAACTTTTCCTTAAAACAAACACACAAGATTTCTTCAAGGGCACTGATGCCATGTCAATCATGATTCTATCTTTTTTCCAACGAATGTGCTTTTGTCTCCTAAACCTTGGACAAAGTGTTGTTAAAAACATGGTTGGAAAATTCTTTTTTACTTAACAGTGCCTCATATACCATTTCTACACTGTTACATTGTATGGGAAGGGAGTGGTTTTATATACAAGCTTTGTAGATTTTTAATGAAGATATAGGTTGTATTTTGATTTTATTGTCCTAATTTATTCATGTACCATTGATTTGTGTGTGTGTGTGCATCTTCATGGTTATATTCATGGTTTCATGAAAAGAAAGAAACCAGTATTAGTGTTATACTAATTCTTGGCTGTTTTAATTTACTCCTATTGGTGCATTATATTTTTGGCTATATGGTCATATATCAGTTTGACACAGATCATGCTCCTAGTAGATGGGATTTTGAGAAAGAAAGGCCAGGCTTTGGAAAGAGCATGCCTTACTCTAGAACTTTTATGCCCACATATACTCTGTGTAACACAACAGCCATATGCCTGAGGAGATTAGAATCCAAATATTTGGGAGGTATGTACTTGTTTTAAAATATTGACCAACTTTCCAAGTACAAAAACCAGAAACAAAATGAAAAATGAAACAGGAACAACATGAAAAAAAAAACTTTAAGGAAAAAGAAACAGATAAACTTGAGATCTTATTATTGACAAAAGTTAATACACACACACACGTGTATACAAGCGCGCGCGCACACACACACGCACACACACACACAAATTAGAAATATGAAATAAATCCATTAATGGTATACTGGTTTCTTTTATAATTCTTCATGTTACAATTTGTGTTTCATCTCTTTTATACAGTCTGAGGAAGAGGCTGTTGTACTTTGGCCACATCATGAGAAGTCATGACTCATTAGAAAAGATGACAATGTTGAGAAAGACAGAAGGCAGTTCGAAGAGAGGGATACCACAAACCAGGTCAATAGGGCTGGAATAGACAGGCATAAAAAAGCAGCTTGATCCTGGGTTTTCAGAAAGCAGATCAAACCCCTGCTGTTTGCAAAACCCAGTCCCAAGGCAGTCCAGATATCCAAAGGCTTTCTGCACCATGTTGCATTAAACCAAGCTGTGTGGTTATTTTTTTTTCACCTTCCCACCATGCATGCGCACCATGCACAAAAAGACCACTTGCAACCTCTAATTACCTTCCTGTTCCCACCCACATGCTGTTCCATTGGACATCTACCTGTATGATCAGGTTACACATGTTATGCACCACCTGTACAGTGCACTGGTGTATCAGTGAGCCTAGTGATATATTAACAAATCACAATCATGGAGGACCCCATACATACCCCATTCACCCAACTTCACTCCACAGTTGGACTGTCTGCTTTGTGTGCATGCTGTAATTACATCCATTACATTATTGGTGATAGACTTTTTGCCTTGCCACAGTCCTGTACTGGTGCCAGGCTGTTTATATGCCAGTGTGATGATGCACATGTTCCACTTTGAGTCAGCATATCCCAGCTTCTTTTTGCTCCAACTTTTAGCCCCAGAGTGCCACTTCATTTTGCTTTCTACTGTTTACCTCATGCATTATCTAAACAGTCTGCCTTCAAAGTGGTGAGAACCTGCCTTATTTGGCCAGTGTGGACTAACCCATTATCAAAGGAGACATAGTCCTAAGTCTGCAGGAACTGAACAGAGCCATTGAAGATAGGGTGTCTTGGAGTTGCCCCATTCACAGTATTACCAGAGGTCCAAGTTGACTTGAGGGTAGTGAACAACAAGAACAAAATAATAATAATAATAATAATAATAATAATAATAATAATAATAATAATATATTTTAATTTACCTTTAACTAATCAAAGTTAATGTGTCAATTTTTCTGCCATGGCGATTTGCCACAGGTCTGTATACTAAGAATTTAAAGTAAAAAATTCTATGGTTTTCCAACATTTTGACATTAAACTGCAAGATGTCATGAGCATTATCACTATTAGTTAATTAGATGCTGCTTTTTCATTCTGATCCTCCCAAATTGTTAATAAAACTAAGCCTGGGTTTTCATAAGTAATTTGAAGTAGGCAGTGTGATGTTTCTGTAAACAGCTTTTTCAAAAACCATGACATGTTTATATATGATACTCCAGATCTTTAAGCAATGACTGTGAAGTCTTGCAACTGCATCATAATCATGGGTTTCTCTAATCAATTCAGGCAAAGTGAGTTTGTAGGTAATATGGCCACATCAATAACGCACACATTGATCTAGTGTATTTGATGATATATTTCTAGGCTTCTGGTATTCTGGTGGTTGTCAAACATTCTAAAGAAAAGAAGAAATCGGGGTGACAAAGAACCAGACTCTTTAGTTTCTCTGTGCTCTTCCAAAATTTCTCCATTCCAATCCATTTACTCTCACTGCAGCTTTTCAGTGTTGGGAGCCTAGCTATATTGCTTTCATTGAACTTGTGTTGATCCATGTCAACAATCCCTTTCCAGCAATTTTCATCTCCAGCATTGTGACTTTTTAAAAGGTAATGGGTCATAACTGCACATTTAAGACCAAGTCATTTCAGTGTACTTTTACATTATAAGGGATAGCTCACAACAATATATTGCTGCTATGAAAATCCAACACACACACACACACACACATACACACACATTTCTGTGAAAATTCAACTAAGCATGGGGGGAACAATGAAATCTGAGGAGAATGGTAGATTATGACATCAATAATAATAATTATTAAGTGCTTTACAAGGTGTTGTCTAGATTTGTGTGTTTTAGCACTATACTACTGCTTTGCATTCCTACAACTGCTCCAGAGGGTTAGGGTCCTTTTCAAGAGCATTAGAGGTGGTATGAAGACAGCAGAATAAATGAACTTTCAAGCCCCTCCTGGAGAAGGCCTTCTCAGGTGAGAAACAGGAATGCCAAGGCAACAGGCTCTAGTGGGAGGCAGAGGAGGCTGTTAGCTCTGCTGACTTTTGGAATTGCAACCCAGACCTCACCCCTGAAGGTCATGAATCAGATACTGTGTAACTTCATTGTTCTGAACATCATAGATTATAACACCAGCTGAAAAAAAATAGGAAAAGCCTTGGCTGGCCTTAAAAAGAGCAGTTTGTCCAGCTTTGTTGATTTACACACACAAATATATGAATTAGCAGAACAAAGTCCATTCTTTTTCACCTCCACCTAACCTTACTGCCTATTCATTTCCTCCTGGAGCTTTCAATCATTTTTAAAAGACTAATAGGGCAGCACTTGGAGTCTTTGGCTACCTCCACTGGCACTGAAAATGATGTTCTGATGAACTGGCCACCATACTTGGACATTATATGCTTGAATATAACCTTATCTTCCCAAGATGTCCTATTCCATCTGGGATAGAGCATATAAATCCTTTCCCAATGGGTCAATGGACACCAGACTCTCATCTTTTAACATAAAGCACTCTGTATTCTATAGATGGTCTTCTTTGCAAATGCTAACCCATCACGCTCGTCCAGGACTTATCCAGTGAAGATCCAGGAATGCTCCTGCAACTAAACCATTCCCAGGACTTCACTGTGAATGGTTTGTTGCTGAGGCATTCCTGGATCTTCACAGGATAGGTCCTGGATGAGCATGACACCATCTGAAAATGTTCAGTGCAATTGTGTGATTATGCCAGGAGTATGCCTTTTACTCCAGGCTTTTCTCCCCATCTGATAATCTTTTTTGTTCAACCCCTTGCAATGCAGGAATTCAGCATTAATGTACTCCCGAGAAATGGCCATCAATCTCTGTGTAAAGACCTCCAGTGAAGTAAAGTCCATTGTCCTCTAAGGCAGCCTGTCCCACTATTGAACAGTTCTTACCATCAAGACATTCCTCCTAATATTTAGGTGGAATTCTTTTTCTTGCAATTTGAACACCCTATACAGTTTAGTTCATCTTAGTTCTAGTCTCTGGAGCAGCTTTTTCCATTTTCTACAAGACATCCCTTCAGATATTTAAAGATAACTGTTATGTCATCTCTTTATAATCTCTTAAATACTTGAAGAGATGTCACATTGAAGAGCGAGCAAGCTTGTTTTCTGCTGCTGCAGAGAACAGGACCCGGAACAATGGATGCAAGCTCCAGGAAAAGAGATTCCAACTCAATATTAGGAAGAACTTTCTGATAATAAGGGCTGTTCGACAGTGGAACACACTCCCTCTGAGAGTGGTGGAGTCTCCTTCCTTGGAGGTCTTTAAACAGAGGCTGGATGGCCATCTGTCGGATATGCTTTGATTGGGAGCTCCTGCATGGCAGGGGGTTGGACTGGATGGCCCTTGTGGTCTCTTCCAATTCTATGATTCTATGATTCTTAACAATTATAAAAAGTAAAAGGAAAAATCTCAAGTAAACAGGTCTTCAGCTGATGACAGAATCACATTGTCAGGCTATTTAATTTCATTGTGGAGCCAAATACACATGATGGGTATCACAACAGAATAGGTTCTCCTCCAAGCTATTGTCAAACAGACCTCACTGTCTGGCAGTACAGTATCTGCTCAGCACATAAGAAGCAGGTTAGTCATAGGAGGACAAATGTGGCCTCTAAAATAACCTGTTCCTAAACTGTATAGGGTGTTATAAGTCAAAATAACCACTTTGGATAATTGTAGACCATTCTTACGTTTGCTGCTTATAATAGTGGGCTCACTCTTTTTTCTGATTCTTTTTAAAATACTCATGGTTTGATCCATTATACAAGATTCATAACTGGTGATTTTCCTGTCTGCTACACAAACATTGTATCTTACTTAAATTAAATATGATGCTTATGTATAACAGATTTCAGTTCAAGGTGTCCGACAATTAAATTCTGGTGGGTTTTTTCAACATGTGATACAAATTCACAAGGGAATTTCATAACTAGATTTTTAACACTACCTGATTCTAAAATAGATTCAAATATAGCTGCTGTGGGATAAACTTGAGGGCTGTTTGTAAAAGGTCTATTTCAGCTTAAGGAGTAATACTCTCTTCTAAAATGAAAGGATCTATTCTCCAGTCAGTAAGTGAGCATTTCTTGATAATATTAATCAGATTTATGCATGTGAATTGACTAAAGTTTGACCTCTAAATACTCCACTTCATAAGCCCAAGTATTTCCAGCCCAAGAAGAATATGAGTTCACAGCACTGAGTGGTTGGAACATGTGGGTATCAGCTTTGTGCATTCTAGGTTCTATGTTACCAAAGCATGGATAACTGTGGCCCAATGACCACCACAGTTGCTCATCAACCTTGGCTGCTGAATGTCAGTCAATGCCACTGAGGCACAGTGGGACCTTGATATCCACTGGAGTTTGGTTCCAGTAACCCTTGTGGGTAACAGAATTTGTGGATGATCAAATAACCTTACATATAAATCTATAGTAAAACATTGTCCCTTATATAAAATAGCAAAATTGAGCTTTTCTTTTTGGAATTTGTATCTTTTTAATATTTTCAAGCCATGGATGATTAAATACATGGATAAAGAATCCATCAATACTGAGGGCCAACTGTAGTTTGGGTCTCCAGGGATGGAGCTGGATATAAGTTATGCAGATAATGAACCTGATCCTTCAGGGTAAGTATAATCTCATCCAAAACAGGAAACTACCATCTGCAGTACACGTCAGCTTTCTATCAATAATATGTCTATTTTATGAGGACTGTGGTGCATTTCTGGTGGGCTGGAACAGTTTAACAGGTTTATTTTTTAAAAATGAGAATGGAGTCAAGTTGTTCCTCTCAGTCTCACTACAAATATCCCCACAGTTATTTTGATGGAAAACAAGCATAATGTCAAAGCACTTCGAACACTAAAAAGGTCTATGAAATGACTGGTATTAGAAAGCCCCATGGATAAATGATATGGTTATAATTTACTATGGTAGAATTATAGTAGAAGAACTCAATGACAGAATGTGACCCTAAGTATAACTAGTAATGAACAGAGTTGTAAATATGAAGGCAATTGTGCTGCCCTTATAGAAATGTGGCGAACTACAAAAGAAAGTAGAGAGAAATGTTTTATGTTATGAATAACACTTTGATTTAGATTTTAGATAACTGCTAAGCACAGCATCATTTCAAGATTCCACCAGCCAAACCTAAAAAGGAGCCTTTGGAAATAAATCCATTTTATAGTATGCAATACATTCTGTTCATAGGCCCTGGGGCAATCTGAAGAAGAAAAATGCCAGGGTTTTATCTCCATCCCTAGTTTTTATGCAGTGGAGATAATTCTTTGTCTTTAAGACTTGCATGCAGAGATTAAAATTGCCCTTGTCCTGAAATTACATAGGATGGACTTTTTAAAAAGCTTTTAAAAAATAACTAAGGCTGGGATTCAGTGCAGTGCAGTATGGCACTGTCAAATTTTTCTAGGGAAACTATATGAACAGCTATATATTTGAAATCTGGGTGACTCAGGTCTGACTATGTAAGTGTGGCTGCAGAAGGCAACCCATTCCAAGCATGATCCAGCAATTGAAGCATGGAATGCAACTCATTTTCAAATCAATAAATGTCATGAAAGCCAATTTTCAATGAGCCTCTGCCAGTTTCAGATTCTCTGCTTGCCTGAGGATCCAGGCATCATTATTGCCTGCACCTGTAAGACCTTGTTTTAGATTTGGAAGCAACCGTAATTGGACTCACCAGTTGGGAATGCTTTCCCCCTTTCCAACCGACTCACATGAAAAGACACACCTTGGCCTAGAGCCAGAAATCTCTGGACTCCAGTTTCTGACTGACCAGTTGGAACTACCTGAATTGATCTGGTTCATGGGTATAAAAGAAGTGTTTGCCCTTGCTTACTTTCTGCTTTCCATACTTATTTTACATTGTGTATCAAAGCTTTATTCTAGCATTCTGTTTATGCTTTGGTACCTACTGTTCTGGATCCCATCTGGTTAGATCATTCTTGTATGCATGCATGCATGCATGCATGCATGTATACTTAGCTTAGTTATATTTATGTAATTTTGTTCTTTTATACTGTACTTCTGTTGAGATATTTAGGTCATATTTTGGTATAATCACTGGTTTTGTTAAAAGACATGATGGTTTAGCACACACTGCTAGATCTGCTTGCTAAAATCTGCAGAGTACAGACATCTAATCGTAGGTAAGATCTATGAAGTAATGAGGAGTTTAGAAATTCAAGTTATTCGACAGTTACATTATGAAAGGTAGTAATGGCAAAGAAGAGTGGCTGGTAACTATGTGAGAAGTTAATTTAGTCTGAGACCTCCTAGAACCCAAAATCATGATCAGACATAACCACTTCTCTTCTCTGCTAAACAGCATCTGGTTTGTTCACACTAGAGCCAGGATTTGGACTGTGTTTTGACTGATCTCCCTGCTGAAAGGATGGGGTCTGGGGGCTGGTTTGTTTGGCCCATTCAGACAAGGTCTTAGGCCTGATACAGACAGGGAAAAGTAGGGCTGGGCAGCACACACCAAGCATATGCTCCCCAGCCCTACTACATACAGGCAGTGCCATTACAGCACCACGCTGCCCACACACAGGGCATGTGCATGACGTGTGGGCATTGCAGCCACCCTTATGATGGTTGCTGTGTTGCCGCACTGTCTGGTTGCTGCAGCAATGCTGCAGACCAAAAACAGGTGCCTATGGACCACGCTGAAAGGGGTGGTTTGTATTGGCCCTTAGTCTTCACCCTGGTTGAGTAACACTTCAGGTTTATCACCTACCGTTGACCATTGATATTCTTACCACAGTTCTTTCTTAAAGATAACTTCAGGAGTTTACTTCTCCCGAAATGAGCAGGTAACCTTGGCTCCTGGTTGTCCAGTATTGATGGATACATTTCAGTTTGAGCAGCCTGGTGATGTGGATAAATTCCTTGGAGAGGTGAGAGTCACTACATGCATAGCAGACCCTTGCCATTCCTGGCTTATCAAACATGCCAGAGGAGGACTGGTGGGGTGGGGTAAGGGAAGTGATTAATGCCTCTTTACAGCAAGGCAGGGTCCAAACACACTTAAAAGAGGCCACGGTAAGACCTCTTTTGAAAAACCCCCTCCATGGATCCTACATTACTAGATAATTACAGGCCAGTCTCCAATTTTGCATTTTGGGGCAAGGTGCTGGAGCATTTGGTGCTCGGCATTCTTGGATGAGATGGATTATCTAGATCCATGTTAGTCAAGTTTTAGGCCTGGTTATAGGACAGAAATAGCTTTGGTTGTCTTGGTGTAAGACTTACACAGAGAACTGGACAGGGGAAGTGTTTCCCTCTTGGTTTTGCTGGACCTCTGAGTAGCTTTTGATACCATTAACCATGGTATCCTTCTGAGTCGCTTGGAGGTATTGTTCTACAGCAGTTCTGCTCTTTCCTGGAGGGGCACTTTAAGAAGGTGGTGCTGGGGTACACCTGTTTGACTCCATGGCCATTGGCCTGTTGGGTCTCAGGACTTAGTCTTGTCCCCTATGCCTTCTAAGATCTACATGAAACTACTGGGAGAGGTCATCCAGGGTTTTGGAGTAAGGTGTCACTTGTATGCTGATGATACCCAGCTCTGTTGAATTTCATTTTGTTAACTTTGGCCCAGCTTTCTAGTCTATTCAGGTCATTTTGAATTTTGATCCGGTCCTCTTGGATATTAGTTACTCCTCCTAATTTGGTGTCATCTGTAAATTTGATAACTATGTCCCCAATTCTGTCATCCAAGTCATTGATAAAGATGTTGAATAGCACTGGGCTCAGGACAGAACCCTGTGGAACCCCATTGGTCACTTCTCTCCAGGATGGAAAGGAGCCATTGTTGAGCACCCTTTGGGTTCGGCCAGTCAACCAATTATAAATCCATGTAACAGTTACCTTGTCTAGCCCATATTTTACAAGCTTATTTGCATGAATGTCATGGGGAACCTTGTCAAAGGCCTTACTGAAATCAAGATATGCTATATCCACAGCATTCCCTTCATCTAATTTTATCCAAAGAGAGAGAGAGAGAGAGAGAGAGAGAGAGAGAGAGAGAGAGATCAGGTTTGTCTGGCTTGACTTGTTTCTCTGAAACCCTTGTTGACTTTTTGTGATTGTGTCATTGTCTTCTAGATGTTCACTTCTACTATATTAATTTCAAAAGTTCAATAAGTAATGTGTTGAAATAAAAAGTAACAAAATTATTCCCAAACCTGTCAGAACTATCTGGCTATAAGGTAGCAATTGTTCACTCTCTCTCTCTCTCTCTCTTTCATATATATAGCAAGCAACTTGTTTGTCATATGCTACAAAATAACAGTGTAATTGTTGTTTAGCACTCATCCATCCTGACATTTAAACACTGTACTTACCTCTACTCCAAGTTCCTAGTAGCAGACACAATTGTTTGTTTCTTTACAATAGCTGTAGGAATCTTGTGGCCCTCTACATGCTGCTGGACTGCAGCCTACAGCAGCTTTAGCCAGGATAACCCATAATGGGCAAACTGAGAGTTGTTGTCCAATATTTGTAGAGAGAGGAACACATTATTTCCTCCCCTGTTTTACATTTCTCTGTTTCACCTCTCTGTTCTTATTGTTTAGGGAAGCATTTCCAGGAAGTTTGTGACTGTGACCTGGTTGTTTTGATGCTTAATTCAGTATTTGATATCTGCTGTTTTAACTTGTTTCCTATGATGTTTTTAACTTGTTTTTAACTTGTAAATCTAGATTTTAACTTGTAACTTTAGATTGTACGCCATAGGCAGGCTTTTTACATATTCTTGATTTTACTTGGTTTTTGTACAGCACCGTGTACACTTACAGCACTTTATAAATAAAGCTAACAACAACAACAACAACAACAACAATGCTAACTAGGGCTGATGGGAACTGTAGTCCAGAAACATCTGGGAGGACATATGATTCTCGCTCCTGAATAAGATGGATTTTAGGGTCATCCCATGACAACAACAAAATGCTAACAAGCACCAAATGTCAGAGAAATAAATGTGTTACAAATTGAATAATTGCTTTTGTAAACTTTTTAACTGCTGACAGTCCCCCATTCTTGTTGTGCAATTAAATTACTCAGATTTTTCCGAACACCTTTTCTGTCAGTGTTTGCTTTCCTTGTTGATAGCTAATATGTTGCAAGTGCTTTGTGTTACAGTAATATCAGTCAACACATGGCTAGGCCAAAAAGAAACTTCAATTTGTGTCAGAGATATGTAGAGATTGTGTTGTAGTATAGTTGAAAATGTGAAGAAGCAGTTTATAATGATTACAAATGGCCAACTAATTTCACAGTACTTCATGAAGATGCAGCAAGTTTACCTTTCTTATTCTATAAACCTGAAAATTACTGAAAATAATGTTTGGAAATGTATAAGAGAAAGAAGACAGTAGCCCTAAAATAATGCATTAAAAAAAAACTATTGTTCTGAACTGCAAAGCTGTCAACAAGGTAAATTGCATGTCTGAAAGGGAATTTATTAAAAGAAGATGAAAGACTTAGGATTATTTTTTCCCCTAACTCGCCAATAGAGGCACTAAATCAAATCCCAAATCTTCAGTAGCAGATATTAGACGTCAGACTTGCAGCTCAGACATTTATCTCCCCTGTTCTCTTGATGTGACTTGGCTCAGAGCAGGGTTGGAAGAGGCAGCTGTAATTAAGATGCAAAGGAAAACTCTTTGTGCTCCGTCCCCTCCTTTTTGAATTTAACACACTCTTGGTTCTTGAACAATGTTGAAAGAACTTTCTGATGGAAAGATAAATCTGGTTAGAGACAGCAAGAAATTAGGTTGTTTCCCCTTCACTGTTTTGGGAAAAAATACTATAGATATATATTTTTGCTGCACATGACAAAAGGATGACATAATCCCATTGATATTGTTTGAAAATTGTGCTCTTCATTCCTCATAGAAACATCTCAAAACTGTTCTTGTCACTGAATCCCAGGCGTGATTTGCAAGTGTGATTTATGGGCTTTCTTCATATTGGGACCATGAAAGCAACAACACAATGAATGCAACCCTAAGCTACAATGGAGATGGAACTGACCAACCATGGAATAACAAGACCAGAAACATGAATTGTGTTGAATAAGGACCACTTTAATCAATCTAGAACCTATTTAAACTGAGTTGTACCAGAAAAGAAGCAAGAGTGGGGGAGAGACCTAGTGCAGAATCAACTGAGACAGGTGTCATTTCCTGATTTCCTACTGAGCCTTCCCTGGGGTAAACCACCTGAAATACAAAGGCAATCCAATAGCTGGGTTACTCCCCATTTGGCCATCTGCTGGAAGGCAGACCTGGACTTAAAGTAAGGGAAAGACTCCAGGCCAGCACCAAGAGTAGTCACCTTCTCTAGCCACCAGATCTCAGGACTAAAGAGCCAGTTCCCGAACCATTTCCTTCATCAAATGGGGTCCACATTGTCCACTGTAACTCTTATTTCTCTCTCCCCATTACCTGCCAAGTGACTGCCTATTTACAGGTGCCGCACCAATCCAATAGTCAATACATTAAGTAAGGGTAGGCACAAAAAAAACCAGGTAAAAGAGGGAAAAATTCCTACTCAGCCCTGTAGCAACCACCAATGCTGATGCTGCACTGGAGGTGGGAGGATGGGTTAAGGTCACTCCCTAAGAGGATGCAACCAAAGCAGAGGGAACTTAAATAGACTGGTTTTAAATCCTCTAATCTGATCAGTTTGGAAAGAGCTTGGGAAAAGTTAATCCACTGGTGATATTTCTCTCTCCCTGGTACTACTGTACAATAATTGGATCTTTCATGTATCCTGAATACGAACCATTATTATACTCTGCCTTTCTCCTAAGGCTAGAGTTCACAGCGTCTTACCAATCATAATACAGTATAACTAAAACATACAAAGTATGTTATAATGGAATCAGGCTGTCAGCAACATTTAAAAACAATTATAATCATACAATTAAAAGTGATAGCCAATTAAAAAAAAGATGTCTGGAATCCTATTCGATAATTGTGAACTGTGAAGAGATCCATCAGATAACTACTTTGGAGGCGTTCAAGAACTCACTGAAGACGGATCTCTTCCAGTGGGCATACCCGCCAGATCTAGTATAATTCCTCATTGAATGGTAACAACCCCCCTTAGGATATATTACTTAGCAGATCTTAAATTGATTTTAACTAAATGTATTTTAATTGTTGTATTGAATTTTAAATATATTGTATGTATGTTGTAATCCCACCTCGATCCGTAGGGAGAGGCGGGAAATATAAATAAAATATCATCATCATCATCATATGAGAGTTACACATTTGTGACTGTTTTGCATTCACAATCCCTACTTATCCCCTTCTTTAGGGGATACATTGGAACTGTTGAAGTCCCTCAATCCTCACTTACCAGACAACAACCAATGCAATCCATAGAGGCCTGTTCTCTTGCCACCCAGGCAACAGCTAACTGAAGCCTTCACTTTTCCTTGTGTGAAAGATCTCCACTGTGAAGGGGGATTGTGACCCTCTTTTTGCCTATCACAATGAAGATTGCTCATGTGAAGAATTAGGGACATGAATCAGCTGTTTCCCAATTGATCCCCATTGATTGCAGAGGCTGTGATTGGGGGTTGGTGATAGAGTGGGTGAGGGGGCAAATTCACTATGTAGGTATGTAATGACCATGATCATGTAGTATTGTAGTGCAGAGGATTCTGGCCAACATTCTCACACATGATCACAAGAAACAACAACATTTTTCTTCTTCCTGCTGGATAGAATTTTTTAAAAATGTTCTCTTAATGACAGTTGCACATATGAGATTGTGTGTGTGTGTGCTCGCACGCGCGTGCGCACAAATGTTGTGATGGTTTTAGTGCAAATTACATTGACTGCTGTTTTGTTGCTTTGGCTTTGAAAAAGTATAAGGACAGGAAGAATGATTTAATCTTCTAGATCAGTCAATCAGTCAGCCATTTATTTAAACAAAACAAAAAAACTTCATTTATATACTACCTCATACCGCCTAAGGAGTGTCTAAGTGGTTTACAACTGTAAGCTAATTTGCCCCAAACAATCTGGGTACACATTTTAGCAACCTCAGAAGGATGCAAGCCTGAATCAAGCTTGAGCCCTTTTGCTGGTCTTGAGTGAGTGGCTGCAGTACAGGCATTTAACCACTGCACCACCAGGGCTCATCGCCAGGGCTCATATTTAGTGAACTGTATGCCACATATATGAAATAGACTGGTTTTGTGTGAGAGACACTGAGAATTAGAGAATGATATAATAGAAATTGTGAAAGGATTCCCATACATTGGTCACAGTAGAATCAAACATTGATCACAGTGGAAGTTGCAGTCAATAAATCAGAAGAAGACTAGGACTGGGAAGGACAGCTATGAAAGAACTAGACAACATATAAAGTTAAAAGGTGTAATACTTAGGATCATCCAAACCATTGTTTTCCCCATCACCATGTATGGATGTATGAGCTGGACACTGAAGAAAGCAAGAAAGAAAATCAAGGATACCATGGATGGCCAAAAAGACAAAGAATGGGTCCTAGAACCCCTAAAGCCCGAATGACTAAATTGAGGTTGTCATACTTTGGACACACCATGAAAAGGAAAGATTCATCAGAAAAAGCAATGAGGCTAGGAAAAGTAGAAGGTAGCAGAAAGAGAGGAAAACTGCAAAGCAGATGGTTAGAGTCAATCAGGGGAATCATGGGCCTGGGCCCACAGGACTTGAGCAGTGTGATAGGGAATCAGGGTTCTTGCAAATGTCTCATTTATTGAAAAGGATAAATGTGAATATTATTCGCATATTGATTGAATGAAGATTTCACTGGGTGAGCAGAATTCTTATGGGGTGAATGTGCTCAATTGCTCTCCCTTGAATTTAGGCTAATATTAGCCTGCATTAATTTTGGAGTCAAGGTTCAGCATACACAGTTTTTTAGGATTATGGGTATTTACATGCTAAATAGAAAAAAAAAACATGGCTGGCCTCTAAAGCATACAGTGTTTGTCTGCACATTATAGGAATAAAAAATAGGACATAATTTTTTGTGGGTGTGAAAAATGATGTTGCATTATTAATGACAATTTCAAAAAGCTTGTGGAAACAGAGATTCTGATGGAAAATGTACACTGCAAAGTTAATGAAGTTTGACAATGCTTTAACTGTCATGGATTCCATCCTATGGAATAATGGGATTTGGAGTTTGTTGTGGCACCAGAGCTCTCTGAAAGAGAAGGCTAAATATCTCACAAAACTACAAACCCCAGTATTCCATAGCATTGAGACATGGCTGTTAAAATGGTGTCAGACTTCATGAATTCTGCAATGTAAAATCAGCCCTAGTCACTTGCCATATACCAGGTGATCTGTCCTTCATCCCATGAGACATTTAGCCATGTTTGCCCCTCATGTTATTATATATCAATGTTTCTTTTCGTATTTTCTTCCATCTGCAGCTCATCACTGACAAAATCATTACAGTATTTTACATATTTTGTTTCTAAATCCAAAGCAGAATGTAAAAGGGCTAAATTCAATTTGGGGTGTGGTCACAGAGAACAGGGAGTTAGTCATTGGGAAATGTGTGCCAGTTGTGCCAGAGTCATTGTGAAGTGCTTTGTGTGTGTGGTCTTGTGAGGTTGCTGCAAGGTGAAAGGTGAGACCATTTTTTTTCATCAGTATAGATGAAACATAGTATAAATCAAACATGGCTGCATAAATTGTTTCTGGTCTAGCAATGGCTCATCATTGGCAGACATCATTCCCAGTACACCCAGAAAACACATGTAGACAACATGCTTTTGTGGTGTTTCATTCAGCTAGATTAGGATACCTATAGCAATCCTCTTCAGTGTATGGGAAAGTTAACTTTATTGAACCACAGCTGTCAAAGTCCTGTTTTCTTCTGTTGGTCCTTCTGGAATTGACCCAGCTGCCTTGTGGACTCTGGGAACTATACTAAATAAACAGCTTTTTCAAGCTTTATTCTTATCATAAAATAACATTGAGAGAGAGTGTGCTCCTGGTATCTTGTGTTATTAAAAAAAACTTATGCTCAGAAAATTGCTCAGGTGAAGTTTGCTTCAGTGGAAGCAACTTAAATCTTTAAACTTCAGTTCTACAGAGCTGACAAAGAGTTCGCTGACAAGGTGTGTTTGTGGTTTTGCTTGTATCAAGCTCAGAGTTCTAAACATAAAACTGGGTAATATCTAGAGGAGTTGACTTCATCAAAATAAAAGAAAATTGTTAAGCTGCAGTACTCCCATGTGATTAATTATACCTCTAAATTTGGCTGAGACAAGCACTTTGAAAATTGCATAAAATAAGACCCATCATTCACCATGAATAAACTTGAAAACAGACATATAAAAATAAATTGGCATCTTTTCAAAGACTATCTAGAGAAACAGGTGCAAATTTCCTCCTAACAGTTAATATCAGATGGAAAAAAGCAATGTGAAACAGGATGTAAATTGCTTTCCTAAAGCATCAGAAGAAAACAAGGAAAATCAGCTGCATCACAAGAATTTTTCTTGATGGATAACATATGTAATTTCTGCTTTTCACAAGAGATGGATGGAATCACCCGTTCCCACATTTCAAAAGTGGAAATGTAATATTCATATTCTATGAAAGTTTGGAGTGGGTTGTGGAAGGTGATCTGGTTTCCACAATTCCAGGTGTGCACATTTTTGTAATGCCCCTGAAAGACTGATATGGAGGCTGTCTTTTGGAAACTACCTCAGGATTCAAGGTTTAATATGTATTGCAGAATCAATATAGTTTGACACTGCTTTAACTGCCATGGCTCAGTTCTATGGAATTCTGAGATTTGTAGTTTTGTGAGCTAATTAGCCTTCATTGTCACAGCTCTGGTGCCACACCAAACCACAAACCCCAGAATTCCATAGCATTAAGCCATGGATGTTCAAGCAATATCAAACTGCTTTATTTTTGAACAGATTAGACCTAAAATTAATAACTAGCAAGTTGGAGATTTTTCAGAATTTTATGTGATGCATATCTAAAGCAGCCCAATTATGGACACCACAGCAAACATGAGCATCAGTAATTTTCCCCAGAAGAAGTGTTCTTTTGTTCCATTTCATTTGTGATATCTCTAAAGCCTAAGTTCAACTTCAGGCACAAATCTCTAGGTACATTGTTCATATTTTTTGTACTTGCCATACATGAACCATTTGAAGCACTCATGCCACAGACCACAGTGAAGCTAAGCCTAAGTGTGTGGAATTGAACAGAATGAATTCATTTCCGATAACCCTTTTAATCTCTTATCTTCCTATATAAAACTTCAGTCAGTAAATTTGTGAAATAATTGTAAGCATGAAAACATCACTTTTAACATAAAACTGCAAGAACAGGTTTCCAGAATCAGACTCAGGCTGCATCCATACTGCAGACATAATCAAGTTTGGCACCACTTTAACTGCCATGGCTCAATACTATAGAATTTTGAGAACTGCAGTTATGTGAGGCATTTAGCCTTCTCTCTTAGAGAGCTCTGGTCCCACAACAAACTACAGCACTGTAGAATTCCAAACTACAGCACTGTAGAATTCCAGCAGAATTCCACAGCACTGAGCCATGGCAGTTAAAGTAGTGTCAAACTGAATTATTTTTGCAATGTGGATGCAGGCAGCCTAAGTTTCAGCAGTGGACTTCATGTTCAACACTGGTAGAACTGGGACATTCTTGATGCAACCAGTGGTCTGAAAGGTATCTTACTTTTCAGAACATGTTTTTAGGGTGTACAAGGGGGTGCAGGAGAGAGAAAGAGTCATCAATTTTGGTGGGAAGATAGGATCAGTGGGAAACCACTGGATTTTGACCTAAAAGTCCATCAGGATCAATATCAAACTGGTCAGCTGAAGTATGGGAGGAGATGATCCCATAGGTAACTGGGACCCAAACCATGTAGGGCTTTAAAGGTAATAAATACTTTGCACTTTACTCAGAAACTACCTGGTAGCAAGTGGAGTATTTTTAATATTAGTGTGATATGTTCATTGCTAGATGTGCCAGCAATTGATCTGGTTGCCTAGGCTTGGATAACCTGTGGTTTTCCAGTTGCTGCTCCACATCGCCTATCATTCCTCACTATTGACTTTGCTGGCCAGGGCTGATGGGAGTTGCAGCCCAATAGCAGTCAGAAAGCCACACATTGCCCACTCCTACTGTACATGGATATGATTATAGAACAGAAAGTATTTACCTTGCCCATTTCTCCTACAGATTTATATGTATCCATTATTTCTGTGCTTATAGCCACATATCTTTACCAAACCACTTGGGTGGAATATAAAATGGGGCTTGATTTTGATGAAGATCATTTAGCTCACTGGTAAAAGGAAGGTTGAACTTCAGCCTGATATGAATGTTTGCAAGACTGGAGGTTTTATAATCTGTTTAGCTAAATGAAAACAATTTTATGACTCCTGCTCAACTACCACAGTCAGCAAGGCATTTTGTAATCTGCTATATAAATGCCAAGTGTGCAAGGTATAAATGCCTAAAGCCACTAGAGTTCACGCTTATTTTTTTAATACTTATAATGGCATTCAAATGCCAAGTTTCATTACCACACAAAAATTATTATTTTGTTCAGTCTCACCTATCAGAATCCAACATAAATCAGAAGAAAAGCCATATTGATTTAGCTATCACTCAAATTACACACGTTTCTTCTGATAAAATTGGGGCACTTTGACAGCTTATTTCTCACAAGTGAGCAAGGCCTTTAAGTCTGTCAGGTATGAGGGCAATTGGCTGCCTGCAAAAGAAAGGAATGTTCTCTGCAGTTTTGGAAAGGGAGTTATGATACTGTGTTTAATTTTTTTTAAAACTTATTTGGTTTACAGTTAAATAATAAAGTAATAATATCATTAACCAGTATCTTACAAAGGCCCCTTCATAATGGAGATAATGCAAAGGCATGTTATAAACTATTAATTGGTTATATATTAATAGCTGCCAGATTGGTCATCATGACATTTTGGAATGATTTAATGGGGATATGTGGCAACTTGGCATAAAAAGGTATGACAACTAGCTCTAACTGAAAAATTAACCAACACACTTGAAATACCTAAAAAAAAAGAGAGGCCCGATATAGATGGCCCAAAAGGGCAGTCCATAGGGCGTGAGAAGGGTTAGGGAGCATGCAGCATCCACACACTCCCTAACCCTAGTGCGTATGGATGGTGCCATCTTTTTAGCACACCATCCATATGTGCACGCCATAATGGCATATGGCACATGCTGCGTTTATACAAGGTGTTGTGTGCCTGATGGCATCACGCCACAGGAGGGTGCCTATGGTGCCCTTTCTGCAGCGCTAAAAGGAACTTCAAAATGGAGCTCCTTTTTGCTGCTTGTCCTTGGTGTGGCCTTTACATGGCTGCGCCAAGGATGCCGAGGAGAAAGGGGCAGCAGTGGCGGCCCCTTTCTCCCCTCGGGAGCGCCAAGGATGGTGGGGTGCAGTGGGTGCCCAGGGCACCCGCTGTACCCTGCTTCAGGCCACAGAGAAGTGGCAAATTGCCACTTCTCTGTGGCCTGGAGAAGCGGCGGATTGGGGCCTCTGGGGCTGCCGGTGAGACTGCCCTGGCCCCATTCTGATGCTTCTCTGGGTGCCTATAGACCGCCCCTTTTGGGCAATCTGTAAAGCCCCAAAAATCTCATAATTTTATTGTGATTTGGAATTGTTGTGTTGACTATATTGGGGGGGGGGAGAACTAATGTTAGTCTTGCAAAAGCATTCACATCTTTTTGGGTGACTGTAAAAGGAAACAATTTTGACATCTTTTATTTTGGTATTCTGGCTGTGTAACTTAATTGAAAAGTAATTCTGTATAGTGCTGTTGTGTGGGGAACAGTGATGATGTTATAATATAAAATCAATGCAAAATTAAACATTGGTGTAATGCTATTGGATATTTTATCATGTATGCATGTATAGCCATCATAGTGTAGTGGTTTGAGTGTTGGACTACAACTCTGGAGACAGGGTTCAGTTCCCACATTGGCCATGAAACTCAGTGGATGACCTTGAGCAAGTCACATGCTTTCAGCCTCAGAGGAAGGCAATGGCAAATCTCCTCTGAAATCTTGCTACAAAACCAGCATGATAGGGTCACCTTAGGGTCGCCATAAGTCAGAAACAACTTGAAGGCACACAACAACAACAACAACAACAACAACAACGCATGAATAAGATTGCAATGACTTGCTTGTTCTGTTTTGGGTCATCAAAATAAGATATTCCATTGTTTCTTGACTCTTAGAGTCAGGCTTTGAGTAAGTTAGAAATTCTCTAATTCCACTACATTGAGGCTACATGGATCACAAGATAATTGATAACTGAGCCAAACGATATCACAAATAATGGAGAATATTTGTCATGCCCTTTTAAAAACATAATAAATATTATCTAAACAAATATTGTCACAGTGCAAAATAAAATGGATTATCAATTTTCAAAAAATAACTGGAAATTGAATGGCTACAATATATGTACCTCATAATAGCAAATAGTAATAAGATAAAAGACATGGTAGGACTCAATTCAAAGTGAGTGATATTTCCCGCTAAAATTCCTTGATGGTTAAAGGTATGTTTTCATGGACTTGCCTATGGCAAAATATAGGGAAGTTTCAAACTAAAAACCTGAATATCAGTTCAGAGAATTTTCTTTCAATAGTGGGAAAATAGTGGAAAAGGTCAGCTTGGTTTGACACCTGCAGCTGATACAAAAACATATATATGAAGAAATAAAAATCAAAGGACAAGTCTTTCATTCAGGTCTTGTCTAAATAATCCTAAGGAAAAACAACTGGATGGCCTAAACAGAGGAGTAGGGGAACAACAGAAGGTAAATATTGAATCTCTAAGGATGATGCATAAGGTTAGATGTAATGTGATACTTAAATATGCTTGGCTGTGTAAAAATACTAGACTATAAGTAAAAAGAACAGATGTTTGCCATTGGCAGAGGCTATTGAGAACCAACAACATAAACAGTTGAGGAATTATACTGCACATGAAAAGTCAGGAATATCAGCTCAATTTTAACCATGATTGTTACTGTTATCATTACATCTTATTACCCACACCTGAAAAACTTTTTAAAATATCTGTGCTGATTTTATATAAATTTGGTGTTCTGTATCCAAAAATGACCTCAGATTTGAGCCATCACATATAGTTATTTTACAACTTGTTTTGACATTTCCAGTTTACAGTGGTCCCCCGGGATACGAATCCCCCGGGTTAAGAAAACCCCGGGATCCGAAACCGGCGGGACCAAAAATTATCCCCCGGGATCCGAAAAAAAGTCCCTTTTCCTCCGAGGCCAGGCTTCGGAGGAAAGGGGACAGACTCCCTTCCCTTTCCCTCCGAGGCCAGGCTTCGGAGGACAAGGGACGGACTACCGAAAGGAAGGCCCGATCCGGCGGATCGGGCCTTCCTTTCGTTGGGCGCGGAGGCCCGGCCTGGCTCCCCAAGCCAGGCCGGGCCTCTGCGCCAGAGACGAAAGGAAGCCCGATCCGCGGGATCGGGCCTCCTTTCGTTGGGCGCGGAGGCCCGATCCCGCGGATCGGGCTTCCTTTCATGCCTCAGGCGCGGAGGCCCGGCCTGGCTTGGGGAGCCAGGCCGGGCCTCCGCGCCCAACGAAAGGAGGCCCAATCCCGCGGATCGGGCTTCCTTTCATGCCTCAGGCGCGGAGGCCCGGCCTGGCTTGGGGAGCCAGGCCGGGCCTCCGCGCCCAACGAAAGGAGGCCCGATCCCGCGGATCGGGCTTCCTTTCGTCTCTGGCGCGGAGGCCCGGCCTGGCTCCCCAAGCCAGGCCGGGCCTCCGCGCCCAACGAAAGGAGGCCCAATCCGGCGGATCCGGCCTCCCTTTCGCGTCAGGCCTGGAGGCCAGCCAGGCTGGGCCTCCGCAGCTGACTGGGCCAGGCTGGGCCTCCGCAGCTGACGAAAGGAAGGCCCGATCCGCCGGATCGGACCTTCCCTTCCTCAGCCAGGAGGCCCCCGCGGCTGACGAAAAGAAGGCCCGATCTGCCGGATCGGACCTTCCTTTCCTCAGCCAGGAGGCTCCCGCCAGGCCTCGGGAACGGATTACCTATTTCCTATGGGAAATAGGCCCCGGGTTACGAAATTTTCGGCTTACGAAAAAGTAGCCGGAACGAATTAATTTCGTTACCCGGGGGACCACTGTATAATATTTGACTGAATGAAATGATCGTACAAAGAATTGCCCTTCAAAGATTTGCAGAAAGACTTTCAAAGCAAATTGTAAAACATACACACTTAAGGAGGTTGATACCATGCCACTGTCCAATCTTGGGAAATGTATCACACCAGAGGACTAATGCCACAGCAGCACAATTGGGAGCTTGTTGACAGGTTTTTCCGCCTCAATGACAAGAGATGCTCTAATCACACTTTGGTGGTAAAGCAGCAATGATTTGGAGGTGACATCATGGAATAAGTATCGCCTAGAGTGCAATTATCCAGCTTTAATTCTGATTTTAAAGGCTGGCATTATTAAGTTCTTAATGTAAGAATAAATCATAGGTGGGAACGGTGTTATTTCTATATGTCTGGGTGTGACCTTAAATATATTTCTGAAAGAGGGGGCACTTTGGTTGTCACAATTGCCTTTCCACAAGAAAAAGTTGAATAAAGTTATGTTGTTTTTCTGCCTCAAAAAAGAATGTGCAAGAATAATGATTAAGAAAGCTGAAGGTGAACAATGTATTCTTCTTCTACCTTAGAATAACATGCTTTTCCCCCCAAGACACTTCTAAAACAATCAATAGGAATTTTAGAGTTTTTCTTTTTGAAGTACTTTGTAAACCTAGAGGTTGAACGGCTCTGAATAAATGTTTCAGTGCTTTTATTTGGATTGCAGTGTTTTAAGAGGTTCCATTCCTCCTTCACAGAGTGATATT
The DNA here is from genome assembly GCA_034509955.1 of Urosaurus nigricauda. Taxonomy (NCBI): domain Eukaryota; kingdom Metazoa; phylum Chordata; class Lepidosauria; order Squamata; family Phrynosomatidae; genus Urosaurus; species Urosaurus nigricauda. Next base: position 279,102,716 of record JAOEGL010000001.1, read on the forward strand.
TTAGTTCCCATCATTGTCTTGTTAACGTACTTGACATTCAAGAGGAAAGATGTTTACATAATTTGATTGACAGGAATTGGTGCTATTTCTCCTCTCTCTTTTTTTGGTTAAATGGAAAAAAACGGCCCCCAAATAAACCTGTTAGAAAAACAAAATTACCACATTGCTATTATTCTGTCATGTGATTATAAACAACTTAGACTATCTTTAAATGTTTTCCTAATTTATGATATTTAAAATGTTTTTACCTCACTGGATTTCCAAGCCAGTTTAAGACTAAAATATACAAACCAGAAATTAAACTTTAAAAATGCAACACATCAAGTAAAAAGTACAACAAAGCCAGATTAAAAAGAGAATATATTGCATTTCACTATCATTCATATTAAAGTACAGGTTGGAATTGTGTGACCCATGATTCTCATGCAGTCTTCAGGGGCTTTGGGGATCCCTACTGATTCTTTATCTTTATTTTTTTTTAACCACAACAAAAAATCCTTTAGCCCTCTCCTGTCAGAGAGCAAGGAAACCCCAAGCTAATTGTGAGTAATGCAATGCCACTTCTAGTCACTGCAAAATGTCAGAATGCCAAGAGCTAAAAAAATAAAAAATAAAAAATAAAAAAAGAGAGCCATTACAGTTTTTTGGTCTGTGGAGCTTGTCCACCCCAAACTGAAGTTTTTGCTAGCAAGAACTCATATTTGGACAAAACAATCAACAAAGCCTTAAGCAGTGTACTGAGCTATACCTCCTCTGTGGAATGGATGTGATTTACAGGAGGAAAGGACATCAAACAGAGGAGATGACCGAAAATGTTCTCATTCTAAATTGCATGTATATTGCTATGCTCCTAACTTCCATTCCTTATAGTTATAGCTTCGTAAACCATAATAGATTTAATTTGATTTGGCTCACTGGAAGTTAGAAACTGTTATCAAAAACATTTTAAAATCATTTAATGGTGTAGTGACTGGGACCCACCAGTCACTTGGGGGCTTTCTCAAACCACAAAGGGTTAATCTGGAGGGAGGTACATGCTAATGAGAGCTTGCATCACATGATAATGAGTAACTACATCACAGATGACCTAAGGCCCATTAGCCAATCAGTGAGTAGGACTGGGACTTTTCAAGAACTTTCCATGTGAGGTCTTTAAAAGCCTCTGGAGGCCATGCACTCTCTCTCTTTCTTCCCTTTGTCTGGGCTGGCTGGCCACCAGCCCAAGGGGTCTCCAATGGGCCTGGCCTCAAGCTGGAGAGCCCTCCCTCCTGACAACACCATCTGACCTGGGGGGGAGTGAAGGAGAAGCCTAGCAACACCATCGGGCCTGGCCTCAAGTTGAAGAGCCCTCCCTCCATGACAACATCATCTGGCTTTGGAAGGAGTGAAAGGAGAGGCATAGCAACACCATCGGGTCTGGCGTCAAGTAGAAAAAGCCTCCCTCCATGACTACACCATCTGGCCTAGGAGGGAGTGAAAGAGGAGAGGCTTAGCAACACCATCGGGCCTGGCCTCAAGTTGAAGAGCCCTCCCTCCATGCCATCTGCCTTGGTCTAGGCCCCAGAGGGAGAGAACTGCTGGACCTGATCCCTTCCCCTCTACCATTCCCTTCTCCTTTTGTGTCGTGTCTTCTTAGATTGTAAGCCTGAGGGCAGGGAACAGTCTAATTAAAAATAATAATTGTAAGCTGCTCTGATAGCCTTTAGGGCTGAAGAGCGGGATATAAATAATAATAATAATAATAATAATAATAATAATAATAATTATTATTATTATTATTATTATTTGGCTGCTTTGTCTTCATTGTTTTGGGAAGCCCAGCTGTTGAATTTGTGCCAACAGGCAGGGATGTGGGTTGAGCTAGGCAAAGGGGCGAGCTCCTCACATCCAGATCCATCAAGGACTGCAATTCCTATCTGTGTGAGAGTAATTTAGAAATGTGATAGTTAGTGTGGTTAGGCCCTTTTTATTATGTTTATCTTTGGCTTGCCTGAAATGAACATCTGTGTAACTATGTTTCCTGTTCCTGCAAGGCAAGGAGGCCTTGCATGAATGATTGCTCTATTCCATTTAGTAGAATAAATACTTTCTTTTAAAAGTATCTGCTGTCTTTAACTAACTCCCATACACATGCCTTAGTTTGGTTGTGGCTTGCTGGGTAGCAATGGGGAAGAGGGGAAGAAAACTATAAATCCTTTTAGCAAGTCCCAGTGTGTGCTAAAACAGGAGAACTCATTGTGAATTCACTAGGTGGTGGCAGCTGTCTAGAGGACCTCAAGGGGCCCATTCCACTCAGCAGGGAGTGGGAGCAGAGACCCAGGGGGCTCTAGGGGAATCTAAAGGGATCCGCTGGGGCTAAGGGCCAAGAACAGGGGTGCTGTTTTGGAGGGGTGCTAGTCCCAGGGACCCATAACTCTTGGTCATAATTCTAGTTGCTAAGAAGAGGGGAATACAGAGTCCCCATGTGAAAGAGGTATTACTTAATCATGGCAGAGTGGGACTGTATTCTTTGTCCCACTTACAGTAGTGATGCATTCATGTGGTTGCCTATGCTATCTTAGTATAAGGCTAGGCATGGGCAGCTACTCAGACTCAGGTATCTATGTGACTGGGAGACTCAATTGTGCTGGTATCTTAATTGTGTGAAAATTGTTAGTCTTTTTCATGGCAGATAACCTGTCTGTGTAAGGTATGACTATTGATTTTTCTTTTTGGGGGGAGAGGGGTAGCACTTCCCGTTTCCCCTTGCATGACAGAAGCTGAAGATAGGCCACCAAGGTTCATGTGGGAACAGAGGAGAATCTATGACAAAATTCCTACCACCTCAGACAAGTGATGGCAATGAAGTCCAAGTGACAGCTAAGAATGGGCAACCACTTGACTGCAGACCATAAAGAGGGCAATCGAGGAAGCCCAAGGAAAGATATTTTCAGGAGGTGGAGCTTCATGAGGTAGAAACAGAACAACAGGAGGTGAGGTCACAGCTAGAATCAAGGATGGAACAGTTGCTGGCAAAGGAAGAGACAGCCTTTGAGTGGGGTGCAAAAGAAGGGACAGGAAGGTCCTCATCCAAGTAATGCGGACCATCAACAGACAAATCACATCCTCCCCTGTCAGGACAGGCATAGTAATAGCAATAGCAAGTACATTTCTATAGTGCTTATCAGTGCATTTAAGCACTCCCTAAGTGGTTTACAATGTTTAAGCCAATTGCCCCCAACAAGCTGGGTACTCATTTTAGCAACCTACAGAAAGATACAAAGCTGAGTGGATCCTGAAGCCCTGCCTGGGATCAAACTCACAACCTTGCATCACCAGGGCTCCTTATAATTGGCATTATTCCCCCTGGAGACCCACTTGAAACCACATGTCTTCTCCTTGCAAACACCAAGGCTATTCTAGAGGACTCCTCCCAGAGACCCAGTGGGGAAATACCTCTCATCATCTTTGGTCCTGACATCTTAGAGAGTAGCAAAAAGTGGAGATGCCAGAAAAGGAGGAGGGAAATAAGTAGCATTTGTGAAGCTCACTGTTAGTCTCTTTTTCAAGCAGTGAAAATGTGGTGCCAATGTGGGATGAATTGTAATACTGTTCAGGATTGTTTTTTTTTTTTGGGGGGGGGTCCCCTTTCCTTCCTGTCTTCTATTGTCCATAATGGAGCAGACTGGGATGGTGCACAGAGGACAGCAAATTCTTCTTCTCTTGCACAAAGATCATCCTCTCCTTTCTTTTGTATCCAACCCAAAGACTGGCTCTTTCTTTGCAAAAAGCTATTCCATTCTTGACTGGTTGTGACCTCTCCTATTGCTATTCTGGTCCTACCCCATGAAGCTCCACCTCTTGAGTACATGACCTGCTATTTCCATAGACAGAAACTGAAACTGGAGAAAACTATCATTTCAGAAAGATATGAGTCAGTTTAAAATGTTGTGAATTCTTTTGTTTAACACCCCAGGTTATTCTCTCCCTCTCACCACCAATAAGGTTCCAAGAGCCTATCTGGTGTCCAATTAAAGGTGTTGCTGCTTTCATTTTTTCTACTGCTATTAATATTTCCATAGCATGTGACTTTTTAACACTATGGAGATTTGATATTTTTCATTAAAGAGACCACTTTTTGGAATTCACATCCTGTAGTCATTTTGTACAATATGAGTTTACTCACCAAGTTTAACAAAGAAACATTTCCAGCACAGATCGAACACAGTATACTTTATTTATTAGTTCCCATATGCTTAGCCAATTTTTTCAGCCCATGCAATCACTTTGTCTTAAAAACATGTTGCATATGATAAGACATGCCTCTGATCAATTTCATACAAGGCATCTAATTATAGCAGCCATCCAGCCAGCCTTAGCTTTCTTCCTTTGCATTCTTAATCCCACCTGCAGCATTTCTTTTTCTGTTTTTGTTCCAGGGCATCATTCCCACTCCATATAACAGTTCGGCTCAAAAATGAAAACAAGTACTAGAAAGATAAATCTGGCACTGGAATCTTATAGCTGCCAGGTGTATCCTATGCATGACCACAGCTGTTCAGTGTGATAAACAGAAGGGGAGGGAAAAAAGAGCAAGAGAGACAGAGACATTAAGAACCAGCAAGAAGCAATGCTCTGTCATTATTTTAATTACACGGGGGGTGCCAATTTGCTGGGTAATTGCAAAGCTACATTGTTACTGAAAGCCCAAGTTATGTATGGGAAGACATTTTAACTATAATCGCTCAAAAGAAGATAAAGCTGCCAAGAGGATGGTTGTTCAGACACTCTGAACAGGGGAGGCAAACACATACAGGATGATGATTTGTTACCATAATTTTACAAGATCTAGTTTGACCTTTACTATAGGTAGGAAACACAAGATGAACAGCTGAAAGCTGCAAAGGAAGTCACATTAGAAAAATGTCATAGGAAGAATGCTTCAACTAGACAATGGTTATTAAATACAAGATGGAATAATATGAAATAAATAAATTCATGGAAGTAATATTTTCTTGAATCTGAGTACAATTTGAAAAGAAAACACTGCTCCTGTTCTAGAAAGGAATTTGGTGGTTCAGTTTCACCTCATGCTAAATGCAAGCATGGTTCTTCTTGTGCATTCTATAGTTCTCCCCACTACAAATACAAGTTCAGAAATTGAATGCAGAAAACATTTCTTTTGACATAGCAAGGAAAGGGGTCCCAATTTTTTCATAGAAACATTTTCTTTGGTCACCACAGGTCCATCATGAGCCTTTTGCAATCATTCACCTAGAAGATAAAATTTATTGATTTTGTGTCCATGTGTGTGTGTCCGTGTGTATAAGTATACAGATGTACCCTCTATGAACAGATTCTATGCACATCTATTTCAATGGATGTATTTATCCATTACCCACAATCTCAACCATATTATTCCTAAGAGAGTTTATGCACTTATAAATACACCATTGTAGGTTCTGTACCTATGTGGCACATAGTTGTTAAAGGCGTGGAGGTTAGGAGAAGGGCAACTGTAATGTTAGTCCACTGCTGACACCTCATCTGTGCTGTAAACCAAGATTGACCAGGGAGGGTTACTCAACTATAAGGGTTGGCTCATGCTCTCAGCAGAAGGGGCACCTCATTCTACCATTTTGGGATGAGTCACCCTCCTCCCAGATGTTGGGACACTACACCAGCTGTGATGTAGCACATCATTTTTGAGCTTCTATTTTAAATAGATAACACTACTTTCCAGGAAAGTTTCATGTTTTTTTATGAGTTCTCTTACAAAAACACAATTGCTTTAACCCCAAATATTAGAAGGACAAGAATAATTTAGGCTTTGAAGTAAGTACCATTGAACTCAGTGGGGATTACCTTTGTATAAAGGCTTACCTTTGAATAGGACTGCATTGTTAGGCACGTGAATAGGTGATGACAGTTCAGATACAGATTTTGAGGAAGTTATTATTAAATCAAAATGTTTAATGTCTAATGAAATCAATTTAATACTGTTATTTAATTTAATCCTGCACTTTTATCCTTGTCATTCTGACTACTGTTCCATTGTTGTAAGGCACCATGGAAACCTTTTTCCATAGAAAGGTGGAGTATAAACATACACAATAAAATAAAAACCACATTTGCTCATTAGAAAATCAGAATGCTTGGTTTTAGCCCCCTTAAAAAAAAAAAAAAAAAAGGAGAAGCAAAGAATCTTTGTCTACACTGTGCCCCTAGTATAGAAGTTCAAATACAGTCTAATTTCCAGAGCTTGGGGAAGTTACTTTTTCAGATCACATTTCACAGAATCCCCACCCAACATAGTCTGGTGGTTTTTGCAAGTTAAAATTCCACAAAAAAGTAACTTTCCCCATTTTAAAAGGCATGTCTTTTCCATTGGTTTGCTGTATTTGAACAGCTGAAAATTCAGGGCAGATGGAAGTAAATGATATTGCATTTTTAATAACAGGGAAATTGATATGACAAGCGGTCCTAAAACTAGTTCTTGTTTATAAATGACATAGAATCATAGAATCGTAGAATCATAGAGCTGGAAGAGACCACATGGGCCATCCAGTCCAACCCCCTGCCCTGCAGGAACTGCCAATCAAAGCATTCCTGACAGATGACCATTCGGCCTCTGCTTAAAGACCTCTAAGGAAGGAGACTCCACCACCCTCTGAGGGAGTGTGTTCCAATGTCAAAGAGCCCTTACTGTCAGGAAGTTCTTCTTAATGTTGAGGTGGAATCTCTTTTCCTGCAGTATGCATCCATTGTTCCGCATTCTAGTCTCTGGAGTAGCAGAAAACAAGCTTGCTCCCTCCTCAATATGACATCCCTTCAAATATTTAAACAAGGCTATCATATCACCTTTTAACCTTCTCTTTTCCAGGCTAAACATCCTCAGCTCCCTAAGGTGTTCCTCATAGGGCACAGTTTCCAGACCCTTCACCATCTTAGTTGCCCTCCTTTGAACACGCTCCAGTTTCTCCACATCCTTTTTGAACTGTGGTGCCCAGAACTGGACACAGTATTCCAAGTGGGGCCTGACCAAAGCAGAATAGAATGGCACTATTACTTTCCTTGATCTAGACGCTATACTTCTATTGATGCAGCCTAAAATAGCATTGGCCTTTTTAGCTGCCGCACCACACTGTTGACTCATGTTCAACTAATGGTCTACTTGGACTCCTAGATCCCTTTCACACGTAGTTTCATTCAGCCAGATGTCCCCCATCCTATATCTGTGAATTTCATTTTTCCGCCCTAAGGCAGTACCTTACATTTCTCTGCACTGAATTTCATTTTGTTAGCATTGGCCCAGTTTTCTAGTCTATTCAGGTTATTTTGAATTTTGATCCTGTCCTCTAGAGTATTAGCTACTCCTCCTAATTTGGTGTCATCCGCAAATTTGATAAGCATGTCCCCAATTCTGTCATCCAAGTCATTAATAAAGATGTTGAATAGGACTGGGCCCAGGACAGAGCCTTAGGACAATAGGCTGTAGTCCTAGAACAGACTTTGTGGGTTTGTTTTGAGTAATCTCTTTCTCATTCTCTCTCTCTCTCTCTACTTCAGCAGAAATATTGTAAATTGATTACTTATTCTTTGTATCTTATAAGAACAGTGAAGAAGGAGGTGTATATATTGCCTAGATCTATTGATGCACTGTGCATATATAATAAAATATACCGTCCAACTGTCCCAGTTTGGTAGGGATAGTCCCAATTAATCCCATGTCATCTCACTTTTTCAACTACATTGGAAATGCCCCAGTTCCTCTCTGCACCTCTCCCCAACTTTATTCTCCACTTACTTCAGTTGGATCAAACTGAGTTTAAAATGCAAAATTAGCACTCAACTCAGCAAGGGAAGAAGAGGCAATAGGATATGGAGTTTTGCTCTTCCCAGTAGGCTCAGCCAAAAGTAAACTGTGGCTGCCCAGCTTGTGTTTTCATCTTGAAAACAGTTTGAGCTGTTCAGATTGTTGTTTTTAAAGGAACTATGTCCGAAGGTTCAAATGTGAAATGTTGGAGTGTATGAAATAAGCATCTGCACACTTTTTAAGATGTTCCTATATGTGTGTGTTGTTAGGAAGTCTCTCACTTAGGGGAATTATAATTATCTCAACATATGCAGAGAGGAAGATCCTAACAAAGTCTTACACCGGAATCGTGGTCCCAGTATTGTCTACCAGAGGTCCACCAACAAACCCCAAGAGAGATGACACTAATCCAAATGAGTCCAATGAAAGTACACAATTTATTGGGGGGGGGATAAATACTACACATAGCAAAAGGGGGCTTACAAACACACACACGTTCGATGCTAGTGAGAAGGGAGGGGTAAGATTGGGAGTTAGGTTTGAGAGAGTGAGAGAGAGAGAGACATCGCTGGAATATTACCATAGAAGTCTTCTCCGGGAAGCCTGATAGGTGTGGATGAGGATGATGAACACGACCACCAGGATGCAGGGAAATGGGCCGCGGGAGCTATGAGCAGAGGTCAAACTGGCGTGGACCAGCCTGCACTGTGAGGATAGCATCAACGGAGGATTCAAACTTGGAATCTTTTATAGGGCTGAACATATCCTGAGGCTACTAGATAGGCTTGGACAAAGGTGCTGATTGCCTGGGCTTTGTTAAACCAAGAGCAAATAATCTGTGTACAATGCACTTAGGTTTGGACACAATTCAAAGGGGCAGCCGGCTTAATGGCTGAGTGGTTAAGTCAATCACTGGCTCATCGGGTGTGAGGCCAAGGCTATTGTCTTACTCCGGAGGGCAGTAGCAAATCTGGTCTGGCGACTCCCAAACTTCCTAAGGAGAGTTGCTTACTAGGGACTCTTTTCCTCCAAGCGGGCTTGACTACATGACCTCCTCGCTTGGGACTTATGGCGGGTCCTTGGATAGGTCAGTCAGGGGTCATAGCACTTTCCACATGTCCCCCCCCCCCCCAAATTTTATTAAAGGCATACATCGTAATAGTGTGTTTTCTGTGTCTGAACTGAGGTGTCAACAGCTCTCAGTGTGTTTTTATCAACTATACCTGCCCTTGTTACCCTTGCAAATAGCAGTTATGCCTTTAGGTGTAGCCTGCAGATTATGGCTGCTCATTAAAATGAATACCATCCACTTAACATTAGTGAGAAATAAATAAATAAATAACTTTCAGTTACAGTGATTTCAGCACTGCTAAAAATGCTGATATTGATCAAACCAGACTTGAAAGTAATACCAGAGCATTAACACGTACTGACAAGCAATAAACACTCCAGCTATTATACACAGAAGGTTCAGCAGTTCCTTTGCCCTAGTTTCCACCACTCCACCAGGCTTTTATATTCAATTTTATAGCATGCTTCTCCCTTACAGGAACACACAACCCTCCCTTTTGAGGCAAATGAAGTACTAAGGCTTCTAGCTTTTGGAGGAAATTTCACAATTATTTGTGACCTGAAGAATTCACCACATGATAGTTTGTTCCTGTCATTTTCCTGTGGTTCAGCTTTCTTGAAAAAGTTCTCCTAAATCAGTTGATGATTTAGTGACTGATAAAAGAAGAAAGGCTATGCCTAGCAGGATGCATCCAAAGCAATGAAATTACTCAGAGTCCAATTAAGAAAGGGAACATGTGCTGCAATCTGACCACTTTGAAGATAAATTCATTTTTATGTGCTAGAGAGAGGCCCTGCACTTAGACTTTTCTTACCAGTGCTTTTCAGTTCCTTCCCAGAGTCTTCCAGCAATAAATACTCTGTCAAAGGTGAACAGGATACAAAACTTGGAAACTAAATTAAAGGTGGACATTTTGATCCAGGCAATGAATATTAGCTGTGGCATGCTGCAATACAAGGCTACTGTTTTTCGAAAATGAGATCAAAATTCAAGAGTGAAAGGAGGCAATTGTTCTCCAGGTTGGTGGCCAGAGCATAGAAATACATAAAGCAGGGTTCAGAATCATACCATCATCCCCAGATGATTCCCAGAATCCCCCAGTTGGCCATCCATTCTAACCAGCTGGGGGATTCTGGGAATCAGAAAATCAAAGGTTGATGCTTTTAAAAAACTGTAACCATCATGGTAACCAACTAGTTTTTGGACTTTGGAGTAGGGTTGCCATAATGGAGTAGGGCTGCCATAACCATCAAATCATGACAAAATGTAGAAAAAACGTGGGACAAAATTTAGGCCAAAATGTAGGACAAATGTAGGACAAACCCAGAATCTAGGTCATTCAAGAAAAATGGAAGATGCAGCCAACTAAAGCCCCCAAAATTGGTAATTAAAAACATAAACATTAATATAAATCCATATTTACAAGAAAACAAAAAACAAAACCCCACTAATATAAATCCATGCTTCTTAGCTGTGCTCAAAATTGAGATTTTGACATTCTTCCTGGACAGAAGGTTGAAACGTAGCTCCTCCTCTCTGGAAGCAACTTGAAGGCACACAACAAACATAATAAAAAGTTTGTATTTCATGTATTTTAATTGTTGTAACCCGCCCGGATTCCTAGTGATTGGGGTGGGCTATAAATATTTATTATTATTATTATTACTACTATATTATTATTATTATTATTATTAAAATAATCTGAGGAAGTAGAATTCAAAGATATAGAGGTCTTGTTGCACTTCTGAGACTAAATGCATCTGAGGAAGCAGACTTTAGTTTAGGAAAGCTCATGCTGCCAACTTCTTTCTTTCAGTTGATAACAACAACAACAACAACAACAACAACACAATTCAAAGACAGAAATTTTGGAGCATCTCTGAGAATAAATGCATCTAAATGCAGCCCCAATCTCCCCCAGCCCCCAGTGAGGCCTACTAGGCTCACCTGTCTTACCTGAACCCAGTGGCACTGCCATCCTCGAGTGACTCCGTGGTCCTCCTTGCTGCAGCAGCCTCCCTCAATCTCCTTGGGGCCAAGCCAGCTGGCTGAAGCCCTACATGGCTCCGCTACTGCTGGAGGAGAGGCCTTCCACGGAGACCTCCCTCCTTGGGGACCAGCTGGCTGGCTGAAGCTCCATGTGGCAGTCAGTGGTGGAGGAGAGGCCTTGCAATGGCAGTCTCCCTCCTCAGGGCCCAGCCAGCCATCTGAGGCCCCGTGCAGCAGGTGGCAGTGGAGGCCCTGCCCCGAGCCCAACCTCCCAGCCAAGCAAGGCCTAGAAAGGCAATTAGGCATTGCTGAGCAGAGGGGCGGGTTAGAAATAAAACTTATTGTTATTATGATTATGACTCCACTGCCGTGCTAAAAGCAGATTTGGATTGACTCCAAACCCATGCAAGGACATTCAGAAACAGTTAAAAACCATGAATGTCCTGGCAAAAACCAGGATATGGCAACTCTATCTTGGACTGTAACTAATTGTCTAATTGCTGGAACTTCCCAACTTGTACATGTTCCTCCTGAGAAGTTTATTGCATACTCAGAAACTAGATGACATAGCAGATCTGCAGAAAATGTTATTAGATTAATATTTTTTTCTCCAGTGCCCGCCTTCCTTCCTTCCTTCCTTCCTTCCTTCCTTCCTTTTTCTTTGTCTTGTCCCTGTAGTGATTTGGTCTTCATATAACTCATGGTTCTTTCTTGCTGTGTCCTAATTCATCTGATTCTCTCCTGGCTGAATCTCTTATCTCCTTGTTTTAAGGCTCTTTTAAGCTCCACCAGCACATAACAACAACAACAACAACATTTTATTTATTTATTTCCCACCTCTCCTCAAGGCTCAAGACAGGGTATGAGATATTAAAATACAAAATACTATTAAAAATTCATAAACCCACAGAAAATGCAATACTATAAAACCATTAAAATACACTCATAAGTGTAAAAAGTCAATCCTGTAGGTAATGTAAAAATGACTGTGTAGGTCTGCTGGAAGAGTGTTTAATGCTGCTCTAAATGCAGTCAGCATTTTCAGCTATCGGCTCTTCAACAGGTTATTCCACAGTCTGGGGATAGCAGATGAAAAGATCCTTTGGGAAACTGTGGTAACAGTCCTGGGTGGCTGGTGCAAACATTTCCCAGAGGACCTGATGAGTGTATAGGGTGGACTATATGGGAGAAGGCAATCCTGCAGGTAACCAGGACCCAAACAATGTCGGGCTTTAAAGATAATTACTAAACCTTTGTATTTTGCCTGGAAATTAATCGGCAGCCAGTGCAGTGATTTTAAGATCAGTGTAATGTGATACCTCCTCAATGTACCTGTAATCAACCCGGCAGCCATATTATAAACCAGTTGGAGTTCCCAGATTTGGCACAAAAATATTCCACTGTATACCACATTGCAGAAGTCAAGCCTCCAGGTTACCAGCACATTCACTATCATCTTTAGGTCTTCCTGTTCTAGGAAGGGGCACAGTTGGTGTATCAGCCAAAGCTGATAAAAGGCACTCCTGACCATCACATCTATTTGAGCTGACATTTGGAGATATGGATCCAGGAGCATTCCTAAACTGCAAACACTGGGGGGAGTATGAACCCATCCAGAACTAGATGACACACCTTCAACCCCAGATTAGGACTCTTGATAGTAAGCACTTCTGTGTTGTCCAGATTCAGTTTCAATTTGTTTTTCTTCATTCAACCTATTAATGTTTCCAAGCATTCATTCAGAGGAGACACGCTATCCTCAGATAAAGCTGTTTCTGGAGGCACAAAGAGACATATTTGTGGGTCATCAGCATACTGATAACATCCTGCTCCATGCTCCAGATGATCTCTCTCAGCAGTTTCATGCTGACAGTGGATAGCATTGGGAATAGGATGGCACATTGTGGTATGCCATATGACAGCTCCTTTTTTGAGAAGCAGCTATCCCCAGCCATCACCATCTGGAACTTGTCTGAGAGGTAGGACCAGAACCACTGCAAAACAGTGCCTCCGATTCCCAACTCCACCCCACCCTGGTCTTCCACATGACCCATTAGTCTCAGTTCTGTCTGTGCTTACCATTTCCTGCCCTCTTACAGATGGCCAAAATAATTTGGGACTAAAGTAAAGGTAAATTTCAAAGGAATAATGTACAGGCAGAGTTAGTATTTTTGCTAGGGATGGAGGTGGGGGAGGATGGCTGCCATAAAAATGAGATCCACTAATGGAAGGGGAGTACTATTTTCTTCCCAGTGCTTGCCAATACTGCTGCTTCCAAAGTGACCTGGGAAAGGGAGCTGCTGGGAGCTCTTCCACCACTGCTAAAGAGATGGTACCCCAAACTGAATAAATAAATAATAATTTATTTTTAGCCCGCCTCTCTCTATGGATTGGGGTGGGCTACAATAAAAAATAAAAATACATAATACAATAAATCATAAAATTACACAATCCCCAACCCTCCATCAACATAAAAATAAAAAATAAAGGACTTAATTACAAATTCAACAAGCACTTAATTAAAGGTTCAAGTTAAAATTAATTATTAAAACAGTTTAAAAAATTGGCAGATAATGAAAATAACTGCGTCTGTGACCCTATGATCCTGTCTGGCCATCTTCCCAGCCACATCAACATTTTTAGATTGCTTCAACATGCATTTGCCTCCCAGGGTTGGAAAATATGCATCAGATTTCTCAAGTTATTGAATACACAATATTTCAGCAAGTGGTTGCCTGCCTGCCCCTTGTTCTCCCTCCACCCTCCCTGGTCACTGAATAGCTGTGATGTGGGAGAAGGAGCACAACCTGTAAGCAGGTAGGTGTCTCATGATCCCAAAAGTGCATTTCAATTACAACTTCATTTATCACTAATCAGAGCCAGTGTACTGTAGTGTCTTTGTTGGATTTAAGAGTTTATCACAAGAGGCGAGTAAATTACATTTACAGTAGAATAATACAATCTCTGAAAGGCAGTTATCACATGACTTTGTGTCTCTCCTATTGCCGTTTTACATTTCAATCAGTGAAGAGCACCTTTTCATTGACTTTTTTTTTCACTTCGGAGTTTTAAACCTAGGAGTGTAAACTCTCAAAACTCTAAGAGACCAAGGTTTGAATCTCTGCTACCCACTGCTTAATCTTGGGCAAGTCACATGTTCTCAGCCTCAGAGGAAATAAAAAACAAACAAATCTTGTTAAGAAAACCCCATGATAGATTCACTTTAGGGTTGCCATAAGTCAGAAATGACTTGAAGGCATGCAACAACAACAGTGTTGCACAACAATGCCTCACAAAAATGCAAACAATACAGCAACAATATTCTAATAGGGTGGCAGCCTCTGTGTATGTTTATTTGCAAAAGTATACATTTGGAGTACTATGTATTTCCTAAAGTATAACTAAAACAGGAAAATGGAAAAGAAAATCTGCCAGTTGCCATTGAACTGGATAGATTCATTTGCAAACTGGGTTCACTCAAATTTATTTCCATTCCTATATACATTCATGTTCCATTCACACTATAATTTTTAGGTATCCACTTAGGATCTTTTCATGGTTAATGTAAAAATATAACATATGAATTAGCTCTGTGGAGTTGCTGTCCTGTGCTGTTCAGACAGCCTGGTGCTTGTAATAGTTTTTAAAAACTGAGAGCAAATATCATCCCCAAAGCAATTCTATTCTTATTCTATTGAAATGTAAAACCTTGCTTGCCAGATCACTAAAGACTGAAATCTGATTGGTCTGATCCTTTTTTGTAGGGAAACTGCTGCAGCTAATCAGGGGTTATATCAGCTCAGAGTTTATTGCTTCTGCCCAGGAAAGTTGACAATAAAGAAAACTGTACATTCAGAGTATATTCTTTCTTTGCAGGGGTGCACCTCATGCTTGGAAGATTAATGAAGGATTCTTGGCCTTCTGTTTATTAAAGACCCCTCTGTTCCATAGCATTTTAATTGTAAACCCTCTCCTTGACATCCTAACTAATGGTTCTTTCTAAATTAATAAAAGCGACATATTAACTTTAAATCCCAGATAAGGTTAAGATTGCTGTTTTAATATCCCATCCATATCCTTTATCTATCTACAGGGGCTTACAGGCCAGTAGTTTTAATAACATGCATGAACGAAGATGCTCTTTTTAAACTCAAATAGTGGCAAAGAGTTTTTCCTTTATATTAGCAGGCAATCAATTCCAATAGCTTTTTAATGCTTTCTTAAAGAATCAATTTTGAGGCAGAAGCTCTTCGGGGGACCCTCTTAAACTTCCTCACAGCCAGTTTCCTAATTTTCTATTACAATGCAATCTAAAGCAGCTACAAAAATAATGCAGATAATGTTTGCTGGGTAATGATTTCCAATTTCCCTCCCTTGTACCCTGTTATTAGGAGGATCATCTTGGCTGTGTAAATTAATTTTCAATTCACTTCAGGGGAACATTACAATGATTTATTTGGCACCAACACTGAAGAAAGTGTTGGGAGGATTTTTCAGCAATATAAAAAAATATACACCCAAAATCAAAACCAAAACCAATTTGTTCTCATTATCACTATATTAAAAGTGGAGAAAACAAAAAAGATTCACAAGAATAGTTTACATCTGAACTGGTGTTGTAGAAGAGCATCTGAGAGAGAGCACTGACAGCCATTTTGGATCTGGAAAAAAATGCATTTGTTACAATTTTGCTGCATTAAACTTCCAAAGTTAAAAAAAAATCTTTATTGGCTAACCAAAATGCATAAAACTCATAATGCAAACTTTCAAAGCTCAACTGGCTTCTTTATCAGGCAAAAGTTGTTTTAAAATTTTTATAGGAGAAGAAAAGTGATGATGTTAGAGTCACAGGCCTACATTTTGTATCAGATGTTATTTCTGTTGTGTGTATTTCAGTTAATTTGGCGGGATCTCAGTGCAGGCAGAAGCTTCCTCTTGTCCATGTGAGGACTGACAAGAATATTTAAATTCCATTACATTCAACCTTGTTTGTCCTAGACAAATCTAATTTTTAGTTATGGTCATGCCACGTTACCTTTTAGTAAAAAATTAGTCATTGTTACACAGTGAGGAACCTTGCTCTGAGAATCTGTTGTTGTTGTTGTTGTTGTTGTTGTTGTTTGCGTGAAATATGGGCTATAAATTGTCTGACCATGGTTACAGCTTATTACATGGTGCTGTTATGGTAATGGTAATCATCACAAATATGGTAATATTAGTGGTGGATTGATCCCATGTTTCTCTCAGTCTTCTTGCACAACATCATGGCTACTCCAATGTTTTGTGTTGTAGAACTGTGAAGAATTCATTTTTTTCATGCCAGAAATAATCAGCCAATAGCTCATCTTTCCCTTTATGGTTCAATAACCAGTTCAAGAGGCAATGTGGTGTAGTGGTTTGAGTATTGGATTAGATCTTTGGAAAATAGGATTTGAATCCCTGCTCAACCATGGAAACTCACTGAGTGATCTTGGGCAAGCAACACAGTCTCATCTCCAGAGGAAAGCAAAAGCAACCCCTGAACAAATCTTGCCAAGAAACCCCTGTGATGGGGTTGCTTTAGGGTTGCCATATGTCAGAAATGACTTGAAGGCACACAACAACAACCAGGTTGAATAGGAATGTGTATTTCGGATTTATTGTGAAAATGACTGAATAGTGCACGTGCTGTGGCTGTGGTGTGGTTGTCCCTCCCTTGAGGATTCCCAAGGAAATTTCCAGCAGGGAAGCCTCAGACTTCTTCCAGTGCTTGGACAGGAAGAAGAGGATTACTTAATAGCTGTGTTTCCAGGTGTGCTGTCTATGCTCTACATGCCTGAAATCCTTTTCATATTTTCTGTAATTTTAAAAATATAAATGGTTTGCTGTTATACTACAATAATGATGTGATTCTGATCTATTAACCTTTGGAAGTTACTATCCAGGTGGTACTCTGTATGTTTGTCTCTGTGTGTGTCTGTGTGTATAATTATTAATTTTTAAGGCAGTAGTGCGATAGCACTGTGACATCATGTAATTGTGCTATTATGCTTAATTATTTAAAAAAATTAAGGGAAACCAATCATGATGTAGGAAATAGAACAGTGCAGTGAGAATGGCACTGTCAGTACTGGGGAACTTATTGAGGAACTACATTGCCAGTATTGAGGAAACTCTTATAGCAGGAAATAGGAAGGCAGAGAATTCTGTAGATGAGGACATTATCCTCATTACCTATTGTCTTCAGGAAGTAAGTAGATGAAGTGAAAGAAATAATGCTGTTTGTGTGACACTTTGTAGATAAGCCCCGTTGCCTTGCCTGTGATGTTCAGTGCTATGGAACTTTAAACAAACAGTTTAAGAAGCAAAATCTTTTTGAGTAACAAGTCACAAGTAATGTATATGGACTTCTTGTGTCCGATGAGAAAATGTCTACTGTGAGCATTAATGAAATATTTTCATTTTTAAGCAAGGAAAAGCAGACATGTAATAAATAATAAAGAGTTTGAATTGGTTTACATATTTGTCTGCCTTCCTGATTTACAAGATTGCAGCAGAAGCGGGTACGCCCCCAAAAAAACATGACACAGGTTGGCATTAGAAAAGGTCACAACTTTATTTCAGCACAACCAAAGGTAGGGCTGGCCCAAAGCACGAGGTCTGGATCTGCACATCACCAACACCGAGGATGGACTGATGTGAGGTTGCTTGTACGCCAAGCATCTGGATGACTTTGAGGCAACGAAACGCCCTTGCGCAATTACGCAATTACGCAGCTACTGGAGGAAAGCTTCTCTCGTCACCAGGATAAACTCCATGTGACCCACCGTTGGCCACATCACACCGTGATGTTTTCCGGGTCCAAAGGACTCCCGATCTAGTGCTACCGAGCACGGAAACCAGCCCGCCAGATCCAGTACCTCTGCTGCCGCCCCAACAGACAAGTTGTGACAAGCAACACCAATCCCAGGGAGGGAGGGTGGAGAGCCGAGCAAGAACCGGGGCCACTGCCTTCCGTGCCAGCCCAGGATGCCTCCACTGCTGGAGGCCCACCAGCAAGCATTCCTCCTCCCGAGACAGCCACCAAGGGAGGAGGAGGAGGAGGGACGACCAGGCTGATCCATGCTGCGCCTGCTCAGGCAGCCTGGGATCCAGGGCTGAGCGGGTGCACACAGCAGTGTGTACGTGCGGCTGTCTTCCCGCCGGCAGGAAGCAAGCACACTGCAGGCTTCCCGCCGACGGGAAGCACCGCGCACCAGGAATGGCTGGCTTGGGGCTCCCCCGCCCTGCAGCCACTGCACCTGCTTGCTGAGGGCAGGAGGCGCCATATGGGTTAGTCTCCTGAGAAATTTTATATTTCAGTATTCTTCATATGATTGATATAAAGAAGTTGTCGAATGCTCTTCTCTTGGAAGATCATTAAAGTCTAAGGCTGTGTATATTTCAAAAGCTGGAAAATCTCTTTGAGAGTCATGTCCTAGGGCTATGCTGTTGGTCAACAAGGATATATTCCAGAATTCCCTTTTGAAAAGGGTGGGAGACAGTTTTCTCCAATCTCAAATAGATAGAGAGGATGGAATTATAACAGAGAGAGGGACTGTAATTTCAGGGAGAAATTATACTCAGTTTGTAATTCATGTGGACAGGCCTGTCATTCTGTCCCACATGGTTGGTTGTCAGATTTTTTTTTTAAACAGTGTATTTTAGTGCTGAAATTGTGTGTATGGTGGCAGTGAGGTGGTTGCAAGCTAACATGAAATCCAAAACCCTCAGTCCATTTCCAGCCACGTACTTAGAATTTCAACAAATGGGTCCTAGAACAGATCAAGCCAGATATCTCTCTGGAAGCCAAGATGATTAAACTTAGGCTGTCATACTTTGGCCACATCATGAAAAGCCACAACTCACTGGGAAAAACAATAATGTTAGGAAAGGTGGAGAGAAGTAGAAAGAGAGGAAGGCTGCATGCTAGATGTATGGACTCTATTAAGGAGCCACGAGTATGAATTTGCAGGACTTAAGCAGAGCAGTGGAGGACAGGGAGTCTTGGAGATGTCTCAACCACAGGGTTGCCATGAGCTGAGATCAACTTTAGGGCAGTTAATAACAACAAATATGCCAGAAAGGGAAAGTTCCATCACATACACAGTAAGGAGATAATTGCATTGACAAATGACCCATCTGCTCCCTAATGGGATACAGCCAGATTGTGGGATGCAGGCATGTATTATTGCATATAATTTTTTGTTGCCGCTGGGTTACTGCATCCCAGGTCCCAGCTGTACATTGGAGGCTGCTTTTCAAAGTTGGAAAGCGCCTGGCTTCAAAAACTGGCCTCTGAAGCTCGGCTGGGACCTAGAATGCAGCTGGGATGCAGCTGCCTGGTGGCAGCAGTTGTAAATTATGTGCAATAATACTAGCCTGCATCCCACAAACAAGCTGCATCCTGTTAGGGAGCAGTTATTTGTCAACACAATAACCTCCTAAGTCTGACCTTTCCAAAATTCTCTCCACATCCTTGGGTTGTGCAAATTGGGAAGTAAATTTACATAGTATAAAACTCTGTGAGCACAGCTGTGAGTCACTTTTTACTGACATAGGGGCAAAATAGATTATCAAAATAAGCAGGTTTCCAGCTGGCTTTCAGGTGAGGTAATTAGATGACACATGCCTTGAAGCCGTCTGGAAAGCACACCCAAGCTGCGCTACAAGGAGAAAAGACAGACTAAAAAGCTGTATATATAAATGCACCAACACCATGGCATCTCTAAAGTGGTGGTCCTTCCAGACCCTAACCCTAATTGTGCATGCAAACACCCCATTGCATGAGTGCATTTAAAAGGGATGGTTGCTGTACCTAAGAGAGAAACTGTGACACCTTTCATGGGGATCAGTACAGCATACACTAAGACTGTCAAAGAGGGGGCATAGGGTGAAGGGGTGTGTGTGAAGGGGGCATAATTGTACCTTGCCAGCATCTGCTCCAATGCCCTGTCCTGGCAAATGTGCCAATGGGATGGTAGTCACTGGTGCTTTACTCCTGCGAAGGTGCACAGGGATGATGGTGGGGAACAGTAAAAAGAAAAAGTACCCAGCTGCACAGCTTGAAGCCACCCCATGTGGTCATGACATGCACACTCCAATCGCCTTGGGAGTGGGCAGTGCAGTTGGTGGGGCTTCAATGCAGCTTTACAAAAGGCAGCTTCAAGCAGCTTTTTCCTGCCTGTCTGTTTTGCACCATAGTCAGGTCCAGTAATGCCAGGAGATCCAGGAAAATACTTCAGTATGAGGAAAATATAATATGGATCTCTCAATAAAATCAACTTGTTCAGGAACAAAGCCTGGGACTTCCAGAATCTTTTTAACTATTTGGATGTAACCTATGGGTCTTATCATATTATGAGGCTTTCTCCTACTACTATTGCATGTTCAGTAGAGCTATTGTTGCACACCCTCAGAATCATTCCATTATGAAAGTGGCCATTTGTGCTATAACGTCACCATATGTACATGCACATGCACATACATAGATTATGCCCCCCAAAAGATAGGACATGGTGAGGTTACAGTGTTGTAGTGACAGGCTGCAGAATAGTCACTTCTCCAGACTACAAATCCCAGGATTCTACAGGATGGAGCCATGACAGTAAAAAACAATGTCAAACTGCTTTATTTCTGCAGTGTGGAAGAGCTGCTGATCTTGCTTGTTGAAATACCAAAAAGGCAAAATGGGAAGAACTGGAAGAGGTTCACTCTTCTGTCTAATCAAAATATGTTGGTGCTTATCTAGGATCTTCAGTGACTTTTGATCTATCATTCACTGATCTGGTTCCCATTCACTATACTTCCAACTCAGAGGGATGGTCACAGAGAATATGCAGACTCTTTGACAGTTTTCAACCAGTCAACACAATGTTTTGCCCCTTTTCCCATAAGAACATTCTCTCCTTGCCCTATATATAATTCTACTGTTACACTCTCTGTTTTCTGTTTCTCTGTTCTGTTTTGGAAAACAACCTTATTCACAAGTAGGCAACAATGACTGCTTTGATTTTTTTTTAATAGCCACAAAACAGGCAGACTGATATATAGTACAATTTGGCAGTAAAACCCTACTCCCTATCTTCCAATACAGATAAAAACTGGAGCATATGTGACCAAGCAATATTAGAATGTAGTTAAGATGGGGAATGTTTTTAATAAGGAAAAACATACAAGTGAGGAGTGGCTGCAGCAGTTTGCTTACGCCTGAGCTTACTAGGAAAGGCAAGATACCAACTTCTCCCTGCCTCTAAGTCTTGATAGGTTAATTGAGTACGAACAACCCCCTCCCTTTTTGAAATCACGTTGAAGCAACTGAAGTAAGCTGAGGCCAAAGTGGGAAAGTGGGAGAAGGAGAGAAAAACTGGAACATTTTCAAAGCAGCTGAAAAAAATGGAATGGTAAAGGATTAACCATTACTGTCCCTGCCAAACCAGGACATGTGGAGGGTATTTTGGTCCATACTCTCCAAGAAATGGCATTGCTCTTCCTCATCCCCATAGTGTTTTTTCCAAAAGAGCAAGCTGATGCAGGACACTGGTGGGAATTAAAGGGCTGGTCCCTCTGCCACTCAAATCTGGGATGTTTCTGGAGCAGCCAGACCTAAAAAGGAGACAGGTTGATGGTACATGGCACCAGCATTCTTACATAGAAATGTGGTCTCTCTCCACAAACTCTTAATGGGAAGGTCAACCTGACAACTAAGTCTTTAAGGCCTTCTCTCAATTAAGCTGATGTATGATGAGTACAAGAGCAGCTGGTCTCTTCTTCTTCCTTTCCTAGCAAACAGATGTTGGTTAGTCAGCTCACCAAAATATAGAGATGCCCATTCAACAAATATCCAAGGAATACTGGGATGACCCCATTTGTCCTATATCTTTCCATCCATGCCTGTTCTTTTATATCAGCAACAAAAGGATTGTAAAAAAGAAGAAGAAATAGAGAAAAAGAAATAGAACAATGAGCCTTCATCTCAACACTGGGGGAACATTCTTAAATATTATAAAACTGTTATCGTAAGTACAGTACACTCTGAACAGAAAAGCTACAGATTATGACAAACTTCAGTATGCCTGGATGATATTAAAAGTTAGGTTTTTTTTTCTTCCTTCACCCAAAAGCCATTAAAAAGGCTGTCGAAAGAGAAGAACCTATCAGGATTTCAAATAAGAGAAATGAAAAATACATTTATGAATACTTATCTCCCAGATCCACTCTGCATCTTAAGCAGAAAATGATATATACTGACTTCAGAAACAAAATTACCACATTTAAACATCAGAGCTAAAGGAAAACACCTCAGATTCTTTATTAACTCTGCTGCTGGTTTTACTCCAGAACTACTACTTTTACAAAAGTGTGCTCCAATGAAGGAGGGGGGACTTTCAAAAAAGAAAATGGTACAAGGATACGCTGCTTGGAGATGTTTTGCTTTTGATACACAAATAGCACTGTAGGTTGTACGATATCCTTATCTGTGTAAAGACAAGATTAATCTTTTTTTCAGGCATAATTGTTACCAGGGGATTGTAAGAAGTCACAGACAAACCTTGGCACATATGGAGAGAGAAGAAGAAGGAAACACACAAGCCCATTAAAGCTGTAGGAAAGTGTGTGTGAGGGGGTATTCTATTTACCTGAATGAATGAACAAAAGAATGGTCTCAGGTATAAGGAATGCTGGTTGATTCATCATGTACATGCCAAGCTGAGTTAAGTAGATCCAACTTCCAAATGAGGCCTATTGAAATGACAAATACTTAGAACTAGCAAATACTGCAATTCACTAGGAGACTTCAGATTATGAATTTATGAAGGTATCAAGAAAGATAATTTTTAAAAAATTATATATATATTTTAAATTTTAACACTAACAATCTAATTCACAACCAAAACCTTAAATCATAAACATTCATAAAGTAAAATATAAAGAGAAAGAGAAATGAATAAGACAAGACAAGACAAGTGTACATATATAACTAAAACTAATCAATAATATTAAAATACTAAAACACTTAACACTAATTAAAACACTAAGTATTAACTAGTAAAAACACAAAAGGACTCTGACCTCTTTAATCCAAACTATAATGGGGAGGGGGGAGGGGGGTTTAAAAGAAAAACTAAATATACTATTCTACCATTAACATTACAACTAGATAACTAGATGATCCTACTAGAATTACTAGTAGGCATAGCCATAAATTATTGCACCATTAGGTTTCGTATTGTTCAAAGAGTCCATAAACAGTTTTCAATCTTTGAAAAAAAAATCTTCAGTTGGTTTATCTGTTAAAACCCATGTCAGTTTGGCAACTTGGGCTGTCAGCAATCTTAACAATCCATTCTTCCATTTCCAAGACAGATAATTGATCCATTTCAGTATTACCTTTATTGCTTGGCGCATTAAATCTAGGATCTTCTTCATTAAAGCAAGTTTTCTTGTACAGAGTTATTTGCCTGTGCTTTTTACATTAAATTCACATCAAAAGAGGGACCATTCTAGAACCATCAGTTGTACATATCCAGATGCAGAAGCATTCTTTTCTAATCTGTAGAACAGTTGTGGTGTATCCTTACTACAACATTATAGCACTATGAGTATAATGTCACCAAATTATGAATCCCAGGATTCAGTAAGACAAAGCCATGACAATTAAAATTGTGTAATTGTGCTATAATGTAGTATGTACATGATGATGCTGATTCATATATCATTTAAAACATTTCTTCTCTAGATGATGATGATGATGATTTTATTCACTTGTATCTTGCCTTTTTCTCAATATAGGAACTCAAGGAAATGAATAGTAAATTTAAACAATATAATTCAAAAACAACACAAAAACATCAAAATACATAAATATAAAATGAAAAAAGGCAATTAAACAATGTTAAAAGTTAAAACAGCTTTGAAGATTCTGGTTCCTCCTTGTTTCTAGAATTACAAAGAATGTTGTTATCTTTAACTAGTTAGTTTTGGAAGGATGTGTATGTAACAAAGTTACATTTTGAAAGCAAATTAACAGCAAGAACAAAGTTTCTTATTGGTATAAAGAGTCAAACTTTCTAGTTGTTTTAAAATGTTAATAACACTAAAGTTTATATCCTGCCCCTTTGAGAGCAAAATGTTACTTCTAAGGGCATTTGAAAAGCTATTTAGGCAGAAAGTTTTCAAGTTTTATGAAATTACCCAGTTAATCTTTAGAGTTTCTCCTCAAGTAACAGGAAATAATGGTACAATAACAACGAGAGCAAGATAATAATATAATGAGCAACGGGAACAAGTTACTTTTCAAAAACTGTATTGAGTAATAGAAAAAAAAATCTGATCTTTTCAACATCCTTTCCCCATTATTTTGGATAGAGATACTATCAAGATGTATTGGTAGAGTGGACAGAGATATTGTGGGAATTAAGTCTTGCTTTGATTAGTTATTTCTGGCCAGTAACCCTTCTCCAGCATGTGCCAATACTGATGACTGAAGAGAGGCAGCAGCAGCAAGTAGATGGAAAGAGCACCACGAAATCCAGCAAGCATATTAACATGTACCTCCTATCAGAGACAAGTGATTTTTTAAATCACGACTGTCACATTTTTTTGGCGGCCAAAGCATGCTAGAAATAGAATGACCCTTTCTCTCTCTCTGTGTGTGTGTGTGCAGGTGCACATGCTATTATCTCATACAAAGTGGTGTGTTTAATATTAACATTAGTTTAACTGGATGATAACATTGTCCCAGACTGTTTCTTCTTGTGTAGAAACTTGCAAGGACTTGGGTTCATTTCTATGGAAGCTGAAACACAGAAGAAAATGGGGAATCAGTTGTTGAACTGAATAATCTTTTGGGTCCTGATGTTTCAGTTTTTGCTTGGAGGATGATGAATATTACCATAGAACTGGCACATCATGTCTGAAGATTTGAGCTCAGACTCCTACAAGATGTGGAGGAAGTGAAAAAGCCATTCTCCTATTTTCCATCCTTTATACAGAGAAATAACTAGAATACTGTATGGATGTTTGTTGATTATCTGGGGAGCCAAGACAGTGGATTTTCTCATTCTCTTTGAATCAAAAGATCAAGGTATGCAGTACATCAGGCAACCAAAGGAAAATGGTAAGGGAAAAGGTGAATTGTCATTATAGTGAAGTGGATTCAACATTAATGCAGCACTTAGCTCTTCTAGAAGATGTTTTCAAGGTAAGAATGAATAAGGTATAAATAATGTGGTGGTGGAAAGAAAGAACTGTGGGGCATTTATCATCAAGATCATCAACACGTAGGGCTGTAGCTTATAGGCTGAGAACATGGTTTGCATGCAGAAGTCTCCAGTTTTTTATCTCTGCCATTGCCAGACAGGACTGGAAAGAAAATTGTACCTGAAACCCTAGAGAACTCCTTCCACTCACTGTTGACAGTACTAAGCTAGATGGACAAATGGTCAATGTTTCTGTCACCACCATTATCACCTCCCCCACCCAGGCTTTTCATCTGATACCAGGCATCCAATACAGCATCCAATAAGAGAAAAGTAATATGAAATGAATGCAATCGGTTTTAAAGATAGCAATGGCTCTGGGAGGAAGTTGATTTAAAATCTCAGCTCATTATTTCATGGTGGGCAACTGCAGCCATGCAGATGTTGCTTGACTTGATCTTTCACAATCACTGTTCCCTAGCTATGCTAGCTATGGTTGATGGAAGTTTCATTTGAACGGCATCTGGATGGGTGTAGCTTCTCACCGCTGCCTTTGACATTAGTCTAGACAGGTACTCTAGATATACTTTAGCCATAACAGCTTGCTGTTGCCCTGATCTGGAATTTGGAGTCAAGCCTTCTGGGTTAGAGGGAGGTGTCTCCAGTCTGACTTTTAACATAAGCACTTATTTGTAGGTAACCATCCCTAGAATTCTGCTATATATGTATGCGTGTGTGTGTGTGTTTATATATATAGACAAATTAGCAGTTGTTATGAGATTAATATTATTCTTAATTACAATAAACATTTCTGGAACTCTGAAAATATGGGGTTGGAATAGACAGCCCTTTAAAGAAGACTTCCAGGCATCTTGGGAGCATAGCATTTACATGCTGCATGCTCCCAAGATACCTGGAAGCTGTGT
Source organism: Urosaurus nigricauda (assembly GCA_034509955.1). Lineage (NCBI taxonomy): Eukaryota > Metazoa > Chordata > Lepidosauria > Squamata > Phrynosomatidae > Urosaurus > Urosaurus nigricauda. The sequence goes on from JAOEGL010000001.1 coordinate 279,128,717, forward strand.
GGAAGCCAGGTGGCTGCCCAGATGTGGGTAACTTCAAGATGCTCCAATGGCGCGATGTTTACTCACTGAGCATGACTGGAGCATCTTGAAGCCACTCTGGGGCTGCAGCAGGGCTGGGAAAGGTGCCTCTTTCTCAGCCAAAACAGGAGTAGATCTTTCCTGCTTCTATTTGGCCTGGGTTCAAAGTGGATTGGGGCTGCAGTTTTGGTGCTGTGTGTTTGCTGCAGCCCCAATCCATCTTCAGCTGGCACAGCTTCAAGCTGCCCCTTCTTGCTAGTCTTTTCCAGCCAATTGTTTAAAGGGGGAACATTTCTGAGAGTTACCTCTCGTGAGGTGGGGGGAGGCAGTTTTTTGGGAAATTGCAGTATGACTGTTTCATTGTAATTAATAACCAAAGTACTACTTGTGGGGGTCAGAAATATCATGAAAAGCAAATAGATTTAAATTCTGCTTTGGTCAGAGGTCACATTTCAAGAAGGAGATTGACAAATTAGAATGTGTCCAGAGGAAGGCAACCAAAATGCTGAAGTTCAGCAAGCCATGCCTTATGGGAAGAAGCATAGGGAGCTGAGTATGTTTAGTGTGGAGACAAGAAGATGACATGATAGCCTTGTTTAAATATTTGAAAGGATATATTGAGGATAGAGCAAGCTTCATTTCCACTGCTCCCAAGACCAAGACACAGAGCAGTGGATTCAAGATACAGGAAAAGAAATTCCACTTAAACATTAGGAAGAACTTTCTGACAGTGAGAGCTGTTTGAGAGTAGAATTCACTGCCTTGGAGTGTAGTGGAGCCTCCTTCTCTGGAGGTTTTTAAACAAGTTGATATATATTTAAGCATAATTGATAGATAGATGGCCATCTGTCAGGAGTACTTTGATTGTGTCTTCTTGCATGGCAGGGGGTCAGACTGGATTCTATAATTCCAAATATATTATATAATAATATATAAATACAACAAACATCATCTTTGTAAATAAGTGCCCTGATTGAGATAATACTGTGTGAAGCAGAACAGTTCTACGTGGGACTTCAGGTTGTAAAATGATGGAGAATCTGGCACTTCCAAAGGTCTGCCCGCTTGTTCTGGAAAGACCCAGAATTGTGAGGGTGAGGTGAGATCTTCCTGCAAAGAGAACCAATGGTCTTCCAATTCAAAAAATAAGTTCCCACCCATTGAGACATGTATGTGTTTATGTGTGCATGTGTGTTTGTGTGTATGCTGGAAGATAAATAACACCATAACTCTAGGCTATCATAGTTGATAGGGATTCTTGGAGATCAAGAGCTGTTGGATCTAAAATATCAAAGGCTGTCCTGCTCACCCTGATATGCTCTGTTTCAGGAACTACTTGTGACAGGACCGCTAACAGGAATGCCTCCATTCTGGATATGCCACTGTCCCACTAGCAGAGGTCTTTTCTGTTCTACCCAATTCTAAATTTGACTTATCCCAAGGATTAAGATTGCACTCTAAAACCTAATAGTGTGAGTATGGTGAAGTAGTCACAACCCATTGTTGTCAACAAGATTATTTTGTTGCTTACTATGTATTTCTCAGAGCAAAGAGGAGAAAGTATTTAATGATGGAAATAAGTCCAAACTGGAATGACAATAGTATGAGAGTATATTAAGTAAAAATAAGAAAATCTTTACTTATTAAATCTTTCTATGTGTATATTCTTATATACACATTTATGTGTACAAAAATAAAAAATGTGTATATATTTTAAAGAGAATTAGGCAGCATCCTCCACCTGGCCCTGCCTGTGATTGTGAGTAAAGCCCTCCTTCTTCAGTCCACCATGAGGGAGAGAGAGAATGCCCTGCCTGTAAGAAGAGCCCTCCCTTCCTCCATCCACCATCATCCCGAGGTAGGGAAAAGCAACTCAGCTCCTTCAGGCCTGGCCTTGATTAAGATAAAGAGCCCTCCCTCCAATCCATCTGCCTTGGTCCAGGCCTCCAAGGGAGAGAAGAAATATTGGACCTGATCCCCTTCCCCTCCACCATTCCCTTCTCCTTCTGAGTTGTGTCTTTTAGATTGTAAGCCTGAGGGCAGGGAACCATCTAACAAGATTGTATGTATAGTGCTGTGCAAATTTACAGCACTATATAAATAAAGCTTAATAATAATAATAATAATAATAATAATAATAATAATAAACAAAACAATCAATTGAGCATATTACATTTCTAAAGAACTAAACTGCTCACCACAGAATAGAAGTGAACTTTCTACCATAGAATAGAGGCTCCCACACATACCTGTGCTTCCAGAGGTTTAAACCTTGAGGTTACAGCCTTTAAAGAAAGTTGACAGATTTCTTTCACTGCTCTTTATATTCCACTGACTTTATCATGATAATCTGATTGCTACACACTTGTTCCTGTGACACATTTAGTCACTTACCAGAAGGCACTAAATTTGTTGCAAGGTGGTTAAAATCCATGCTAAAGTGGCTGGTCAAAATTGCTCTGACCTTTACAACACTATTTATTTTGGTAGGCTATTCATTCCACTCATCTCCATTTACTATCCTCTTTCTATGGAATTCAGGAAATGGGTAGGTATTAAATATGAAAATGTCAATTTTAGTTCCTCCAAGGGTATGTTTAAATACTCAAATACTGGTACTTTATTATCATAGCAAAGGTGAAAGCAAGCATTTCAAATAACCCAAAATTAGTATATTCTAGACAGAGTGGTAAAATGGGTTGAATTTTATTGGAACACTGAAATCTTATACTGAAGCATTCAAGCAATGTTACATAGCAGTTAGAGCTGGAAACACTGTGCTCACACCATATGAGTGACTCTATGGCCAATGGAACTCCTAGACATGCCTCCTGTCATGATGTACCCCTACAGATTTATTAGGCAAGGCTTTGCCCATTGCCCCTACTCCACTGTCTCTTTCCAATGATAGCAAATATGGAGCAGTTCTATAACTCTGGTTTTGTCTGCATTGGCCAGAATATTAATCCAGGGGCATCCCAGAGTATCCTGGCCCAAGAACTACCCTAATCCTCCCCTGTTTTAACTGATGCATATTTGTTGGTCTATTATTATTCCCCACCTTGATTCATGGTAATTAAGTAAACTACATTAAAAACAATACTTAACTCTGGCTGTCACAGCTATCTGTCTGGTTTACTGCTGTTCTTAGTCGTTCACGACACTCCTGACAATTCATTAGATGTCATAACAGGCCTGGTGGGTAGGCCCGCCGGAAGAGATCCATCTTAAGTGATTTTTTAAAAGCATCTAAAGTGGTAGTAAGATGGATCTCTTCCAGCAAGTTGTTCCAGAGTTTCGGAGCCACAGAGGAAAATGCTCTAGATGTTAACATCAATCTAGTATTAGGATCTTCTAATAGATTTTTCCCTGATGTTCTGAGAGTGCGGGGCGGGTTATGTAGGGAGAGGCGTTCCTTCAAGTAACTCGGGTCCGGGCCATATAGGGCTTTAAAGGTAATGACCAACACTTTGTATTGCGCCCGGAAGCTAATTGGCAGCCAGTGTAAAGGTTTTAGAACAGGGGTGATGTGATCAGTTCTAGAAGCCCCTGTAAGCAGTCTGGCTGTCACATTTTAAATCAGCTGAAGCTTCCGGACTTGATACAAAGGTAGCCCCATGTAGAGTGCGTTACAGGAGTCTAGGTGGATAAGAAATACTACTACTACTACTATTACTACTACTATTAATATAGAGGCGGGATGGCCATCTGTCAGGGGTGCTTTGATTGTGTATTCCTGCATGGCAGGGGGTTGGACTGGGGGGGGGGCTGAGGTCTCTTCCAACTCTTGGATTACAGGATTCTATAACTATATAATTCTATTATTATTACTAAAAAAGCATCTGTTTTAGCACCAAGCAGTCGTTTGTACACGTCCTGCTGTGCATTGTGCATCTGCTCCTGCTGCGGGTTGCTGTGGTCTGAGGCCAGAATGAAGTGACCAGCAATGTCTGGGCACCTTCTTCTGACCTCAGAGAGTGACTGGTGACAGCTGTGGCAGTGATGAGTGGCTCAGTGGGACACATTTCAAACAGCTATTGGCTTCAGAATGGAGGGCTCAGGAATGTCCAGGAACATCTGGAGCAAACAGAGATGTATTTTAATACAGTTAAGAGGTGTATACCCTTGTCCTGGTGCTGGATTTCTGCTGCCAGTCAAGTCACAGCAGAATCAGGGTTTGGGCCATACATTGTTTAGTCTCCTTGCCAAGAACACAGGTGAGGGAAGGACGCTTTATTTTTTGAGATGTCTCATTCACAGGGTCACCATGTATTCCTTCCAGAACTTCAAACTGTACTAACCACAGTTACGCACTGGTTAGGAAAATCTTCGTTGATGAGAATAGGCTGCTTTCAGAAAACAAAGATGTAGTGCAGACAACTGCTTTGTCTTACATCACCTGGCAACTAAACACTCCAAAGGTGATTGGCTTTTTATTCTTTTATCACTCCATGAGTGATGCCCTTGACTCAGTAAAGAAATGCCACCTATGAATTCAATTATTAAAAACCAACATAGATGTAGGATTTTTGGTTTAGTGAAAACTTTATTTAGAAACATGTTTGAAGGTTCCTACTGGCTCCCATGTGAGCTTTCAGATGTAATTCCCACAATGATGTAGGGCAAAGCTGTATTTTTGCTTTGATTCTTTTAGATCTTTATATGAATGATAGATATTGCTGTCTTTCTGCACAGTTAGAATTACCACATGCCCAAAACATTAAACAGAGCAGTAAACAGTCTACTTTATGTAAATGATATGAGCTTCCTTTGAAAACCACAAGTTAGTCTAAGAAGAGTACTAGGATAGCTCTGCTCATATTGAGCAGAAAATGATTTGGTTATCAAAAGAATAGGCCAATAATTTCAAAGTCAAGGCAGTAGTTTTGGACAAAAGGAGAAAAATTGACAGGTGTCTTATCATTTCTAAAGTGACCAGGTGAAATCTTACTGTAATAATGATTTCATCTTCAGGATCCTTGTGACCACAAATAAAGAAAAAACAAACAAACTAAATTTAATAACCTGTCCTTAAACAGCCTACTGAAATTTAGAAAACCAGGGTCAATGCATCCTGTTTAAAATGTTCTCTCTCTTTCTCATTTTCTCACACTCTTTCTTTTAAAAGCAAACATGTTTCTGATTATAAATTTTCATGCAGAATTTTGGGAACATATAAATCTTTCCAAAATAGAAAGAGTTCAAAACCATTTCCTGCTAATGATATTAGAGTAGCAAAATCATTTTCAGCCTGTTTAATCAGAATGATGGGTGTGAAAATTATGACCAAATTTATGTGTCAGGGAGATTTTCAAACATGAGCAACATTTCTGACATAAATCTGAAAGGTTACTTGTTCCCCTTGGTAGTGATATAAATTATGTTAACCATTGCTAGTAAAATTGTGAGTTTCATAAATAATAATAAATAACACTACCAAAGTTCATGCTTTAGGACTTATCTGCACAATAATAACATAGTTTAGCATTACTTTAATTGCCATGGCTGAATGATATGGCATCCTGGGATTTGTAGTTTGTTGTGGCACCAGAGCTCTCTGAAAGAGAAGGATAAATGTCTCACAAAACTACGGGCAGGAACACACAGCCCTTTAAATCCACTATCTGGGCGGCTTAGGAGCATGGTATATTTCGCATTCTCCAAAGCTTCCCTGAAGCCACCCAGAAGTTGGGTGGCCACCCAGACGTGGGTAGCTTCAAGATGCTCTGGCAGCATGGTGTTTACATACTGCATGCCACCACAGCATCTTGAAGCCAACTTCAGGCTGTGATGGGGCCAGGAAAGCTGGATCTTTCCTGGCCCCAAAAGGAGCAGATCTTTTCTGCTTCTTTTTGGGGTGGGTTCAAGGTGGATTGGGGTCACGGTGTGTTTGCCGTGTCTCCAATCCATGTTCTGCAGGGGCGGCTTCAAGCCATCCCTTCTTGCCAGTCTGTTCCAGCCCCACATTTCCCAGAATTCCATAGCATGAGCCATGGCAGTTAAAGCAGTGTCAAAGCATTATTTCTGCTGTGCAGATTAGACCTTACAGCGAATGTGACATAGTGGTTTAAGTGTTGGACTATAATTCTAGAGACCAGGGTTCAATTACCACCTCAGCCTTGAAATGCAGTGGATGTCCTTCAGTAAGTCACACTCTCTCAACCTCAGGAGAAGGCAATGGCAAACCTCCTCCAAACAAATCTTGCCTTGCCATGAAAACCCCATAATGGGTTTGTCTTAGATTGGAAATGACTTGAAGGCATACAACAACAATGGCACACAACAAAATTGTTACATCCATACTGCAGAAATAATGTGATCTGGTTGTGATCTGGTTGTTCTTATCCTGGGGATTCCCAAGGAAATCTTCAGCAGGGAATCCTCAGACTACTTCCAGTGCTTGCCTGGGGAGGATAAAACCTCCAAAGAGAACAGCTTTGTTTTATGTGGTCTACACTGCATTCTTGACATGTCAACCACTGAAAATCCTTATTGAGATACCACTACTGGAAGAGAGTATTTTCCAAAGATTGCTCCACTACTTTCCTGTGGTACCACACACCACAGTGTTGCCACCACAGCATTACTTTTTAATTTTTTTTAATGTAATAGTGTAGTAGAGCTATGATATCATGCACTAATTGCATTATTATAGTTTAATGAGTACAAATGAAATGGTTTTTGAACAGGACAACTAGAAACAACTCACTAGTGTGATAAGCACATTTGTTTTCCACAAGAGAAAGACATTAAAAATACGGAATTGTGTGGTCTGTTTTCCTCCTGTGCCACCTCTTTCGATTAGAAGTTTGGGCAGTGATGGGTATGCCATATTGATGTGCCATATTAACATATTATGGTTTTATATATATATGGAAACCAATCACGAGACACAAAGCGGGACAAATGGGGTGGTGATAATGGCATTAATGAAGATGAAAAACTGTTTGAATCATGCTGTTATAGTACAAATGTAGCAAGGTGGTGATGCACAGTGTCAACAATCAGCTATCATTACAACTATAAAAGTGTGATGTGATAAGGACCTTATTGTCTAAAGCTACCACAATAAACATTCTAAGTCTAAATTAGGAAAGTCCTCCACCTAGTGACTAAAGATGGAACTGTACAGTTCCCACAGATTTATATTAATTAAATTTAATTGATGCATTAAAAAATCCTGCATGTATGAATGGCAGTCCCATTAGTATACATGGTAGGAGTTAGTACTCTGACAGACTGGTACTTCCTCTTATTATTAATGTTCAGGGCCACATTCTGAAGTATTAAAAAAAAAACATCGAAGATTAGAGTTAATCTTATTATGTGTTCAGTCACATGTGAGCAGCCCATGACATACATGTGACTTTGGGCCATGCTCTATGAGAACTGGTTTGTCCCAAGAAGGACTTTATTCTGCCAACTTTACCCACCATCCTATCTCCTGGGGAGTTGGGGGGAAATCACTGTCCCGGTTCTGCTATGAGTAGTTCAGGGACACCAGTCTTCATACTAGATTTTTGTTTACCAATCTAAATGGATAAAATAGGAATATTTTACTGTGCTCTAATCCAGATGCAGTCAAGGATCACTGTCCACCAGCATGGAAATGGTAATCAGAGAGAAATTAAATGACTGAAAGGGAGTTGAATGGATAAAAGAATGAATTAAGGACAGAAAAAGAAGAAGGGAGGAACTGCAGACAGCAGGGTATGGAACTGTCAGCTCGTAGAGAGAAGTGAATCTGCTGAACAGAGCAGTCTGTTTGAAGAATCTAATACTGAAACTAATTGGGGACCAAGGTTCGTTTTCTTAGATAGGTCCTATGAAGTTCTGATTAAAACCTGGAGAAGATGTAATAAGCCACAGACATGGAAAACACCAGCCATCACTGCTATGTGTTTAGCAGGATGGAGCCCTGACCGCTTTCCATATGGCCCCCAAATTTTGGTGAGACCACTTCTAAGAGAATGAATGAAGTTCAATTCAAAGACAAATTTTATAAAGTTTCTGGTCCCCTGAATGAAATTAAAATTGATCAAAGTTTAGCTCTCTCTGTGTTGTTTGACCACAACTCTCTTCAACCCTAATGAGTACCAAAAAGGATGAGTAATATTGGGAGTTGCAGTTCAATATCAATGGAAGGGCTGCTCTTTGCCCACCACAGAGATAAATGGGAGAATGTTAATCATTTGTTTAACATGCTCACTGAAATAAATGGGGATTAAAATCTTTTGCTTTCTTTGGGTAATATACATCACTAGTACAGAATGTGTCAGTGCCATATTTAGCTAAATATTTTGAACATTTAGCATAATATATGCTTGTAAGTGCTATGTGCAGCAGTTCCCTCTAGTGGATATAGCAAAGTGTAAGGCCCTGGAAGACCTGCATTGCAATACCACCCCCTCCACCATGGTCATTAAGGCCTTGTACATACCTCTATGAAGTGGTGTGCCGGTGCTGATTCTAGGGTTCTGGAGTGCGCAGCAACCACACACTGAGGAACTCTGGTCCGTACAGACGCTGTCATCATGGCAGCTTCCTATCCACACAGGGATTGCCATGATGACAACGAGGCTGAACAGCATCTGGACATTGCTGGCAGGAAGTGGCATCATGGCAGCACCCCTTCCTATTTGCAATGCTGCAAAAAAGAAGCTGCTTAAGGCAGCTTCTTTTTGGCGGTGCATTGGTGCTGCAGTGTGTGGCTGCTGCAGCACTGACTCGGGACAAAGACAGGCAGCACGGAGCCGGTCATCTGTCAAGCCCCTAAATAAAATTGACTTCTAGCCCATCTATACTTGAACTCCTAGCACAACAAGGGAAATATGATATAATAGGCATCACTGAAACCTGGTGGGATGAGTCTCATGATTGGAATGTAGAAATAGAGGGGTATAACCTTTTTAAGAGAAACAGGCCAAGCAGGAAAGGAGGAGGAATAGCATTATATGTCAGGGATATTTACACCAGTGAAGAGATGCAGGAAGTCAATACTGGAAGCCACGTGGAGAGCATCTGGATAAAAATTAAAGGAGAGGGAAATAACAGGGATGTTACTGTGGGAGTCTACTACAGACCCCCGACTCAGGCAGAGGAATTGGATGATGCCTTTCTAGAACAGATAATCACATACTCAGAAAAGAGAGATGTAGTAGTGATGGGTGACTTCAACTATCCTGATATTTGCTGGAAGTCAAACTCAGCCAAATCCTCAAAGTCTAGCAAATTCCTCACTTGCCTGGAAGACAATTTCATTGTCCAAAAGGTGGAAGAGGCAACAAGGGGATCAGCCATTTTAGATCTGATCTTAACCAACAGGGAAGACCTAGTTGATGGGGTGCAAGTGGTTGGATCCTTAGGTGGAAGTGACCATGTTCTCCTGGAGTTTGTAATACAGTGGAAGGGAGAAGCTAGGCATAGTCAGACACGCACTCTAGACTTTAGGAGAGTTTCAATAAACTTAGAGAAATACTGGGAGTGATCCCATGGTCAGGAATACTAAAAGAAAAGGGAGTTCAAGACGGATGGGAGTTTCTCAAAAGGGAGATATTGAAGGCACAATTTCAAACAGTTCCAATGAGGAAGAAAAATGGAAGATGTCTCAAGAAGCCAGGATGGATGACTAAGGAACTTTCAAATGAGCTAAGTTTTAAATGGAACATGTATAAGAAATGGAAAAATGGAGAAATCACGAAAGAGGAATTCAAACAAATAGCCAGCACATGTAGGAGTAAAGTCAGAAAAGCTAAAGCGCAGAATGAACTCAGGCTTGCTAGAGAGGTTAAGAACAATAAAAAGGGCTTTTTTGGATATGTCCGCAGCAAAAGGAAGAAGAAGGAAACAGTGGGGCCACTGCATGCAGAAGATGGCAAAATGCTAACAGGGGACAGAGAAAAGGCAGAATTACTCAACACCTTCTTTGCTTCAGTCTTCTCAGAAAAGGCAAAGGGTGCTCAACCTAAGGATAATGGAACAGGAGACAGAATAGAGGAAATTCAGCACAGAATAAGTAAAGAGGTAGTACAGGAATACCTGGTTAACCTAAATGAATATAAATCTCCAGGACCAGATGAACTACATCCTAGAGTATTAAAAGAACTGGCAAATGTAATATCAGAGCCATTGGCAATAATCTTTGAGAACTCCTGGAGAACAGGAGAAGTCCCAGCAGACTGGAGGAGGGCAAATGTTGTCCCAATCTTCAAAAAGGGGAAAAAAGAGGATCCCAACAATTATCGTCCAGTTAGTCTGACATCAATTCCAGGAAAGGTTCTAGAGCAGATCATTAAGCAGAGAGTCTGTGAACACTTAGAGGCCAATGCCATAATCACAAAAAGCCAACATGGGTTTCAGAGAAACAAGTCATGCCAAACGAACCTGATCTCTTTTTTTGATAAAATTACCAGCTTGGTAGATGAAGGGAATGCTGTGGATATAGTATACCTCGATTTCAGTAAGGCCTTTGACAAGGTTCCCCATGACATTCTTGCAAACAAGTTTGCAAAATGTGGGATAGACAAGTTAACTGTTACATGGATTTGTAATTGGTTGACTGGCCGAACTCAAAGGGTGCTCAACAATGGCTCCTTTTCATCCTGGAGAGAAGTGACCAGTGGGGTCCCACAGGGCTCTGTCCTGGGCCCAGTGCTATTCAACATCTTTATTAACGATTTGGATGACAGAATTGGGGGCATACTTATCAAATTTGCAGATGACACTAAACTGGGAGGAGTAGCTAATACCCCAGAGGACAGGATCAAAATTCAAAATGACCTGAATAGACTAGAAAGCTGGGCCAGTGCTAACAAAATGAAATTCAATGCAGAGAAATGTAAGGTTCTGCACTTAGGGCGGAAAAATGAAATGCACAGATATAGGATGGGGGACATCTGGCTGAATGAGACCACATGTGAAAGGGATCTAGGAGTCCAAGTAGACCATAAGCTGAACATGAGTCAACAGTGCGATGCGGCAGCTAAAAAAGCCAATGCAATTTTAGGCTGCATCAATAGAAGTATAGTTTCTAGATCAAGGGAAGTTATAGTGCCACTCTATTCTGCTTTGGTCAGGCCTCACCTGGAATACTGTGTCCAGTTCTGGGCACCACAATTCAAAAAAGATGTGGAGAAACTGGAGCATGTCCAAAGGAGGGCAACTAAGATGGTGAAGGGTCTGGAAACCTTGCCCTATGAAGAACGCCTTAGGGAGCTGGGGATGTTTAGCCTGGAGAAGAGAAGGTTAAGAGGTGATATGATAGCCCTGTTTAAATATTTGAAGGGATGTCATATTGAGGAGGGAGCAAGCTTGTTTTCTGCTGCTGCAGAGACTAGAACGCGGAACAATGGATGCAAACTGCAGGAAAAGAGATTCCACCTCAACATTAGGAGGAACTTCCTGACAGTAAGGGCTGTTCGACAGTGGAACACACTCCCTCGGAGTGTAGTGGAGTCTCCTTCCGTAGGGGTCTTTAAGCAGAGGCTGGATGGCCATCTGTCAGGGATGCTTTGACTTGGAGTTCCTGCATGGCAGGGGGTTGGACTGGATGGCCCTTGTGGTCTCTTCCAACTCTATGATTCTATGATTCTACTTTCCTTCACCATTTTCTCATCTGTATAATGGAACCAGCAGTGGACTATCTCACATTGTTGTAAGAGAGATGGGGAAAAAATGTAGATTTTAAAGTGTGTATTTGTCTGCTCGAAGGGAGGAATGAAATAATTCATTACTATTATGAATGAATGATTAATATACAAACAGTATGAGTTTATTTGTTATATGAAATATATGAGCCATTTCTCATTATAAAATATATCCAAAGTATGGCATGATAGCAAGAAAATAATCAAAATCTAGTAATCAGTAAAACAGGGAGAACAGTTTAAAAGCTGTTTACAAAGTGCAGCAACACAGATTCAAAAGCCCATGTGATAAGATGGTGCCAAAAACTTGCAAGTTGTGGTGTCAACCACATCTTAAAGGGTATGGAACTGCACAGTCAGGCTGTCTGCCCCAAGAACATTGTCCCTAGATAATAGTAGCCAGCCAGTATCTTTGGGGATAAGGGGTTCAAATCCCAGTGCTTCCACCAAATATATGTGATGGATCCTCTCTCCAGGCTGGCCCAGCAGTTCCAAACCCTTGAGCTCCTGTCACTCACCTTGCCCCCTTTTTCCCAAAGAACCCTCCCTGGATTGAGCACTTGGATCCTGCTATGGACCAGTGGGTATGTTGTTCAATGAGCTTACCAAACTTTCTGTCAAAACTTGACAGAAACAGCCAGACATAGTTGTAAATAAATAAACAAACAAACAAGTAGATGTTTATTAAAACAATTAGATCAAATGAATTAATACAGTTAATACAATAAAATGAAACAGTAACTTGTGAACTATTTAACCGTGCATGGCTACCCAAAACCCTATTCTGGCTGACTTTCCTTTCTCTATTACAATGCTTTTCCTATCTGACTTCTGGAAGAGACAAGCCTCAGTTTGGTATCCTTTCTTTCCTATAGCCTCCACCCTTCCTGACATTCCCAGAGCTGTGACTGACTGGCTCCAACCATTTTGCCTAGCTTCTCTCTTCATAGGGGCTTGTGCAAATCTTGGGTATATCTAAACAACATAGTTGTAGCTGCCAGATACCACTTTAGCGGCCTGTTACAGAGTTTTGGGACTTGTAGTTGTATGTGCTGCCTGGAATACTCTAGTGCATTACCCTGATTTATTATACAAGAACTCTATGGCAGAGAATTCTAAGTACCTCATCCCAAGATGCCATCGGATGGAGCTATGGTGGTGCAGTGGTTAAATGCCTGTACTGCAGCCACTCACAAACAATAAGCTTGTGAGTTTAATACCACCTAGGGACTCCGAGTTGAGCCTGCCACCCTTCCGTGGGTCACTAAAATGTGTACCCAGCTTGTTGGGGGCAATTAGCTTACACTTTGAAAACTACTTAGTACATCGGTAAGCGGTATAGAAGTTTACTTGCTACTGCTATCGCTATGGCAATTAGTGTGGTATAGAAATAAAATATTACAGGAAGCCCCTCAATATTGATCTACTGTAAAGGATTGCACTCTTAGTGGTACAATTTTATTTATTTCCCACTTTTGTCATGATATGGAACCCAAAGTGGTTAGCAAATTAAAACAAAGAACAGCTTAAATCTTATCATAGTTAAAAATAAATAAACAAACAATTCTATTAAAAACTAAAGTTAAAGCATAATAAAACACATTGCAATTTGTTTTAAAATGCAAACTATTCATGTTATTTTCATTTTCAACTGTCATAGAGTGAACAATTGTGGCCCTTCAGCAGTAGTATTACTATGGTTGGTATCACCTGGTGCAGTAACTCATGATGTCATCTCTCATTAACCTCCTTCCATTTTACACCATACAGAATCCTTAGTCATGCTTTTTTGTACTAATGTTCCTCATAAATCATAATTCCCATACACCACTGAATGTAATGCTAATAGCTGTGACATAAAAAACTAGCAAAATTAAAATTATAACTTCATATTACAATATCATATGCACAAGCTAAATGCACAGTGAAGATTTGGTTAAAATGTGATGTTTTTAAAGAAAAATTTAAAAACATATTTTTAATTTTTTTTAAAAAAAATTAAAATGTTAATGTTTGAAATTTTAATTTTAAAAAATTCTGGGGCCTCTCCTTTCTCCTCCCACTGAACTTCACCACACTCCCACCATCACTTAAAACATTTTAAAGGAAGCAAATGAATGCCACCACCTGTTTCTGCCAAAAGGTAGGTGTTTGAGGAGAACTGGTGTCATCCCTTCTTAGGGAGTCACCTGTTGCAATCTGCACCCCTCACATGCCCCAGTGATGCCACTGCCCTTCAGGAATGTCTGGTGTACAAGTTCAATCAGTAAGATATTAAGGGAACTGTAGTCCATTAACATCCAGATGGCCACAGCTGCCCTCTTCGGTTATATTAAGTTTGGAAGCAAAGGGAAAAGAGTGAGTTTGATTTGATGGGTGGGAGGCTCTACTGTAAATGTACAGTGAATAAGAAGCTCCTTCTTTTAAATCTGTAATCAGGACACTAATGGATTAATCAGACAAATTAATGGCTGGATGCTTTCAGATCTTGAAATCAGTGAATTAAATAGACAGGCCCTCATTTCCTTCCTTACTCAAATTCCCCAGGCTTTTATAACCTTTTTGCTGCTGCAAGCTGTGTGCTTCAGATTTCTCAACCAAAATAATACAAGACCTAGTTCTGTCTGTTTTCCATGAGAAAGCAATTAGTTTTAATCCAACCTTACCTCCAAGCAACATATCAACCCTGCAAAGAATAGAGCAGTTAATTAAGGTGTAGAAAATGATGGGCCTAGAGACATTACAACCCTCAATGCAGACATGGTACCCATGTTTACTTATGTACAATTAAAATCTATCTCCGTTCCTCTGAGAAATTCTGTGCCTCCGGAGGCTACTTGAAGAGATTAGGAAGGTGACTATGAATTCCAATTTAATGGATCCAAAGGTGCAATTTCAATTTTAGAACTGTATAGCAGACTCATTAAACAAGATATGGGAGGCAAATATTTTTACTAATATAAATGGAAGAAATACTCCCACATGAAATCCTTGTGCAGTGTGGCTGAATGAATATTTAGTTAGAAAAAGTCCTGCTGTGTACAGCAGGTCTTAGTCCTAAGTGTGCATAGAGTTTTAACCTTAATACAGATTGGGGCTGGGGAAAGTCTGTCCTTCCAGATGTTGTTGGATCTCAGCTTCCATCATCCCTCACTACTGGCTATATTTTCTAAGTCTGATGGGAGTTGAACTTGAGAAACATCTGGCAATTTACCAGAAGAACTGGCAGAAGTTCTCTGAGGTCTTATAAAAGCCCTATCCTGTCACTTGATCCTTTTATTTAGAGAGATCAGGGATTGAAGTTGGGATCTTCCCCATGCAAATCATGTGCTTTCTCAGAGAACGATAGTCTTCTTCGTCTTCTTCTTCTCTTCTTCTTTGGGAAGGGCTAGTATAAGGCAGGTGCTTCAGGTGGCACATGCTGAGTGTGAGAATCACAAGATTATCATATGGGTTTTTAACGCCTGAAAACAGTGCCTTTGGTGATACTTATCACATGACTTTGTCTGTGACCCATACTTGATATGTCTGTGAAGCATGTTTAGGGTGTCTCATTTCATTTATCAGGGAAAGTCATGAATCAACTCCAAATTGCAACCCATTAGTCTTCAGGTGCGAAGCATCCCTGCTGTAGCAGTTTGGCAGTCATGTGGTGTCAGTGGAAATTATCCCAAGGAGGGAGCAAGTGTCTTCCCATCATTAAATCATCATTAAATCATATTAATCGCATGATCGGGGGAAGGTTATCACACCCCCACATACTTACCCCGTTCTTGTCCCGTCTGTAAACAGTAATGGACACACCATTTGGTGTTAGCGGGAGCTTCCATGAATACCAAATGACATGTCCATTACTAAAGAAAAGGATAAGCATGTGGGGGGTGTGATAATCTACCCCCTGATTATGCAATTAACATGATTTAATGACAATTTAGTGAGGGGAGGAGGGCACTTACCTCCCATGTGATAAGATCCTGTGTCTCCTTCTCTCCCCCTGTTCCCTCCTCACTATTCCAAGCATCCTGATATCCTTTATTTTTTATTTATTTTTTCATATATGTGTGTGTGTATCCCTGAAAGGCACACAGGGTAGGACATGGGGCAAGCAGAGAAACAGGATTTAGGGGGAGCGTGGAAGACAGAATGATGGCAGAAACAACATTAGTTGTGCTATTGCAGAGATGTTTGATAAAGGCTGCTCTCAAACCAGTAAGTTTCCATTTTCATTAACTAAAGTTTTGGACTAGTTTAGTAGTATTGTGTCAAATCAATTTTCTCATCTTGTTCTTGTAGACTCAGGTGATTTTTTTTTTTTTAAAAAAAAGATTTCTCTTTTCTAAATATTTGAGGGTTTTTGTTGTTGTTGTTGTTTGTCCCTCACTCTCAGGGGGGAGAGGGTCATCGATGACAAATTTGAATGTTTATGCTAATTAGTGTATGGGTGCAAATTTCATTTGCATTACCAAGTTTCATCTGAAGGGCCTGTCCTTCAATATAAAAGGAACAAAAGGAGGAAGTATTTAGCGTGTAGGTGATGGGCTCCTTAACATCTCCTCCCCTTCCTCCTGCTCTCCTGTTCAAATTCTCACAGAAGAGAAAGCGGGGAGCAAAGGGGTGACTCCCTTCTGCCATGCAGAAATTCAGCCATGGAGAAATCTTAGCATTGAAAGCCGGGGGTCATTAGTCCAATCCCCTTCGGCCATGCAGGAATATACAGAATGGCCCATGTCTTACCAAATGAAGGAGAGAGTGTTTGCCTGGATTTTACCTTGGGGTGTCTTCCAACTACAGGCTTCTAGGCTTCTGTATATAGCCCGTGTCTGGTGGTAGAACTCATGTGTATATGTTTCCCAGCTACTCTGACTAACAGGGAAGGTGGGGAGGGGGCAGGGACACCATCTCCCTCATTACTTTCATTAGCTTGCTCAAGCAAGCGAGTCAAGCAGCAGGGAAGGAGGGGCAGGCACACCCTGCATCTCCTCTCAAATTGCTTTGGGGGCTTACAATATTTTTAAAAAAGTACAATCCAAATCATCCAGAAATAGTACCTTGTCTTGCTACAATTGCAGCTTAAAACCTGCATATGATAAAGTACTTTAATTTTGGTGACATTGGGCCGGTACTGATGAGCCCCAAAGGAGTGCATCTGTGCTTCCCCTTTTCACTCTGGATTGGGGCCAGGGCAGCCTCACCTGCAGCCCTTCGGACCGAAAACAGCATTTTCCCAAGCCAAAGAGAAGTGGCAAAATGCCACTTCTCTTTGGGCTGGAAAAGGAGTACCCTGGTGCCTTAGGTACCCACTGCACTCCAGTGATAAAGAGGAGAAAGGGGGTAGTCGCCGCGGCCCCTTTCCCCTCTGCATCATTGGCACAGCCATTTGGTTGTTGCACCAACAATGCATGCGCCCAAAAGGAGCTTTGTTTCGGACTTCCTTTCCACACTGCCAGCAGGCCGACGTAAACTACCTAGGGTGGTGCAGAGATGGATGCAGCGTGCATGTGATGTCATCATGGCTGCACCCATGTGAACAGGATGCCACCATGATGCCACCGCCAGCACATTCTATGATTAGGGACTGTGCAGTTGGTGTGTGATCGCTAACCCTAAAATCGCCGCGGCCATGCCACTTTGGGCCTGTCTGTCTCAGCCCAATATCAATGAAAGGCCTCCAAGAATGCCAATGATCAACTGCTTTGCCCAGCTGTTGTAAGCTCAGAGTTGTGGTTGCCTTGATTTTCTTACTGCCTTCCACTTTACCATGCATTATCGTCTTGTTCAGTGAATCATGCCATCTCATGATATGTGCATAGTATGACAGTCTCACATTAATTATCTTGGCATCTAATGACAGTTCAGACCTGATTGGCTTGAAGACCCCTTCATTTGTCTTTTTAGTACTGCGTGCTAGCTGTAGAAATCTCCCGTAGCACCACATTTCAAATACTGTATGTTGGTTCTCATCCTTTCAGCTTTTTTTTTTTTTGACCAAATAACAACACCACTATCCAGTATCCACAACCATATACAGAAATTGGAAATGCTATTGCATGGATGATTCTGACTTTGCTATTTCATTATATATCTTTCTACTTCAGGATGTAATCTAGTACATTTATAGCTGCCCTTCCAACTCTTCCTCTGCTTTCTTGTCAGCACTCTGCCAAAGTGGTGCCAATGCAGGGTTGGTAAGTGAGTCTCAGGACTTTTTCACATGGGGACCTATGTGCTTCCATCCCAAAAATGGTTAAAGTGTTGGCATTCCAGAAAAGCAAACAAATTTGCTAATGCTTATCACACATAGAGCACAACAAGGAGTTAAAAGCACATTACGTAGGCATGAAAGTGGGTCAAAAGCAAATTTTCATTTCAGATGGATGAGGACAAATCTACTTGCTAGCTTGGAAATTTTGTGCATGCGCCAAACTGTCATTTCCCCAAATGCAGACACATACATGTTCCAGAGAGGGAAGGGAAATGGGGAGGAAAATCTTCTTTGCCCCAGAAGTTGTTTCAAAGGAAGGAAGGAAGGCTGAGGTTCCCTTTGCGAACTCCCATAAAACCACACACAAACACACACACACACACACACACTAGAGAGAAAGAGGAGGTGGCTGGTCCATAAACCTGCCTGATTTCAGTGAGGACTGAAACTCCCAGGTGACCTCCTGTTCCAGGACATATCCTTGATTTCTCCCTCCTATACAGGAGGGATTCCAAAATGCCCTCTCTCTTGCTCTCCCACCCAGACCAGCTGTGCGAGGGAAAGAGATGTGTGTATGTGTGTGTATCCCTTTAAGAACAAGGATTTCTCCCTCTCTTTGGCACAGCAAAGAACCCTGGGAAATCTGGGAACAGGGAGAATCAGGGATATGGTTTCCACACTACTGCAATTACGTGAAGAGAGCAAATTCACGAACTGGACATGATAACATGGTATTTTTGTGAAAATGCTTATTCCCTGATTCATCTCGCTTTCTGCCTGGAGTCTTACTGGTTTGTGCGCATCATTGTCTGAAAAGCAATTGCAAAATTGTCCCTAATGCCCTGGATAACCCTGCATTATGACCAGTTTAAACCTTCCAATTTTCTCCATGTGAAAAAAGTCCTGACTTAGTTTAATGGAATTTACTACCAAGCATAGGATTGTGCTGTAAGAAACAGGTTTGAGTAAAATCATATTGGAACGAAAGACATATCCAATATGCTTATTGTGGAAGAGCATGGGCTTTTCCAAAGAACAAAATGAAGAAAAATCAAAGGTTTAGTAAACTGACCAGAGATTATGAATTATTTCATGAGAAAGGTAGGCATATCTGTTATAAGGAAAATGCATTTTTTGTTGCATAGTTGTATATTTTTTTTTTAAAAAAAAAACATTTAAGTGGAGGCAGTTGTCATTGTGAGCTTGCTCTTTGGTCTGTGCTATGCTATTTATGATTTATACTTTGTTGAAATGCTTAAGATGCCATTCTCCACTAACCTGTTTACTCTGAACTTATTCTCCTGCCACCCTTCTCTTCCTTCTTCCTCCTATTTAATGCTTTATGTTTCTCATGTAAGGGCTTGTTTCATCTGCCTGGTCCCCCTCCCCGACATACACAACCTTCCCATACCTGAGAAGAGGAAATACTTCATGATAACTACATTTCATGTACTTGGATGGAATAGGCATGAAAATTGTCTCTAATTAATAAGGTTATAGAGTACTGCTCAGTGCATTAGGTATGAAATCTTTGTTGGCAGAAATACATGTGAGAAGGTTAATGCTAGGAGATTATCCAAGGGAAGTAACTAGTCAATCTAACACTGACACATAAATTCTTAAGCTGTGGTTTCTGACTGTACCATTTAAGTCAGTGATATAAAAGTATTGATCTTCAACCAACCTTTTCTTCCTATACTTGATCATTGTCTATCTTTGCATTCCACCTGATGAACAGTCATGTTTAACCAGAAATCCTGAATAGACCAATAGAGGGTTGCACCCATTAAAGATGCCTCTTTCTCCATTTTTGTCTTTATCTTAACAGATATATTAAAAGCCAGCTATTTCAAATTACTTTATTTATATAAAAGACTCCCTTTTATTGGCAAAGTGCTTCTTAGATATTAAACTCTTAGAAGACTGATATAATTTTTTTCCTTCCCAAATTGCTCACATAAATGTCTGTTTATAAATGATTTAGAATGGAGTTATTACTGCTCCAATATTAAGCTGATTTCACATAATCCTCAAAATACCTTTCATCTAGTCTTATAATCATGCTGGCTACCTTTATGTCACCCATCAGAGAGACTCATTTTAAAACTGTTATTAATGAGCAATCTTGATGGCAATTTTGAATTTCTTTTAATACCTTGCATACATTTTAATTTTTATTTATTTATTTATTTATTTATTTGCATTCCCATTAGAGCTGGTTCTACCATTCGGTCGATTTCTTCAGGCAGTATATACTACATGTCATGAAAAAGCAACAGATTTTCAATTACTGAATTTGCTATTGTATTTATACTGCTCAAGTGGGAAGAGGTGCCCATGGGTTTTTCTGTCTCTTGTGCCAAACAACTTGGTTGGCTTTGGCTAGGTGTGGAACATTATTTGTGTTTCCTCAGACAGAAAAATGTATTGGGTCAACCCAAGTTCCTGTAAATGTCTGTATTCTCTTAAAAGTACCATCTGCCTACTGTTATCTAACCTGTATCTATACAGGTTAATCTATATCCCTTTGCATCATGGAGAAATGACTTGTTCTGCAATAAATAGCATTATGAGAGTGTAGCTCTGTGTTTGTGTGTGTGTTGTGTATGTACATTCCTTTAGTGTTAATGCACATTTGTTACTGGCTGGGTGAAATTTCAAATTATGGTACGTGCTGTGGCCATTTTTTAAATTAACAATAGTCATGTATGGACACTTTCATTTTTAGACATATGGAAGTGGCATTATATTATATATAGTAATCATTTGTATGTGGTGCAACTATAAATAGTCATTTTGTAGCAGATAAAGGAAGGTTGGTTTGTAGTCTGTGATAGGAATTTGATGGTGGATTCAATATTCAGTATTTTGAATTCAGTCTTCAGTTGAAAGTAATTTTTTTTACCTTGTACAACTAGCTTTAAAAGATAAGGATAGGGTCTGGGTTTCTAGAGAAGAAAGGGTAGAGTTCTAAAAACCTATTTAGATTCTTTGTTCTCCACAGTGATATAGAATAAACTGTGCAATATAAAATATGAATGTGTCTGATTTGCACAAGGTAGACAAAGTTATATGTAAATATATGGAAATACATGCAAATCTGCTATATAGAGATCATAGAACTCAGCATTTTGGTGCCAAATTAATTGGTTTCTGTTATTTTTATTTTTGTGGGTAATATACAGCTTAGCTATAAGGTTGAATTGCCTTCATTTTGGTTTTGGTTTGGTTTTTTTAAACTTATCTATGACAAGTCTGTGATTTAAAAGACTTTCTCAAGTTGAAAAACTCAGAACATTTTTCCCTAGAAAAGTGTTTGGCTGTTCCTGCCAGAATATAGATCTGTGTCCTTTAAGAAACATTTTTCTTAAAAAAAGAAAAAAAAAGCTATTGCTTTGTGTGGATTTTCTGTTTGTGTGTCTTTCATTGCACTGAATTGTTTCCTCAGGCAAATATATTCCACCTCCTGTTAAAAAAAAAAGGGGGGGGAGTGGAAACAGAAAACAGAATTTGCCCAAATTGTGCAAATATGATTTAATTAAGTTAAAAATGAAACAAAATCATACATCTGTTATTTTGTTAATACACACAAGAAACTTCTGCCTTTTGTTTTGGAACTAGTTGTTTAGCTTATTATCTAACAAATTAATACAAAATTGTATTCAATTACCTATAAGTGTTAGAGAGATATAGAGAACAAGTTGGCTGGAATCCTGTATCAGCTTATACTTATCTAAGTAATTTCTCCTGGCCCAATCCCCCAAAGCCTAATGGAAAGATCATTCAATCATGCTCTGACCCTAGGCAGAATGGGCTTCCTTCTCCCTACCAACTGATGCCTTCAACTTCAATTACCTGTGCTGCTCTTGGACAAGTTTGGTGTATCCATGTCACCTCTTTCATAGAGATATGTCTGACTTGTAGTCCAGATGACCAGGGACCTAGAAATGGTGGTACATGCTCTGGTAACCTCTCGCCTGGACTACTGTAATGTACTGTACATGGGGCTACCCTTGTGCCTAACTCGGAAACTGCAGTTAGTCCAAAACATGGCAGCCAGGTTAATAACTGGAACATCCAGGAGAGAGCACATAACACCGGTGCTTAAAGCTCTCCACTGGCTGCCAATTAGTTTCTGGGCCCAGTACAAGGTGTTGGTTTTAACCTTTAAAGCCCTTCATGGCTTGGGTCCATCCTATCTCCGGGACCGCCTCTCCCCATATGATCCCCCCCCACACACACTCCGGTCCTCTGGGAGGAATCTGTTACAGCCCTTGAAGACCAAACTGACACAAACCTCCCAGAGGGCCTTTTCAGCCATAGCCCCCAAGCTATGGAATGACTTGCCGGATGAGATGCGTCTTATTACATCTGTTGACGGCTTTAGAAAAGCCTTAAAGACACATCTCTTCCGGCAGGCCTTTCCAGATAACATTTAATTTCCCAACTCCATACCCACTGTTGACTCCTTCTCCTAGTTGCCCCCCCAGTTCCCCCCCCTCGTAATTGTTTCACACAGCTTTGGGCAGTTACTTTTATATGTTTTATTTGCACTATGTTTTTAATTCTTAGCTATTTAATTCTATTTTAAGGGGTGGGTGAGAGGAATTGGGATTGTTGTATTTTAACTTGTGCTGCTTTTAACTATGTTGTACCCTGCCCCGATTGCCAGTTCAGAGGGGCGGGCTATAAATAAATAATAATAATAATAATAATAATAATAATAATTACTTGAAGAGCTGTGCAGATCAGGTTTGGTTTGAAGATTGAGTTCAGAACCATAAAAACAAAGATTGAGGGCCTTGAATTTGCCCATCAACATTCATCACCAGGACAGCAGACTAAGAAGAAACACAGGTTACCTGGCATAGTCTCCACATTATGGAGCGGTATTTATATGTAAATAGTAATGTACCTATGTACCTATATTTGCTTCTGTTCATCTAAATTATCCTGTGCAAATTAAATGTAAATCATCATCATCATCATCTTCATCATCATCATCATCATCATCTGTTCTCTTGTGCTAGTAATGCCCACTCTAGCTGCATCTGCCTCTCCTTTCCTGTCTAATCATGTCTTCTAGGTTGGCTTCTCTCTCAGCTTCCCTCAGATGTTCTATGCTCACTCTTTCTTTGGATCATTTCCTCTTCCCTGTTTTCTTCATTGGTCATGGTGATTTCTTCAAATTTTGCCTGTTTCTCCCTAGGACTCTCCTAATATTTTTCTTAAGCAAAGGTTTGAGGTAATCCAGCAATATTAAATTACTTGTTTACATGTTTTTTTCAGGTAACAAAAGGGCAGCAATGTTAATTTTTGAAAACAATGCAATAACTGATAAAATCCTCACTTGTGAGGAGAGTATAACAAATAATGTTTAATTATTCTTCCTAAAATACCCCTTCTGAAGACTCATAATTGTGGATTAGGGGCCATGTTTGTGTGCCTTTTAATCAAAATGTAGTAAAAAAGTAGTATCCATGAAAGCTTATGCTGAAATAAATTAGTTTTAACAATGACATTAGACTCCTTCCTTTATGCTATGAATCTGATGCTCTTTAAATAATGAGTGATGTAAAAAAGATAACTATGCCAAGGATAGTTATTTTACCAAGATGGCATATATTGAATATAAAAAATGCCATAATAAAGTGCCTTCAATGATACATCAGAATTGGGGGGGAGGGTGTGGAATAAAATAAAAATGATTTGCCATCCATAAAGAACTGTCAGGACCATAACACTGAAAAAGCTGTCAAAACTGGGACTTTAACATTCAAACTGACAAATAATTAAATCATAATATCCTAGACATAACTGTGATCAAGAAAAAGAAAGGAAAAGAAAGCTTGGATTTTAGATGTGACAATCCTAGAGTAGAGCAGAATTATAGACAAAGAGAGGGAAAAGATTATGAAATATTGAGATCTACAAATTGAGATTCAGCACCACTGTGAAATGAAGACAGTGATAATTGTGCTAGGTGCTCTGGAAGCTGTTCCAAATGGGTGGATAAAAACATCTGAGTGAAACCACTATAGATAGGATAATGACACAACCACAAAAAGTGACACTGCTTAGAACATACCATATAATCTAATGATAGCTCAGTGATACTAGGTTCTTGGACAGACTCCAAGTCATTGATGGTCCAAAACTCCAGTCAGTACTATCTGGTAAACTGGTAAACTGTGAAATCAAGGCAATACTCCTCTTCTATCAACAACCAATGAGAAAGAACTACTTTTCAAAAATAACTTCCATTCAGGGATGGCCCTTCTCCTTGTCATGTTCCTCTCTTGGAGGAGCTCAGTGAATGGAAGCTGGAAGGCCTCTGCATGCCTTCTCTCTCTCTGTAGCATTAAATGAGGGTATATGACATTTCTAAAGGCATTGCCATCATCATCACTGCTATATCCATGCAGGGATACGAAAGCTGCGGTCTTTCATATGTTGCTGAACTCTTAATTCATACTCAGCCTAGTGAATGGTGAAAAATGATGGAAATAGAATTTCATCTAAATCTGTATGAACTGGAATACCAATTCATCTGCTTCTGAGAGCCAAAGGTTTGTCACTCTTGGTTTAGCATTTTATAATTCAGTAGCACCTTTAATAACAAATAATCAATTTACCGTAGCCAGAGTTTCTGATGTGTTTAAGGCTTTGTGCAGCAAATTTAAATAAAATAATAGCAACAATGATAGCAATAATAATAGCAATAATATCCAATGAGCCATGCTTAGAGAACATTCTGCATATTAAAGTCACTTCCTGTTCCTTACATTGCCCTGCCAATGAAGCATAAACTAAGAAGCAGGGTGGAAAAAATGTCAGCCTCGGCAGATATTTCTTATGGCACAAGGTCACGACTTACATGAAATTACAGTCAGCATTATCCCCATGATAATAACTATTTTTCTTTTTTTCTTTCCCTCCCTACCCCCAACCTGCATGCTGTGCAATAACACTCCAAGGACCACATGGCTGAGGATGAGGTTCGAAATGAAGCAAACTCTTTGAATCACAACTGAAGTTATTTTTCCTGCCCTGGAGTAAAGAACTCTTGCTTTGAAACCAGAATTTGCCTTGACATTGTTAGAGGGCACAGGCCCAGCATGTGGCTGCCTTTTACCCGCTGGAATCTAGTACAGGAGCACAGCGAATTCAGTATTTGCACCCCCCCTCCCCAAACCAGGCAGGGGGTTGAATCTCCAAAGAAATATCCCTGTGAATGGAAGCAGTGAATGGACTCGACATCTAGAATGTGGAAGAAACATTACAGGAAAAATATGCACCAGCTCACATTCACATTTGTCAGAGATTTAACCTTACTGTATTTGAATACCACTGAGACTCTACCAGATGTTCCCTGTTCAGTCTCTGCTTTGAGGTAGAGGGGAAAAGGAAAGAGGGCAGGCTAAGAACATATGGAACACTGTGTATTCCTAATAGAATGTAAAACTATGGAATTAATCAGGAATACGTGGAAAGGTTTGCAAATTCAGGGCAGTGAGACAGGAAAGTGGGCATCACAAGCTTATGAATAGAGTGGAGCTCCCACCAGACTTAGAAACTCTACCAGCATTTTAATCTTCTTTCTCTCTCTCTAAATCTACAGTAAAGAAGTTTTGGTTTCAACCTTTTGTAATGACAGCAGTATATGACACTATCTCTTAATCAACTAATGCTCCAAATCACACTTTGGTGGCAATGCCTATGCCCTGCCTATTTTGCAGACAGATTTGATGGAAAGAATTATCACTGAATAGGGCAAGAAAAAGCAAATCAAAATATTCTTCTTGTTGCTGTTGTTCATTGGAAAGTGAACACAGGGACAGGGATATAACCGGGGGGGGGGGGGGGATAAGCAAACTGCCCACCAAATAGGAATCCCCCCAATGAAATTTCCCATCTCTCCCAAAAATTTTAGGACTGTAGAAACTTCATTGAGCATTTAGAACTACAGTTTAGCCATGCAAAGAAAAGGGTCATGCAAAGTTACCAAAGGAATATTGAATATGAGTTCTTTTTTCTGAAGAGTTTTCACAGATGACAGATGGTGTGAATAGTTTACAATGGCTCACATTCTTCAGAAATTGCTATACTCCAGATAGTAGCTGTGACATCAATGAGATTCTGAATTCACTGGATGAAGGATCCTTCAGAAGCAAACAAAAAACAAACAGCTTCATTTATATACTGCTTCATACCGCCTAAGGAGTGTCTAAGCGGTTTACAACTGTAAGCTACTTGCCCCCAACAATCAGGGTACTCATTTTAGTGTCCTCAGAAGAGTACAAGCCTGACTCGAGCTTGAGCCCTTTTGCTGGTCTTGAACTTGCAACCTTATGGTTTTGAGTGAGTGGCTGCAGTACAGGCATTTAACCACTGCGCCACCAGCAGATGAATTGGAGTCCAAGGGGAAAAAACATAATACAGTTGTCCCTCCACATCTGCAGCTTTAACTTTTGTGGACTTGCTTATTTGCAGATTTGATTAATATGTTATCTCCAAGCATCTCTAGGTCCTCCAGCATGACTCTACTGGAAGTTGGCCATAGGCACACTGGAGGGCCTAAAGACTCCTAGAGAAAACACTTGTTTGGGTATTTGTAGGTGGTTTAGCATAATTGTTTTGTGAACTTCTGGATGTTGATCATAGAGTTGCTCTGGAGGACCTAGAGAATCCTAAAGAGATGTTCTCTTGGTTAAAAATAGTGATTTTTTTTTAAAAAAAAAATCTGCAGTTCTTCCACTTTCACAGCGGTCCTGTGTTGCTACCTTGTTTCCCCAAAAATAAGACCTAGCAGAGGTTTTGCTGAATTGCTAAATATAAGGCATCCCCTGAAAGTAAGACCTAGGAAAGTTTGTGTGTGTGTGTGTGTGTGTGTGTGTGTATATATATATATACAGTATATAATAAATGTTCATATTTTTGTTCAACAATCAATGTGAATTCTTCTTCATGGAAAAATAAGACATCCCCTGAAAATAAGGCCTAGAGCATCTTTGGGAGCAAAAATTAATATAAGGCACTGTCTTATTTTTGTGGAAACATGGTAACCAACTGTAGAGGGCCCACTGTAGTTTCGCCTTAAGATCACCATAAGCCAGAAATGACTTGAAGACACACAAAAACAACAAAGATGTAACAACTTATTCTGAGGATAGGATTCTATCACATTGGAATGCTTCTTAGAAGTTTAAATTTCAGATTCTGAGCAGATTCACTGCTGATACTGACTTCAGAACCATCAGCCTTCATTGAGGAAATGAACTGAAGATTCACCTTGCTGGGCATTCATATCATTCCAAAATAGCATGTTGGTTTAGTTTCCTGCTGAGCAGCTTCTGGCTCTCTGGTTGTTCCTTCTCTTCACATTCAGTGTCATTGTCCTCATTAGAGTGTTTGGTGTCTAACCCAATTGGCTGTGACTGCCTGTGTGATTTTACTTAAGTTCAGGTATCATAATTTTATATCAGCCATAGTATTGTGATGTGTCCATGCGTGTGTGTGTTTGTGTGTATGGCCTTGAAATCACCTGTTGACTTATGACAGTTTATGACTTATGACCCCATGAATTTCATATGGTTTTATTAGGCAAGGAATTACTCAGAGTATTCCTCTGAAATATAGCCTACAGCACCTGGTATTCCCATCCAAGTACTAACCAGAACTACTTAGCTTCCAAGATTAGACAGGATCTGGTGCATTTAAGTTATTTAGATTGTTATATACCAGTGATAAAATTACATAATTCACTTTGGAGATTACTACATGTGGCTGTCAAGCCACAAATACAGCCAGACAAAAACAGCATTGATAATACATGCTGGATGCTGCAGTCTCTGACCCATAAGCGCTATGTTCCCAAAGTGTGGTTAGGGTGTCCCTTTTCACTGATGGGGAAAGCCATCATTCACCTAACAATCATGCAAATCCTGAGGTGCAAAATGTCACTGCTGGTAGTGCAATACTTCAATATTGGTAGTCATGTTGTGTCAATGTCTCTCACTATTGCCAAGCCAGCTGATTGCTTGAGTGTATGTGTGTGTTGTTTATTTTTATTTTTAAAAACTTCTACCACAGTAGCAGAGCTTTGGAGTTACATGAAAATTTTTATTTAAAAATAAAATAAAATAGAGGGGAATGAGGAAGAGAGTATGATGGCAGTAGCAGCCCTAGTTGCATGATTACAAAGATTTGTGAGAATGGCTGCTCTGAACCTGGTCTGTTTCCATTTTTTTAAAAAATGATGTGATTTGCTGCAAGAATAGGGCTCATGTGATAATGTCTTTTGTTAGCTTAATCAATGTATGAAAATGCAGAGAAGTGTTTAACACAAACTTTTCGTTTCCCTTTTTTAAAAATTGAAACAACTTTACTAGTTGTACAAAGAAACAAGCAGAGTGAAGCTTACCTGAACCTCTCATGGTCTATTCTTCAGAGAAGCAGAGCTGTAAATAACATCTGGGTTGTAACAGCTCTCAGTTCTGAAACATTACAACTATTAGGTGTGGATTGGGTTCCTAAAAACATCAGCTGCCACAGGAACAGGGACTGATAGACCATATGGTCATACGAAGCAAAGGTTGCATCGGCACTGCAGAAATAATGCAATTTGACACTGCTTTAACTGTCATGGTTCCATCCTATGGAATCCTGGGATTTGTAGTTTGTTGTGGCACCAGAGTTCTCTGACAGAGAAGGCTAAATATCTCTCAGAACGTCAGATCCCAGAATCCCATAGCATTGAGCCATGGCAGATAAAACACTGTCAAATGATAATTTCTCCAGTACAGATGCAGCTCATGACCTGTGAAGGCAAAGAAATAAGAAAAGGGAAGCAGCACACAGAAGATCAACACTAAAGCAGCATGAAGTGGTTTTTGATAAAGATTGAAAAGCATTTATGGAAAACATACTGGAAAACATCATCATTACTTTTAATGTTAAAAAAAACAACGCCAACTGCATAAGAATGTAATTGTACTTTCTCTGCTATGTGTTCCTGAAGATTTTTTTAAATGGCTTATTTCTCAAGAAATTTGTTCTGATGGCTTTTTGAACTGGCCCTTCCTTTTATTTATGTATTTCAATTAATATGCTAAGCATTCTTTTGTAGTTGCTGTTCTTGATAGTCCTGGGAAGCTTCAAACCTATACATATTCACAACCCTTCCTATCTCTCCACTAGCTAATTTTAAGGTGATAAATAGCCTCTATGATGTGACATTTGATCTGTAATGATCCCCTGTCCCCGAACATAAGTAAAATTCTTTACTTGAGGACTTTACGTGAGGAATGAATAAAGATAATTTTCTGGTTAAGGTGCCCTCTCTTCACTCCATGTATAGATATGGTGACTTCAGCACTGGGAAAGTGCCCTCCACTACACCTAAGTGAGAAGACTAGTTTAGGGAAATGGTTTGGGGAACTTACTTGGGAATTTAGAGGAATAGTGTACACATATCTGTCTCCTGAGCTAGAGTTTGGGAACTTACTTTGAAGAAAAATGGATATAATGCTATGCTGAAGCCCTCCAGAAGAGCCAGAACATGCCAGTTTGTTTCTGGGCATAATTAAAAGTGCCTATATGGTCCAGATCTAGGATACCTGGCAGACCGTATCGCCTTGTATGAGCCTGCCCTGCAATCATCAGGAATGGCCCTTCTCTCAGTCCCAACACTGTAACCAGCATGGTCAGTGGGGATGAAAAAGAGGGCCTTCTCAGTGGCTGCCCCTATACTCTGGAACTCCTTTCCCAGTGAGGCCAGAATGACCCTCTCCTTACTGTCCTTCTATTGGCAGGGAAAACCATTTGTATTCTGACAGGCTTTTAAAACAGATTTAATGGTTTGGGGGTGCTGTATTGTTTCAAACTGTACTGTTTATAGCTTCATATCTTTTCAAACTGCATTTTACTCTTGTAACTGGGGGCTTGAATTGTCTTAATACTGTGAATAGTTTAATTCTATTTTTAATGTTCACTTTTTGAATGCTTTTAATCATATTGTTCTTTTAAATTGTTAGCTGCTTTGAGGAGGAGGAGGATGAAGATGGAGGAACAGCTTCAACATGACATTACATTCCTCACTTTTAAAAATAACATTCCTATTTTTATTTATTTATTATTAACACACAGCACAAAGCACATAACACCCACAATCAAATATATCCACCCAAGCTCATACTACACAAATATTGCATTACATACATTATCAACCTTATATTACATACACTGCATACATTACCAACATTACAAAGATAACCAACACAATTTTAAATTCAACTTAAACACACATATCTAACACCACAAGCTAGCCATTTGACTAAAAGACTGCCCAGGTCTCATGGTGACAGCTATGTAAAAACAAAACAAAAAACACAAAGCAAGTTTATGTAAACCTTTCTTTAAAAAAACAAAAAACCTAACAATATGAAAAGAAGAATTTCAAGTAATTTATCCCCATAATTAGTTTTCATTCTTAAAAAGGGGGGTTATCTGGTACATACTCTTTCCTCTCAAGGATGTCAACCAATTATTTAATCAAGGAATCCAGAAATGATCAAATCAGCATCAGCTCTTGCCTTCAAGTAGGCTTGCAATTTATCCTGGTCTCTGATAAATTTACTATCAGTTTTCCCATCCAGTATATGACAACTTATTTATTTCTACCACATCCAGCATTTTTTCTATCCATCCCTGTTCTGTAGGAGTATTTGTTGTTTTCCAATATTTAGCAAGAAGAAATTATTGCAGTTGTTCCATATGCCAACAGAGTCTACTAATATTCTTGTCATTTTTTCTTTCGGAATTGAATATTCTGAGGGCTCATTCCTGTTTGCAGTATAATCTGATTTCTGATTCAGCAGCAGGAGGAGGACGGGGGTGATATGGCAGGAGGACGAAGAGGGGGGACATGGCAGCAGCAGGAGGAGGACAGAGGACATGGCAGGAGGAGGAGGAGGAGGAGGAGGAGGAGGAGGAGGAAGAGGGGGACATGGCAGGAGAAGGAAGAGGGGGACAAGAGGAGGAGGAGGATGAGGAGGATTTTTTTTGTTAAGTAATTGATGAATCAATACATTGCTTTAGCAACTACTTGCCTTTGCAAATAATTGAAAAATCAATCAATCAAATATTCTATCAATTTTTTTTTTAAAAAAAACATGCACCAGAAGTACAAAGGCAGCACTGGGGGGGGGGAGGGGATGGTGGATCTGCCAAAAACTGAGGAGAGATGTTAAACACCCCTCTGCCATTAGTCCCTCCCCTCCAGAATGATGGGGTTCTGATCTGTCATTCCCACTTATTGAACATACTTCAGAATAAATTCTTCTCTCTCTCACACACACACAAACTACTATCTGGAAAAACCGCTTGTTTTTTTGTTTGGTCATTTGTTGGTTTGCCTTTGCCTCACTTTATCATGACAGGTACCAATCACATCAGGACAGGAACTGGTTACAAATGGGAATGAGGGTCATTTGCACTGGTCAGCAATTCACTCTATTTCATAGTGGGGACATGCTCTAAATAAAAAGAACCCTGGGCTCAAGCTTATTTTCTTTTGTAATATAACCTGCATTTTGTCTCTAATCATAAGCCAAATTTCTTTCATTTTATTATAACCCCACTATGTATGATAAAATGACTTCATCTCTTTTCCACATTTCCAACATAAATTATCCCCCCCAAATATATATCTTGGCAATTTTTGATGGTGAAAGATACCACCTATGCATCATTTTACAAAAATAGTCTTTCAAGTCATAACTTCTTGTATAGGTATTGTTGTTTTATTGTTGTAGAACAATAAAAGCAATATTCCAAGCTCTGCTTCTAACAGAGGGAAATGGATGGGGAGTCCAAAAGCATCAAGCAAGGACCTGGCATCTGTTGCTGAAGCACTTTGATACCATTCTTCCTAATGGTAGACCTGCCCTTGCACAAAGTATGGACACACTGGGTAGCTATGGATAAGCTACCAACCATGAGCCCTGTTTTCACTCTCTATAAAAGATAATAGCTTAAATCTAGTTGTGAGTCTCAAATTGAGTATACCCATTGAATCAATGGAATTCACACAAGTGCTGACTTATCCTTAGCAATTGCTTCAGTGGGTCTGCATCAGCTGGATTTACAACAGAAAGGGCAAACTATCCCACAACTCTTTGTTGATGATAAATGTGACCTGAGAGGTTATTACTTGCTCTGAGCCTTTGAGGTTGGCTACAGAGCTAAATAAATTATCCAGAGCTGACCATAGAGCCCAAGGAGAGTCTCATAATATCTGATTTCTAGGGAAGATGACTTCATGTAAACCTAAGCCTCATACCAGTATGGCAATGACATACATTAACCTTCACATTATCCTGGGATAATGAACCACTTTCAGGTTTCATTGTTTCCGATAGAAACAATCTAGTTACTACAGGTCAGACCTAAGTGTCACAGTATGCAAGTTTCTGTGCTAAATTGCATTGTCTCAGAAGATAATGTGTGTCACCAGAAGAAATATCACAGTACTTTGTATAAAAGTGCTCTCCTCTGCCCAGTGTAAATGGGAGGCTGCTATAATTTTTTCTCTTTCCTCCCCTCTCTCTTTTTACTGTGACTAGACTGCCAACTATAGCACATGAGGGGGAAAGAAAGCTGGCATTATCCATTCTTGGCACAAGATCTATTTATAGTGTTAAAAATACATGGCCTTCCTAGAGATGTCTGCAGTCTATAAAAGAGATGATACTCAGTTGTGTATGTTTGGTCTTTCAGTGTCACAAACAGCAACACCATCAAGCAGAATTATACAGTACTGGTGATTTAGAAGATTATGTTAATGAATTTTCCCTTTAAACTCATTATGTGACAAATTATGATGCAATCATAATATATTTATTGGGGGGGGGGGGAGAAGGTCACATTTCTTCCTTTCCTGAAAATGAACAGGATCACCAGTCTGATGTTCTGTTTCAGACACCTGAGGGTTTACACAGACAAATTTCTCTGATATGAAGAGTACATCTGATGACTATAATGGCCAGAATTGAGTTAACTATTGCATATCTTCCCAACCTTTGGTTGATCTGCTTTCTCTTACTCTCTCTAGTGCATTACTGACTTCAAATATTCCTCAGCATCAGCTATGCTGTCTAGGGTTGATGGGAGTTGCAGTCCAAAAACACCTAGAAGGCTGCATTAGCCTCACCCTAGCTCTAGAGAAAAAAATGCACGGAAAACCCACAAAATTCATGCAATGTTTAGACACAAGAGTATGTCAAGGCAACAATGGGGTAAAAATTAATTTAAAGGAAACTTTATTAGTTATATTCATTTTATAAAGCTGTCATCATCTTGCAGAAACATTTACTATGTTAATGCCTTTTAAAGAGGGGGGCATTCTCAATGTGGCCCTCAAATTGGTAGAATGTAGGGTTTTGTAGCTCCACCATTATCCATTTAAAAAAGTGGAAAGCCTCTACATTTCATCTGCATTTTATTTAAAAATTAAACTTATTATTATAATTTTCAATTTTCTTTATTTTTCAAGTTTGTACACTATCTTGTAAGATACTTTGTACATTAGCAGTACATCCTGAAAGATGGTTTACAGCTCTGTGAATCCATAAATCCATCTGGACTTTTTGTAAGGACTCTAGGGTTGCTCCCAAACAATTCATGCCTACTGGCTGTGACTCAGAGAATGTGTAGCAGTTTTTAATCAATTTCTGGAAGTGGAAAGACAATTTATCAGCAGTGCTTCATCCTCTGACCAGAGACCAAGGCTAGGAAGTATCCCTTCTGCAGCCAAAGGGGGAACTGTCAAATGAATGATGCAAATGAAGGATAGCTGGATGAAGTGGTGCTGTCTTTCTCCTCCCCCTTCAAATATGGAATCATGTGAATAATATAAATCATGGGTGGGCGAAGTACAGGTCATTGCACCCCCTTAGTCACCCTGGGACCACTACATCACCCACAAACAGCAAATTGTGGTCCCTGAAACTTCTGTACTGACAATCTGGTCATCTCTGTGGGTTTTTCTGGCCTAAAACAGGACTGTGTGACAAAACTATATTTACAATGATAATTGTGTCTCCCAGTGTGATTTACTGTTGTTTTTTTTTCTGGGGGTGGGGATTCAAGGGTGGTAGCTGTCAAAGGCGGGTGTGGCCCACCAATGGCTCCCAGTCATTCAGAAGTTGCTCATTCCTGATAAATTGGGATAGGGGCAAAAATAGCTTTCCCAGCCTATTATTTTGCAAGGATGGAGAGGAGAGAAGCAACTTCACTAAAGTACTGAAATGGTTTGCATGTTGGGGACTGAAAGGATTCAAACTGTTTTGGCAGTGGTCATTTCATCC
Source organism: Urosaurus nigricauda (assembly GCA_034509955.1). Taxonomy (NCBI): domain Eukaryota; kingdom Metazoa; phylum Chordata; class Lepidosauria; order Squamata; family Phrynosomatidae; genus Urosaurus; species Urosaurus nigricauda. The sequence continues at coordinate 279,162,949 of JAOEGL010000001.1, forward strand.
TCTTACTTCCATTCTAATATTTACTGGCTCCCCTGTCTTTCTTTCATTCCCTCCCTCGCTCAGCCCAAGCAAATTTTCTATGACTGCTAGTGGTAAAGCCACCAAAGCCAGATTAAGAGCTCCTTTACTTTCCCTAACCCATCTCAGCTGCCCCATTCCTAACCTGGCATCTCTGAAATGAAAGGCATGTCTTACATTAGTCTACCCCTGGTCTGTAGATCATAAGCTTTCCCTTCTGTAGGTACTGCTTGAGAAATCTTGTCTTCAACTGACTTAAAAATTCAAGAGCAACCACAAGAGTCTAAATTCAGCTGTTAGCAGCAACTAAAGCAGATGCATTGGATCAATTGTATTTCTGTGAATGTTGACTTACCATTCAGCAATTGACTCAGTGAATCTACTGGGATTAGCAATTAGATTTAGGCTATAGCATGGACAAATAGCTACTCCCAAACATCAAATCATATCTATAAAAAAGCAACAGATAACAAAAGGTAATATATATCTGTTCAAAAGAAATGCCAGGGGACTTGAAGTTCTCTGGTTGGTGACATAAGGTTGTTTTTGTTTTGTTTTGTTTTGCTTTTTGCAAATATGTATGAGACAGAGGTGAATTAGCTGCTGTCTTCTAGATTTGCAAACAGTCATGGTTGGTGGCTCCCGTGCCAGTGAGGTAGTGAATTTGTAATAGGTATTAGTTCAGACTTTAAACAGGGTATCCAGGATGCTGTATCTATTTTTGTAATAGGGGTCAGAATTGTGGAGAACTCCTTTAAATTTCAAAGTAAATTTAGATTCACTGCTCCACTTAAATGGTGGCCAACATCTCCACTGTTTATCAAATTCACAAAATAAAATAGGTGTCCATTTCAGATATTGATTTCCTTAATGATAAAAACAAATTAAGCCCTGTGGAAATGGTGTGAAGTAAGGACAGGCTAAGAAAGTGGTAGCACTGGCTTGAATGAACCCTGATTTAGCCCAAATTAAATCTTTAGAAAGACAGTTACAGATATTCCACGAAAGTTCATCTCCCAATCTAATTTTCCTCCCCAATGCACATCTCTTTCCCCTAAGTAATTCATTTTGTCTTTGTAAAGAAGATGCCCTACCAACCAGCTGACAGAAATAATTACAGTTTATGTCTTTAGGTATAAAGTACTAGTAGAGAAATGTCAATGTAAATGAGATGATGTAATGGCAGATAACAAATGACCTTGATAATGCTTGCATACCTATACTGAGGTGGGGTGTAATTCTAAAAGGGCATTTATTCAAAATCTTTATAAAAGAGATCCTGCCAAGGCCCTTGAAAGGAATAGCAAAGGATCACAGCACTGGACCCATTGAACTCCAGAGTGAGAAAATCACATGGAGGAGGGACATAGGTTTAAGTATATACTGTTTATTAAGTGGCCATATGCTTCTGAGTACCAGTAAATGGGGAAAGATGAGTAGGAGAACTACTATCTTAAAGACCCCATTATAGGCTGAAACCTTCTGTTTTCTGGGCAGAAACATCTTGTTTGTTTGTTTGTTTGGCCATGGGAAACAGGACAATGGACTAGATGGGATCTGGTACAGCAGGGCTGACCCAACTTTTATCAGAAGGTATTTTTTTCTGATAAATATTCTATGGTGTTTGTTTTTCTTATCATCTCTCCCAGAAAATGAAGGGAATTTGTAGAATGTACTGCGACTATGTGACATATGTGTCTCTTTCCCCCACCCTCTTCTTCCATGATGTACCAGAATGGAAAGTTGTGGAAGTTACAAAATGGTGGCCAGTCCACTGTTGCTATTGGTAGTGGAAATGCCAGTTGAAAGAAAAGGAAAGGTTCTGCTGCTGCTAAAAGTGAGCCTAATTCCTAAGAAACTGAATTTCTCCTCCCCGTGGAGAATTCCAGGGGAACAGACTATCTTTATTCTGCCCAAAATTAAGGTGGAACTTTTTGATAAGCCATTCATACACAGCTTTAGAAGCAAGTGCTTCCCATAAAAAAGAAGAACTACAAATGACAGAAAGAATTGGAGTTTTAAAGTTGTATTCCCTTGCTCTGCAACATGTAGTTTATGTCAGCATGCTGAGAATCTCCTGAAGCCACTGGTAGCAGTTAATGGTGTGATTGGGGATGGAGGATGGGCTCATCATAATGATATGTGGACATGAATACCAGGATAACAGAAAGCCTTTGTTTCCAGTGTCAACCTCGATTGGTCTGTTGATTGGTTTGCTTGCTTGTTTAATGTGACATTTAGTCCAAATTGATTTATCTAGCAATGGCAGGCAGCATCAGGGCACAAGGATGAAGACTGAAGGATTGAGGTCAGATTTGCTGGATGAGATGGGCTTCTCCTATCCAGACAAGCCCACAGAATTTACCCTTTTGACTCACATTAGTCCCAAAGTATCTACTTCCATTTTATCAATGGAGTTATTCAACAGTAGATGCTTGAAATGATTTCCCATGCAACACTGCATAGTGCATTATGTACAAAACATCCACCAGTGAATCCCTTTATCTGCCATCAGTTGAGCTGACTGAATTGTATAATATATCATCTGTGGTTTTGCACAGGTCTGTTAGAATACACTCTGGATCATATAATAAACATACTGTGGGTAATGGAAAGTACTAAGGAGTATCAAAAGAAGATCAGCCTGTGCTTTATAGACTACAGCAAAGCATTTGATTGTATAGATCATGAAAAACTATGGATTGCTCTTAAAGGACTGAGCATGCCACAATGTTTGCTAGTCCTGATGCATAACCTGTGCCCAGGAAAACAGGCTACTGTTAGGACAGAATATGGAGAAACAGAATAGTTTTAAATTGGAAAGGGGATGAGGCACTTTTTTTTAATTTGTATGCCAAGAACATCACATGAAAAGCAGATCTAAGATATGCAATGTAAGATATGCAGATGACACCATAATACTAATATCAGAAAATATCAGATATACAGAAAGATTAATGAAGAAGGTCAAAGCAGGAGAAGACACTTCTTTTGCCCTAAATCTACCCGCAATTTTTTAGTGAACTGTAATTTTTATTTTTCATTTATTCTGTTGTTTAATTTCTTTTTACGGCTTTGATGAATGTTTTTATGATTGGGGGGAGGGTTGGGATATGGGAGTCATTCCTTTTAACTGTAATTTTTATTTTACGAGGTTTTATTTTTATCATTGCTGTAATTCGCCTTAATTCCCCTGGGAAAAGGCACAATATAAATAAATTATGTTGTTGTTGTTATTATTAAAATCAAGAAAACAGAAGTGATGATGACAGATGATCTACATAATTTTAAAGCAGATGGTGAAGAGATTGAAATAGTTCAAAATTTTACACACTTGGGTTCAATGAGCAATCAGATCAGAGATTGCAGTCAAAAAATCGCGAGCAGACTAGGACTTGGAAGGACAGCTATGAAGGAACTAGACAAGATCCTCAAGCACAAATATATATAATTAACTACTAAAGTTAGGATTGTCCATTATATTTCCCATTTCTATGTATGACTGTAAGAGCTGGATGGTGAAGAAAGTTAATAGGAAGAAAATCAACTCATTTGAGATATGGTGTAGGAGAAGAGCTCTAAGAATACTGTGGACTGATGAAAAGGCCAATGAATGGATCCTCGAGTAGACTGAGAACTTTATCGCATGCACTTTTATAACTGTTTTGAGGACGGGAACAGGACTCGCAGGGGCGCACGTGAATGCATTTTACTGCACACGCAAGCATCCACAAAAAGGTCTCATTCCAGCACCCATCCCCCCGTGCCACGAAGCATTAAATGTGCTGCTTGGAAGACTTCCGTGCATCAAAAATGGCACCTGCCGGCACTGAACATGGACGGCTTGGGGACAGGTGCGTGTGTGGTAAAATGCATTCATGCGCACCCCAGTAAGTCCTGTTCCTGTCCTCAAAACGGTTTGACCAGTGAATGCGATAAAGTCCTGGGTCCAAACTCAATCAGAGAAGCAATAACCATGAGTCTGCAGGAGCTGAGCAGGGCAGTTGAGGATAAGGTGGCTTGGGTTTCTCTTATACATAAGGTCTCCGTGGATCGAAGCCAATGTGAAGGCAATTAACAACAACTTAATCTAAATTACGTTTCTCAAAATAAAATATAAAAATTGCCCTTTCCTGCTCGTTTAAACTTTTCCAGAAAAATGTATAGGACTGCCTTCTCCTGTGTAGAATATATATTAAATGGCAATATTTCGATTTTTTTGCGTAAGAAACTGCCGTATACCACTTCCAGGATGGGATGGATTAGTCTACATGAAAATATGATCTTAAAAGGGACAAATCAGAATATTATTATCATAATCTAAGGTTTCTCCTTTAATTCTTTCCTTACATTCTTATTTTAAAATATACTACTTTGATGTTTTTCTTCTGTATTTATTCAATCAACTCCCACTTAGGGAGTTCCACTTATGAGCAAAAAGCTTTTATTTCTTGATTTCCTGATCTGTGGCCTTTATCTAGAGTTGTTTAAAAGCACCCCTTCTGTACTTTGAACCAATTGAACAATACAGTATTGCCTTAAATCACCAGTTAGGTCTACTCATGGGGTATCATGCAAGAGCTTGATCAAGATCATAGATTTATTGATCTATGTTTGATTTATATTTATTCCACAATGGCTTTGCTTTTTCAACTGAAAAGACTTCAGGGTAACCATACTAGCCTCTTCTGTGCATCTAGCTTGGATGCAAAACTACATGAAGAATAAAATCAAATCACATAGAATAGATTTAATAGGAAATCTCTTGCTCTCTCTCTTCTTTACCCCATCACTCAGTAGGTTATGTGCCCCATTCATTTTCAATAAAATACAGTCTTTCAGCAAGCCAGCATGGTCCAGTGGTTTGAGTGTTGGACTAGGATTTCGGGAGACTAGGGTTCAAATATCTGCTCAGGCATGGAAATCCACTGACTAGTCTCTCCCTGTCAAGTCATTCTCTCTCAAACTTAGAGGAAGGAAATAGCAAACCCCTCCAAATAAATATTGCCAACAAAACACTTTGATAGGATTGCCATAACTCAGAATTGGCACATAACAACAACATATGCCTCATATAGTTATCTCTTAGCTTGCTCCTTTCTTAAGTCCCAGTGTGCAGGGTAATTTTTGAGGAGCGTGACCATAGTGTGATGACTAGACTGGGAAGGAGAAGGCTTCTAAATAATTTTAAGTAAAATACAGTAAAGTTACCAAAAAAAAAAAAAAAAAAGGATAATATAGTGATCTGTATGTATCTGTAGTGATTTTGGACTTCAGATAGCAGAAGCTGTACCCTTTAGGAGATTTTGGACTTCAGCTACCAGAAGTCTCAGCCATGTTGGCTAATAGTCTGGGATTCTGGGAGCTGAAGTCCAAAATCCCTTTTTGGGGCCCACTGTTCTAGAGGAAAAATAACAAACTTGTTCATCAAGATCTGTAGGGAGAGCACTGAAACAGAGTAGGATTTCTGTCTACTGTGGGGTGTATGTGTGTTGCTGGTTGTACAAAACAAGGTGTAAATTTTAACCCTCAGGCACCAGGATAGAAACCATTTTGTTTCCTGAGAAGCACTGTTTTTTGGTGCAAAATCTACATAGAGCTAGACTTACAATGTACACATGTGCTGATTTTGTCACCCTGAACAGTTGTAAACAATTTCCCAAAATTCCACCGCCTTGCCATGTAAAGGTTTTTAATATTATATATCAAAAATACAATACTGTACAACAATAAAATAAAACTTGTGGGAGCACTTTCCTCCATGCAATCCTGCCTGCTCACTCAGGCCCTTTGGGAAAAATTTACTGCAGTCAAGGAAGACCAGGCTGGCTGCAGTTTCCCAGAGGGCCTTCTCATCTCCCACTCCTAAATTATGGAATGACCTACTGGGTGAGATCCATCACATTACCACCCATGAAGCCTTCAAGAAGGCTCTCAAAATGGATCTCTTCTGCCAGGCCTTTCCAGATTAACTTCCACTTTCACTGTTATAGATAGTTCCTGTCTGCCCAAGAAGATACCTTGCCTCTAGTATGTTTATTTTAAACAAATTTTAATTAGCATTATATACTGTTGTTATTGTTATTTAGTGTTTATTTTAAGAGAGGGAGGGTGTTAGAAGTAGAGGGTTAAGTATTGTTGATTTTTATATATATTATGTATTTTATTGCTATTTTTGTGTCATTGCAACCCGCCTCAGTCGTCGTCGTCATCATCATCATCATCATCATCTCGTAATAATTTGACTGTTTTCTGCCATTGGCTACTTTTCTATAATCCTACCAGGGATAACATATTGACACAAATATGGTCTCATTTTTCTCCCAATGAACCATGGCGGAGCAAAGTAGAAGAGAGATGCTCTGGTAGTCAGTAGTGTGGCACCACTTGGGAGGATATCAGAATTGTCCTGGAGTGAAGAAACAGATGTGTAGATTAAACTCTAACCCTGAACCTAATCACAATGCAACTCTGATATTAACTCTTAACACAATACAATCAAATGAGATTAGAAAATACTCCACAATGAGATTAGAAAATATCCCACAACTCACTAAGTACATGCTTTTAAAATAATCCTGTTGTATGGAGATTAAATAAAGATATTGAAATGAAACAAACCCATGAGGTCTCAGGTGTACCATTTGCTCAAAACCCCACATGTTTTTGTGGAAACTGCTTTTTTTCTGAGAAAAAAAAAAACTATTTTTTCTCACCCCAAAAAACATAGTTTGTGCAAAAACCACTGTTTCCAGTAACACACATGGCTTCCTTATGTGTAAAAAACAACAACATTAATTTCATACCAAAAATGCATGTATCTGGAAATAGTGTTGTGTACAAATGTTTTTGTTTTTGTTTTGTATGAAAAGCCATGATTTTTCTTGTGGGAGAACCACCACAAGCATTTCTGGATAGAATAATTTCCCCAAACACTTCTGGTTCTGTGAATACCAGGTGTAACGTGTGCAAAATTCTTATTCTGATCAACCACGGTTTCTGAGTGATTTTCCCCAACCATTATTTTCAACCAGGAATCATATAACAGCAAATATTATTTTCATCTTTACTGCTGCTGCATGAGCTTAAAAAAATGGTTATTTCATTGAACTGCTTCCTTCTTTGTTGTGCTTCCCTTGTGTTACATAATATTTTGCTATCTGGGCATATGAATGGTGCAGGCACTTGAAGCCTTGCATATAGAAATCTGTGGAGCCTCTTGAACATGTCTGATAGTGCTGTAGCATCCTTACTGTGTTGTGGGGAGTAGGGTTGAGAGGTAATGCTTTCTGCTGAAACAGGACAACATTATGAATATCTCTCCTCTTTTACCATACATAGACTGGCTCCTTCTATATGTAACTGAAACAAGTGGTGTAGACTGAAGACATTGTTACTGTACTAACAAAGTTGGCAGAGATGATACAACATTTTCTATGTGTATATCCTATGAAGAGCAGCTTAGGGAGCTTGGTATGTTTAGCCTGGAAAAGAGAATGTTAAGAGGTGCCATGATAGCCAATTTAAAATATTTGAAAAGGTGTCATATTGAGGCTGCAGCAAGCTTTTTTTCCTGCAGCTCTAGAGGTTAGGACACAAGGCAATGGATTCAAGCTACAGGAAATGAGAATCCACCTAAACATTAGGAAGAACTTCCTGATGGTAAGAGCTGTTCAGAAGTGGGATGTGCTGGAGTGTTGTGGGGTCTGCTTCTTTGGAGGTTTTTAAATGGTGGCTGGCTAACTGTAGGGTGTACTTTAATTGTGTGTTGGATTGTATGGCCCTTATGGTCTCTTTTAGCTCTATGATTCGATGATTTTCTGTTGTGGAATGCTCTTGTTTTCTTCTAAGCTGTTCTGCTGGAAGTACTGCTACATAAGATTCCGGCTAACTTGGCTGCAGCCGTCTAGTAATGTGACAGGGAGAGCCTGCTTTTCTGTGTTCAGATGTCTGGATCAGGGCTACCCCACACAGTCCTGGGTGCTTGTTGTATGGTTTATATCTTCTAGCAATTTTGAATGTAAACAGCATGACAACTGACCAGATAGACAATTGTAAGTAATTAGGATTAATGACCAGGGGCCATTAGTATTTATACACTGTTCTTCAGTCACAAGAGCTCTCAGAGCATCTTACTTGAAAAATTTTTTAACAAGTTCCTGCCCCAAGACTTATAATCTGAATAAGACAAAACACACACACACTAATGGAATGGCAATTGGAGAGGGGATTAAATCCATCAGATACTGCCAGTTCTTTTCTCTCTCTGAGGCTAGGGCAATGGTAGTCGGGATGGAGAGAGGGCCTTTCATCTGCTTCTGGGTCTGGGCATGGTGGAGTTGTGCCAGCTTCATTTTTTGTTCTTTCATGGCCAGAGCAGTGGCAGTTGGGATGGAGGGAGGCTCTATTTTATGGCACCATTGGAATTCTCTGTCCAAGAGCTCTTGTACCTTACTAAATTACAAATTCTATGATTTAGAATCATAGAATCATAGAATCATAGAAATTTAGAGTTGGAAGAGACCACAAGGGCCATCCAGTCCAACCCCCTGCCGTGCAGGAACTCCCAATCAAAGCATACCCGACAGATGGCCATCCAGCCTCTGCTTAAAAACCTCCAAGGAAGGAGACTCCACCACCCTCCGAGGGAGTGTGTTCCACTGTCGAACAGCTCTTACTGCCAGGAAGTTCCTCCTAATGTTGAGGTGGAATCTTTTTTCCTGAAGTTTGCATCCATTGTTCCAAGTCCTGTTCTCTGGAGCAGCAGAAAACAAGCTTGCTCCCTCCTCAATGTGACATCCCTTCAAGTATTTAAAGAGGGCGATCATATCACCTCTTAACCTTCTCTTCTCCAGGCTAAACATCCCCAGCTCCCTAAGGCGTTCCTCATAGGGCATGGTTTCCAGACCCTTCACCATTTTAGTCGCCCTCCTTTGGACATGCTCCAGTTTCTCCACATCCTTTTTGAATTGTGGTGCCCAGAAGTGGACACAGTATTCCAGGTGGGGCCTGACCAAAGCAGAATAGAGTGGCACTATAACTTCCCTTGATCTAGACACTATACTTCTATTGATGCAGGCAAACATTGCATTGGCCTTTTTAGCTGCTGCATCGCACTGTTGACTCATGTTCAACTTGTGGTCTACTTGGACTCCTAGATCCCTTTCACATGTGGTCTCATTTAGCCAGGTGTCCCCCATCCTATATCTGTGCATTTCATTTTTCCACCCTACGTGTAGGACCTTACATTTCTCTGTGTTAAATTTCATTTTGTTAGCTTTGGCCCAGGTTTCTAGTCTATTCAGGTCATTTTGAATTTTGATCCTGTCCTTTGGGGTATTAGCTACTCCTCCCAATTTGGTGTCATCTGCAAATTTGATAACTAGGCTCTCAATACTGTCATCCAAGTCATTAATAAAGATGTTGAATAGCACTGGGCCCAGGACAGAACCCTGTGGGACCCCACTTGTCACTTCTTTCCAGGATGAAAAGGAACCATTGTTGAGCACCCTTTGGGTTCGGTCGGTCAACCAGTTACAAATCCATGTAACGGTTACCTTGTCTAGTCCACATTTTACAAGCTTGTTTGCAAGGATGTCATGGGGAACCTTGTCAAGTACCTTACTGAAGTCAAGATATACTATATCCACAGCATTCCCTTCATCTACCAAGCTAGTAATTTTATCAAAAAAAGAGATCAGATTTGTCTGGCATGACTTGTTTCTCTGAAACCCATGTTGGCTTTTTGTGATTATAGAATTATCTTCCAGATATTCACAGACTCTCTGCTTAATGATCTGCTCCAGAATCTTTCCTGGTATTGATGTCAGACTAACCGGACGATAATTGTTGGGATCCTCTTTTTTCCCCTTTTTGAAGATTGGGACATTTGCCCTCCTCCAGTCTGCAGGGACTTCTCCTGTTCTCCAGGAGTTCTCAAAGATGATTGCCATTGGTTCCGATATTACATTTGCCAGTTCTTTCAATACCCTAGGATGTAGTTCATCTGGTCCTGGAGACTTATATTCATTTAAATTAACCAGGTATTCCTGTACTGTCTCTTTACTTATTCTGTGCTGAAATTCCCCTATTCTGTCCTCTGCCCCATCATCCTTAGGTTGGGCACCCTTTGCCTTTTCATAGGATGCAGCCATGGCAGTTAAGGTGGAATCATATGGCTATAATAGTGTAGCATGAAAGGGCCCCAGCTGTGGAGGCAGAAACAAAATCCTCTTCTCAAAGCCTTTCTATACATCTGCATTAATGTATATCAGTCTTTCAATTTTTAACCAGGGCCCTCAAAATTTATTAGCTATGTATGACAGGAATAGGATTTCCTACAAAAATTCTCACCACTTTTCTCAAACTATTGTAGATGTCTCCCAGCTATTTAACACACCTTTAAATGTTATACTTAAAAACTGAACATATAGCTTTCCACTGTGGTGCTGGCTGGGGAATTCTGAGGTTTTCAATCTAAAAACAACGTTTCCAAGCTGTATGTGTGTGTTTTGTAGCTGAATATATGCTCATGCATTGTGGTCAATCTAGGTCTCAAACATTTGTACATGCGGCTTTTCTTTACAATATATAGGCCCATTTTACATTGGCAAAAAGAGGTGTGTTGATGGCTGCATGAAAGCCCAGCCTTTAGATGAGAAAAAGGGAAAGTGTGCCATGAAAACACTATTTTGGAGTTTTAAGGGAGAAGAAGTGCTTTAAAAAGGAGCTGGCCCATTTTACATTGGCAAAAAGAGGTGTGTTGATGGCTGCATGAAAGCCCAGCCTTTAGATGAGAAAAAGGGAAAGTGTGCCATGAAAACACTATTTTGGAGTTTTAAGGGAGAAGAAGTGCCTTAAAAAGTAGTTTGATTTCCCCACTACTTTTTTAAAAAGGGTGCAACATTGCTATTGCATCTAAAGGCTAAGGTGTAGTTGCACGGTTAAATGGGGCTCTGTATCTTTAAAGCGCCCATTTAAAGGCAGTGATACAAGTGCAGAGGGAGGGAAGGTGCCAAGACAAGAAGAGACCTTCAGAGCCCGGCCAGAGTGCGCCTGCACCTTCCTTCACCTCCTCCCTTTGGCTGAGAGAGTGTGACTTCTAGGGAGACAGCAGGGCACTGGAGGCGCTCAGCCAGGCCAGGGCAAGCTGGCAAGAGGAGGAGGAGAAGGGGAGGGACCTGGAGCACCACCACTGCCCTTCCTCCCTGCAAGTCACACTCTCTCAGCCAAAGGGAGGAGGAAGGCAGCGGGGAGGGAGGGAGGGAGGGAGGGAGGGAAGGAACCAGGAAGAGACCCCCAGAGCCTGGCCAGAGCACGCCTGGCCCTCCTGCTTCCTCTTCAAAAAGAAGGCTGGAAAAGTAGGACGTGTCCTGGCAAAGGAGGACGTGCCTGGTCAACTTGGAAAAGGGGGGCCTCTGCTCAAGAATGGAGGACATATGGGAATCCCTCCTGAACAGAGGACTGAAACCTCAAGACAACTCAATATAATGCTCTGACAGAACACAGACTACAACTCCCATGAGCCTTTGCTACCATTTCCCAAGATGCTTTAATTTGCAACAGAAAGCCGACCAGTATGTTCACATGTGATGAATTCTTTCATATTGACTCTGCATTTTCTTTTAGTGTAGATGCTCTCTTGTTTTGTGTGTGATGAGCTTGTGCGTAATCATGTGCATTTCCGAACTGACCTCACTTTCTCCCTCTTTCGGAATGGTCCTGTACTCCCCCATGTGATAAGCTCCGACTGTATGATGTACCTGCGCAATTGCGCAATTTGCAGCCAGCAAGGGAAAAAAAATGTTTAAAGCACGGCTAAAAGCCGCGTTCCTTGCCGCCCATGTAGCTGCTCCGCCTGTGTTTGTAGCGTTTTGACAGCTTCCCATGTAGTTGCTGAGCCATAGAAAAAACCTCAGTCTAGATGCTGTATCTTTTAAATGCACACCTGGGGCTTGCTGTCTAGCTGCTAAGCATTAAGGAAAGTGCAACTTCATGTCTCACTTTCCTGCCAATCTAAAAAGCCCCATAAAGTTTTCAATTGCCTTGATGAATTTAATTTATGGTATTTCTTTTCTCATTCAGCATAAGCAAACATGAAATGTAAAATAAAGCATCTGCCTAATATAAAGTGCAATTGGTTGCCAAGTGTTGTTACAAGCTGGATTTTTTCAGTTATTAATTACCTGCTTAGTAAATTATTCATATTACTGTTGTGCCCAGAGGTTCCAAAAATGATCAGAGCCCTGTTCTATAGTTCACTATACATACAACAAAACATAATGAGAGACTTTGCTTTCTTCAAAGATGACACACAGGCATGTTTACAAAGGCACTAGAGCATTGGGCATTGAAATTCTCTTTGTGTCTTGGAGGATATCCCCAGAAAGACAAAAGCTTGGAGAAAACAGCCTGGTATTGTACTATTTCTGAAATACAGTACAATCAAATGTGCTTCCCTGAGGTTATATCGGACAAAAGTGAGGAAAACAACAACTTTTCAAGTTGCTTGCCTTATTTAGGGATGTGGTTTAGACACACAAGACCTAGGGGAGGGAGAGAGATATTCAGTCATGGTTTTGTACAGAAAGGTACCATTCAGAGTTGTTAGATTCTGGTCTATAACACCACTTAAGAAAGCAGAGACAAAGCTAGCCTGGGGCTCATAGAAGAAGTGCAATGCAAACTCAATCTCTAAATATACAACAGTGCTAAAAATCCTTAGGGTGCTAGACAAGCTTAAGGGCCATTTCCCATGTTCATGTAGGGCTTTTCTAGAGCCATACTTCATACATAGCAATAAATGCTTCTAAAAGAAATTATGAACAAGTAAATTATACTTAAGCTGATAGATTTCAATTTGACATTGGTTTTCTTTTCTCTGACTCACATCCATCAGGTCATCTTTAATATTCCTGTCAAAATTGGATATCTTGCTTTTGCTTTCTTTGAATGTGTTTAAACTACATAACCATGCTCAGCAACAACTCCTGAAGTGTTTATAAAGCTGTTGCCCTAATTCTGCCTTTTAACATAATCATCATTTAATATTTTTAAGCACCTAAAATGTGCCAAGTGCTGTGCATAAGGCAAAGGAGACAGCTCCTGGCCTGCAGGCTCACCATCTACATTTTATTTTATTACATTCTTTCCTGCCTCTTTTTAAAAAATCCTATCTTGTATAGTAGAAAAGGGGTTCAGCTAGAGTAATTTGTGACCTAACTTTAAGCCAGTTCTAGAGGAAGGGTCATGGGAAACATGAAAACTATAATATTAAGACCACTTCAGAACATTAGGATGGATGAGGATACAACAGTTTGGTTTTGGTCTGATTCTAACTGGAAGAATACTAGGTTTCATGCATGTACATGCTCTCATCATTTTTATGGATGAGTGATAAGACATAAATATATAAAATAATGTGTGTGAGTGTGTGTGTCTATGTGTATGTGTGTGTGTGTGTGTGTGTATTAGGTGAAATGCTTCTATGATTTTCAACTGCCAAATCCCCTGAGGTGTTTTCAAACACACACACACGCACACCTGGGGGAGTTGGTATATGGGATGGAGGTGGGGATTATCACTCAATAAATCACCGCTGAACTGCTGGTTGCCATCAGCCTGAGTCCTAGCAAGGTCCCAGCCATGCTCTGCCAGCACTTTTTAAAAGCCAGAAAGCTTGGACCTGGGCTGATGGCAGCCAGTGATTTGGCAGTGATTTAGTGAGCAATAATACCCACCTCCATCCCGCATCCTGGCTTCAGCCCGGGAGGCTGGAGCCAGTTTTAAAAGGTGAGCAATAAGCTCCTAAAGCTGCATCTGTTCTGCACACATAATACAGTTTGACGCTGCTTTAACTGCCATGGTGCCATCCTATGGAATCCTGGGATGTGTAGTTGTGGCATCAGAATTCTATGACAGAGAAGGCTGAATACCTCATAAGACTACAAATCACAGAATGCCACAGCATGGAGCTGTGACAGTTAAAGCAATGTCAAACTGAATTATTTTTGCAGTGTAGATTAACACTAAATAGCTAATCTAGGATTTCAGTGACAGATTTTACCATAAAATCAAGTAAGCCGGTTGTCAAACTGTTAGAATATTAAAAGAAAGAAGAAAAAAATTTTTTTTTAATTGTAAAATTTTATACAATTTTATATTAATGAATTGATGGAAAGTATATTTTATATTTTAAACAATATAGAATTTAATTTTTAAAATTAATATTAGCCAGAAACAGAAAGAGTTGTGCACAAACACATCTCACAATATGTTACTATGATTAAGACTATGGATGACAAAGGCAATTTCATATAAGTATATCTATTTCATATATGAATTAGTATTATTTTAGCATGCTGCCATCAGTGTGTATAGGAGTCTAGGTGGACTAGGTGGACAGTGTGTATAGAAGTCTAGGTGGATTAAGAAGAGAACAATCTAACATTCAGCAGAGAGGAAACAGGAGAAGAAGAGGGAGGAAAGGGTAAATAGGGAAGTGTTATGCAGTTGTTTCAGTTACATTTGCTTAGGCTCTATTACAGGTTCAAGCTGAAGAAGAGAGAACAATGCTTTTTTTCTTTTCTCCTCTGTCAACAAAAGGTCAAGAACTTTAAGAAAGAATGAAGCCTAAATGCAGAAGCCATAACAAGTGGCCACAAGAAAATGTGGTGTCTTTGGAGTTTATCACACAAAGGGAATTGGAAGTATAATCCAATGGCAATCTGAATGCAATCATGGGGTTTCGCATGATTGCGTGAAAGCTGATCACACACATTTTCGGGCAAAGGGAAGTCCTTCCGAACGCAATCATGGAGTTTCGCATGATCGCGTGAAAAACTATCACACGCAATTTTGGGCACTGGGAGGCAATTTCGGGCAGTTCTGAATGCAATGCAGTGTCAATATGCAATCACGTAAATTAGCTGAACTAGCGCATTTACTCAATTCCGAACTGGCCTCACTTCCATTTCTTTCGAAATTGAGATAAATTCCTCCCATGTGATAAACTCCTTTGGCTGCTTGTGTGCTGTGGGTGAAATCTATATTCAGATATTGACATGAATAAAACTTAAGTTGTCCGTGTGTACATGCCTTCATGTCACTTGTGGACTTATGGCTATCCTATGAATGTCATAGGCTTTTTTTAGACAAGAATACTCAGGAGTGTTTCAGCCTTCTTCTTCTGAAAAATAGCTTACAGCACTTGGTAATTGTTGGCAGTCTGCCACCCAAGTACCAACCAGAGCTGATGCTGCTTAGCTTCTAAGATAGGATGGCTTCTGGTACGATTATGGTATTTAGGGTGTCATGTGGTAAAGTGATTGGTTGTTGTTTTAGCTTATGAGATCTAAGTTTCTTTCTGAAACTTTCATTCTAGTCTCATTGTTTTTACTTCTAGAATACTTCCTTTAAAAATTCAATCCTTGCACCTTATTTTTATTATTTCTTCACTTGCTATTGTTTCTCTCTCTCCCTCGTCTTTAGTCTTAGTAGTACACACCACACCAGAAGGCAGCTCCTTCCCACAAGTACACCCCCCTCTAATGTGTCCGCCAGTATAGTCTGAACTTCCTGCACCTCCCTAGTGATGCCTTTGAAGGGAATATAATTATAATGATAATTAAATAACTTATAAAGTAGCTTCTTAGGTTCTGTCCCTACCATGGTTGTCTGTACATATCTATTAACTATTATTATGTACGTTAATTCTCTTCTCATCACACTCTGGCTTGTCACATTTGCATTTGATCTTAAATTCAGTGTTTTCTTAAAAGTTTCTATGTCTAAATCTAATTTTGAATCCCAGTTAGAGTAGAGACATTGAATCAATGTGGTTTATATAACTGCAAATAAATAAACAAGTGTTGATTTACTAATCTGTAATTAATTTTGTATGTCTACTGTGGCTGGGATTAGCAGCTGAATTTAGGTCCATTGTAGCCGGTGAATAGTATTGTAATCTCAGTACCTGTCTTGATATATGTGAATAAATGTATTCCAACATTAGTGCTTCACACAATCCCAGTATTGTAGTGTGCATAAGAAACGACACTTATGGAATAGAGCAGGAGCACACCTTAATACAAAAGGTGGTGGTGTCTTCCTGTTCTGGTCATGAGCCACCTATGAGCAAACATTACTTTAGTGCACACATTCAATTTCAATTAGACATGGACCTTTATATAAAAAAATTATGCAGGTGAGTAGTAAACTTTGTGTTGCTTTTATAGCAGCTAGAGGTGAGAGAGAAGCAAAAGCATAGCTGGCAAGATGAGTTTTTTCACCTTCAACCAATGTAGAAAACAATTTAGCATGAAAACTCTTGCACCAGGTGCTCTCACATGGTTCAGATACCATCCATTCACAACGCACTACTATACCTAAAAAAGAATTCATTTTTACAAGGAAGTAAGTTAGAAGCATTCCCATAACAAAGAAAAAATTGATGTTAAAAGAGGGCCACCTAAATTACACTTCCTCTGACTACTCTGTCATCAGATTCGATCTAGTTCCATGATCCCAGAGCACAATATAATCTCCCAGTGTTCCCTATGTGGTCTGTAGCTTCTTCAGCTGTTATTTCCAGTCAGAAGCTGGAAACAGAAAATAATTTAAAGGTACTTAACATTCAAAATGCTCCACATAAAACAAAACTGTGCAGTTTGAGGATACTTTGCAAGCTGTCATATGAAATGGAGCTGGGCTCATGATGTGCAGTTCTTCTGTTTTGGTAGAAACATGTCAAAATTGGAAAGAACTGTGCCTACTACATCCACTTTACTATGGACTCACCCAGTGCTGAAACTGATCCTTCAAAGTGTGCTGGAATTTGCCTCCCCAAAATGGAGTACCAAAGCTTGGAAAGTACCAAAGCTTAATTTGAATATCACCTGTGCAAATTCCTGTTCACCACAGCTACTTGGTTTGAGTTTTTGTTCTTCAATAATACCCAAAATACACAAAACAGAAATTGTTGTTAACTGTCCTCAAGTCAAGGCCAAAGTACAACAGCCTCAATTTAGTCATCCTGCATTCCCAGGAGAATTCAGGCTTCCTCTGTTCTATAACAAACCCATTTGTTTGTCTTCTTGGCCATCCATGGTATCCTCAGCACTCTTCTCCAGCATCACATCTCAAATGTTGTTGTTGTTTTTTCTGTCAGGCTTTTTCACTGTCAAACTCTCACATCTGTATATGGAGATGGGAAATATGTTTGGATGCTCCTTACTTTATCTTTGCACTTAAGGATCTTGACCAGTTCTTTCATAGCTGCTCTTGCAAATCCTAGTCTTTTAATTTCTTGACTGCAGTCTCCCTTCTGATCTATGTTTGATCTGAGGTGTGAGAACTCTTTAAATACAGTTGGACTGCCTTATCCATAGATTATTTATCCACAGATTTGAGCATACATGGCTTGAAAATATTCCCAAAAAGTATGAATTCAAAATAGCAAACTTTGATTTTCCATTTTATATATAGGACACCATTTTGTTGTGCATACACAGATTTTGTTATACACGGAGGGCCCTGGAGCCAAACCCCAGAAGATAACAAGGACCCACTGTATTTTGATTTTCTCATTATCTAGGATGAATTCTTGTAGCTTTTCTATGGTCATTATTTTTGTTTTGTTAAAGTTCAACATTAAACATTAGCCTTGTAGCTTTTCTCCTTGACCTTCAATAGTTGCTCCAGATCTTTTTTGATTTCTCCTGGTAGTGTTGTGTCATCTGCATATCTTTGGTTATTAATATTCCTTCGTTCGATCTTCACTCCTCCTGCCTCTGAGTCCAAGCCTACACTGCATACAATATTTTCTGCATATAGATTGCATAAATATGCAAATAGGTTGGATAGGGTGATAACATGCAACCTTGCCCGACTTCTTTTCTGATTAGCAACCATTCTTTTTTTCTATATTCAGTCTATATGGCAGCCTCTTGTCCAGAGTACAGGTTATACAGCAGCACAATCAGATGTAATGGTACTCCCATTTCTCTGAGAGCATTCCATACCTTTTCACGATCTATGCAGTCAAAGGCTTTGTTGTAGTCAATTAAGTACACGTAGACCTTTATTAGGCCAACCAAAATGTACAAAAAGTATGTTGAAGGCTTTCAAAGCTCCACTGGTTTCTTCATCAGGCAAAAGTGTTAAAAATCTTATAGGAAAAAGAAAAATTTGGTGATGTTAGAGTGACAGACCTATATGTTTGTCAAGATGTTGTTGTTCTCAGTTAATACAACATGGGGTTGGTAGCCTCAAAATGGACAGAGGCAACCTGGATCTCAAAGGAAGTATCTTTTTGTGTTGCTAATGGAGTTTAAATTTTATTTCCTGGATTTTACAACTTTTTGTCTCCCAGAACCCACATGGCCAGAAGACGTGATCTACATAAATATCCCTCCTTAGCATCTTAATTGAGAACAACAACAATAACAACAACAACTTCTTGCAAAAAAAAAAAAAACACAAAACCACACACACACAATAAGTTTGCCAGGGTCATGATAAGTCAGAAACTATTTGAAGGCACACAGCAGTAACAGTTTCAAGAGACCATTTGCACACAGTTCTAATTCATTTCCTTTACATCTTTTTTGCCCACCTTGGTGAAGGGAGCAGGCAATATTCGACAAACTTCCTAAAATAATATGCAGCACAATTTAATGAAACCTAACATTTGTGTGTTATTCCATGTTACTGATTCCCTCCCTGTCCCCAGGTAGCTGTACTCAATATCCTCACTTTTAAATTATATGAAGCTTCTTTGGTTGCCCTTTAAACATTCTTTGTATTTTGATTTAATCTTACTTGTGATTTAATCCTACATTAAAGGAACATGTAGCTCTCAAGAGGCTAAAATGTCATAGGTAAATGGTATTCAACTCTGCTTGCACATTGGTTAATCCCCTGCAGTGCTCAAAAGGTCTTTAATGTTAGCCTATGCATGTGCTCATAGGACTGAAGAGAGGAGGCTTGTAGAGCATAAACCGAAAGCATGACATTCAAGCCAATGCATGTTAGCAGTGTCAACTACTTTTGGTTCCCATGTATCTGAACTCAAAATATTTTCATTCATGTCAGTTTTATTAAATTTTCATGCAATAAAGACAAGAGATCAAATCCATGGACTAATACTTAGAAACTAATACTTTTTGGTTCTGTGGCACTATTGAAGTGAATATTGCAAACACAATTAGAATTTTCTAAAAAAATATATATATACATTTTAAAAATCAAGTAATAATAATGCCAACAATGACAATGTAATATTTCCCAAAGTGGATCCCCTCCAGGGAGGTGTATGTGTGTGTGTGTGTGTGTGTGTGTAATATTGTGCTATGCAATATATGTCAGAATTCCATGTGGTCAATAAGACATTAATGCAACAGTTGTCTGCAGAAAAGTCCCAAAGACTTCTTTCTCAAATGGATAGGGAAACCATGTCAAAATTTCCCTGTTTTGGGGAAATGTTTACTTTTTTGTGTAGGACACAAAGACCAACGTGATGCCATAGGTCAGCCTTTAAAGCATTAGAATAAAAATGCAAAGATGACCCCAAATATAGAATACCACTACAAAGCAAAACAAACAAAAATATCCTTCTATTATCATCTGCAAATGCTTTGATATCCAATTACTTAAGTTAAAGTGATAAAGGACTAATCTGACTCCCTACAGAATAGATTTTTCCACATTTATATACACACACATTCATGCATACGTACACACACAGATACACACACATGTATAGATGTGTACACACACACACACACAATGATTTTGACCACAAATTTAATTTTTCCTTGTGAAAATATCCACCATTAATAGGTCTTCTTTAAGTGCAGTTATCAGGCTATTGAGTATGTTTGTACACTTCACTCTAATTACATGGTCCAAAGATTATTTTTCACTCAAACACAATGGCATCACAAGGGGAGTGCAGTGGTGCAGATTGCACTGGGTGACATCCCAGAGGGGTGTGTAACCCAGTGGGATAGTGGGAGCAGGTGGCTGCTCCTGCCTTCTGGTTCTCCCAAGGCCATGGGCACGCAGTACTCAGAAGGCCAGGTAGGCTGAGATGGCTGAGTGTGCACACCATATCACTGCTGCAGTGCCATTTTATGCACTGAGACAGTGAGGTAGGGGAGTGCCCTTTCAGCACTGCCCTAGAAGCCTGGGCCCCTGCACCAAGTGACACCTCAGGCAGGGATACCACTACTCATAAGAACCTTCATGGACTAGGCAGTTTGAATTAAATGAATGGTAATTCAAGGTTCACGTAATGACGCCTGATCTGCTTCAAAGGAAAAAAAACAACGATGGACAGATATTGGGAATGTTAGATTATTTGCGCATGTTTTGCCTTCCACTTTCCTTCCAGATTAAATATGTATGAATGGCAGATGCTATATTACTATGCCTTGCAGTGGATCTCATTTAACACAGTGGAATTTGTTTTTCAGAATACATGTGTGGAAGTACTGAAAACCTTGTCATTCGGCCTTCCAGACTACTGCAAAGAAGAGTTCTTGAAACAGAAGAGACCTTTGTTTATGAATTGTTAGTCCATCTTGGTACTGTTTTGTCATCCACCTGTAGCTTCTCCAGTCCTTGGGAGGTGGGTGCGGAATAAAGGAAGTTGAATTACATTGTAGGCAATTTGGCCAATCTTCATTTAGATCTTTCAATGGTCTTTGATCACTAATGGAATTTGATGTAAGATCCATGACACCTTCTTTTTTAAAGGAGCAATGGGCTGGATCTGCACTGCAGATATAATGCAGTTTGACACCACTTTAACTGCCTTGGATCAATGCTACGGAATTCTGGGATTTGTAGTTTTGTGAGATGTTTAGCCTTTACAGTCAGAGAACTCTGGTGCCACAACAACCTATAAATCCTAGAATTTCATAGCACTGAACCATAGCATTTAAAGTGGTATCAACCTGGATTATTTCTGTAGTGTGGATGCAGCCTCAATCTAAAAATCTTAGTGTACCAGTATTAGGGACTTACTATGCTCCCCCCTCCAACAGTGAAATGGAATGGCCAAGGAACCCAGTATGCACTGCAAGTATTGAATCAAGCAAGTCCTTTGGTTTTGTGTGTGTGTGTGTTTAAGTTTTTATTGTGATGTATCCTGTGACTTAAAAAAAAAATCCTCTTTTCTTCTCATGTTCCAAGGGGAATTGTCCAAAAATCTGACCCCTGACTAATGTGATGCCCAGTAATGATGCTACCTCTGGGATGTTGTGGAGGATACATTGTGATGACCATGAATGCACACGTGCACCATCCCCAGTTTGGAAATGAAAACAAAGTAAATTCTAATCTTACTTACCTAGGAAGATTAATAGATAACTTTGGAGAAGTCACCATTTTTCAGGATAACTTATTTCACACAACTGTGAGGATAAATAGGAATATAATTGTAAAGCACTTTTGTACATAGAAAAGTTCGGTGGAACAATTAACTCTAATTGAAGATTGGGTGTAATTTGTTCACCTTTTCATTCTGAAAAGTCAAGCAGTGAAAGATTTACTGAAGAGGCAAAAGAGAATAGATGGTGTTTCTTCAGGTTATATAAGAACTCTCTATAGGTTATGCAACTATCGTTTCAGCACTGTATGCTGCTTTCTAGCCCAAGAGTGGATCTTTGCCTGAGGCAAAAGTAAAGGTGTAGAATAGCATGTCTTATCACTCCCTTCTCAAATAAATTAATAAATAAATAGATTCCATTGCTGCTAAGCCAAACTTCAGAGTATTGTGCTGTTGTTTAAGAGCAGGAGCCTCTGGCTACATTTAATGAGTCTGGAGTAAAGAAAACATATAAGTGTGTGTGTGTGTTGTGTCTGAATATATTCAATCTCTTGTGACGACAAACTATCTACCTGTACCTGTTTGTTCAAAATGGTTATATGAAAATATTTTCAGTGTTCTGGCTCCTTTATGGCAGTTACAAATGAGTAACCTAGAGCCACACAAACACATGGCTGTTACATATTCATGATCCCTACAGAGGCCTACGTGGAAGTCCCCCAATCTTGACTTTCTGTGAAGCAGCTGCTGTGATCAATGGGGGTCTGTTCCCCTGTCAGTTAGGAATCTGCTGACTGACAGACCCACCTCCCCTCATGCAAGTGATCTGCAGGAGAAGGGGAATTGTGCTAGGGGTCCTGCTTCTGTCTCTCACACCAAACATGGCTCATTGGAGACAGGTGGAAACATCAGTACATTGTTTCCCAAACAACAGAGAAACACCTCCCCTTGATTACAGTGGCTTCTGCCTGCTAACTGATGATGGGCTGAGATTCACTGCATGTTATTCTATTTTTTATGCTGTGTGAATTATTATTATTATTATTGTTTTTATTTAATTGACTTGTTGGTCATTGACCGTAATAAAGTTATTCTATATGTGTCTGCATAGCACCGTAACTAAAGTGCTTACACATCTGTAAGTCCCATACAGGATTCGGATCAACAATGTTGATTTTAATATTTTTTGGTTTTCTATGAAAGTAATCTCCATGATTCTTAGTGGTTAGCACTCTCCATGATGGCCGTTTTATTCTTTTCCAAAACCATATCCTACTTCAGGATTGTGGCAAAAAGGGGCTGGCATATGGCTGAAATTTACTCAAACTTGCCTCCTCTTGCCAATACCACAACACAGTACTGATGCCACCAAGCCCTTCTTTGGAGTTTAATTCCTCCCAAGTTCCTGTGGGTGTAGGGACTCAACACCCTCCCCCAATCTTTTATCCCTATTGGGAACACAGAATAAGTAGTCCTGGCCATGGATATGTGTGATCAGAACCTCCTCTTCACTCTTCCTTGTGGAGGAAATCAGGCATTTAAAAAGCAAACTCTTTAACAACAACAACAACAGGAAAATTGCATGGTAAAAGGTAACTGTAATTATACCAAGAAAGCACAAGTTTTCCAATTACCTTTCCCCCTAGCCAGAACCCCCCATGGATACCAAAATCTATGAATCCTCAAGTACCATTAAATGCAATGGATAGTAAAATGGTGTCCCTTATAAAAATGGCAAAATGAAGGTTTGCTTTTTTTGGAATTTAAATATATTTTTAAATCTTTTCAAGTGATGGATGCTTGATTCTGTTGATAAAGAATCTGTGGATATGGAGTTTGACTATATGTAGACATGCCCACATCACTCTCCAACTCCACTTGTTGTCAACCCACTTTCCCAAACCCTTTTCAAAAGAACTGGAAACCCAATCAATCTAACTATGTTGTCCCTGGCTTCCAATGGGCTTTTCTCAGGATTCCTTCCTTTGTTCAGACCTAAACAACTAGTTTCCTTCTTACTCTATTGGTTTTTCTCTCTTTCTAAACCCACAGAAACCTTGCCTCTTTCTTCTTTCTTCTCTCCCATTGGCTAACAGAACCCAAGTGGGAGTCAGGGCCTATTGGGTCTCTGCACCTTCACACCTTCCATTAGCTGGCTAATAGAACCAGCTAATAACCAGCTCTGTGGATATCAGAGGCAGTTGGGTCTCTCCAGCAGGGTGACCAGATGCCTTTTTCCAGGACACATCCTACATTTCAACCTTCTGTCCAGGAGGAATTTCAATGTCCTCCATTTTGAGCATAACTAAGAAGGATGAATTTGCATTTATAATAGTGTTTGTCACTGTTATTTTGTAATGTCCCACATTTTTTCTGGAATGTCCTACATTTTGTGTGTCTTCTCCACCTGTGTGGTTAGGACATCTGTTTACCCTGCCCACCACTTTCACACCTCCCATTGGATAACATGAACCATTTCCACTGAGTTAACCCTTCCTATAACTAAGACCTAGAGGCCTTGCAGGTAAATTACAAGGATGAATACTGTATTTGATTGGAACCCCATGAGGAAAGGTAGATGAAAAGATGCAGGTTGATCTGGAATATAGACAAAGGTGGCAGAGTGATGTTTTAACATTTCAAATTGAACCTACACTTAATGTTTTGATACATATGGAGGTTTGAAATGAAATCAGCAATACCTAGGAGGTGGCATTTGATAACCTAGATAATGTCACATGAAACAGCTGTTCATGCTGAATCTTCTGTTGCATTTTCTAGTTTTACACACAACACTGTTTATTATTTAACAGCTAAAATATTTGTGTTGTTCACTCCATTCATCCTATATGCTTTCCATTAAGACCCCACCTTCCTTGAGGCTGTTTTTCATTAAAAACAAAAACAAAAAGACAAAGGTAGCATAGCTTCTTTATAGGCATTTAAATGTAACATGTAGTTTGTCATTTAAAAGAATGAGTTTTGCTTCACAGCATCTTTTCAGCTATTACTATTAGTAGTCTGTGCATATTTTGATTCACTGTTAAGCAAAAATTAAAAAGTACAGAGGTGAATGGAAAAGAAACAAAAGCAAGAAATATACCTTTACAATTTTTGAAGGGTTCATTTTTGTTTTGTTAAAAGTATCTCAAAGTAGTATCCTCACTCTGTGAACAGTCTCTAATAGCAAAGTTGGGAAAGTGTATTGATTACTATCAAGCTGTACAGACTGGCATCAAAGACTGGCATGGTGATGGAGTGGGAGCCTGGTGTCCACATGATGCTCCCATGCTGCCGTGATGCTGATTCTGCTCCCATGCTGGCGTGATGCCACATACTCCACCACAGTGTGGGCAGCATCACGGTGCTTCAGATGACACATTTCCAAAGGAGCACCAAAAAGCTCCTTTCCATGGCACAAAAAGGAGCCATTTTTTGCAGCTCCCCTTTGTGTTGTGGAAAGGCCAGGTCGGGGCTGCGGCATGTAGTTGTCAGGGCTGCAATCTGATGCTGAAAGGGGCGGCCTGTTCATCCCTTATGTTAATTAAAACAGGGCCACCATAAACAGCAGGTGAGGTATTAGGATGCACATGGGGATGCAAAAGTAAAATAAAACTTTAAAAATATAAAACACAACAAGAAAAACACCAGAAAACACAGACAGGCACAGGCAGTCCAATGGAGTCTGAACAGGTTCAGTTGTCATGGTATGTACTTACACACATACAAATGTGAGAAAGTAATAGAGTACCCTGGTACAGGATATAGCTGACCGGTTGGCGAGAAGAAAGGAAGTAAGCCTTGAGCTTTTTCACACTGCACAATTAGGGGTATGATGTCATTTTAGCTGTCATGGCAACATCCTATGGAATTCTGGGATTTGTAGTTTGAGGTAGTAGAGCTCTTCAGCTGAGAAGTCTAAATGCTTCTCCCAAACTTGCAGTTTCCAGGATTCCATAGGATACAGCCATGACAACTAAAGTGGAATCACAATTATGTAGAATGAAAAGTCCTCTGGGTGGAAGCATTTCTGAAATGAAGTGAAGACAACAAACTCCACAACATTTTTTCAGGTAACTCTTGTTCAAAGGAGGTTTGCAACCACCAACCTTTGATTTTATTTTTCCTTGTTTGTGTTACATGTAATCTTAATTTAAAGAATCTAATCCATAATTGATAAAGCATCAGATATGACACAAACACATTTTCTTCTCTTTCTAGTTTGTAATAATGCTGGATATTAAAGTGTTCCTCTCCTTGGCTTATTGGATAAGATGTTATTTCCCTTTCTTTCTTTATTTTTTAAAGTAATAAACAATGTGCCCATATTCTCTCATATTTTCACCAGGGTCCTCTGTGATTTTCCTTTAAAATAATAATGATACATAGCCCAGGGTTGGGTCCCTTCTGCCATGTAAATGGAGATAAACAGGTGCTAGCTGAGAGGTTGATTTTGTGGTACAATACACACTGTAGAAATGGGATTGTGACCAAGTAAAAAGGACTCTTTAAATTTTTTAATTCATGCATCTATAGAATAAGGAAGAATGGCTTATTGGCAAGGCTTTGATAAAAACTGTGCTATGTTTTCTGCTTGGATTGTGACTTCCACAGGAGCCCTTGACAGTGGTCTCAGGATGGGTGAAAATTCCATCTTAGTTTGTTTTTGATTGGAATTTATCAATATGTGCCCATTTATTCATATTTGGGATGGAAAGAACTTGTGGTTTTTGTTTTAATAAAAAATCAAAGGTGAGAGAAATGAAACAGATTTATCTTTTAGAAATCTCTCCCCCACCTCAAAACAGCCCCTCCTAGGTAGGCAGGTCATTCACATGTTAGGAAGAACTCTACTTATTACATATGGGCACGATACAGAAGGCCCAAAAGGGCCATCCCTGCTCCGTGATTAGGGTTGGGGAGCACGCAGCAACCGCACGCTCCCCAACCATAACATGAATGGGTGGTGACATTTTAAAATGGTGCCGTCCATACAGGTGTTCTGCCATGACATCATGGCATGCACCACATTTAGATGACATGGTGCACACCTGATATAATGGTGCCATTGGAGGGTGTCTAGGGTGCCCTTTCAGCAGCGCAGGAAAGAGCTCCAAAACAGAGCTCTTTCCGCACGCATGCATCGCGGGCGGCCCCTTCCTCCTCTTCCCTGCACCTGTCGCGGTGTCCTTGGGGAATGAAGCCCCAAAGACACCCTCTTCCAGGACACAGGGAAGCGGCATTTTGCCGCTTCCCCACAGCCTGGAAAAGTGGTTTGCCAATTCCCTGTGGCATCTGGGGCAGCTGGTGAGGCTGCCCTGGCACCAATCCACTGCTCAAATGGGCGGTCTGTAAAGCCCCATGGAGAATGTAAGTGCGGAAGAATTTAGTTTAAGTTCATTTTCAAAGATGAGAACATCATCCACAAATCTTATATTACAGAAGAAAAGGTCAAAAGGTTTAAAAAATCTCAGGGGAAAATAAAAGTTATATTTTTATGTCCCCACACAGTCACAACTGAGTTAGGCTCCTCTTCATAGAAAATGGAGCAGAACATAGAAGCCATGTAGCATATCTCTGTAATCTAGATATCTGTGAAGTTCATCTAATAATTGGGATAAGTATGACTACAAATGTAATTTCCTCTTTGGAGCATAAAATGAGACTTAATTATTTTCAAGATGATTATCAATTACAATGGTCCTTGAGAAAATTACATCTATTCAGCTTCACTCCCCCCCCCCCCCTTTTTTTTTCTCTGCAGTGGAATGAGAGAGCAGCTTTGTTAAGAGAGAAGGACCAAGGCAGCATGTCTGTCACTTTTCATTCATTATATCATTAGCTTTCTCATTTGTAAAATATTGTCTCTAGGTTTTGTGGGACTCCTGGGAAAAATATACTTAGAGGCCCACTTTTGTGTAGCCTTCTCTTTTCTATGGTCACCCTGTATTACTGGCCCAATGATCACAGAGAAAGAGAACCATTGGCAGAGGTTTGTGCTCCTCTTTGTTCCCATCACTTCTCACTTATTTAGAGAGGGCAAGTGAACAGACAGTGGGTGCATCTACACTGTAGGAATGATACCATTTGTGTAAAGTGTAAATACAACTTTAACTGCCATGGCTCACTCCTACAGAATCCTGGGTTTTGTAGTTTTGCAAGGCACTATCACTCTTTGGCAGAGAAGGTTATAGACCATGTAAAACTGCACATCTCAGCATTCCATAGTATGGTGCTACAGCACTTAAAGTAGTCTCACACAGCATTATTTATACAGTGTAAATGCACCCAGACTCTCAGCCTTCATTTATCCAGTAACACCAACCTATAATGAAGACCCTGTATCCATCCTATCAAAACTTTGGACTGCCCAATGCTCTCAAAATAGCCATTCTTCTTACAAGACATTCTCCATCATTATATTTTCAGCTACAGTGGGCCTTTCCCTTATGTGGGGGATCCGTTCCAGACCCCCCCCCCACCTAAGGGGAATTCCACGTATGCTTGCACCCCATTGAAAACAATGGTGCATGTGCTTGCAGCATGTACCATATGTTTTATTGTCACACGGTTTCAGTATAAGCTTGAAGCCGCATATAGTGTGCCCGTGTACAGTGTGGGCACACTGTATAACTTCAATAGTTACAGTTAAAACAATGTCTTGTCTTGCCTTGCCTGCACAGGACAAAGCCCTTGTACTCATCGCCTCCAGTTACATATCCTGCACCAGAACATACATATAGGCATAACAAGGTTATGGTGCATTCACCACTGCTGTAGATGGCTCCCAGCATATGATACATGGTGGATGTCTGATTCTGATCTCAGAAGTGAGTGGTCTGTGGTGGCAGTAGTGGATGCACTGGGCAGACCAGCAGGATGTCCATGCAGACAGCTGCTATAGTACAGAAACAGGCTGAAGTGTCAGGTTGGGGCAGGTGTGGGACCAAGGTACTTCAGGCTGCTCCTGGAGTATCCTGGTCCATGCAGACAAGGCCAAAACAAGCCTGTAGAACCATATCCCTAGATGAAGTAAATAGAATGCAATTTTTCTACACGGACATGAAAAATCTGGTAACAGAGCCCAGCAGATTGAAATTTTCTGGTAGAAAAATGACAAGAGCTGTCCTGGTGAAGCTTTCGTGGTAAATCACAGTCATACATTCAAGCAAGCATACAGTGAATAGACTGAATTAAGTTACACAGATGGACCTAGATATTAAAGGTGTGTTCTGTGGAGTTTAAACAGATGGGTATACCATGAGGAGTCCATGGCTGTTGCTGTTATTGTCACCGTAAGAATATATACCACACACATGGGGCAATTTTTTAATTTTTTTTTTTTTAGAATTGTCAGTACCTGTACCTTTATAAAATAATTTTGTTTGTCTCTGATTTTTTTCCCAAAGAAAGCAAACTTGAGGAGTGAGCAGATTTTAAAACATCAATTATAAAAGAGGTGCACAGCTGTACTATGTCAAACTATAGGGTAAAATGCCACAGTTTAGTAAATATTTATTTTGTCCAGATGGAGCTCATGCTATGATACTGGTTAAAAATGACTAATATTCACTTACTAAATCACTATTTAATTATACTTTCAGAAGTATTTAACTGGCACACTGTGATTATGGATGGATAGGAATATCGTTTCCAGTCTTTGTGCTTATTTGAGCAGATTATATATTCAGAACCTTATATGGGTTGATACAAAAATTTAAAAAAGCAATAAAAACAGTTTGAACACAGATTCTAATTCACAAGGAACTGAAAGTTAGGAGCAAACAATGTTTTATCAGCTCTTCCAGGAATCCAAATATTTTCCTGAGAAAGAAAATCTCACCTACCCTTCAAAATCTGAGAAATCAGCCATATTTTTCTAGGAAGGTCCTTTGAAGTGAGTTAGTATCACAGAGCAGGGTTGGAAGAATATTGGATAGGGAGCCAAATTTCAGCGCAGCAAGTTGTTTTTATGAATTTGTAGTCTTCTCTTTTGAATGAAGATCAGCCAAGCTAATAACATAACTGTGAGAAAAGAATGCTTTATCCTCTGTGAATAAAAGCATCTTCTAGCATTTGCATCCCAACTCTGAAGTAGAGGTAGAAATGGAAACAATATTTTCAAAGTGTTCGGAAAAATCTGTTTCTCAAGTGAGGGTAAACCCTGAGGAGGAGAATCCTGAAGTAACAAGAATAATTGCAAATCAGGGATTATCTGCCCAAAATTTGCACTTCCTTGTGCAGAAAAGTGTGCACAAACAACAATATGCATTCCCCCCCCCCACACACACCATAGTCTTAGAAATGGTGTGATTTTCAAATGCTTTCATGCAGCAGGAGAAAATTTCGCACATTACTCATTCCTTTCTTTAAGAATGAAATTAGCAAAGAATTATATCCTTAATTACAGCCACTTCAAAACAATAAACTGGAGCAAATCAGGTGGTATTTTGGGACTTCTATACTCTTTTCTGGCTTTGGTATTCTCTGTGGTCTGAGCAATGAAGTATTTTTGCCTTACCTATATTTGATACAGAAATACAGTCCAGCATGGTATTACTGTAAAACCAGAATTTCAATAGCTAACAAAGTCATCTACTAATGATGTTTAAAAATAAATTGTTATCAGAAGCTTTCTCCTTCCAGTCTGTAAATGTGGTTGTTATCAATTCATAAAATTTGTGCATGAACAAGAATGGTTTTTATTCCACAAAATATGTTCAGCTTTAGGTTATATGAGGTAAATCTGTGAAAGACGCAGCACCTTGAATACACTGAACATACCACCCCATCTTTTCATTTGCTCTAGGTTTAGCAGAATGTGAATGCATAGCTCTTGATGTTACTGGCTCTGACTAGATGGATTCTGCATCTGCATCTTTGCACATCCCCCTCAGGATAGCTTTTGATCCCCTTTTCTGAAGCAGAAAAAGCTAGTAAGAGGTTAAAATGGCCTTGCTTAAAGAGTTTTTATCAGATTTGTCAGACTCCATTTGTATCTAGGGTAAAAACCTGAAGCAATTTTGTGCAGCTGAGATACTGAGCATTCATAGCAGAGATTCATAGCTGATGTATGTCTTATTATATAAGTAATAAAAGAATATATAAACACCGTTGGCAGTGCACATGATTAGGAACTATTTTTCAAATATTATTCTATATCAAATTGCCATGCAGCATGCTCAGAGTGATACTGTATTCTCTTTTTAAACACAACTCTTTTTCAATAGAACATATAGATAGGTAGCTTTAAGAAAAGGAAAAATGATCATGTATATGTTAGGAAAAATGGGACAAAATTATGTCATATATTGTAAACTGAGATTATCTAAAGGGATAGATGTGTAACTCTGTTGCAGCCAAAACAACTGAGAGCACAGCTAAAGTGCCAAATAAAACAATCTCACCCAGGTCTCACAGTGAGCTGTCCAAATGACATATGGGGCAATGTCCCTTGGAGTTTGATGGAAAAGAGACAAAGTTGAGCCTCAAATATCCATACAACCTCACCCATTGATTTCATGTGTATGTTGATGTGGGAGCAAAAACAAAACAAATTTAAAAAAGCCCTATGAGATACAGGAAAGACTAATAGCCAGGGTGTTAAATAGGTGTTCCCCAGACCACTATCCAGGTTTGCTGCTCTGTGAAGGAATGGAACCACATTAAAACAGTGCCTCCAACAAGTGCTATCCCAGAGAGGCAGCCCAGCAAGATACTATGGTCAATGGTGGCAAAGATTCCTGAGAGATCCAACAGAACCAACAGGGCACAGTCCCTCTATCCAGTTCCCAGAAAAGGTCATCCACTAAGGTAACAAAGGTCTATAATCAGGCCTGAATTTATACTGAATGGATCTAAATAATATATTTAATCCAGGAAGCTCTGAAGCCAACAGGCCATGACATGCTCTAGATCCCTGCCCTCAAAGAGGATATTGGAGACAAGTTGATAAGTGTTTAATTTGGTGCAGTTCAGGGAGGGATAGAATATAACCCTGAATTTTTGCAGTCAGACTTTACCACAAATATTTATTTATTTATTTATTTATATCCTGCCTCTCCCACAGGATTGAGGCAGCTTACACCAGTAATAAAATACATACAATGTAAAAATAAATCTCTTTATCCCCTCACTCCTAAAACAACATCATAATAAATCTTACATAACAACTATAAATAAAATACCATTTTACCCACTTGACCAGCCCCCCTGTGGCTGCTTTAATGAGCCAGGAAGGGTGATGTTTCCAGTAAAAACATGGAAGCTCTTAGCTTTCTGAAAATCCTGTCCACATCCATAGGATGCACACTAAATGTTAGTGTGTTTATTTTAAAGATATTAGGGTAAATATTGTCATATATTGTTGGTGTGGATAAAACAAAATCCAAAGTTTTCATTGTGCTGATACCTTTATTAGGACTGCCAAAAGATGCAAAAATTCATTCCATTAGCAAAGGTGATTTTTAAAATCACACACAGCAGGATATCTGCCCCTGTTAGAGGTCTCCATTTTGTTTGGAGTAATATAGAAGAGACAGAAATGTTAAGTCATGTCTCCATGGCCATGAGGTGACTGGGAAGTAAAACAATAAAATTTCCCTACTCCCGTTGCATCTGCAAAGTCCCCCCTTGAGAGATCTCTAGGTCTGTGTCTATCCCACCCTAGATTTCTTTGTAGGCAGAATAATAAAGTAATAATACTTTAATAACTGTAATACAAATATGCACAATTTGAAACCAAACAATTATCTACAATAAGTAATCTAGAAGCTTTTATTTATTTTAGTAAAATCTTTTAGTAAAATCTTGTTCACACATACCTACCTCTTGTTTGGCTCCAATTGTGCTAGTAGTGGTATAAATTCAGACACATCTGTGTCTTTGGTGACAGTAATATTTTTGGAGTGACATTATAAAGTAGGTACACAGCTCATGATTATAAACCTGTAGGGAGAGAGAGGTAAGAAAGGGGAGCGGCAGTATTCATAGAATATACTTGTAGAATAATGGAGCTGGAAGAGACCCCAAGGACCATCCAATCCAACCCCCTACCATGCAGGAACACATAGTCAAAACACTCCTGACAGATGACCATTTAGCCTCTACAAAGAATAAGACTCCACCACTCTCAGATGCAGCATGTTCCACAGTGCCAAACAGCTCTTACTGTTAGAAAGTTCCTCCTGACAATGAGCTGGAGATTCTTTTCTTGAAGTTTGAATCCATTGCTGTGTGTCAAAGGAGATTATCATGCGGCAGACACAGTGTCCTTCTCCTGCTAATCATGCAGTCAGGGGCTGAAGTTTATCACATCCCCATGCACTTCTGCCATTATTCTCCCATGTGTAAAGTGTCATGGAGCCATCTCTGGGCACTTCTCCAGTCTGTAAAGTGTAACGGAGCCATTGTTTGGTATTAACAGGAACTGGAGTTTCTTTTCCTGTAGTTTGAATCCATTTATCTGTGTCCTACTCTTTGGAGCAGCAGAAAACTAGTTTTCATATGACATCATTTCAAATATGTAAGAATGGCTACAATGTCATCTCAAACAAACTTCCTTTCTATGGAGCTTTAGAAGCACAAGAGCTGAGGGGAACAGCAGTACCAGGATAACACTGGTTTAATGACTAAGCAAGGAGAGTAGGTAAAGGTTATAATTTACCTTTACCTTTTCACCTTTCTACCTGATTGTAGGAAACATGAGAATACATCTCACAGCTCAGATAGCCAAAGTTTTAAACGTGGTGACCAGCAAGTATATGGGGAAGGAGCAGTGGCATAAAGCCTTATAGTTTCTGAACTGATTAACAAAATCTCAACCACTGCAAGTTTGGAATTTATTGGCAGCACAATCACAGAGGACCACACAGTTGACTTGCAAATGCAACTATCAAATGGTAACCAGTTGATCTGTAAGCTTTAACACAACACAGTCAATATTGGCTAACTTCACAAGTGGTAGGATCCAAACTCTCTTACCAATCATCTTCTAATAAAGGATCAATCAGTCTTCAAACAGAGGTGCACTGATATAGGGACCTTATTCAGAAGCTAGGCAGCGCTGTTTCTGAAATGTAAAGACTTTATCACATAGGGAAAATTGGGGGTTTAAACAGTCATTTTCCTGGGAAAGTCATGCAATTGTGGTGAAGATTTTCACATGACATCGTGATTAAAGAGGACTTATTTCAGGAATGAACAGGGAATAATCAGAAACAAATCATTTGTGGGGAAATTGGCTAGAATCCCTTCCAGATCAGTTTTGTCCATCTCTGCTTGTCATTTTGATATTATAACAATCTCTGCCAGTGGCAGATGCTGATGTGAAACCATGCCATATACAATATACATTTTTTTATATCTAAATGGGGAGTAAATTGAATTTCACCTTTGACCTGTGCCCTTGATGTGTTTTTTTGCTGTTCCTTTCTCAGCCAACAAAGGGGATTTCTAACATTCAGAAAACCTCACATGGAATAATACAGGCAGGCACAAGACTATTGTGAGATTCATTGCATTTTGAAAAGTGTGCAAAGTGTATTTTTGCACAAAACAAGTTTACTGCATTGAAAAACCACATATATTTCTTCATAGAAAGTGTATTTGTGAACAGAATTTTCTTCACAGAAAAACTATCTGTACTTTGTAGAAGAAAGTGTGTTCCTGCATATATTTCTGTACAGACAAATATTTCCCAAAGCATGAACAGGAATTGGGAACTACTCAGAAGTCTTCATGTTTTCATCTGGAGGGAAGAGGGTGCAGAAATTAATTATTTTTACTGAAAGGACAAACACAAAGATATGCATCTCTAGTGTTGACATAAGGCTGCCATTTTCAGCAAGAACCATTCTTTTAGAGAGATACTCTTATTGGCAAGTATGGTCAAGGATGCTACAAAATGCCTTTGCTCACTAAGAGATACATAGTAAACCTTGTAGCACCTTTGAGATTAACTATGCAAAAGAAGTTGTAGCATAAACTGCAATTGGTCAAGTCTATGAAAGCTTAGCTATAATTTCTTTTGCAGAGATACTAGATTCCTGCACTACACTCTTAAAGTGTTGTTCTTCCACTTTAACTGCTCTGGCTGTTTCCTGTTGTAATATGAGATTTGTAGTTGAACTACAAACCCCAGAATGCTACAGGAAGCAGCCAGAGCAGTAAAAGTGGAATAGCAGCACTATAAGAGTGCAATCTGAAAAGTGCAACAAGATCCCCTGTCATAACTGATATTTCAGACTAACATGGCTATGCCACTGAATGGTAAACCTTGTTTATATACATCAGGGTGGGGGAATGGCCATCTAATGGTGTCATCCTTGCTGCACTCTCATCTTAAAGAAAATTGAGCACTGAAAGCAAGCCACTGACAACAGAATTATGATCTCCTAAGTCCCCAAAATCTTCACTCAAAACCATTCTTGGGCCTCAAATGCATGGCCCATCAGGCAGATCCAGAGGCGAGGTGCAAGATGCATGTCCCCAGATA
Source organism: Urosaurus nigricauda (assembly GCA_034509955.1). Taxonomy (NCBI): domain Eukaryota; kingdom Metazoa; phylum Chordata; class Lepidosauria; order Squamata; family Phrynosomatidae; genus Urosaurus; species Urosaurus nigricauda. The sequence goes on from JAOEGL010000001.1 coordinate 279,197,793, forward strand.
ATGCAGAGGCCACTCAGTGGCTGCCTGATGTGGCCCAAAGTGCTTTTTCATCACTCCTTTTTGCGGTCTGTTCAGGACAATGGCAGTGGCTGCCCTCATGACCACAGCATCTGGTTGTTGTGGTTCCAGGGTGATTGAGTTGGGAGATGTCAGCGTAAGTTGGACTCTGGGTAGAAAAATGTCATAGATCTTGCTATGGCCTAAAACTGGAGGAAAGATGACAAGGAGTTCAGCTGACATGATGACTAAATATTTGAAGAGTCCTGAGTCACAGGAAGCTGATGACAGAGGGGCAGGGGGTGACATCAGCAAGCTTTAATTCTGCAGAGTCATAACTGTCAGGTGATGGGAAACTGGGTCAAATACCAGTAGTGGGTTTGACTCTAAGCCCAGGAAGGGATATTGTATATAAGTGAGTGAGCTGAATGCTCAGGGTGGTTGTATTGTCAATAGGAGTCTGGCGAAGCATTTTAACATTCTGATGTACATAGCTGTAACCAAGAATAAAAGCCTCTTTGTGAGAACTCAGCAGTCCAGCAGTTCTTGTCTTGCTGACAGCTTCTGCGTCCGAACTTCACAGCAGAGACTTTTCTGTGGTGTCTTGTTTCTGGCATAAGTCTTCTACATTTTGATCCAAGATTACACATACCCCAACAGGAGCAGCCTCTGGCCTCTCCTTCTGCCCCTTATGCTTCACCCCTCTGTGTCTTACTTAGGCGCGGTATAGACCGGCAGGGGAATGCTGGCCCTTTGTACTGCACAGCATTGCTGCAGCAACCATACTGCCTGGCACAGCTGCACAGGAAAAAGAAGCTGCCTAAAGCAGCTTCTTTTTTGTGCTGTCATAAGAGCTGCAATGCAGCCCTATGACAGTGCTTCCACGTAGAGTTGTTTGGGCCCTTGGGTGCCCTTGTGTCATGAGGCTGCACCCCATGTGGATGGGGCCGCAGCCTTACAATGTAACGGTGCTGCTGAGCCACACCAAGCCCTAATATCGCTGCTGCCATACCACTTCCCACTGGTCTGTACTGGCCCTTACTTTCTGATAAAAAGAAGCTGGAGTCAAAGAATTATCCCTTCCATTAAGAACAGTGATCAGGGAGCCCCTGGAATATGTACTGGGTTTAAAAATGCGCTATGATTAGAAGGTAGCCCTACTAGTTACTTTGCTCCATTCTTTCCCTCCTCTCCTGTACTACATCCTGGAACTTTTCAGAGAGATGAAAGCTAAAAGATTTTGGTTTAGGAGACCCCATGCACACACATTTCCAAATCCAGAATCCCACACAAAGCTGCAGGATCAAGCTTGCATGAGCTTTGTTGCTTCTGAGGGAAGACTGTTTTTCTTCAATAAACACCAGAACTGCTCTGAAGGGACTGAGTTTGTCTCAGATTTCACACATTGCTCAAATCTACAGCACATTACTACAACCAAGTAAGACTCTTTCTTTGCAAATACACACACACAGAGGACACTGAGATCTTTTCTTCTGACAATCTATCAGACTGACTGCTACTACCAGTGTCTTACATTCATTTCTACAGTTTCATGAAGAGAATCTGATCCATGTCTTCTCTATTGAAGTTGCTATCATAATAAGGTTAGCTCACCTATTCATCCCACCATTATTCCCAAATGTAACTTGACTAGTAATAGATTCTAATCACAGTCACCTCCCCTGGGACCTGAAGAGCTGAAGCAATAAAAGTGTCTCTGAGCCAAGATAATGTAGTCACATTTTCTAATCATATTTCTAATTTCACTACCTAGTTACATAAAAGCTCTGATTGGGGAGCAAGATCACACAGCCTACGAGATAATAACAAGCCATTCAGACACTCTGGTTCGGAAATTGCAAAGTGGCTTGAAAAGCTTAAATAAAATCCCCAAGGTTGTATCGCCAAGGTATTCTCAGAGACATACAAATACATTAGCAGGGAAGGGTGGGAGGAAAAAACATCCAGGCATGTAAACAATGGCTTTGTCAGCATTTTCACCAGAATATTACATTGTAGAGATGTACTTCTGTCTGGAAATGTACAGTGCCATTAGGCACTTTCCAAATATAATATTGTGTGCTTCATGCTAAGCATAATGGCAAGGTCTACAGTCACTTTGTTCGTATTGACATACCCATCTTGTATCTTCTCACTCTGTGTTATGTATGTATGACTTGAGAAACATATGGAATTTTTTGTTGTTGAAAAAAAACCAAACAAATCCAATAGCACAGAATGAATATCACAGACACAATAAAGGGTCCTGAGATGAAACTGGATACACACAGGTCTTACTCTATCAGAGTGGGGCAATGACTTTTCCTCCTTGGTTGTCAACAGTTTCCTGGAATCTCTTCTGCCTCATGGCTTATGTTTTCCATGGTCCACCTTCTATTCTAATTACATTTCATCCTTTCTGAGATGTGCTGTACAACAAACATATTACAGATGTGTTTAAGTTCATGTGGAACATGCTTCAGAAATTTATAGGAGTTTATCACATGCAATTTTAACACTGATCCAGGCACCGGATGGGATTAGGCTGGAATGGTTAGAACTGATTTTACCACATGCAAAATTGTTGCTGTGCTGCTGCCCTACAATCATCCAACTTCCTGCAATGCTCTGGTGGCTGATTTTGGTACTACAGAAAACTTCTGTAGTACCTAAATCAGTCACCAGAGCACTGCTGTAGGAATGGGTGATGGGCGTATGGCAGCACAGCAGCAATTTTGCATGTGGTAAAACAAGTTTTAACCCATTCCAGCCCGATCCTGTCCCATGCCTGGGTCACACTTAAAACTGCATGCAATGAACTCTGTAGTGTCATATATAAAAATACAATGGGGACTTCCCTTTCCTCAATGTTGCAGTTCAGAGTGTTGTCCTTCAGGGAGCTAGCCAGACATCCTTCTTCCAGGCATGCCAGGAATTTACAAAAATGCATCCCTTTTGGGCATGGGAAATGTGTAGCAGTGAGTACATTTTGAGTCCAGTTTATTTTGAATAGGTGTGGGTCACGGTGTGGGTCACGGTGGAACAGCATGAGCCCTTGTGAATTATAACCCACTTAATCTGACACATAGTGTTAATTAGAATTTCAGATATCTATATAGAAACCAGGGGCAGAAAACCAGGGGTCTGAATTAGGATCATGGATTCTTTCCACAGTGCAGCTGGCATCCTATTGGTTACTCTTAAATAGAGTAGACCCATTCTACTGATGTAATGGGTTTAGTCTAGGCAGAACTAATGATTGGTATTAGGCCAATATATGTTAATTGCCTCATCACAGATCTACTGGATACTTGTTTTATCAGCTGTGAAGGCTCAATGTTAATAATGTAATTGTCACTGTCATGACTTTGTGCATTCATTTACCTGCCTACAATCCCACCTTTAACCATGTGCACTGGGTCTTTATCTGAACATTAAGATAAGACTTCATGTCTCTGATGAAGTGGACTATTCTAGTCCACAAATGTTCATGCTGTGATGAATCTGTGCATTTTAAGCCATTGCAAGGTTCTCTAAGGCTCTTCACGGTTCTCTCTAACATGGCCACCCCATTTGGAAATATATAAGAATATAATGGAAAGTACAGGAGCAATCCCTTCGGGAACTTCAAAAAGGAAAGAGTTTTCATCTGACACTGAAAAAATTGAGCACTCAGGATCCATTCATACAACACAATAATAGTGCTATAGTCCACTTTAACTGCCATGACTATCTCCTGTTGAATCCTGGGATTTGTAGTTTGGTGAGGCACTACAGCACTCTGAATGAGAATATGAAATACCCCTCCTTAAACTGCCAATCCCAGGATTCCATAAGGTGTTGCCATGGCAGTTGAAGTGGAATATAACACCTTAATTGTGTGATGTGAAAGAGCCTTTGGTGAAATTTAATGGAAGAATTTCAAGCTCAGTGTTCTATCAGACCCAGGGATGAAGGAATCTGAATTGGTTAAATCTGGTAGTTTTCTAACAATGGGTTTGTTGGTGCTGGATTTTTAAATGTGATGAAGTGATGGCATATAGGCTGCTATGAATCTCATTGGGTGAAGATCTGGCTGAGAATGTCTGACTGAAGAATATATAAACCATCTACCAGTCAGAGCAGATTTATTGAGTCAGAGCTGAAGTTCAAGAACTGAAAGACCAAAGAATATAGATATGGACAAGGGGAGTTGGAAAAGAAACAGCAGGGGCTGGACAGTGAGACCAAAGAGCCATCTTGGGAGCTGAAATAACTCAGGGAGGTAGGGAAGGTCTACAGAGAAAAGAAGAAGAGCAGAATCTTGTAGTTTATGGCAGAGGTCCAAAGAAGTGGTCACTGGATCAGAATGAAGTATTCAGAGAGAAGTAAAGATAATTGTTGGACCATTCAGCCTTCACAGCCAGGGTCAAGCCAGCAAGCCCTCACCACAACAATGTTTACATGAGGTGGCTAAACAGACCTAGAACCTCTTTATTATTGAGGATGAGAACATTTGTGAGTATTATTGTTCACCTTAAATATAAACCAAAAATCTAGGGAGACACTATATTCATTAAAGTTAAAACATACCTCTGGCTGAGACAAAGGAGTACAAGAGGCACCCTCTAAAATTAGACAGTCCTGTTCGTTTTGTGCATAGGACAAAAAGTCTGGCTTAAATAGCCCTTAACAGGATACAAAATAGGCTTGCCTCTTATAATGTAAGCTTTTCATACAGTCAGTATTATCTTGCCCACTCATCTCTTGTTCTGTAGCAGCAGTTTGGGGCTTTGTAGTGAAAAACAAACATCTTGAACTGTTCTTTTATGAAACCCATGCAGCCCTTATATCAAAGCATTTCTAGTGACTGACCCATTTGCAAGGGTCACCATATTCTTCAATGTCTCTCCTTTCTTCATTGGTAGCCATAGCAGCAACACAGACCTATGGAGAGGACAATAATATTAGACAAGATGCTGATAAATACCAGTACCTCCACATCTGATCTCTTCCAAGCTGGCAGAGGGAGAGCTACAAGTAGAACTGAGTGAAAATGACAATGCCCATATTCGATAGAAATATTGTTCCATGTTGTTCAGATGCATTCTTATAAAATAAAACAACAACAGTTTTAATCAATATTTATGCATGATAAAACAATAAGAATGGAACAATCCTAGAACAGACACTATTATTTTATTGGAACATCAGCTAAGTCCTATGGCAAGAAATTATTTTTACTCGACAATGCAACAGGCTGTGATTAGTAATCTTAGCATGCATGTAGCAGCTCTTATTTATAATAGTGGAATAATAATTTTCTTCACAGCTGGCAGAGCACTGGATATTTGTTTCACTGAGATAAAGTATACCCTTCTGACAAGGAACCTTAGGTGTTCATAATGATACATCCCTTAAGTTGCAGTTGCCTTTCAGCTATGCAGGTAGCTTCAGCTAAATGATGAATTCTATTACATGGCAGGAGAGCAAATCACAGAAAACCTAATTTGCTGCTTCTCTTCTTTAATAGCCAGGTACTGGAAATGGTAGCACACAGCCTTGAAAATGTAATAACTTTAATATTATTGGATGGATTCTGCTATCACGGAAGAATTATTCCTCAGTTTCTTAAGATCACTTGCCCAAATATTGCATTTCCCAGTTACGAGGGAAAAAAGGTTACAGCTATACACATAAAATATCATTCTATTTTACGTGTGTATACATACAACTACACACATGCATGCTTGGTGTGCGCGCATGCACACGTGCACACACACACACACACACACATTCTTTATCAGGAATGTAAATAACAGGAGTCTGCCATCATTGAGAGGAAGTCTTTGAGAGGAAGAGGTCTGATGAAGCTGTAGTGAAATGGTGGAATAACTGCAGACCCCCATAATTTACATTCCTGATAAGAACTCCTACTAGCTCCATGTTGAGGATTTCTACAGACTTAATAGTGTTTTTCATCTTATAAACAAGCAGCATTTTAGATGACTTTGGGTATTCATTAGGAAAATGTTGATGTTTCCTTGGATTATTATTCATTTAGTTAAACCATTGGCTATTGGCTACATAATCTTCGGAGACATAAGCTTTATTTGTACTGTCCTTCATTTATACTGTCTGCAAAGATACAATTTTGAATGTTTTATTGCCTTTTGGCTAATTATAAGATACATATTTTACCCAAAAGGAGCAAATTTCATTACAGTTCATTGTTACGAGGTTTCTCTTTCTCCAGTAAGACCCAAAAGTATACTGGGTATTGTATTCATCCTTTCTGTATATATTATATATTGTATATTATATGTAGTATGTATTATTATGCTTCATTATAAGAATTTTTCATTGCATACAGTTGTTGTTTATGCTTATTCAGTTTTACTACATATAGCTGCTGTTATAATAATGTTATTTGTATAGACTACTGTTAAAGTAGGTGTTGTGTTGCTATCAACATGTAGTATAATGCATATTTATACACTACCCCTTGAGAGATAAAGTGTTGCATATGTCCAACAGTTCTGAATATGGATCTCTGCTTCTGCCACTGTCAAATGGAGCTGGCTGCATCCCATATGTGTAGCACAACATACACCTGCATAAGACATCAACAGAATTTTGGCCATAATTTCCACAGATTTCCTTGACAAGGGACAATGAAGGTGAGGAAATAAGTATATAAGGGAGTATATAAAACTGAGAAGAGGAGTCTGAAGCTGTCATGGTTAGATGGCTTTTCTTCAGCACTCTCTCCCCTGAGCACTGTAGTCATTTTGTGTGACTATGCACTCAAAGTATGTTATGGGCTTCCTGCTTTCTGCCCGAATTAGAGTTCAGAGTTAGTAGATTATTTCTGTCATGGTGACATATGGTTCATCCTGTCAAGACTACTTTAAGCAAGAGATCTTTGAGGTTTTCCTTGCTCTCTTGTTCTGCATGATGGTCCTGTTCTTCCTTCTACCCCCTTTACACAGTCAGTTTGCAAGTGGTATTGTAACCTTTGTAACAATAAATGAGCTGAAAGATAGCTCCACCCTGTCACAGTCTTTCACTTTAATATTATTGATGGGAATTTAAAGAAAGAAAATTAATTACAGGCTTCAGTTGTTTCCCATCCTACATGGCTATCACTTTCAGCTTCAGTGCCTGTTGTCACTTGTCCCTCAAGAAATACTGCCTTCAAAAAACAGAAGATAAATAAGTAAAAGGTACAACAGCACTCTGGGAAAAAAAACTTGACAAGGGGGTCATGGCCATTTGAAAAATAACTTTTTCAGTTTTCCACAACCCTTGTGTGTGAATAAACCTTGCAATACAAGCATCAAAAGATCAGACAGGGAGTTAGTTTGTTGCCAATAAATGAAGCTTGTATACATTGTTACCATAATAGCTTTTCTTCTTTATCCTCCTCAAGCCATGGCAACTGCCTGATACTGAGGTCACAAAGTAAAGACTGGGTGAGATGGAATTTTTAAAGTAATAGATTTGTCTAAAGTAGGAGCTGACAATTATTAGGGGCCAACAGGTCTCACTAGTTCATCAGGGTCTTTCTAGGGTGACATTCCCCAAGCTGCATTCCTGAAAAAAACTGAAATTTGAAAAGGCTACCACTTGGGGCCATTTTAGGCACAAAAGAGGCCTTTTTTCACAACAGGAAGTGACCAGGTTTCAACATGTGCCAGCATTTGGACACATTCCACCCATACTGAAACAATTTGGATGGAATGTGCCAAAATTACCTCTCATATCTATTAGAGAGTGTTTGGAGGCATTTGGGAAAAAAAGAAAGTTTCATTTTTTTAATGAGGACAGGAGTTGGCATTGTTACACAGCTAATGTCACAACACAAGGCTCTGGTGATGTCACACCTTAAGCATCAACCACAGTTGCCCATAGTATGACATTCAAATAAAAAACACCAAATATAACAAATAAGGGGGAAATATACACCTTTTTCAAGGCTGTGCTCTTGCCCTGAGATTATTCAACCTTGTCCTGAGGACTGGAGAAATAGGGTCAGACCCTGAGATTTGGGAACCTCAGTTGGATAGGGTCCAGGGGTCCTGTAGGCTGCACTTTCTCCACATCTGATCTGGACCATGTTAGCATCCTTTCTTGCTGATTCTTTCCTTTCATCCTCTCCATCTGCAAGACTTGCATTACTTCTTTAGCACATCCAATACGTGCATTGCAAATATAAACCAGGCTGTATCATAGAGTCATAGAGTCATAGAATTCTATGATTCTTCGAAAATGTACATTGTACATATAAAACAGGCTGTATCATGATTTGTATCATGATCTGACCACCATGGAGAGAACTGCTTATCTATAATATCCACTCATATATTGAATGAAGGTTTAATATATATCAGCACACAGTAGAAAGCTTGAAAAAGCAGTCACTCGTGTGTTGTCAAATTCTCTTTACGATATGTGTAGACATGACACATGGGCAACTCAGTCAGCTTAAGATCTGGGTGCATGGACGAGGGGGTATCCAAAAGTTTTAATGATCACCTTTTAAAAAAATTGACAGAAAGTTTGTTTTGATTTGTAGTTGTTAACTTATCTCTATGTAGTCACTATCTAGATTTATACATTTTTCCCCAGTGTATCTTGACCCTCTGAATACCTGATATTGTAGAAGTCTTCAGATTGCGCCTTACGAGGGGATATCGTAAAGTAATAATTATCACCCAGAAATTATTATGGCACATTGATGAAATTTTGTCAGTGTCATCATTGGTCCCTAAGTGCATGTTGCTGAGAAAAAAATCAGCTCATTGTGCACTTTATTTTTGTGACTGGCTGTGCCAGAAGTGACTAAACTTTTAAATCCTCATCAGGAGCAATCTGCAGGCTTCTACAATATCAGATACTACAAATACTATTTTACACTATCCATCTGTAATTGTTAGAAAGATTTTCTAGACTTGGGCCTGCTTATGAACCTTAAGGGCTCAGGAAGCAAACTCAAAACAAGAGCTGAATATCAGAAGAACATCACATTATTCTGCAGATAGGATTAAATTAAAGTCAGAGACATGTGCTAACTTGTCCCCACCTATTATCTGTGACCCATTCAGTTATTTGGGCTCCAAAAACTGTTGTTTTCCATTTAAACAAAGCTTCCTTCTTAAGACAGCCACAGGAGGAGGGAAGAGTTGAGATATCAGCTCTCATTTTTTTCCCCTCCTCTTTGGGATGCAAATCTTGGGAAATCTTTTTGAATTCTATGCTCCTATTGCCACTTCTGTTCCTCTTTGACACTTAGCCACTCACCATAGTTCATTCTGGATATTTTAACTGCCATCACTACTAAACTATCAGGTTATTTGGTCCTAGAAAAATTGGAAAGCCAAGAAAATTGAGGACCAGTTTGATGAACAGGCAGCATACTTTCCTTACTAAAAGTAGTAAAAATCCTTCAGTAGAGAATATCACTTGCTGCAGCAGATAATCAACAGAAATAACAATTTAAAAAAATGTTTTGGCAGCATCATCTCTGAGTGAGCATCAGATAAGAGAAATTACTTGAAGGTGAGCAGCATACCTGTCTAACTGCCTCAGCAGTGATTCATATCAGTATATTAATCATGTTGCACAAAGTTTATTTGTCATGTCATTCTGCAAGGTAGCAGCTACAAAACAAAGCCTGATGAAGCTGTGATAGGAACCATGATCAGTGTGATGATATCTTGTTGTTTAATTTATGTGCAGCTCATATGCTACTACTTAGGGCTGTAATTTATGCCACATATTTTAACTGCTCTACATGGTTCAGTATTTAAATTCAAATCACCTCTGAGGACACATTTGCTTTTAGATAGATAGATAGATAGATAGATAATAGATAATCAAATGCATGCTATACTTCTAGTACATGAATGCATAAGAGCCAAAGTTACTAATCCTAAAGAAGCTGGCAACAACAAATTTCTCAGCTGAAAAGCATGTATAACCCAGATACTGAAATTTGGAATCTCATAGACTGCTGTAACACAGAGAAATTACACTGAATTTCTAGACCCATTTAGACTTTTGGCTTTTCTAATATCAGGGTAACCCATGAAGTGATAAATAAAGTAGATAAACCACTAGCAGACTTGTATTTCATTTTCAAAGAATGTAAGGATGAGGAGTTGCTTGTCTTTAAATATGACTTTCCCCTATATTTGGGATGGAAGGAAAATCCCTCCCAATCTGATTGGTACTGGTCTTTTCTGCCATATAGAGCATTTTCCATTTTTATAAGGGACATCATTTTGCTATGACATTGTATTTAATGGGACTAGAACATCCACATATTTCGGTATCCAACAGGGGGTCCTGGAACCCCAGTGGTTACCAAGGGCCCACTGTACCTACTTCCTTAGATCTTGGAGTTATTACTGGTTACTTTTGAAAAATAACTTTCCAGGTCTTTGTCATGGATTATAATGGTCGCTTCCAGTGAATAGGCTTATTTACAAGAAATCTGCCACATGTTCACACTCCCATGAAATCAAACACCAGTATGATCAACTTTCTTGACTGTATGAAATTTCTCCTGAACAGGGTTCTGCTAACTAACATGGGTATGTTTGGAGGCAGGGGCCTGGCAGCCTGAAACTTAACACAGAGATACGAGCACAGCTTCTCTCCCCCAATAACTATTGATGCATTCTTCCCATGTGTAATGCTGGAGGGGAACTTCACCACATAGGCACTGCAGTGTGATTCATTGTGATATCAGATCCTTTATCCTGACATAATGAATCTCTCCTAGGAGGTTGCCACTGGAATGAGTTCATTTTTTCTAAGTACTTTCGCTCTTAAGATTATTGGTATAACATGCTAACCTTTACACATGCTAATTAAATAATCAAAGCCCACTGAAACATCTCCTAAATAAATGTTATGATGAAAGAGCTTCCAATGCAGTGATGGTCTAATTCTTTTGCATTCTCTGAGAAGAGTAATAGCCAAAGTCATCACCTGCTGCTAAATTTGGGAACAAAAGTTCCAAACTCAGGTGTACAATAGATTGTAAAAAAATAAATCAACAATCAGAATAGAGTCTGTCCACATCTGGAATCCTGTTGGTTTCTTATACATAATTCTTCCTATAAAAATAGCTGGACACTTTTGTTAGATGTGGAGCGTCCACATTCACTTTGAGGTCATGGGCCTCATGTGTTTCTTTTGTGCATTCAGTTATGCAGTGTCTCTATTTAATACAAGGCTTGTGTAGCACAATCAGTGTATTACTCTGTTTGCAGGATCTCAGTCATTATCTACTGAAGGGTGCAGTTAACAGAGTCTAAACCTTGAGAAGGAGTGGTGGGAAAATAGGAGTGTATTTAAATTTGAGATGGGGGAGGGGAGAATAGGCATGTTATATTCCAGATGAGAGTGGGATAACAGGAGAAGGACTTAGTGGAGAGACCTGAGGATAAGATTGTTTGGGGGGAAATGAAGCCTCACTTAAGCCAGGAAGAGAGAAACAGATAGGGTAAGCTTTTATGTAACATGGAAAGACATATCCCTAACCACACATACAGACACAGTCCCACAAAAAATAGAATTACCTCCTTCAAACCTTGGGTGGCTGATCCAAGAGAGAGAATGTATATAGACAGAAGCAGAAGATCTGCAAACACTGTCCTGTTGGCTTGGTTACAATGGAGCAGGGTTTTTTTCCCCAAACTTCCAGATGTTCAAGGTGCTTCTTTTGTCCTTTCTTAGTTCCTTTGATATCCACATCTTGGTAACTCATTTGTTTAAGACAGGATATTGGGGTGCAGATACTGATATCTAGGTGTTCACTTGAGTCCCAACTTGCCATTCAGTACATCCAACTGTTAATGTGTTTAAAACAGTTCTTTTGGAACTGGACTATAGCTCACATCAAGGTCTTTTCTGTTGATCTCCACCCTCTGAAGTGTTCACTTGTTTCCTCTTTCCAATCAAATCATCACCTCTCTTTCACTGGCTCCAAGGACATGGATTCTTTTGTCACAACCACACATCCCGGATATACATACACACATTCTTTCACAAACCAAAATCAGAAGTTCAGATGTGATATTGTTTCTATCTTCTACTGATTCAGATTATTTATCTGTTCTAAAAGCAGACTATGTTGGGCTGCTGTGTTTTGAGTTAACCTTTGCCATAAAATGCATAGAATTCTGTTTACTGTACTGTATCATGTATGCCCCAAGGGAACATTTGCAAATAATATAAAGCATATATTTCAGAGCATCATACCTATTGCACTGATTACACAAGTGTTTATATTTACATAACAAAACTGTTGAAAACAGAGAATAGAATTACTGCATAGAAATAGAATAAAATGTCTGCTTCTTTGGCTAAGGAGATACAAATATACTGGGCTATATTTGTAGTCTGCATACTTCTAAAACACACAGTGCTTTTATAATCTCCCCCCCCCCCCCCCCGAGATAAAAGCTTTGATTTTCAGTTTTGAATTAGAGGCATATTTTATTTAGAGATTCTGCATACATGCAAAAAACATGCAGATGTATACAGAAAGCCACTTCAAACAAACATCCATGTGCTATCAGGTGTGTTGATAATGTGGAATAACTCTTACGTAAGTGGGCAATTCTATGCAGCTTTTGTATGTCTGTGCAGCTTTTGTACTCAAAGTGCATTTGTTAAGAAGATGTGACTAGTAGCAGTATTGGAAGTGGGGCCCTAGCTGTTCCTCTTTTCAATAAAGTGTCGTATCTGTACCACAACCTTACAAGGCAGAATAGTCTGCAATACAACTTTTGTCCATTCCTCAGAGACTGCACAACCACCTTCTATGTACTATGTCAGCTTGCACATTGGAGAATGCAAGGATGTGCAGAAGGAAAAAGGATAGACCCCTTGCAATGGACGCTAGTGGATTCTTGGGAAATTTTACAGAATCTAACCAAAGTGTGGAACTTCATTATCAAAGTAAGTTCAGTATTTTGGATAGTTCCTTCAGAGGCCAAACTAAAACACAGATGAACTGTACCACTCTAATGAGATGGTAGCCCCTTATCCAGAACTTCCTTTCCACCCTTCAACAAAGTTAGTGCATTTTTGGTAAGTCCATGAGCCCACCAAGTGTGAATATCTAGTCCACTAAAGGTTCCTCATCAATCACTTCCCATAGGTTCCTTCTTGGGAGCACTACCTGCTTGGAAAGAAAAGTAAAATGGAAATAAAGGGGAGATTTTTTGGATTACTCTGGCTTCTATTTTAACACTTGGGAAAAGAGGAGGAGATGTGACCCAGCCACCTGTCTGCAAGACCTCTTTGAGGCCCTAGAAGCTCCAGCTGAGAGCAATTTATTTAGCTCCTGTATTTCTTTGCACAATCAAGGCAAGTAGGGGATTCAGGGATCCTAGCTGGTGTTTCCAGGGGATGCTGAGAGCTCCAATTGTCCTTTCATATACTCCACCTTCTTCATGGGAAGCTAGAAGTGCTAAACTGAAGAGGCTCCATCTGACATTTTTCTTACATCCTTTGGATCTCAAAGAATGTGGCCATTGTCAGAAACATGACCAAACCTTGGATGTTATCTAGTCCATAGAAGACTTGAAGTGGGGGAATCTAGAGTTCACCCCATTCCCATTCCCCACTATAGTGGTATATGGGGAAAACCAAAATATCAGGCTGGGCGAAGACAACCAAATCGACTCAATTTGTCACTTCAATTATGTTTATTTATAAACAAAATCACAGAAAGAATATCAGAAATGATCCTTTCTATTAATCATCATTGTGACTATCATCATCATCATCATCATCATCATCAAGGAAACCATATGATAATTGGGTTTGTCAAGATCCTAAGAATAAATAACTAAAGTGTCTTTCAAATTAAAGAGAAACCTGGGGGCTTCCCTAATCACAGCTCAGGCTTTTTGGATATCAGGGAGAAGACCCCATATTCTATTCTGGGGGCTGGGTAGCTTCCACAACTGAAAATTCAAGCCAATCACAACCTTGAATTAGCTGGTCATTGAATTCTTGATAGCTGAATAAATGCATGAGTATGGAGTATACATGAGTCCTACACCTCTCGCTTGCTATTTCCATTGCTCTCCACACATGGAGGACAACTTACTGAAGAGGAGATTGGAACATTATTGGAAAATCAGCATTCAGAAAATTATTTATGTGGAAGAACAAGTGAAAAGATGGCAGATGGGGTTGGGGCAGAGAATTACCCTCTTCATAATCATAGAATCATAGACTTGGAAGGGGTCCCATGGGCCAATCAGTCCAACCGGTGCTTAGTGCAGAATCTCCAAATATAGCATCTTGTGCAGGTAGCTGTCCAAAGAAGAAGACTCAACCAAATCTTGAAGCAATTGGTTTCATTGCCAAACTGCTGTTACTGTCAATAGGTTCTATTTAATGTTCAATCAAAATCTAACTTCCCCTAACATTAAACCATTATACCTGGTCCTTTCCTCTGGAGTAGCAGAGAACAGGCCTGCCCTCTTCTCTCTGTGTCAGCCCTTGACATATTTAAAGTATGTAATCATGTCTCCCCTCATCAAGTTGAACATGTCCAGTTTCTCCAACCTTTCATCATATGTTTTGTTTTGCTGTAGTACTGGTGAGACATGTAACCCCCATCCCATAACTGTGGATTTGGTTTCTGTGCCTTAAATGTAGAATTTTGCATTAATCTCTATTTAATTTAATTTTATTAATTTCTGCCTAATTTTCTAGTTTATCAAGGCACTTTTGAATTCTGTTTGTATCCTCCATTATGTTAGTACCTCTCTCAGTTTTGTATCATCTGCAAACTTAAGAAGGAGTCCCTCCAGCCTAACATCTAAGTCACTGATAAAAGTATCAAAGAATAATGGCCCTAGGGCAGAACCCTGAGGCACTCCACTCAAGACCTCTTCCCAGTCTGAAGCACAGCCATTGATGACAACTCTTTGAACATGAGGAGCAACGTAGGGAGCTGGATATGTTTAATAATAATAATAATAATAATAATAATACATTTTATTTCTAGCCCACTCCTCTAAATGAGCAATCGGGGCAGGGTACAAAAGAGAATAACAATTAACAAAGCAAAAATACATAGCAGTTATAGCAACAACAAAAATACATAGTAATTATAACAAAAAATAAAATTAACAAAGCAAAATAATAATAATTAATATATCAAAACAAGCAAAAAGAAAATCTCCATTCTCAACCCCCATCCCAATCCTAAAACAATGTGAACTATACACAATCTAAAAAGAAAAGAAAAGAAAAAAAGTGTGTGTGTGTGGGGGGGGGGGAGACAAGACTCCTCCCTAAGTCCAGGAGCCAAGGCATGGGAGGAGCCCAGATGGAAGTTGGGCAAACAAACACTCTCTCAGGCGAGTCTTCTTAACTGGCAGATGTTGGGGAGGAGGGAAAGAGGGCCATTCCTCCTCCTTAAGTCCAGGAGTCAAGTTTATCCTGCAGAAGAGATAGTTAAGAGGTGATATGATAGCCCTGTTTAAATATTTGAAGGGATGTCATGTTGACAATGGAACAAGCTTGTTTTCTGCTGCTCCAGAGAACTGGACATAGAACAATGTATGCAAGCTACAGGAAAAGAGATTCCACCTAAACATTAGGAGCAACTTCCTTACAGTAAGAGTTGTTAGAAAGTGGAACACACTCCCTCAGAGTGGTGGAGTCTCCTTCTTCAAAGGTCTTTAGACAGAGGCTGGATGGCCACCTATCGGAGATGCTTTGATTGAGAGTTCTTGCATGGCAGGGGGTTGGACTGGATTACCCTTGTGGTCTCTTCCAACTATGATTCTATGAACATGGTTTTCCAACTAATTTTATATAAATCTGAGTATTTTGGTCTATTCTGTATTTAATCACTTTGCTAATCAAAATATTATGATAAACCTTCTTGACAAACCCATGCTGGTTGCTACTAATCACTACATGCTCATCAAGATACTTTCAACACAAATTCTTGAATAATATGTTCTAATACTTTTCCTGGTATTGAGCTCGGACTGGCTGGCCTGTAGGTTCCTGAATCCTCTTTTTTGTATTTTTTGAAGAAAGGGACAATATTTGCTTATCTCTTGTCCTCTGGCATCTTACCCATTCTCCAAGATTTTTAAGATGTGATGTACTTCTCAGATGCAGTCAATCTGGCCCTGCAGATCTGAGCTCGTTTAGATTAACCAGATGATTCCTAAAATTTGATTTGAAATCCAGTTTCCCACCAAGTCTCTTGTTGTTGTTGCTGCTGTTGTTGTTATTAGCCTTTATTTATATAGCACTGTAAATTTATACAGCACTGTATATACAATCATTTAATTATATGGTTCCCTGCCTTCATGCTTACAATCTAAAGAGACACGACACAGAAGGAGAAGAGAATGGTGTTGGGAAAAGGGATCAAATCCAGCAGTTCTTCACTCCCTCAGAAGCCTGGACCAAGGCGGATGGACTGGAGGGAGGGCTTGGCTTCTTAGCACATAATTAAGGTGCAGCATCCTGGGGCAGAGAAGGGCACTTCCCTGGGAATGCTTCCCTAAACAATACAGTCTAAAAACATTTAAAACAATTACATAATCAATTAACCAACTAGAATTCTGTCCTTTTGGCCATCAGTTGCTGCCATATCTATTGTAATCTGGTTCTGCATATCCATTCCCGATCCATTAAAGTAGATCGGGTGGGTAGGCCCGCCAGAAGAGATCCGTCTTTAGAGCTTTCTTAAAAGCATCCAAGGAAATGATAAGATGGATCTCCTCCAGCAAGTCATTCCAAAGTTTCGGGGCTACAGCAGAGAATGCTTTGTGGGAAGCTGATGTCAGTCTTATATTGATGGAGTCTAACAAGTTCTTCCCAGATGTTCTGAGAGTGCGGGGCGGATTATGCAGGGAGAGGTGCTCCTTCAAGTAACCTCGGGCCCAAGCCATGTAGGGCTTTAAAGGTAACAACCAACACTTTGTATTGTGCCCAGAAGCTGATCGGTAGCCAGTGTAAAGATTTTAATATAGGGGTAATGTGCTCTGATCTTGATGCCCCTGTGAGTAATCTGGCTACTATGACTTGTAGCCCATCTTGTTTGCTTCCCCAGTTCTGTTCCTTGGTATATAAACATGTTTGTTCACATCTTTTATTTTGATGCAGGTTTTTCTGTGGCCCCCATCCCTCAGCTTCTCCTCTAGCATTTACATGCATGTGTTTAGAGTTGGCTTTTGGACAGATGCTTAAGCTATTATCTCAGACTCCCCAAGGATTTAGTTTAAGGCCTCAAGTTCAGATAGCATATATGAAGCAGTCATGTGGGAAAAAATGTGATTCCTTAGTGTCTTCTACACACTGCACAAGGCACTTCGATGCCTGGTAATGAAGCCTGGTAACAGCATGTACTCTGTTTTCAGTTACACCAAGTGGCCACAAACTACAGATGGTTGCCTCTCATGATAGAATAATTTCAATGACTGCTACATCATTTCCAGTCATCTGTTTCTATCACCCTCCATTAGCCAAACATTCAAGTTCTTGAATACATTGCACAATTATAGTGCAATGATTCCACTTTGTCATGGCACCTTCCTGTGGAATTCTGGGGCTTAGTGTTTAAGAAGGGCCTGACAACTTTAATACTCGACCTAACAACCTCTGGAATCATGGGGTCTGTAGTTAGGTCGAGTATTAAAGTTGTCAGGCCCTTCTTAAACACTAAGCCCCAGAATTCCACAGGAAGGTGCCATGACAAAGTGGAATCATTGCACTATAATTGTGCAATGTATTCAAGAACTTGAATGTTTGGCTAATGGAGGGTGATAGAAACAGATGACTGGAAATGATGTAGCAGTCATTGAAATTATTCTATCACGAGAGGTAACCATCTGTAGTTTGTGGCCACTTGGTGTAACTGAAAACAGAGTACATGATGTTACCAGGCTTCATTTTTAGATCTAAGCTACAGAAAATTATCACTTCAGAAGAGTTAAAACAGTCATGTATTAAGCTTTAAAGTGATGATCACATGATTGTGGGTTGTTTGTTTGCATCCAGGGTCTATGATTACTAGGATACTTGCACAAAAACATGTTTCATTTTAATCAATAGGACCTATTACCATATAAATGTGTTTGAGATCAGAGTGCAATTCCAGTTACTTTGGTATAACAACTAGTTTGTGGGTCAGATTGCATACAAGCACTATCTACACAGTGATATATAATCAAAACAAGATTCTCTTTATGGTGTTGGTTTTGTAACATCTCCCTAATTGGGTTCCCTTTTATGTATTGTATCCCCTCTCTTTAGATTGCTGCAGGCAATTTGATTTGATGGGAGTGTGAAAAGCTGTAAGAACAGTGTTGTTGAGTCCTAGAACCTTCACAAAGTTGAATTTTTAGAAGAATAAATTACACTTCTCCCTGGTCGTTATTAGTGTTTAAAGTGAGTTCTGATATTTCTCAGGGAGAAATATCAGATTTAATGAACAAGACCATGGTATGAGGCTTTGAATGGGCAAAGGCCATCTGTATAAGAAAATAGGATTATTTTCCTTCTAGGATTGGCTCCTGTATTGTGTAAAGGATGATTTATGCTTTGAAGATCACTCATATCAAAATAACCACTTCTATAGAGTCAGGAGAATCCATTTAATACTTTTCAAGGTGGAACCCAATCTTTTCTGCATTGTGTGTGTGTGTGTGTGGTGCAGATAGTTTATCCTGACAGCTCTGACAAGCACGCAGCGAGGGCAGTGGTGTGAATCCAGGCACCCCTTCACCCTCTGCTCCAACAAGTGATCAGGACTGTCAAGGCTGGCAGCATCAGTTTTGGATTAATCTCTCATCACTTCACACTTGATGATTCACAGCTGAATAGGCAAAGCCTTGCCACAACAACAACAACAACATTGTGTTGGAAGAGAAATGAGAAGTGAAGAGAAATGAAATGAAATCTGGGTCAGTGATGCTTGACCTGTAATAGTTCTTTTGCAAATTCATGCCATCACCAGATGCTACAGTTATCAGTTGATGGTGAACTTATTGAACAATGAAAATCTCCATGTGAACAAATGTTTTAGCCACATAATGCAGTAGTGTAATGGAGAGGTCATCCAAAACAATTCCCCACTGCAAGGTGGAAGTCAGAAGATTGTTGGGGATATTAAGATTAGTTAATGCGCAAAAGTTATGATTATTGAGTGCATATAATCCATAACAGAACAGTGTAGAAACAAAATCAAGATCCCTTTCACAAGATGCAGAATGTCAAAGGAATATTGCCTGTCTGTGCTGCTTCCACTGTAGATAATCTGGGGCTAGTATCTTTCTTTAGAGGTTTGCAAAGAATGGAGAGAAGAGGGAGCAATGAGTGCATTGCTTTTGCCACCTCACTCACCATTCCCTTCATTTTCCATATGCAGATGGAAAGCTCTGCTGTTGATGGAGACCCTCTGGTGATTTTGCACCCTTGAAAAATCTTGTTTCTAAATCTTGAAGGGAGCCTCCATAGGTAGAAGAGACTCTCCACTGGAGACATCCATCCTCCACCAGGTAATGGAATGTCAGTAGAGGGATGGATGGAATGTACTTGCTCACCTCCATTTCCTTATATAGTCTCACCTATAGTCCCTACATACCTTGATTCAAAGCCTTTGAAAATGCCTGAAGAGGGTTACTATCATTTTAGTTCCAAGTAAACACTGTGAATCCATTCCCTTAACATGGATAATGGATTTCTACTCCTCCCCCCTGTTATGTTGCTATGAGACTGTTACTTTATTTTATATAGTGACAGCAATGATGGATGATGCTTTAAATATTGTACGGCATCACATTAAGACTAGAATGAGGTGTGACATTTTTACTATCATACCAAAGGCTTGGATTTGCTTTGCATAGATAACTAAAACTGCTTTGTGATTGTTTTGATTTTTGTCCCCCCGCCCCCAAAAAAAGAGGGGAAGGGGGGATAGGCAGGGCTGCATTATATAAAACTAAAATAGCCTCTATTGGAATATTAGGAAGCCTGTAATTTTATGTTCTCGTCTTCTGTCTAAAACATTTATGGTGTCATAAGAACTACTTAATGAATGTACTGCCTTGTAATACTCCACCGGGTATACTTTATTCTTTATTACTGCTTTTGTGTAGGGAGATATTTCTAAAAGATCAGTGTTAAGAAAGCAGAACTCTTACCAATCATGCATGTTTATTAGGGGGTGTTGGTCATGGAGAATGCTAGTGTCTCAAAAGCCTCAAATCTATGTAGATTTTTTCAAGGTAATTACGCACAGATTAGAACTGATGGCTGCAGGGATTTTCTACATTGTTCATATTACACTTGATAATAATATATTGGTATGCAGTGAGGCAATGTCTTGCCTGATACTGTAATCTGTCTTTAGGTGGTAGGCTGTTCAATGTCATGCCCTTGCATTTTTTCTTAATCCTAAATCTGACAAATCTATGTTGATTGGTTCTTTTCATGCTGAGAGCATAGGATTTTCACATAATATTTATGGATAATAAACAATTATTACAAATTCTCTAAGGATAATTGAACAGGATTGATTAGATTTGCTGATGATGTATTTATTACACTTCTTTCCCAGATCTGTTCATCAGCTTTTCTCTGTTCTGGTTAACAAACACAAATTGGTTAGGAGACAACAAGTGTCATTACCAGCTAGTGCTTTTATGCCTCCATGTTATGGGCTTCTTTCTCACACACATCCTCCAAATTGTTAGATTTTCAGAAGATATAAGCGATCAACTTTCCAAAGTAATACTTGTTTAAAAATTCAGCATTATGTAAAAATGGAGATGTTGAGGAAATTAAGTATGTGCAGAGTAGTTTGAATTTTATGTAAGCAAGGATAAATTATTGGGACTCTACTTATCTTTGTAATCTGTGAATGCAAAGGCATGTTGCCCAGCAGACAAACATACATTCAGCTTGGCTCTGTTTCATTTTCTAACACTTTCTCTACATTTTTGCAATGGGTTGTTTGCAGTTCTGCAACTTTATCTTTGATACTTGGCTGCCCGCTGGTAGGAAAAAAGGTCCTATTGGCTTTCAGAATTTGGAAGAGCTCTTCAGAAATATCAATGAGTGTGTTTTATGTTTCATTATCTCTATGACATAACAACTCAATGAATTAGGGTAGGAATTGTCAGAAATTATCATATTTTTCGATTGAATGGGAAGAACATCCATGCTACCTGCTGTAATTTATCAAATAATGCCTGTGCAGAATACTTGAAAATGTCAAATATGTCAGTACAATCTGTACAATCGCTTCTTGAGATTCAAGATGTTGACACAGGAACACTGAGAAAGTAATTTGATCTCTTCAGTTTTTGAAGTATGCACACACCAGGAAAAACAATCTGTTCTGTATCCTCACATTCTTTTGAGCTAAAAGACATGAGCATTTACTGAAGATTTCATTTTTTTAAAAAGTCCCCCCCCCTTCAGATTATAGATTCAACATGAACATTCTCTCCTCAGCACAGGTGTGTGTTTGGGGGGGATTGGTTTTGCCTAAAGAATATTTACATTTTTTTTTTAAAAAAAGGTACATAATTTTCATTTGAAATAAAGTTACAACTATTAGAACTGTGTGATCCCTTCATCCCCTAACCCACCCCAGTGATTCAGTTCAGGGCACAATTTGATCATTTGGTTCCTTTCTGAACCACTTCATACGTTATCCATACTAATTCAGACCTAGATTTCAACCAAAATTGTGAGAAGACCCAATTTAGACTTATAGAATGAAGGAAGGAGAAATAGAAGTACCTACACAGTGGAACAGAGGTGTCTTTTTTCTGCAGTGATCTACAAAAACTGTAGGGGAGTGAAAACTCCCTTATCATGTTGTTGGAGTAGACAGAGGGGATATTTGTTCCAATCTTGGACTTTAGAGCTATCACAGAGGAAAATCCAGGAACTCTTTCAACATTGCACAGGTCTAGTCCTATGATTCCACTTTAACTGCCATGGTCCCATCCTATGGAATCCTGGGCTTGTAGTTTGGTGAGGCACTACTCTGACTTTGACGATTAATGGCCCCTTCACTGTAGGTCCCAGGATTCCTTAGAATACTGCTACAGCAGCTAAAATGGAAACATGATGCTATAAATCTGCAGTACAAAGGGTCCTCAGGTCTTCTCATTCCATTTTGGCATTTTCCTTTTATGGTCTTCAAAGTTTGGAAGCATACTGTACTAGCCATGTTTATGCATTCAAAAAATACATGAAGAGAGGTAGTATGGTGGCACCACCATCTCATCATTTCTCTCTTCATATGCAGAATGATAATTTGAAAAGGAAACTGTTTCTTCTATCTCTGGAGGCTCACTACACAACCTAGAAACCTAAAAAACAAAGAAACAGGATTTCTGACACCATGGAGAGGCTATAATCATCTGGCTCACAAAATCAGTTGCTATCCTCTTGATCCAATTCAGGTCCAAAGTGATTTGGACCAGATCACTCTCATTTAGCCCTAGAAAATTGGGTTGCAAAGCCCTAAAATATAGGTTGCTATAAGTAAGAATACACATTTGGTATCATTCATTTTCATTGATTACAGTCAGTGCCAACTAGAGCTCCTAGGTCAGTAAACCAGTGAATCCATTCTTGGGTTTAGTCCATACTTCAAAAGTGCTACCCAAGGTGCTGAACTCTATGTTCAAAATAAATTTGACATCTTTGATAACTCCTTTAAAGTTCAGCCTAAAATATTTTTTATTTATTAATTTACAGTGGGCCCTTGTTTTATGTGGGGGCTCCATTCCAGACCCCCCCCCCCGCGTAAAACAAAAAAAAGCATATGCTCAAGCCCCATTATATCAATGGGGCTCGAGCTTGCTACAGGTGCGTGCGCGCATGTCGTGCGCCGGCAGTGAGCCCCATTGGATATAATGGTGCTCATATTCAATGTGGGTGTGCGTGTGCGCCATGTGCACACTCGGCTCCTCTCCCACTTCTGGGGCGGCTTCCATTTAAGCTGGAAGCTGCCTATAACATGCCTGTGTATAGTGCGGGCTCACTGTATTGTAGTTATACCCCGCTCTTCAGAAATGCCCTCAGAGAAGGTTACAAATTGTTAATTTGACAGTTCGCTGCCCTCAGGCTTACTGTCTAAAAAAAGACATGGCATAAAAGGTGAAGGGAATGGCAGTGGGGTAGGAGGTCAAGTTCAGCAGATACTGATGGTTCTTTTCTCCCTCCAAGGCCAGGTCGATGGCAGTTGGAATGGAGGGAGGACCCTTCATCTCTCCCTGGGCTAGGCATGATGGAGCTGTGCCTGCCTCTTCTCTCCCTCTGAGGACAAAGTAGTGGCAGCTGGAATGGAGAGAGGACCCTTCCATCTGCCTCTGTGCTAGGCATGGTGAAGCACACATAACAGAATCACCACTAACATGAAAGTCACCAAGCGCTACTGATTGCAGTTGTTAGTACTGGCAGAGGCTCACTAACGTCTCACAGTCTAGATGCAGGGAAAGGCAAGTGTACCTCCCCTCAAATAGCTGCTGGAAAGTTAGGAGAGGGTGAACCTGTCCACCACCAGAAGAGAAGACCTGTGCTGGTGGGGTTCCTGATACTCTCATAGGCTCATATCTAGTTAGCAAATGTGTAGCATATAAATAATGTAGGAAATACTGGTTTTTATATTAAGCAGAGGACAGCATGAGCTTTTGGTATAAAACAGGATAGAAATATTTAGGATGCTCTGGTAAGGTTAAAAAATAAAACTTACTTTATTGCTAGAAATCAATCCAAAATAGGAAAATAGATAGTAAAAAAAAGTGACCAGTACTTCAGTATGAGATACCGTGGGTCTGGATGCTTCCTTCTCTGACAAAGGGTTGTAAAATACTAATGTCTGGGAAGAAAGGTGAAGGTGCAATTGATCTCTGTAGGCAGGAAGTAGAAAAGACTTGAATTGCATTGATCTATGACATAGGGAGAAAACAAGACATGTATAGTTCCTTCTCTACCCCTAATTACTAAAGAAACAAGTGTTGATGCCTGTTCACTTCCAATACATACCTGTACACCAATACACTGGAGCTATGCTGGATCACACAACTGCACAACCAATGATGCAACTGGAGTCACAATGGTTATTCACATAGCTCTTCCATGATGTATTATTGCCCAGATCAGATTGCTCATGTAAACTATGTTGTCACCCCTGAATGAATGGTAGTGAATTATCAGATGAATTATCAAAGCATCATTGGTTCAGTCAGTCTACTCTAGTTCAAACTAACATTAAGATTTTGAAACAAAATATTTTGTAAGATATGAAACCAAGAAAAAGTGACAGAGGGCAGAGGAACTCACAAGAAACCAGTGAAGAAATAATGTTTTTGAGTTTAAAAGAATGAAGAAAGGAAGAAGAGGTAAGAGAAGTAAAATGGGAAGGGTAAAGAATGCAGAGGGAGATGTATTCATTTTTTTTTCCTGAGTTACTACATGAAAATGATTTTAAAGAAAACTAGACATAGCCAGGTGTTAAATGCAGCAGAGGTCAAAAGAAATGGAGAGACCTTGAAAAGGATATTGCCATGAATGTGGCAGTAAGAGAATGAAGCAAGTTGGATAGTAGATAAAAAAGAATAAAATCTAAGGAAGAGGCAAGGATAAGTTACATTCAGGAAAAAAAAAAATGCAATGATTCAAGAAGTTTCATTTTGAAAGTTGCTATAAAAATCCCTCAAGCCTTACAAGCATATTAGATCTGTTTTCAAATTTAGAAAAGATAGTCTATCCCACTCTATTTTTCCAGTGCCCAGCAAGCACATAGGCTGCTCTTCAATAGGCTGTTCCAAGAGCTGGTGTACTCAGGTCATGAAGCAACACCTCTCCTGCCTAAGGTCCATTTGGGAGGGGGACCCTTAAAAATGTGTAAGGAATAGAAGAAAAACAAAGAAATCTTTAAAAAAGAAAGCAAACATGAGATCCTGGTAATGTACAGAGAATTCTAATATCACTGCTTGACATCCTATAGTAGGTAGGATACTCCTTGAATTTAATCTCCATAGTGACATGCACATTGGGAAAGCAGAGTTGGAAAGGTACACAGAATTGGAAAGGCATTCCCTCTCTAAGTCTGCTTCTGGATAAAACAGGGGACTATCAGGCAGTAATGTACCTAGCACAGCCAGAGTGGGTGGAGTGGGTTTGCATGGGCACCTCTGGCTCCTATGCCAAAACTATGTGACTGGGTTTCCATGGAGAAATTAGAGAAGTAGGGGGAGAGTAGCAATGGAGGACAAATGGTGGCGATGGCATTGTGGCCCAAGGAGACTGAGAAAGACCTCTGCTTGCATGAGCAGTAGCAGCTGCTGTGACTACCACTGTCAATGGGGAGCAGCCACCACAAAAGGGGTATGGGAAGAGCAAAAGAAAAGGAAGCCCCTCAGGTGAGACATACTAATGAAGTGGGAGGAGCAGAAGATGAGGAGGGAAGGTTCTGGCAGAAGCCCGGCTCTAGGAATAAACCAGGAAAGCAGGAGGGGAAGCACCATCCCTCATCCCTTCTCACCCTACCTCACTTGTTTCTCACAAGTGGGCCAAGAAGTGAGGCCAGGTGTAAATAGTCTAAGAAATCCAAGTGAAGTGGCTGCCCCTGCCCATCACCTCCTTTCATGGGCCCCTGAGAGGTGAGAGAGGAGGAAGGAACTGCTGCATTCACCAGACAGTGCACTTCTTTGTTGTCTGCACCCAGGGTCATACGCCCTTACTACTCTACCTGTGGTTCATCACCACTATTAGAGCACACAGTAGCAACATTTAGGATGAGATAAGACATTCCCTACATCATTCCTCTCCTTTGTATGGCATGGCATTTGCTGCCCCCAATGTTGATGCTGCTGCACTGCTGCTGGAGTTCCTCCCCCTTCTTTGCCCATCTCCTGTCCTGGAATTCTATTTAAATAACCTAGAACCAGAACAAAACATTGTGATGCAGGATTGTTCTATATGAATAGAAAAGACACTGGGCAGAACAACTGAATTTTTACAATTGGAACTTTGTGAGAAATGGGAACCCTTCCACTTAGGCTTTGCCTTTAACCTATCCACCCCAGCAATTATCCTTAGTAGTGATAAAAGCTGGATGCTAATTTGGGTTATAACTTGCTAAATGTAAGCCCTAAAAACCATAAGGTCTAAAAAAAGAAGGCAAAATGGCATGTGCATTAGGTAGTATATGTATTATTGAAACAGCCTAATTCTGAGCAGAATGCCTGCTAAACTATAAACAAGATAAGAGAATGTCCACAAGACATGAACAAGAATAAACACAGAGGAGGGGCCAAGATGGCTGATGTATTCAACTGGTTGATGCATTCAGTCTGAATGACAGTAAAAAGTCTAGATTTAACTATGCCAATTTTCTTATTTTAGCCCCAACAATTTGATTGAACAAGAGGGTTGTTGACACAAATGAGGTCCACTAAAGATTTCTTATCTTATTGGACCACAAGGAACAACTGATAAGGTGTATGAAGACTAGGAAGAGAACAAAAGAAGACAAAAGGAGATGCAATCCATTGCTGCACCAGTCTCCATTGTATGAAGAGAGGGCTAAAACATAGCATTCAAGCCATTCTGTTCCTGATAACTAATAAATTGCCCAGACTTTCTGCTAAATGTTTTTGGGAAGAGACATATCTAGACTATGCTAATATATGCCCCCATTATGATTGTAATGGATGCCCATTAAGATGCTTATGGATGTAAGGAATGCTGTTAGATTTAACAATGCTCAAGGAGATTAACCTTTGGATGCCTGTGTGTTCATAGATGCCAGTTTAGAGATGTATGGTTCCTTAACAGAAGAAATGGCATTTCTTAATGGATAAATGGTTGAGGTATATTGTTTAAGGGGGTAATTTTCCTTTATGTAATCATTATAGAAAAGGCTGCTAAAGAAATTTGGGGGAGGGAGGAGTCAGTCTTCCTGAAAGTGCACAATTTTACGTGCCATAACCTATAAAGTAATAAATATATGATACTTACATGCAATGCAATGGAATGGAATGTGATGAAATCAAAGTACCAAGACATTGATGTATTTGTGTTTCTTTCTAAGGGGAATTATATATTTGTGTATCTCTGACTGGATTTCAAATAGCCTAAATGATAATCCATATACGCACATAATATTTTTTGAGATCTCAAGAGTTAAGAATGCTTTAGTGGAGTGTTGATGTTAATATTGCCTTTCTCTTTTTCACCACCATCACAAACTAGGTGCCTAGGTGGCCAGCAGATGATAATGGGATCCCAGATAGAATCCAAATTAGCTGTCAAATGGCAAAGGACTCTCAACACCTCAGTGTAGAGAGATAAGGGTGGGGAACCATACTTGGTCAGCAGGAAACACTGAACCCAATTACTGTGGAATAATTGAAATTACACAAGTGCTGGCTTATCACTTAAAACTTTGGACTTAAAGCTTTGGGTGTCTGTGCCTTCGGAGGTACTCATAATGCTCACAGTACATTTGAATTGCTTGTCTATACTTTCAAATAAGTTCGACTACTTGTACAATGCCTCCTCAAGTAGAATGCCATTTGCACAATTCCACCTAGGACTCCATTTTTGTGAAATCTCACAGAAAATGCAACCACTTATTTAATGATATTTATACTGGTGGAAGTCACAGATAGGATTCTAGCCTTCAAATGGTCAACAGCCTTCAGTGTAGAGATGGAAATTCTCTATTTTCCCACTTCCCAACATATGTTGATAAAAGGTATTGATATTTCTTCCCACAGTGTTGAAGCATTCAGGCTTTTTTTTTCCTTCCAGAAAACTCACTGCTACACTTAAAAATGACACATTTTCAAGAAACTCATGCAGTTTTACTCAGAACTGCATAACTTTCAGAAGAACAAGTGCACAGTTGTAGGTCTGCCTCTGGCCATGGCTGTTTCATTTTGCACACCTTTTTGAGAAAGAGGAACAAGACAGCACATAAACGGATAGATTAGAATCTAAGAATAAATAAATAAAAGTGTATTGCATACTGGAGTTTTGGTGATGGTTTTCTAGTCTTGTTTGATAGAACGGCCAAGGCATGCAACAAAAATAATCATTAATCCCCCTTCATCCTCTAGTCTAAGGATCTCCCAAACAATAGACTTTCTGGGCTTTGAGGCTGTGATTCCTTTTTTTTTTTTTTTCCTTGATCTGCCTTCCTACTCTGTTTCCCTGAATCCTTCTCATCCCTGCTAATACACTTCATCTCCACCAAGACTGCTCTTCTCCTGCTGTCCCTTATTCTACCACTCTTTTTCAGCTGTGTTTTTGCACAACTTGCTCTCTGAAAACTCTAGATTCTGAGTCTGCATTCCTCTTCTTTCTTGACCTGTCCGCCTACTCTGATTCCCAGATTCCTCCTCATCCCTGGAGCAAGATGCAACTACATATGTTGGCAGCCCAGAGGAGAAATGCTACCAAATTGTGTCAGAGATGGAGTGCTGAAAGTGTAGTTCAGTATGGATGATGAACTTGCCAATTTGCTTACCTTTGGGGTTACAATGGAGACATCTGTTTTTCCTAAGATTAACAGTGATGTAATTACAATTCATTAACGCCCCCACACACAGAGTGTTTGTTCCACATGAAGAACTAATACAATATTTACTGTCAAATAGGATATTTACTGTCATCATGTAAAACAAATGTTTCCAGTGCTTGACTCAGAAAAGGAAACACCAAAAAAAAAAAAAAAAAAAGGGGGGGGGAGTTAAAACAACAAAAAACATGTAGAATGGAGTTCTCTTTGGGGGTGGGAACAGATGACTTTATTTCATCAAGGCTGCTATGATAACTCACACTGCACTGAGGGCATGAGAGTGGGCAACACTGTGAATATCAAAAGAGGCACAAAAGGGGTTTACTAGACATTAAATAGCCTCCAGCTCTGCCCTTGACATGCAGTGTCCTGCTGCTATGTGTTGCACGTGATCCCCTCTGACCTCCAAAACACTGCTTTCCATGCAGGTCCAGGCATGTATTTACCTTGTAAGAGCATGGCTATCAATAGGATCAGGTGGCTGAGTCAGATGGTAGAATCATTGTCCATCTATTTCTCTTTCAATCACATTCTGCTCACGAGTAATTCTGGACTGTATACAGTGGGGCGATCTAGACAGCCCAAAAGGGGTGGTCCGCGATCACCCCAAGAAGCAGTGAGATGGGGCCAAGGCTGCCACACCGGCAGCCTCCGTGGCTCCATCTCACCGCTTCTGGAGGCCACGGGGAAGCAGAAAACTGCCGCTTCCCCGGGGCCTCCAAGCGGGGTGCAGCAGGTGCCCTGGGTGCCCGCTGTACCCTGCTTCTGGAGGCAGGGCTGAGGGGATAAAGGGGCCACCGCCACGGCCCCTTTCTCCCAGGGTCTTTGCCGCGGCTGTTTAAAAGCCGCGATAAAGATCCACCCCCCCAAAAGGAGCTCCGTTCGGAGCTCCTTTTTTGCACCGTGGAAAGGGTGCAATTGGCACCCTTCCGTGGTGCAAAAGCATCATTACGTGTGCAGCGTATCTAAATGCTGCACACGTGATGATGCTACTGTAGCGTGTCCGTATGGACACCACCATTTTAAAATGGCGGCACCCATACGCTTTAGGGCTAGGGAGGGTGTAAAAGCTGTGCCATCCCTAATGCTAAAGGCGCTTTTTAAAGCCCTTATCACTCCGCAAAGTGCCAATCTAGATTGGCCCTATGTATCTAGAGATTTCTTGACATTGCTTCAAGGATTTGTGAGTTGCTCTTTGGAAGTCTTTCCCCTCCTTCCTTTAAAAAAAAAATCCAGTAAAGATTTAGAAACACCAGAGTTTAGGTATCAATAATACTTGATTTTTAAGTTGGTTAGCAGCTTTGTCTTTTGGTGTTGTGAAAAGCATAGACAATTTGTCAAATTATAGTTCCAACTTCACAGTCGATATCACAAAGAAGATAGACCTTTTCCCCTTTTCAGCATGAGAAACTGAAGTAACAAGAACATGTCCCACCCTTGTATCCTTTTTAGCAATGAAAACACACCTAGAGAGTCTCATATTTGCCAGTTCTCATTATGCAGTGCCGATGATACAGGTCAAAACCCTGTTGCAGATGCCTCTCCTCAGCACTGATCAACTAATGGGAACAACTAATGGAATTGGAGGCATGACCTGTATGCTATTTTTCAGACTGCCAGCTCTCAGAAAAAAAACAATGACTTTTGCAAACCTCTTTCAATATGTAACATCCCACTTGTTGATTTCCCAATATATTCATAGCATTTGCTGAATGCAGCAGAGTAAAGGAACTGCCACTGGCCTCAGATTGAATTACTAGGCCTATTTCATCTTGAAAGTTATTAGGAAGGTTGCAAATTGGCTGTCATTTTGCTACTGGGCCAGATTTTGGTATTAACCTATAAAACCCTACCCTGCTTTGGACTGAGATACTTGAGATAATGCCTTCTGCAATTAACACTGGAGACCCTTCTAATTGTGCCAGATTGTAGAAATGTCCCTCTGGCAACAACCAAGAGGAAGAATCTTTCTGTGGCAGCATTTTTCTCCTAGAAATACTGTAAAACATCTGCTCATTCTGATATTGGCACAGGGTGGAAACACTTTTATTTACTCTAGTACTTATTCATTTGAGAATCAGCATGGTGTAGTGTTTTCATCATTGGTTGATTACTCTGGAGAACTAGAGAATTTTTTTTAGGAGGAAGCCCACAGTCCTGTTTCAGTGATTACTTAATACTTCTCAGTATGGACACTGAGGGAACTGCTGCAGTCACCTGCAACATTTTTGGGATGCAAATTGGTAGCTCTCTTGGAGGAGAAAGTACAGCAGCTGGAATCCAGTGTAGCTATACTTCAGCATATTAGGGAGCAAGAGATTTTCCTGGACAGAATGGAAGGAACGGTCTTGGAAGGGGACCGCAAAGAGGAAGTGGCTGGGGAGGAGAAGGTCACTTCACATACACAGGAGTCAGACATATTAAATATTATTATTATTATTATTATTATTATTAACCTTTATTTATATAGCACTGTAAATTTACACAGTGCTGAACATACAATCTTAAATTAGATGGATCCCTGCTCTCAGGCTATGATAGATGAAGAAAACAAAACAAAACAAAACAAAACACGGACGTATTTTATTTCAAATGATAGCTGCTAGAATAGTTCTTGCAAAATACTGGAAAAATAAAAAATATATACCTGAAATAGAGGAATGGGAAAAAATTATTTGAAATAATGGAGATGGATAGAATATCCAAAGACCTCCAAGAATTGGAAACTAATAAACATGCAGTAGAATGGGAAAAAAGTATTAAAATACCTCTCTCATAAAATTCAGTATAACATGATAATTAGATAAATTTAAAAAATAACTATATACAAAACAACATAATCATAAACTAAAATGAAAATCTAAAAGCTGGGAACAAATCTACAGTTTTGTAGTTAATGCTTTTTTCTAAAAATAATCATTGTCCTGCAAGGAAAAAAAAACACACAAAAATACAAGATACAAACACAAAACACAAAAATACAAATAAGGAAGACAATATACATACATACATCAGGTAAGAAGCAAAGAGGGAAGGAGCAACAAGCATATTCTTCACACAAATTCTTCAGTTCTTGGTTTTTTAATATAATGTATATATACATTTTCTCTTTTGCAATTTTTTAATTTTGTAAGGTAAATGCTTTGTTTAAATAAAATTATTTAAAAGAAATACAAATTACAAAACAAACAGGACAATGTGGCACATCCTAATTGATTTTTACATGGACATTGGGGAGTCTACCGAAGAGGGAGTCCCTGAGGCCAGGGTATCTATCCTGGAAAGTCCTGCCAGAAGAGATCCATCTTGACAGCCTTTTTAAAAGATCAGGAAGACCAGCATGGACAGACTTCAGAGAGAGATCAGGGGAGCCTTGGAGTTCCACCACAGGGAACAGTTGCTGCTAAGTCTCTGAGGAGGCGTATTGCTGTGGTGGGGGACTCCTTGCTGAGGGGTACAAAAGCAGTGATTTGTGGGACTGACAAGATGTCTTGGGAGGTGTGTTGTCTCCCTGGGACAAAGTTCCGTGATGTGATAGAGAGGCTGACAAGACTGGTTAAGCCTACTGACCAATACTCCTTTTTTTTGGCCCATATGGGAACCAACAATACATCAAGACACAGCTTTCAGAATATCAGAAGGGATTATGAGGCTCTGGGTAGAAAGCTGAAAGAAATGGATGCACAGATTCTCATCTTGTCTCTTCTGCCAGTTGAAAGGCATGGTCCAGGAAAAGAGAGGAAGATAGCTGATGTAAACAATTGGCTCCGCAGATGGTGTCACTGAGAATGATTTGGATTCTTGGATCATGGACTGCAGTTCCATGAGGAGGGACTTCTGGCAAGGGATGGGTTGCATCTCATGCCAGTTGGCAAAAAAAAAAAAAAAAAAAAAAAAGGCAACAGTCTGAAGAATCTGATCAGGAGGGCTTTAAACTGAGTTATGTGGAGAAGTGAGACAGTATTCTGGAAAACAAAAGGGCTGGAGAAAATAGTCAAACTGTCATAGAAGGAACAAGGCAAACAGTGGAAGGACTCAACACTGGGAGGCAAAAAAACTTGGACAGGCAGCATGTAAATGGCACACATGGTTTTAAATGTCTCTACACTAAAACACAGAGCATGGGAAATAAGCAAGATGAACTTGAACTCTTAGCACAACAAAGCAAATATGATATAATAGGCATCACTGAAACCTGGTGGCATGAATCTCATAATTGGAATGAAAGGAGAGATGTAGTAGTGATGGGGGACTTCAACTATCCAGATAACTCTGCCAAATCCTCAAGGTCTAGCAAATTCCTCACTTGCCTCAACGACAATTTCAGGCAACAAAGGGATCAGCTATTTTAGATCTGATCTTCACCAACAGGGATGATATGGGGTGCAAGTGATGGGATCCTTAGGTGGGAGGGACCATGTTCTCCTGGAGTTTATTATACAGTGGAAAGGAGAAACCAGGCATAGTCACACATGCACTCCAGACATTAGGAGAGCTGATTTCAATAAACTTAGAGAAATACTGGAGGGTGATCCCATGGTCAGGTATACTAAAAGAGAAGGGAGTTCAAGATGGATGGGAGTTTCTCAAAAGGGAGATACAGAAGGCACAAATTATAACATTTCCAATGAGTAAAAAAATGGGAGTTGTCCCAAGAAACCAGGGCCCATTTTACATTGGCAAAAAGAGGTGTGTTGAAGGCTGCATGAAAGCCCAGCCTTTAGATGAGAAAAATGGAAAGTGTGCCATGAAAACACTATTTTGGAGTTTTAAGGGAGAAGAAGTGCTTTAAAAAGGAGCTGGCCCATTTTACATTGGCAAAAAGAGGTGTGTTGAAGGCTGCATGAAAGCCCAGCCTTTAGATGAGAAAAATGGAAAGTGTGCCATGAAAACACTATTTTGGAGTTTTAAGGGAGAAGAAGTGCCTTTAAAAAGTAGTTTGATTTCCCCACTACTTTTTTTAAAAGGGTGCAGCATTGCTGGCCCGTTTTACACGGGCAAAAAAAGGCGCTTTTAGGGCTAAAAAGCCCGCATTTAGGGTTAGGGAGGGCGTAGCCTTTACACCCTCCCTAAGCCTAAAACGCATGGACGCCGCCATTTAAAGATGGCGGCATCTACACGGTGGCGCCGTACAAGCGTCATCACGTGCGCAGCGTTTTGACGCGCTGCGCACGTTTTGACGCTCTGGCGGCGCGGGAGGGCGCCAATCGCGCCCTTCCCGCGCCGCAAAAAAAGAGCTCGATCCCGGAGCTCTTTTTTGCGGCGGGTCGTTGCGGTGGGATGAGGCCTCTGGGGCTGCCCGTGTGGCAGCCTAGGCCTCATCTCGCCGCTAGAAGGGGCGAGTTTGGACCGCCCCTTTTAGCCAATGTAAAAAGCACCCCTATTGCATCTAAAGGCTAAGGTGTAGTTGAACGGTTAAATGGGGCTCTGTATCTTTAAAGCGCCCATTTAAAGATAGCGATACAAGTGCGGAGGGAGGGAAGGTGCCAAGACAAGAAGAGACCTTCAGAGCCCGGCCAGAGTGCGCCTGCACCTTCCTTCACCTCCTCCCTTTGGTTGAGAGAGTGTGACTTCTAGGGAGACAGCAGGGCACTGGAGGCGCTCAGCCAGGCCAGGGCAAGCTGGCAAGAGGAGGAGGAGAAGGGGAGGGACCTGGAGCACCTCCGCTGCCCTGCTTCCCTGCAAGTCACACTCTCTCAGCCGAAGGGGGGAGGAGAAGGCAGGCCCAGGCACACTCTGGCCAGGCTCCATGGCTCTCTCCTGGCTGCCTTCCTCCTCCCTTTGGCTGAGAGAGTGTGACTTGCAGGGAGGCAGGGCAGCAGAGGGGCCCCATGTCCCTCTCCTCCTCCTCCTGTTTCCAGCTAGCCCTGGCCCAGCATCAGGAGGACCTGGAGCACCACCGCTGCCCTTCCTCCCTGCAAGTCACACTCTCTCAGCCAAAGGGAGGAGGAAGGCAGCGGGGAAGGAGGGAGGGAGGGAAGGAGCCAGGAAGAGACCCCCAGAGCCTGGCCAGAGCACGCCTGGCCCTCCTGCTTCCTCTTCAAAAAGAAGGCTGGAAAAGTAGGACGTGTCCTGGCAAAGGAGGACGTGCCTGGTCAACTTGGAAAAGGGGGGCCTCTGCTCAAGAATGGAGAACATATGGGAATCCCTCCTGGACAGAGGGCTGAAACCTCAAGACAACTCAATATAATGCTCTGACAGAACACAGACTACAACTCCCATGAGCCTTTGCTACCATTTCCCAAGATGCCTTAATTTGCAACAGAAAGCCGACCAGTATGTTCACATGTGATGAATTCTTTCGTATTGACTCTGCATTTTCTTTTTGTGTAGATGCTCTCTTGTTTTGTGTGTGATGAGCTTGTGCGTAATCATGTGCATTTCCGAACTGACCTCACTTTCTCCCTCTTTCGGAATGGTCCTGTACTCCCCCATGTGATAAGCTCCGACTGTATGGTGTACCTGCGCAATTGCGCAATTCGCAGCCAGCAAGGGAAAAAAATGTTTAAAGCGCGGCTAAAAGCCACGTTCCTTGCCGCCCATGTAGCTGCTCCGCCTGTGTTTGTAGCGTTTTGACAGCTTCCCATGTAGTTGCTGAGCCACAGAAAAAACCTCAGTCTAGCTGCCCTGTACTTTTTAAATGCACACCTGGGGCTTGCTGTCTAGCTGCTAAGCATTAAGGAAAGTGCAACTTCATGTCACACTTTCTTGCCAATGTAAAAAGCCCCCAGAATGGATGACTAACGAACTGTCAACTGAGATAAGTTTTAAATGGAACATGTATAAGAAATGGAAAAATGGGGAAACCACCAAAGAGGAATTCAAACAAATAGCTAGCACATGTAGTGGTAAAGTCAGGAAAGCTAAAGCACAGAATAAACTCAGGCTTGTTAGAAAGGTTAAACAACAAAAATGTGGAATCTCTTTTTCTGGAGCTCCTAGGCTCTGGAACAGCAGAAAACAAGCTTGCTCCCTGTCAAATATTTAAACAGGGCTATCATATCACCACTTACCCTTCTTTTCTCCAGGCTAAAAATCCCCAGCTCCCTAAGTCTTTCCTCATAAGGCATGGTTTCCAGACCCTTCACCATCTGAGTTGTCCTCCTTTGGACATGCGCCAGTTTCTCCACATCCTTTTTAAATTGTGGTGTTTCAGTCTGGCATGAGTTGTTTCTCAGAAACCCATGTTGACCTTTTGTGATTACACTGTTGCTTTCTAAGTGTTCTGGATGATAATTGTTAGGACCTCCTCCACCTTTTTTTTTTTTTTTTTTTGAAGATGGGGACAACCTTTGCCCTACTCCAGTCTTCTGTTCTCCAGGAGTTCTAAAAAATTATTGCCATTGTCTCTGAGATTTCATTTGCCAGTTCTTTTAATACCCTTGGATATAGTTCAACTGGTCACAGAGACCTAAATTCATTTAGATTAACAAGGTTTCCTGTACTACCTATTTTACTTATTATCTGATGCATTCCCTCTATTGTGTCCTGTGCTCAGGTTGAGCACCCCTTTCTTTTTGTGAGAGACTGAGGCAGAGAAGGTGTTGAGTAATTCTGCTTTTTCTCTGTCCCCTGTTAGCATTTCACCATCTTCTGCACACAGTGGCCCTACCATTTCCTCCTCCTTCTTTTTGCTGTGAGCATGCCCCCAAAGCCCTTTTTATTGTTCATAACCTCTGTAGGCAAGCCTGGGAACATTCTGTGCTTTAGCTTTTATTACCTTACCCCTGTATTCCTGACCATAGGGTCACCTCCAGTATTTCCCTAAGTTTACTTAAATCAGCTCTTCTAAAGTCTAGAATGCATGTCAGACTATGCCAGGCTTCTCTTTCCACTATATAAAAACTCAAGGAGAACTTGATCATTCCCACCTAAGGATCCCACCATTTACACCCCATTATCAAGGTCATCCCTCATGGTTAGGATCAGATCGAAAATAGCTGACTCCCTTGTTTCCTCTTCCATCTTTTGGGCAATGAAATTGTCTTCAAGGCAAATTAGGAATTTTTCCATGAGGAGTTTGACTTCCAGCAAATGTCAGGATTGTTGAAGTCACCCATCACTACTACATTTCTTCTTTCTGAGCATGTGGTCATCTCTTCTAGAAAGGCATTATCCAATTCCTCTATTTGACTTGGGGGTCTGTAGTAGACTCCCACAATAACATCCCTTTTGCTTCCCTCCCCTTTAATTTTTAACCATGCTCTCCTGGTTAAAAGTCCTGGATCTCTTCACAGTTGTAAACATCATTGACATATAATGCTATTCCTTCTCCTTTCCAGTTTTGCCTATTTCTCTTAAAAAGGTTATACCCCTCTATTACTACATTCCAATCATGAGACTGATCCCACCAGGTTTCAGTGAAATCTGTTATATCACATTTACTTTGTTGTGCTAGGAGTTCAAGTTCATCTTGTTTATTTCTCATGCTCTGTGCATTAGTGTAGATAGATCTAAGATCATGGGTCTTCTCCACTTGTGGCCTGTGTAAGGTTTTTGCCTACCACTGTTTGGTCCTTCCACTATTTGCCTTGTTCCCTCTATAACAATTTGACTATTATTTGCAGCCCTGATGAACTCCTGCCTTCCAAAATACTAAATCCCTCCGCCACATAACTCTATTTAAAGTTCCCCAATCAAATTTTTCAGACTATTGGGGAAAAAAAAACAAAAACGTTTCTGCCAACTGGTTTGAAGTGCAAATCATTCCTTGTCAGACATCCCCATTGATGGAAACTCAGCCCATGATCCAGGAATCCAAATAGTTCTTGGCAGCACAATCTGTGGAGTCAGTTGTTTACATTCACTATTTTCCTCTCCCTTCATGGATCATGCCCTCCAACTGGGAAAAGAGATGGAATGACAACCTGTGCATCCAGCCATTTATCCTATGGCCAGAAAGAATTTCCGTGTCCTACATCCTATGGCCAGAAAGAATTTCCATGTCCTCCTTTTGAGCATGGTGTTTAAGCATGCTGTAATTGTGAGCATTGGCATTCCGGCCTTTATTTCCGTCCTGGAGGAATGCTGTGTCCCCCATTTTGGGCATGCTAAAATAAATAAATGTATAAATAATTAAAAGCAAGCATGCATTAACCATAAGTATTGGTGTTTTGGCTTCTATTTTATATCCAGCAGGAATTATGGGTCTCCTCCAATTTGAGCATGCTTGTGTAGCCTGCTGTAACTGTGAGCATTGGTGTTTTGAGGAATTCTGGGTGCCCTCCATTTTGAGCATGCGGAAAACACGTGGTTTGGGCTTTATTCATGTCCAGGATAATTTTCTGTGTGTCCTCCATTGGTGTTTTCGGCCTTTTGCTCCATCTTTAGCAAGCTTGAGTAGTGTTCATTACTTGGTGTTTTGGTTGTTAATTTTATGTCCAGGAGGAATTCAAATGTGTCTTCCATTTTGAGCATTATTGAGAAGCGTTCATTTATTCAGTGTATTGGGATTTTGGTTTTATTTTCTGTCTAGTGGGATTGAGTGTGTTCTTCATGTTGAGCATGCTTGTGAAGTATGCCTTAATTGCGTGTATTGGTGTTTTAGCTTCCATTTACTGTCCAGGAAGAATTCAGTATGTCCTTCATTTTGTTCCTGATGGAGAGGCGTGCATTCAGTGCATTGACGTTTTGGGTTTCATTTTCCTTCCAGGAGGAATGTCTAGGTGCCTTCATTTTGAACACCATTAAGAAGCGTGCAGTATTTGGTGCTTTCCAGTACTTCCACCTTTTCGGGTTGGCTAGGAAGCACGGTCTTCCTTGGTGTTTTTTGGCTTCAATCTTCTGTTCCGGTGGAATTCCAACGTGCTCTCTGTTTTGTGGCAGACTACCATGCTTGCTTCCCCCCTTTTATAGGTGTTTGGTTCTTGTCGGAAAAGAAGTAATAGTAGGCCCTCTATTTGAGCATTGACTAGTAGCTTGCATTCGCTCCCACTTGCTGGTATACTTTTGCGTTCATTACGTCCCAATTCTATTTCCTGGGGCGGTCGTCTGGTGGTTGTCCGTTTGGTTTATTAACATACCTCCAGGTCAGATCTAGTTTCACACCTGGGCCACCAATTCATTCTTGTGTTCTTATTATATTTTCCTTGCAGCTTGCCTGTCCCTGGACTTCTGAAATAACATTAAAACTTCCTTCTCGTTACAGGTGGACAGGTCATGCCATTTCATCTCGGAAGCAGATCTGGCACCTTTTCCATTGCTCAGGGGCCTTTTTGATATCGTTGACCATTGTCAGGCTGGACATCCCTTGCATCAGGGGCTCAATTCCACTTTCCAGGCTGGGAGCATGCCAAGCTTTTCTCCTTTCACGGCTACTAATGCCCTGCTTTCAGCCTTCTGTTTTTTTAATATAATTGCAGTTTTGGTCAAGATGACAGAGCAGCTCTACCCCTGGCCAAGCTGGCACGTAGCTGTTACGACCTTCTTTATGCCGGTAGGGTGCCAGGCATTGACTTTCTTTGCTGGGCATCTCATCTACGTCAGGTTGTGGGCCTTGTCAGCTACGAGGACATTGGTTTAAACGACCTATGTCATTGCCTTGTTTGGGGCTCTCAAGATTAGTATCTCGGTGCATCAACATTTATGCATCGAGGGTTTTTCAAGTTGGTAATTGTTTCTCGCTTACCATGCTGTTTTGTTTAGTTACACAGGTCCAAGTACGATCAACATGGTCTTTAATCATCCGTCTCCTCAGGCGTTGCCATGAATCTCACCTTGGCTGGTATGAATTGCACCTACTTGGACTCATGCTGCAACTGCTGGGCCTTCCCCCTCCGGGTTGGCATCTGGATGGCACACCGATACACATTTCCTGTTTTTTGCTGTGCTCCGCTTGGCATTTCAGCGTGTGGGCCTTCTTCTTGAGACCTGGGATCCATGCTTTCAGTATGGTGCAACAAAACTGGTTTCTTGTT
The DNA here is from genome assembly GCA_034509955.1 of Urosaurus nigricauda. Taxonomy (NCBI): domain Eukaryota; kingdom Metazoa; phylum Chordata; class Lepidosauria; order Squamata; family Phrynosomatidae; genus Urosaurus; species Urosaurus nigricauda. The sequence continues at coordinate 279,237,300 of JAOEGL010000001.1, forward strand.
ATTTGCTGTGCTCCATATGGCATTTCAGCACACAGACCTCCTACGTGAGACTCGGGGTCCATTCAAAAACTGGGCATCCCTGCTTTGGGTGTGGCACATCAATTGCCATGTGCCTGGTTATTGCTGTGCTCTGCCGGCGTCCTGTGTGTGGGCCTTCTCCGGAACCTGGTGTACACCTTTGAGTCTAGGGATTCATGTTTGGTCTCGGAGCTGTCACTCCTGCTGCACACATTCTCTGCTGGATGCAGGGGCGAGCAAAGCGAATGGCAAGTGGAGCTCCAGAGCTTTTGCTTGGCTTTGTTTGTCCAACGAAGGACTCGTGCTTTGGACATTCTTCGTGGGTAGGGTTGGCGGCAGGCCATTTTCGGCCTTTTGTGGTGGCAGCACAGGTACTGGATCTGGCGGGCTGGTTTCAGTGCTCGGTAGCACTGGATCGGGAGTCCCTTGGGACCCGGGAAACATCATCGTGCGATGTGGCCAACAGTGGGTCACATGGAGTTTATCCCGGTGACAAGAGGCTTTCCTCCGGTAGCTGCGTAATTGCGCAAGGGCATTTTGTTGCCTCAAACGTCATCCCAATGCTTGGTGTACAAGCAACCTCACATCAGTCCAGCCTCGATGTTGGTGATGTGCAGATCCAGACCTGGTGCTTTGGGCCAACCCTACCTTTGGTTTTGCTTAAATAAAGTTGTAACCTTTTCCACTGCCAACCTGCTTCTTGTTCTTCTTGGGGCGTACTCGCTTACGCTGTAAATGCCTGTACTGCAGCCACTCACTCAAAACCATAAGATTGTGAGTTCAATACCAGCAAAAGGCCCCAAGCTTGACTCAGGCTGCATCCTTTCAAGGTGGCTAAAATGAGTACCCAGATTGTTGGGGGCAAGTAGCTTACAGTTTTAAACTGCTCAGACACTGCTTAGGTGGTATGAAGTGGTATAAAAATATAGCTGCTTATTTGTTTTTTGTTATTTGCTTTCATTGAGAGTTTGGACTTGGCCTACTCTAGGACTCCTTTTGCCCTTTTGGCCACCCATGGTATCCTCAGCACACATCTCCAGCACCACATCTCAAATGAGTTTATTTTCTTTCTATTTACTTTCTTCACTGTCCAGGTAACAAACAGGTAACTCTCTTTGAGCTACTAATCAGGTAATCACTAATTTATGAATTGGTAATTTACCAAATTATTTATATAACCAAATACAATATCAAATGACTTGCTGAGAGGTGAAGCCGTTTTTACCATTTTCTTTGAAACTATCATTTGGTGCAGGTGTGTGGTCAAATTAACTCTTATCACCATTTGGCAGATGAATTTGAACTCTGAATGATGGCATTTTATTAAATTGCTCATTCAGCTTTAGAGAACAGGAACTACCTGAAACAAACAAATGAACAATAACAAAAAAAAGTTTTAAAAAAACCCACACAAGTAAAAATATCAAAATAGAGGAAGTAGGCAATAATCAGCTAAATAGTCTATTGATGTGTTAAAAGTTTATTTGAAAATCTATTTAGCAGGTCCAATAATTTCAGATATTTGTAAATGAGCTAATAATAACATGACCATGATATATTTTAGATAAAATCATATATTTCTCAGAGGCACTCTTTCAAAAGCATCATTATTACTTTATTAAATACTACTTTTGCCTACTTGGGCTTAACAAACAAATCTAATGGTATGAAAGAATTTAATTTCAGAGCTAAATGATAATTTGTCAGGCACTGTTAATTCACATAATTCAGAGTTAATTATGTTTGCTGTATTAGAGAGTGCTGTAATTGTGGTCTGTTCAGCTGCAGTGTTTCTGAAATTGTATAGTTTGATTTTGCAAGTTAGATATTGAAGGAATGTGGAAAACATGTAGTAAAACTGGAACATGTACTTTTATATATGTGCACTTTTGCACATGTATAACTTCAAAGAAAAAGAAACACACATCTCTACATTATATATAACAATTTAGTATAAGGAGGTTTGAAACCACATTTTAGAACAGCCTCATCCAAAATATCCAGTAGGAATATTTTTATTTTAACTATATATGTATCCTAATACATCAAGAAAAAACTTTGCATTTAGTGTGTGTTGGGTACGATAATTTCAGATCTTGGAAAAACATCAGGCCAAAAACCTGACTGACAGATTATAGGACTTGCAGTGCAAAAATAAAGTCCCTAAACTCTGGCTAATATTATGTAAAACATGTAATGGCTGCAGGAATGTAAATCATTATGACTGCATGAACAGTCAGTGGCCAAACTTTGAGGCAGGAATTTTGGTCCAAAAAAGAAAAGATTAATTCAAGCTCTCTGTGCAAATGTTCAAATATTTTTCCTTATGGGCATAACAGTCTTTCATCAGTCTTCTACTCACAAATGCTGCAAAGAACCCCAATCTTATAACCCAATCTTATAATTACATTGCCCACCAAATGCCCTGGCCCAGTTAATATAATATAGATTGCAGGCATACTCTCTCTCAAATCCTCATTTTCTAATATCACCAATGAAATGACTGAGATATTTGGTTATATGCAAAGAAGACTTCAAGCCATAGCAGGAAAACTTCTGAAGACTGGTGAGCTCATTTATGTCCTATAATTACTGTGTGTAGAACTACAACTTGGCTTCAGGCCTTGGTTAAGCACACAGTGATTCCAGTAGCACAGGCATTTCCTCACAGTGCTACTCAGAGTCATAAATCACAGAGCTTCAGGATGACACAGATTATTAATAAAGCCATTTTTGTGGGGAAATGCTTGATTCCATTAAGTTGGTTCTGTCATTAGAAGAGATAAGTTTAGGCCTCGGCCTTATTTTATGTGCCTTTAACCATACTGAAATTAAATATAAACTGGTGTGTACTTCTCAGAAAAAATATTATTGCTGAACCAGAAAAAAAAAAGTAGGTTACTACTGTCCTTGAAGTTCTTATTTAAGGACAAAGCAGAAGCTGCAACAGCCCTGTATGCAAAGGCAGGCTTTTTGTTATCAGTCTTGGTAGTTAGATGTGGAACTGGTCTGGTTTTGGGGAAAGGGCTCAAGGACTATTGGTCAATTAAAGTTGAAGGATGCTGTCTGTCTTGTCTCTCAGATCCTACCATTGAAAGAAGAAGAAAGGAGCATAAGGAATAAATTTGTGGCAGCTTTAGCATCTGTATCATGTCAAAAGAAGGGCTGTCACAATTCCCCTCATGCCAGAGATTGCTCATGCAAGGGATAGCGGGAGATCATATTCTATCCTCCTTCCACAGCAGGGAGGATACAGCTGTGTGTGTCCCTTGGCAAGCATCCATGGGTGAAATGGGTACCAGCACCAAAACAAAACAAAACAAACCCATAATGGTTGCTTTTTATAAAAGAGAAACCTCTCCTGGGATGGTAGTGGCATGGGCTCATTTCTACCTGTGGCTCATTTCTACCTGTGCTGTTGACATCCTTATGTACCAGATGGCAACAGTACAGAAAACTGCTCCATGTGTAATTCTGCCAGTGGATTAACACAGGGCACATTCATTTTAGGATCTTTACCTGCTTCTGGGAGGAGATTTGGATGGACGATACCACTTGGGTCATTTTATTATAATCGACCAGAATCGTCCAAGGCAGTTATACATAACCTAAAGTTGTGCACTGTGATGAATTTATGATCCCTACATAGTTCCTAAACTAAACTAGGAGGTATGTAGGACTCATGAATACATAACAGTCACAAGTGCATAACTAGGTTATGCAATTGTAACAGCCATAGAGGATTCTGGCCATTGTTTATGGCCTATGAAAATCCTCCCAATCTTCACTTATCAGGGAGCAATCACTGCAATTAATGGGGATTTGTTCCTTTGTCAATAGGGAAGGAGCTGGTTGATGCTCCTCTCCCGCTATCCCTTGCATGAGCAATCTCTGGCATGAGGGGAATTGTGACAGAGAACCTTCTTCTGCCTATCACACCAGGGATCACTCACAGGAAGGGCTAGAAATAGTCAGCAACAGGGTAACAGTGGGTTTTGTGGCGACTGAGTAGCTTGAGCCCTGAGGCCCTGAGTAGGACTGTAACTATGGAGCTTGTCTATTGGATTCCAGACAATGTGGAGTGGAGTGGGGTGAACCTTGCAACGTACATTCAAAAACAGTAAGAGGAATCCCAAGGAATGGCTATGTTTCTCTGGGTCTGAAAGCAGGGAAAGAAATCTCAGGGCAAGCTCTGCTGGAAGAGAAGAAAATTTGATATTATTGGGCAAGGTGGCTGTAGAGCCTAGGTGCCCATTTTTTTCCCCCAGTGTCACTAGCAATTGGTGCAATTGCAAAAAAGCTGGTTGTGGGTACCACCTGTATACCAAAAATCCAGAAGCATGGGGAGGAAATTGGACTGGAGAGAATGCTAAAGGGTGCCTGTATTTGCCCCATGTCACCATCTGGAACACAGCAGGGAGTAAAGTGCCACATCATGACCCAGGAGTAGGGATGTAAGTCTTCAGTTATTTTGTCCTTGTGTGTAGGGAGGAATATCTCCTGTAGTTTTCTCACTGTGGGAAATATTTCTGGTATTTATACCGACTGTAGTGTTTTGGGAAATTATTCTAGAAATACACATGGAGGGGTTTCCACAACCATTGTGGGTTTTGTGAAAATGTGGTGTTTTTGCACATAACGGGGAAGGGTGGAGGTTGCACAGAAACAGTTTCCAAAAACACACACAAAAAAATCACATACAGTTCTGGAAACAGTGCTTTTATGTAAAAATGGCGGTTTGCACAAATCCACATATATTTTTGGTACAAAAACTACACATGTATTTCTGAACATTTTAGGATGTGCAAGTAGCTGGCACAAGCTGCACAGAATTCCCACCTAGTTTAAGGAAACCTATTTTCAGCTGGAAAACAAATAATAGTGAATCTTCTTTCTATTCCTACTCATGAGCCTTCTTGTGGCACAACCTCTGGCAGCAATGGCACAAGGTCTGGAAAAGGTCTGCCAGTGAGATGGTAGTAAGCTTTCAATAAGGTCCAACAGCACTACAGACATATGACTGAATGGGATGAAAACGCTAGTGGGAATGGCAGCAATTGCATTCCCACTTTTTTGCATTTTTTTTGTTTTGTTTTAGAAAATTATTTTCTCATTGCAACTCAGAACACAGCAATGTTTTTAACAGCAACACTTCCTTAAATTTTGGGACTTAGTTCTTAGTCCCAAAATGGCATACAAAAGATACAATCAAAATGTATGTTAGGAAGAAGTGTGTATAAAGGTTAACTTACAGACTGTTGTTTTTAGGATGGCATCCTTACATGAAGAGTTATGTGTTGATTGTTGTATGCAACCCTTGTATTCAGTGAAAATATTGTGACACAACCAAATGAGCAATCATATGCACATCTGATTATAAAAAGGAATCTGCAGCTTTGCTTCCACAATCTTGAACTGAGAGCAGATGTTCTTCATTGGACAAAAATGTCAAATTCATTCTGCAGGAGATCTTGTGTATGCGTAAGATACCAATGGGGTCCAACCAAATTGTTTCTATGTTGGAATTTGGGGCAAAAAATGACTAGATGCTAGATGATTTCCCATTCATTTTGGATAGTTCCTGACACACAGGGTGGCATGTCTTCATCTCTATGCATGTAAAACAGAAGGAATGTTTATATATAGCTAAAGGCTAAACTAAACTGACTAAACTAACACTATATTTTTTTTCCACGCACATATCTTTTATTCATTTATATAGACTTAAAGTACAGGTCTAAATGTATATATATTTTGAAATGAATGTCATCAGCTCCCTAGCAGGGACTCAAACTTGCTGTGTGTATTCTTTCCTGTTTCTCCAAATCTCCTGGCTATATTTTCCCTAGAAGCCCACAGCTGTTAATGAGGATTTCTGCAGGCAGGTTGGGAACAGCTAGACTGCTGTTTGTTTTTTGAAGCAAGCAACAGAAAGCCACCAAAAATGTAGTGAGGCTTGATTAAAATGCAGCCCTCCACTCATTCGTACACTCTGATTAAGCACTGCTGCTAACCCGGACTGCCTATGCAGTCACTGACTAGAAGCAGATGCTTGCCAGAGATGCTACATGTCAAGGAACTCAGCAGCAAGGATTAATTAAAAGACCACAGGCATCTATAAATCTGTGAACAGTGCTTCAGGAGAAGATGGATCTTATTCATAGGGAAATCCAATGGCTCAACATAGAAAGGGAGATTGGTTGTTCTTTATTTACCTCACAGGTATGCACAGGAGTGCATGCTGTGTTGCAGTCAAATTAAGCAGCTGCTGAACTGCTGTTATCTTTGAAGCATTTCTACTGAATGACCCCGTTGAAGATCTTCTGTTGGAACTCCTTCCCCCATAAAAACAAAATCACATTTCCCCCAATTTAGATTTTTTTTTTTTTTTAAAAAAAGGTTTGCAGAAACTTTTTGCAGTTGAATTGCTTTAGATTATCTAATACCAAAATAAAGGGCATGCTTATCAAATTTGCAGATGACACCAAATTATAAGGGGTAGCAAATACCCCAAAGGAGAAAATCAGATTTCAAAATGGGCGTAACAGATTAGAAAGCTGGGCCAGAACTAACAGAATGAATTTCAAAAGGGAGAAATTTAAGGTACTACATTTAGGAAGGGGAAAAAAAAGAATGCAAAAATATAGGAGCGATGACACCTGGCTTGATAATAATACATGTGAAAGGCATTTAGGAATCTTAGGGGTGAAACAAATGGCCCCAATGGGGCAGCTTGGAGCTGCTGCAAACAGACGTGTGGGAGTATTCTAAACTACTTGAATCTTATTGGTTGTCTCAATTAGAGAGAACCAATTGAATCAACAGTATGCATATAAATGTTGGTGCACCATTGTAAGTTGATTCAGTGGGTCTGCTCTAGGACTGTTGTTTGGATAACAATAATGTTTGCTACTTTTTTGTATAAAGGAGTGGCTTTTGTATGTACTCAGCATTTGCTACCCATGCCTGTTGTTGTTGTTATCCTTCAAATCATTTCTGACTTATGGTGACCCCAAGGCAAACCTTTCACAGGATTTTCTGAGACTGAGAGTATATGATTTGCCAAGGTCACCCAGTGGGTTTCCATGGATGAGGTGAATTGAACTCTGATCTCCAGACCTATAGTCCAATACTCCAACCACTACACCATGCTGGGTCTACTCAATGATCATGCTCTTTTCACCTCTGAGTAGATCATATGACCTCCAAGATGTTGTTGGGATTTCTAGGCATTGGAGGTCCTCTGCTACAATTCTAGCTCTAGCAGATGTTGACCACAGAGTTGCACTGGAGGACCTAGAAATTCATAGAGACCACAATTCTCTGGATATTTGTATGTCCTCTTGTGCAATTCTATGGTCAACTTTCAGAAGAGGTTGACCACAGAGTTGTTTTGGAGGACCTAGAGGTTCCTAGAGAGAACACTTCTCTAGTCATTTGTAGGCTCTCCAGTACAGTTCTATGATCAGCTCCCAACATATGTTTACCATAGATTTGCATTGGAGGACCTAGAGATTCCTAGAAAGAACACTTTGCTAAGCATTTTTAGGTCCTCTGGTGCAATTCAACATTTAACCTCCAGCAGAGTTTGGATTTAGATTTGCACTGGAGGACCTAGAAAGAAAATTTGATGAGCTGGGGGAGGAAGCAAAAAAGGGGGGTTCTGAAGAGCTGGAAAAGACAGATGAGGCAAATCCTGAAGCTTATTTCTCATCCCTCCTCTCAAGCCTTCAAACTATTAAGGATTATTCTTAACCCCCTAACACTCATTGTTTTCATGGTTGTTTAGTGGCCAGAGGCAGATCATTGTTCATCTGTATTCTGATAACTGGCATACAATGACACAGGCATCTTCCAAGACCTCCACAGAATTGAAACTATGTGGGGAGGAGACCCTCTCCAGCTTGTGAGGACATCTTCAAAAACTGCATAGTTTTCAAAGACATTTTCATAGCTTTGACTAAATTAGTCAATTGACTTTCTGCTGTGGGAATGAAGAATAATAAGGAGCACATGCCTGCATTAGACTGTGACTCCCAGAAGGCTTAGCCAACATTGCTAGTGGTGAGGAATGCTGTGGGTTGATCCAAGAACATCTGGAAGGCTACATGATCCCTATCCCTGGAATAAATTACCCAGCACTTTATATATATATATATATATATATATAACCCCAAAACAAACCAACACACACACACACACACACACACACAAACACCTCACAACCTATTAGTACCTAAGTATTCTGTTAAAAAACTAGATTTATTTATTTTTTGCGTTGTACTACTTTTTGCTGTTTCTTCCAAGTACAGAAAATGGTAGCTTTAAGAGACTTTGTAGAAGTGCCTTTTCTCTGCAATGATTAGTTTTTAGTAAAATGCACAGGAATTTTTTTTTTAAAAAAAAGCTTTTTACTCTACAAGCTCTAAGCAACTATTCCTTTAGGTAGAACACAGTTGTATTTGGAAAGTGACATTTAAAGTACAATTTTTCAAAATAGATTTAAAATATTTCTGGGTAGTGTTCTTTGGTTTTGCTCCTGGGATGGTGAGATAGAATCTATGCATATTGTTCTGTCATTTTCTTATTAGACATACAGGTGTGTACTGTAGCTTACAAGTGTATTTATTTTTAATATTGCTTGATGTTAGGTGGGTTTTGCATCAGTGACCACTTCTTTTTAAGCATGGGAGTGGGTCGATTAATGCCATCCTTATTTTTTTGATATAAGCTAAAAGGAATTATTTCATTTATTTTGAAGAACAGTAATTAATTTTGGGAAGATTATGAAACAAAAAATAACCCTTTCCCTTTTAAAATTAACTTTTTGAGCTATGCATTAGAGGCTCTTTCCTGAACTTCATTCTACACTGCTCTTGTAATGTCTAAATGAACATTATCATGGTGAGGTTAACTCTCCATTGAGAGTGAGGCAAATTATGTTGTTCAGTATTTTCCAATGAAAGAGTTAGAGCCAGGAAAGTGAAGCCAGAGCTAACACCTTCCAGTATGAACTGGTACCTTCTACGTTAGTGGGGCAGTGAAGCTCTTCTGGGTTTTAGCTCAGACTTGAAAAGAGCTTTCCAAGGTACCGGATCTATCTGAAAAATTTGCTTTATTTATTTATTTAGTGCTTGCACTTAAATCCCACCTTTTCTCCCAAAATGGGATCCAAGGTGACTTAGTGGTGCTAAATTTTATTTTATTTTTCATTTATATCCTCACTTTCTTCCATTAATAGGAATCAAGGTGGCTAAACAACATATTTAAGAGCAGTATGGATTAAAAACTATTCAAAAGCTTCAATAAAAGTACAAATACAAAATTATTTAGAAATTCTGAAACCACTGATAAAGTTAAAACACTGAACACTAAAACATTAACATTCATTAAAAAGACTATATACAAACTATGGGTTAAAAAAACTATATATAAAAACAGCACTACACAGGAATAAAAAGCTATCTCAGTTTCTAAAACCCTGATGAATAAAAATGTTTCAACTTGCTGATGGAAGAGGAGCAAGGATGAGACTACCCTTGCCTCCCTTGGGAGCAGCAATTGAGAAGGCCCTTTCCTTGTTCCCACCAAATGAACCTATCAAGGTGGTGGAACAAAGAGAAGAGCCTCTCCAGAATATTGTAGAATGCTAATGGGTGTTTAAACCCATTTCTTCGAATAACAAGAGTAAAAGTTTCATATAGCTTTATAGATCATCACTAGTACTTTGAATTGTGCCTAGAAATGGATTGATAGCTAGTGGAGCTGTTAAAAAAAAGGAGTTATGTGCTCCTTCTAGCCAGTCCCAATAAACAATCTTCCTGCAGCTTTTGGGGGCAACTGAAGTTTTGTAGCACTTGTCAGAGGCAGCTCAATGTAGAGGGCATTACAGTTATCCAAACAAAAATGTAAACAAAGGCATGTTACCATGGCCAGGTCTCATGCCAGTCGACAGAAACATTTTTGCCAATAGTGTCAAAAATTTGATCAAGAGGACTTTTTGTGGAGGAGGGAGATAGTATTTCGGAAGGCAGGAGTTCATCAAGGGTGGAGTTAACAGTCAAACTGTTATAGAGGGAGCAAAGCAAATAGTGGAAGGACCGAACAGTGGTAGGCAAAAATGTTACACAGGCAGTGAGTGGGGAGGACCCATGGTCCTAGATGTCTCTACACTAATACATAGAGCATGGGCAATAAACAGGATGAACTCGAACTCCTGGCACAACAAAGCACATATGATATAATAGGCATCACTGAAACCTGATGGGATGAATTCCATGATTGGAATGTAGTAACAGAGGAGTATAAACTTTTTAAAAGAAATAGACCAAACAGGAAAGGAGGAGGAGGAGCATTATATGTCAGGGATATCTTTGCCCCTGTAGCAGTCCTTTGCATGTCTTAAGGTTTAAGACAGGAAAAAAGAATGTTATAAGATATATAGTATTTCAGTACCTAAACCTTCCCAAAACTTTGAGAGTGTCCTTTCCTAAGGGGGTGGGGTTAGCAGCCTCACCTTTATAATTCCTGCCTGGGGCTTTCCAGGGAGAAGAGGACGGGAGGTGTCTCAGCAGCCATTTTGACTGGGTAAGGTTTTTTCCCTAATGGCACATGAAATTTTACAGTAAAAGGAGACATAGAAAAAATGAAATGCATAGATATAGGATGAGGGACACCTGGCTTGACAAGACTATCTAGGACTAAGACTAAGGATGGATCTAGGAGACTACAAGTTGAACATGAGTCAACAGTGTGATGTGGCAGCTAAAAAGACCAATGCAATTCTAGGCTGCATCAATAGAAGTATAATGTCTAGATCAAGCAAAGTAATAGTGCCACTCTATTCTGTTTTGGTCAGGCCTCACCTAGAATCCTGTGTCCAGCTCTTGACACCACAATTCAAAAAGGATGTTGATAAGCTGAAGCGTGTCCAAACGGGGGCCACCTAAATGATGAAGAGCCTGCAAACCATGCCTCATGAGGAAAGACCTAGGGAGCACTGCATGTTTAGGGTGGAAAAGAGACAGTTAAGAGGTGATATGATAGCCCTGTTTAAGTATTTGAAGGGGTGTCAAACTGAGGATGGTGCATGCTTTTTTTCTGCTGCTCCAGAGAACACGGAACATTGGATGCAAGCTACAGGAAAAGAGATTCCACCTAAACATTAGGAGGAACTTCCTGACAGTAAGAGTGGAGGTCTTTAAACAGAGGCTTGATGACATGGATGGTGTATTTTTAAATACTTTTTTTGCAATATATATATATATATATATATATATATAAACAGAGGCTTGATGGCTATCCATCAGGGATGCTTTGACAGAGAGTTCCTGCATGGCAGCGGTTCAAATGGATGGCTCTTGTGTTCTCTTTCAACTTTATGATTCTATGATTTCTCCAGAAATGGGTACATGAGAATTTAAGAGATGGTGTTAACCACCACTCTGGCATTTTTACTATCCTTAGCTCTTGTGCTTCCTGAAAAGAAACCAGGGAATGCTGTTGTTGCTTTCTATTTCTGAACACTTCGTTCCTCTTTTTTCCCCAGTCCCTTCTGACTTCATAACATCTGAAGTGGACCTTATCTGGAGTAGCATTTTGTAGGCACAAATTTGCTTTTTAAGAGACTGTATACCTCCTATGCAGAAATGCCAGATGGGCACTTGCATATTTAGTCTACTCAAAACTGGTTCTCGCTCACATGTGCATATGGCTATAATCATACTGGCAATTTGTCTGATGAATGTTTGTTAAAGAAGAGGATGGTAAATTCTTCAAGGTCTTTCACAAGAGGCCACAGAATGAAACTATAAATCCATCAAAGTAGCAGTAAAATCAAGATCTTAAGGTAGAATAGTGAGTGACGATTGAAATGATACCCTTATTTTTTCTGGTATAGCTTTCATATTTAAAACAAGATGAATACTAATAAATACTGAACTGTGGGTATGGGTTTAAATAATTTAGAAACAAGTTATTCATTGATATTCTATGCTAGCTATGAATGTATAACTAAGAGGCTGTACAGACAGCCCTGAAAGGGTGGTCTGCAGCAGCTCTTTTCTGCTGCTGAGGGACGCTGCAGCAGCTAAACTGTGCAGCGTCCCTCCATAGGAAAAAGAACCTGCTAAAAGCAGGTTCTTTTTGTGGCATGCTCCGCACACCATAACTGCACCTGTCACACGTCCATGACATAAGTGTGGTGCAGCAACATGGGGAAACTGCGCCATGTTTGCATCACGGATGCGCACCCTCTGTGGGCACAACTGTGCAGTCACGGTAGTGCCCATATGTCCTAGGGTTCCTTTGCCTGATGTAGCTGCTGACTCTTAAAGTAGGTTGGCCAGGCATTTATGATTGTGACAATAGAGCCATGATTGTAACTAGGGCTGCATCTGCACAGGAGAAATAATACATCTTGACCCCAGTTCAGCTATGGAATCCTGGAAATTGTAGTTTGTCATGGCACTAGAGCTCTCTGACAGAGAAGGCTAATATCTCACAAAACTATGAATACTGGAATTGAGCCATGGCAGTTAAAGCAGTGTTCAACAGTGTAGATTAGCCTAGGCAGTATTAGTTTAAATGGAGCAGTTGTGGATTTATTACTCTAGATTACAAATCTGTAACAATAATATTGCATGCCAGTCATGTCCCCCCCCCCCCCATGTTTAAGCATGACAGTAATTAGGGTTAAACAAAAATAATCAGGGTTATTTATTTTTTTAAAAAAAGCAGAATCTACTCTTTCATTTGCTTTCTAATTACTGAGCATACAAAATGTTAAGTTTTAATTGGCTCTGAAAGGTTTGGTAGAACAAAGCCCCCATCCCTAAAAGTCACTGAAACCTTGCTGATAAACAGCTGTCTCGCCATTTTGGATTAGGTCAATAATAGCTCCACACTGTAGTTTCCTATAAATTGTATGTAACACTGAACTGAGAAGCAAAACAGCAGCTCTTGACTTTATTATTTATTGATCAGAAGAATTTGTTCATCACTCCTCAGATGGACAAGGCTCCTGAGGTGATGCACAACAGATAGAAACAGTCTCTTTAAACACACACATGCACACACAAACTGAAAACTTACCCCCCCCCCCCAAAAAAAATCCAGTTTTTAAAAGTACAAAATTAAAGCAGTCCCCCAAAGCCAGCTCTAATTTCAAGGAACAAAGGACAGGACAGTTTTGCCTGGCTGTTGGGAAATTAGTAACAATGAAATCATCATGATTCCATCAAGAGAAGCTCCATGACTCCACAGTACAGCCTCAAAAAATGACCTGGCTCAGGTACACACTAATTTTGCCTTTCAGGGCAGTGGTACATACAACCAGCCATCCATAGGGTTGGCTCCAGGCTGGTTCAGATATCATGGTTTCAAGCTGTTTAGGACTGTATTGAATTTTTAACCATGTTTGGAAACAAAATAGAAGCCAGATACATGGTTTCCACAATACACACTAGACAATGATCTGGATGTCACGTTCAACTATAGCTTCTGACTATTCTTCAAGGTCGGCCACTTGTAGAAAACATTACAGTGGTCTGCTCAGGAGGTAAAGAAGGCAGCTCTTAAAATCTCTTGAAAAACATAGTTTGGGGACCACTAGTCTAGATCTAGTGGATGCCTCTCAACAGAAAGTTACTCCTGATGTTCCTGTGCCATTTCTAATGCTTTTTGAGAGGGATAGCTTGGACAAGACAGAATTGGTAAATATTGACTCCTCCTCAAAACAGAAGGGAACCACAGAATACATTGCATGATTGAAATATATGGTTAGTGTATTTTTCCAAGTTTTGTCTATTTAATTTTCCTTCCCCAGGAGGAAGGACACAACACACATTTTCTTCCCAGTTTTTCACAAAATGAACAAACCGTTCCTAAATTTAGGCAAATTTATTAGACATTGAAATGATGCATGTTGTAAATAGCATTCCATTGGCAAAGAATCAAATCACAGCCGCTGTTTTAGATTCAGCTGTCTGCTTTCAAAGATGTTTTTCTGCACCTATTCTCTACAAAGAATAAAGAACAAGTGTTGACAAGAAAGGATTCAACCTCCACAGTAAAAGAACAATCTCTCTTCCCCTCTCCTCTCTACTTATGCAGGCTTTCAGGTGTTCACTGCCAATACAAAAGATTAAATAATTATTGAAATTAATTAAAATTCATATTTTTTTCCAGGTGAACAATGTCTAATACTTTATTTTCATAACAACAGTCTGTCTGCTTACAGAAATGGACTTAAAACTCAGTGGTGATAAAGATAATACAAGTTATTTATTAATGAGAACTTTGTTTTAAAATGCTGAAAGCTTGGCAGTAAATCAGCATCTTCCCCCTCCCCCCCACCCCACCCCTCACCTGTTGCTGAACCAAAAATAATGTTGTTGACATGATTTTTCTGGTCTTGGGCTCCTTGGCTTATGACTTTAGTAAATTCAGTGTGTCTTCTACCAAAAACTTTGAGGCAAAAAAGAGATGGGGAAACTATCATGACTCAAGTGATTTCCTGATTCAGGGATGGTTCTGTGTGAGAAGCCAGCATAGTGTAATATTTTGAGTGTTGTACTATGACTTTGGAGACTAGGGTTTGGTTCCCAGCTCAACCATGAAACCCACTGGGTGATCTTGGGCAAGTCAAACTCTCTCCGCCTCAGAGAAAGGCAATGGTAAACCTCCTCGGAACAAATCATCCTGAGAAAACTCCGTGATTGGTTTGCCTTCAGGTTGCCATAAGTCAGCAATGACTTGAAGGCACACACAACACACACACACACATACATGAGCCCAATGCATTCAAAACACAGAAGCTGTACCATTTTCCTCCAAAGTCAGGCAAAGACTTGTTGGATTTCCAAAACATGAATGTGAATGTTATTTATTTAGAATATGTTTAGAGGCTTCTGTGTGTGCACACTAGAATGTCCTTGACAGTAGTGGACTATAGGAAGACAACTTACAACATCCACTGTTGTATTATTCCCCCCCCCCCAACCACCCCAACTGTATCTGAGTCTCTTCTTAATTCTCTCTCCTCTCATAGCTAGAAGGTTTTCTGCATTCCACAATCTTTTAAAATCCCATTTCTGATTCTTTCTGCTCTGAAGTAAATTTAATTCCTCTAATAGTGAACCTTAAGGAATCCCTTACTGAAATTAAATGCTCAGTGTTTTCTACAAGGAGCAGTATCCTCAAATATAGATACTCTGGTTACAACAGTATTTAAGATTCCATCTATTGATTAATAGCCATCTACTATGTAGCTCTTTTTGACTGCTAATAAAGTATTAGTGGAGTAATAAACTAATGAGAATTAAGTACAGGATTGGAAGTGCCATTTAATCATTCCTACAAAAGCCTTTACTTTAAGCAATGATCCCAGGCCTTGAAGAAAAACATCTCATTAAACATGAGTAGCTTTCTTAATTTCTTATGTCAAAGAAAAGGAATATGGTAGCAGTAGACACCTTAGTGTATCTCAAAGTATTTGAATATTGTTCCTGGATCATGACTTTTTTTTAATGATAGATGAGCAAGATTATGAAGACCAGAGCTGTACCATATTCCAGTATGTTCTGCTCACAATGAATTACGAACATTTGGGTTGAGAAAGTAAGGTGCAGTGATGGATTGATTAGCCTCATCTTAGTTTGCCTTCCTGTTTTACAAATGACTTACTCAAATTATCTGGAAACAATTTACACAATTAGCTAGTAACTGTTGATACAGATTCCCATTTACTTTGGAATTCCCATTCAGTTCGGTCATTAAAGTTGTGCTTTAGGGTAGAGGTCTGGTCCCTACTCAGCAAATAACCAAAAGAGACACAAAATGATACAGGGTAGGCTTCTGAAACAAGTCAAGAAGGACATTGCCATTGAAAAAGGGGGCTCCATCAGACTTTTAAGTCTAACCTGTGAACGTACCTAACTGTACAACTATTTCAAGGACTGAGGTGATGGCAGGAAAGGGTTTGTAAGAAATTGCACATCTTTCTGAAATTTCAGCAGGTGCAAAATGCTGTGCCTAAACTGCTGACCAGGACTGGTTATAACAGCTTCATTGGTTACTGGCTCATTTCAAAGTGCTTGTTATGACATATAAAACTCTATATGGCTTAGATCCTGATTATTTGAAAGCTTGTTTCTACTCACATGAGCCTGCCTGAATCTTATGATCTTTGGGACAGGGGGCCAAAGCCAAAGCCTGCTCCAGCCGCAATCAGGTTTGGACTGGGGCGACTGTATGGCCTGTTCCCAAAGCAGGCTGTCATTGTGGTCCCAAACCAGCACCACCAAGATTATATCCCCTTGTGGCACTGGAACAGCTTCTGGATGCTTTGGGGACATGCATCATCTGAATGCCATGCCCCCAAAGTGGCCAGATGCTGCCTTATTTGTCCTATGTGTTTCAGGCCAGGGCTTTGGTTCCATCTCATGACCATTACAGGGTCATCTGGTGAGAACACAGAAAAGAGCCTTTTGAATAGCTGCTCCTAAGCTATGGGACTCCATCCCAAAAGAGGCTTGTTTGCCTCCTTCTCTCTTCTGCAATCAAAGAACTTATCCAAGCAGGACTTCAGCCTTTAACAGGTTGAGAAAGCAGGTTCAATGGCTGTGCTGTTTTTATATGTAATATATATACACACACACATATATATATATATATTTTTAATAATAAATTTTATTGATTAAAAAAACATTCATTCACAATCAAAAAAACAGAACATTTGGACTTGATACTCGGTGATAATTATAATTACAAGCATTTTATATACATAGTTATACGTTCTTTAAATAAAACATTCTCAATAAAACCGTTATAATTTCTCTGCCATCTTCGTTCCATAGTGTTGCTTGACTTCTTGAGTAAATCATCCTAACTTCTTCCTCTCACTCAACCTTCTCTTACATAACCTACTTACTATCTCTTTCTTCTCCTTTCCTTATACTCCCAAATACACTCATGAACAATCTATCCTTACCTCTCCCTACTTCTTCTCCTTCTTAATTAACCTACCAAACTCTACTTCCACATCACCATTCATACCACTTCCTACTCATTCCTTGTCAGTTTCTTAATTGCATTAAACATTTGAAATCCCTGTGACTTTCTTCTATTTGTTTTAACTTGCTTTAGTGTCTTTCTTTCTTAAATGTATATATATATATTTTACTTTGTTACTATGCTTTCTTTTACAACATCTTATCTATTATATACTTCCAAACAGCATATTCCAATAAAATAAAAAAGAAAACAAAAAAACAAAAAAAAAACAAAACAAAAACAAAACAAAATATGTCGATTCTTTGAGATTATCTCCTCAAAAGATATTTTATGTATGATGATAACAGAATAATATTTATTAATCTACACATTGTTCTAAGGCTACTCAAATTGTAGTCTCTCCCTCTCTGTCCCGTTTATTCAATTTGATACACCAAAGAAAAAGGGAAAAGAAAAGATCTAACTAATTCATACTTAACACAATAATAATGGCTGATCTCCGGTTTTGACAATCTTTTCCTCCGTATATTTTATAATTGGTTCCCAATATTTTAATACATCGTCTCTCGATTTGAGGGCTAAGTTTTGAGACAAAATATCCATTTCTACCGCATCCTGCAGTTTTATCAACCACTCTTCTTCATTGGGTACTATCTTTGTTTTCCAATATTGTGCATATGTAATACGCGCTATTGATGTCATGTAAAAGCAAATTTTCTCTTGTTTCTTGTCTATCTCTGACCCAGACATGCTTAGTAGGTAAAACTCAGGCGTAATTTGTAGTTTTTTCTTTAAGATCCTCTCTATAGCACCATTTATCATTCTCCAATATTGTTTCACTTTTTTACATGACCACCAACAGTGGTAAAAAGTCCCAGGTTCACTTTCACATTTCCAACACGTATTAGGTATATTTTTATAAATCATTGCTAATTTTGTCGGGGTCATGTACCATCGTAAGTACATTTTATAAAAATTCTCCCTTATGTTTTGTGATTTAGTATACTTGTTTACTTTAACCCATATATATTCCCACTTTGACATTTCAATTGGATATCCTATATTTCGCATCCACTGTACCATTTGCCCTTTTACTACTTCAGACTCTTGATCTAAATTAATTAAAATTTTATAAAATTTACTAATTCTTTTATCCTTATTGCTTAATAAAATTTTATCTAATTCATTATCCTCCTCTTGGAATCCTTGGCTCATATAATCTTTTTTAAAACGTTCTTTAATTTGTCTATAATTAAACCAGTTAATCTGAATCCCTTCCTTTTGAAGTTCTTCCCATGGTTTTAAGACCCAATTGTAATTTGTTTTTTTAATTAAGATTTTATAAGATAGCCATTTATTCCCCCCCATCATTTCTCTTCTATAAAACGCTTCTTGCGGTGATATCCATTTGGGTATACCTCTATAAAGTTTAGTTTTGTATTTCCGCCAGACTCTTAATAGGGGTTTCCTAATACAGTGGTTGTTTATTTTTTTATTGGCCTCTATTTTGTCATAATATAAATACGCATGCCAGCCGAATTTTAGCTCGTCTCCCTCCAGTTCTAGTAATTTATCATTTTCCAGTTTGATCCATTCCTGGAGCCAAGTGAGAGCGCAAGCTTCAAAATATAATTTAAAGTTGGGTAATCCTAATCCACCCTTTTCTCTAAGATCTTGTAATGTTTTCATTTTCACTCTTGGTTTTTTCCCATTCCATATAAATTTGGTAATATCTCTATTCCAAATTTGAAAAGATTTCTCTGACGTAATAATTGGTAACATTTGAAACAAAAACATCAATTTCGGTAAGACTGACATTTTAACCACAGATATTTTCCCTAGTAGCGATATTCCCAATCTGCTCCATTTTAATAAGTCCTTCTTGATTTCTTTCCAGATTTTATTATAGTTTTTATCATACAATTCTACCGTATTTTTTGAAATATTAATTCCCAGATATTTAATAGTTTTTTGTACTTGTATACCCATCATTTTACTCAGTAATTGTTCTTCAGATTTTGTCATGTTTTTGGTCAAAATTGCAGACTTACTATTGTTTATTTTACAACTTGTGGCTTCCCCAAATTCATTTAAGACTTTCAAAACCTCAGCAGCGCTCTCACTAGGATCGTTTAAAATAATAACCAAATCATCCGCGAAAGCTAATGATTTGTAAGAATGTTTTTTCTTTCTTATACCTTGTATGTTATTATTCTCTTTTATCTTGACTAGGAGTCTTTCCATTACAAGTACAAACAATAGTGGCGACAGTGGACATCCCTGTCTCGTTCCCCTCTCTATCTGAATTTTCTGGGTTTTGTCTCCATTAACAATTATTTTAGCCGATTGTTCCCTGTAAATTTGTTTTATCCATTTGGTATAATTCGGACCTAGCCCTAATTTATCTATTAATTTATGTAAGAATAGCCAATTAACCGAGTCGAAAGCTTTTTCAAAATCAACAAATATTAAACCCATTTTTTGATCGTTATGACTTTCATAATATTCTAATATATTTAAAATATAACGTATATTGTCCCTCATCTGTCTTTTGGGGACAAACCCTCTTTGGTCTTCTCCTATCCAATCATTCAGGTAGCTTTTTAATCTGTTCGCCAATATTGTTGTTAAGATCTTATAGTCTTGATTCAGGAGGGAGATGGGTCTAAAATTCGCTGGGTCTTCTTTATCTTTACCACTTTTAGGGATGATTGTTATGTTGGCATCTTTCCAGGACTCCGGTACTCCATTTTCCAAAATGTCATTCATGGTTTTTTGTAAGGGTAGAATTAGCTCCTCTTGAAATGTTTTGTAAAATAAGGACGTAAACCCATCGGGCCCTGGGGCTTTCCCGTTTTTGGCACATTTAATCACTTGTTCAATTTCTTCTTTCGTTATTGGACTGTTCAATCTAACAAGTTGTTCTTCTCTTAACCTGACATTTGGTAAGTCTTCCAAGTATTGATCTATTTTATCTACGTCTATTTTGTGTTCCTTATATAGATGTGTATAGAATTCTTGAAAGCATTCCTTGATCTCTTCATGTTGTGTGTGGATCATTCCTCCTTTCTTAATCCTATTTATTAGTCTCTTGTCTTGTTGTTGCCTAAGTTTCATGGATAGCCACTTGCCAGGTTTATTAGCATGTTCAAATTCATTTACTTTAGCCTTTTTTAACTTCTTATCAATTTCATAGATCATTTCTGTGGAGATCTGTTTTTGCAGGAGTTTAATTTCTAAATTTATTTTCTCATCCTGGGGGTCCTTCTCTAGTTCTGATTCTTTTAATACTAATTTTTCATTTAATTTTTGTAGTTTTTCTTTTCTTTTTTTCTGCCAAATAGAATTTTGTTGTATAAAAAATCCTCTGAAAACCGCTTTCCCTGCATCCCAAATTGTTGCCATTTTAAGTTCCTCATTCATATTTTCTAAAAAATAATTTTGTATCATTTTTTTGGCTCTCAAAATGATTTCATTGTTTTGTAATAGATCTTCATTTATTCTCCAATTATATTCCTTTTTAACTTTAAACATTGTCATTACTAAAGGATTATGATCCGAAAGGGTACGTGGTAGAATGTCTATACTTTTAATATAATTAGCCAGATTTTTAGAAATAAGGATCATATCTAGACGTGAAAAAGATTTATGGCATTCCAAATAGAAAGTATATGAAGGTGTTTGATTATGAATATATCTCCAGCTATCCAACAAGCCTAGTTCATTGGTTAACGTAAAGAAGGAGGAGGGTAGTTTACCTTGTTTCAGTTTGTTTTTGCTATAAGTTTTCCTATCCAAACTAGGATCAATCACTCCATTATAGTCCCCCAAAATCAAAATTTTATCATATTCCAGCTCTAAAATTTCTTCATACACCTTTCTATAAAACTTCTTCTTGTTTTCTTGTGGGCCATATATCCCTACAATTAGGACTCTATTCCCTTCCCATATTACTTCTACCCCTATCGTGTAACCGTCAGTATCACTGAATACCTTTTTTGATTCCAACTGGTTATTAACATAAATTATAACACCCTTTTTTCTATTCTTGGATGCAGCAATATAGTCGTTACCTAATTTTTTATTTTTAAGGATTCTGCTATC
Organism: Urosaurus nigricauda; assembly: GCA_034509955.1. NCBI lineage: Eukaryota > Metazoa > Chordata > Lepidosauria > Squamata > Phrynosomatidae > Urosaurus > Urosaurus nigricauda. The sequence continues at coordinate 279,258,435 of JAOEGL010000001.1, forward strand.
TCTCAATTTTATATGTGTTTCCTGCAAGCATACAATTTCATATTTCCCCTTATATAAATATTGGAATATTTTTTTCCTCTTAATAGGTGAGTTTAAGCCTTTAACATTCCAAGTAATAATCCTCATTGTGTTATTATGTTGTTGTTGTTTTTTCTTTCTTTCCCTCTCCCCCCCCCTCTCTTCTTTTTCTTTTTTCTTTTCCTTCGTTTCCCTTGGCTATGAAACTAAATAACTATTTCTGATTCTGAAGAAGGAGGGGGAGAAAAGAGAAGAAGAAGAAGAAAAAAAAACATTTACGACTTAGCTAACAATTGGGCTTTTCTAATTCTTCTACAAACAACTCTCCTTCTTCTTCTGTTGATGGTTCGTAACTGTCATCCAAATCTTCGCCTGCTATTCGAGCTTCCTCCTTCCCTCCAACTGCTCCTTCTACTTCTTCAATTTCACTTTCTTTCCTCAATTCATTAACACCTTCCTCTTCTTCTTGGGGTAGTTGTTCAAGTGATTTACTCTTATCTTCCCTACTTCCTCCTAATTTCTCTGGTCTGACTCTCACTCTACTCTTTTCTCCAATCTTTTTGTAATAGATCCTTCCACTTCTTAGGAACGTACTATCTTCTTTTTTGTCTGTTATAGTATCTGCTACTTCCTCATCGACATCCACTTTCTTCAGGTCCGCATCCGCCTTCAGTCTTTTCCAAAATTCTTCTGCTTTTTCTATTGAGTCGAGTTTATATCTTCTCTGTTTCCATGTTACTGTTAGGCCTTCTAATTCTTCCCATCTATATTGGATTCGGTAAATTTTCAGCTGATCCGTCAAGAATTTGTAATCTCTTCTCCTCCTAAGAATTTTATTAGGCACATCCTTAAAAATTTTTATTTCAATTCCTTGTATTACTAACTTGGTCCTGTAGTTTTTCTGTAGAATCACATCTTTTATTTGTTTGCGTACAAAGTAAATCACTATATCTCTGGCCACTCCCTTCAGTTTGGCCACCTTGGAGTTCAATCTGTATAATCTGTCTATTTCCCAACTAAAATGGTGAACTGGTGCGTCCATATATTTCGCTAAGATAGGAATCAAGAAATCATATAGGTTTTCATTTGTTTGTTCCGGAACTCCTCGTAGTTTCAAGCATTTCTCTCTGTTCTTGACTTCCATTCTTAGTATATCCTCTTGATCTCCATATTGGATCTCTTTGACCTGTCTCAGTTCTTTGTCATGTCTTTTTACTGTCGCTTCTAATTTGTCTACTTTTTCTGTAATTTTCCCGATATCTTTATTAATCTTCTCAAGATCTTGTCTAATCAGTCTGGATTCGTTTTTCAAGTCTGTTTTCACCTCTCCTCTTAATTCTTTTATATCTTGCTTCAATTCATTTCTAGATTGTAAATTCTCTTCTCTAGATTTCTGAATTTCTCTTAGAATCTGTGCCATCTGATCAGTCTCTTTATTTGGGGTTTCTGTTGAGGGTCTTCTTTGATTTAAAGCTTGTGGTGGCTTCTTAGTTGATGTCATTCCTACTAAGAATTTTTTTTCCTCTTTATTTGTTTCTCTTACTTTTTATTTTTCACCTATTAAGATTGTTCAATATTCCAATATTCTTTTTACCTTTCGTATGTATCCCTTCCCCTCTTACTAGCTTTCTCCTTGATCTATATCCTTTTACTTATTATTTATAAATTACTATTATTGTTACTATTGTTCCCTGTACTAATTGTTATTACTACTGTTTAATAACTGAATTAATTAATATAATTTAATGTATTTTATTTAATTTAGTATATTATGTTTTCTGGTTTGTTAAATAGTTCTTTTTTTTTTTCCTTTTCTTATGTATTTTCTTTGAGTCACCTGAAACTTATAGCTAAATTCCCTTTCCCAATTTGGTTAATCGACTTAAGTTTCTTTATATAAATTAAAAAAAAAAATTTAGAAAAGAGAAAAGGGAAGAAGAAAAAAAAATCTCTTTTATTACTAAGTTGTTATTTATTTATTTTTTTATTAGTTTCCCCCTTTAGAAACGTATATCTCCTATAATTAAGATAGAGTAGCTTAATTAATCAGTAGCTTAATTAATTAATCAATCAATCAGGTATTGTTCCCCACACTTATAGTAAAGAGAAACAGCAATTTTTTCTAACCCAAATATTCTATTTCAGAGCCTCTGTAATTTCTTTCCAAGTTCGCTAGATGGTTCTCTTGTACTTAATTAGTTTATTATTTGGAACCTTCAGTGTTGCAGGTGTTCAACCTTATCTGTATCTTGTTTGGTTTCTCCTATCTACTCAAGGTCAACCAATAATCCTTCTTTATACAGTCAGAATGCAAACAGTATTCTGCTTAAACAATTCAGAGAGAAATATATATATATATATATATATATATATTATCACAAAACTAAATAAATCATCTAGTATCTTTTTTGTTTCAACTCTCTCTTACTTCTTCTTCTTCCACCCCAACCCTCTAATACATCAATGTGTCAATACCCAATATATGTGCTTAATGATTATAAACCTTATTTCAAAAACCAGCTATCTTATGACTTCCACTCAATTGTTATTAAAGCAATCAAATTCCGTTGAATAGATTAATTCCCTCACAGTTCAATAATCCAATAATCCACCCCAAGGAGAGGGATAATAATATAATAATATAATAATAATAATAATATCTACAGTCCTCCAATTATTTTCTTCTTAAGTTTAAAAAAAAACAACTAAGCTGTAGTTGTCTTCTCAATCAGATGTAAACCTAAACAAACTTCTTTACAAATCCTTTTAGATGCAGCAAGTCTCTTCCCTCACTTCTCCCAGAGTCAATCCTTCTTTCCACTCAAATCCAATCCAGTGTCCATTCACAAAGGAAAAGGGAAAAGGGGAGGCAAAAAGGGGAAAAAAACAAAAAGAAAAAAAGAAAAAACCCAGTCCAGTGTCCGTCCAAAAAGAGAAAAAGGTAAAAATAAAAATAAAGATGTCCAACTTGTAACTTGTTGCTTGTAATCCCCTCTGTTGTATTGTCACTTGTCCTTTCCAGTTTATTCTTCCCCTTGTATGGGCTTTAAACCTTTAGCCTTTTAAATCAGTCCAGTCCAAATCAAAACTGTTACTTGTTATTACAATGTTATACAATGTCCTTTAATGTCTTCTGAGTCTTATCAGGTTTCAAGTCTGTAAATCTTATTTGTAATTGTGATTGTCTCCTCAGTCAAATTTAATTCTATTCAGTCTCCTTCTCCTTCTCTCCTTCTCTCCCCTTTTTTTTTATTTTATTGTGTGTTTAAATTATTTAAGTTGCTTTAATTACTAAATGTTCTCCACCGTAACAAAGTTTTCCATCCTAAGCATAAGCCCATTGCAAAAGCAAGTTTAAAAATAGGGAGTCTTCTCTACTGACAAGAAAGAGATTATAGTAGTTGTCTTTTGTTCCAAGAGTAAAAAAAGCGGCGGCAGCGCTTTTGCCTTTTGGCTCCTCTATCACGGCTGCGACTGGCTCTCGTCCCTCACCTCCTCGCGTCCGTCCGGCTGTCCAGCTGTCCCTCGATCTCCAATCCTTTGATCTTATCTGCCTTTAGACAAGCCTGGATGCTTGTTGGTGGGTGACTACGTTGAGCCTGCAGTGTCCCCCTTGTCTGAAGGAGCTTTTTATGGGTCGTAAAGCAATTATCCTCGACCCAAACAGCCGTGACAAGCGGTCACCCTCTCCGCGTCTGGAGAAAGTGATCTTCACGCTGCCATATCCACCGGAAGTTCTCCACACACACATATATATAAGGTGGTGTCTATGAGCCAGTTTGGTGCAGTGGTTTGAGCATTGGACTATGACTCTGGGTATCAGGGTTTGATTCCCTGCTTTGCTATGGAAACCGACTAGATGACCTTGCAGGAGTCACACATTCTAAGCCCCAGAAAAATCTTTTGGAAATAAGTCAGAAATGTTTTGAAGGCACACAACAACAAATGTAGAGACTGCAGTCAAGAAATCAGAAGAAGACTAGAAGCAGGAAGGGCAGCTATGAAGGAACTAGACAAGATCATAAAGTGTAAAGCTATATTATTGAGCACTAAAGTTACAATGGTCCATGCCATTTCCCATACAATGTAAGCTAAACTGTGAAGAAAGCTAATAGGAAGAAAATCAATTCATTTCAGATGTGGTGTTGGAGAACAGTTCTGCAGATACTGTAGGGCTTTCTAGATGGGCAGGAAAGTGTGACATGAAGTTGCCTTTTCCTTAATGCTTAGCAGCTGCACCACAGCCTTTAGATGGAGCTGCGCTGTTCCGCAGTTTTTAAAAAAGAAGCTGGGAAAACCAGCACCTTTTTAAAGGAGCTTCTTCTCCCCTAAAACGCCCAAAAAAAAAAAAAAAAGCATTTTCATGGCACACTTTCCCTTTTTCTCATCTAAAGGCTAGAGTTTCATGCAGCCAGGAACACACTTCTTTTTGCCAATCTAGAAAGCCCCTATGGACTGCTAGAAAGACAATTAAATGGCTCCTACATACCTTACATAAATAGTCTTCCTAGAAGCCAAAATGACTAAACTGAAGTTGGTGTGCTTTGGCCACATCACGAGAAAGCATGACTCACTAGAAAAAAAATGAAGACTACATTTCAGATAGATGGATTCAATCAAGGAAGCCATGACCTTGAGTCTGCAAGACCTGAGTAGGGCTATTGAGGATAGGGTGACTTGGAGTCTCTCATTCATAAGGTAATCATAAATTGAGGTTGATTTGAAGGCAATTAACAACACCACAACACATATTTACTGCACTTAATTGTTTTTAAATTAATGTTTTAATTGGATTGATTGATACTTTAAAAACTTTTGTACCATGTACTATTTTAGCCATTTTTAAAACTTATATGGTAAACAATTTTAGGTTTCATATTAGGAGAAAAGCAAGATCAGATCAAATTATATCAGACAATCTATCAAATAAACATTTTACAGATTTTTTGATATCTGATGTGTGAGAAATCCAAATCAGGCAGAGTGCATGGCCAATTCCACTTGCTCCTGTTAGCCCACAATTTAACAGGGAAGGAGACCATCTACAAAGAAGAGAGCACCAGGGGGAGGCCTTATATCCCTTGTTCTTTCAATCTAATCTTAAATGATGGTGAACAGCTGAGCAGACCTCTCCAATAATTCTTACATTTACCAACTCTACTCAGATGCAGGTGGTTCCCCAAGTAACTTGGCCCTAAGCAGTTTAGAGTCTTGAAGCACCAAGACAATGTTTGAATTTCAAGTGTAAAATTAAAGTAAGGGGGCATGGCAACAATGTATATAAGAGTGCTTCATTAGCATGAAAATGATATTGTCTTGGCCACATGGATTCGATCGAGCTGCAGCCCTGCCCCTCCCTTCAGAATGTCCCATGTATGCACTTAGCCAGAGACTATATATATATTTGTTTTATTTTCATTTGTGGGAAATATCTTGTCAGATTTTTCATTTGTAATGTGTTTTTTTGTATTTTAAACTTTGTCATGCTACCACTTTATTTGTGTGCACCTCCTTGCATTATCTTTGCTTGATACAATACAGTCCTATATGTGACTACTGAGAATTAAGCCCAATTGACATTTGTGGGACTTTCTCCCAGGTAAAGGCTCTCTCATTTAGCAAGAAAACTCTTAAGATGTCTGTCAGCAGCACCAACACAAGCATGGCATTTCTACCAAGCTAGAAACCCCCTGGATCAGAATAGATGGGTGCTATTACTCTTCTCGATCTAGACATTATACTCCTATTGATACAGCTGCATCACACTATTGACTCCTATTGATACAGCTGCATCACACTATTGACCCAGAATTAGCTTCTGGTTAATTCTCCTAGATAATTTTTACATATATTGTTACGAAACCAGGGATTTTTTCACACTTGCTAAAAATCCAACTGCTCCCCAATGGGATACAGTCAGATTGCAGGATGCTACTGGGTATTATTAGATTTAATTCACTGTCGATTCTGCCAAGTGATTGCAACCCAGCTGCATCCAGAGTCCCAGTCGCACTTTGGAGGCCATTTTTCCAAGATGGCAAGCTCCTGTTTTGGAAAAGCAGCCTCTGAAGTACTCCTGGGATGTAGGACGCAGCTGGGTTGCAATCGCCCAGTGGAATCAGCAGTGAATTAAGTCTGATAATACCTGGTAGCAACCCACAACCTGACTGTATCTTGTTGGGAAGCAGTCGGGTTTTTAATAAGTGCAATAATCTCCCAGGTGTCACCCATCCTATATGTGTGCATTTCATTTTTACTGCCTTTCTCCTGTTCATCAAGGACCATCAGCTTTCTACCCAGAGTCTCGTAATTACTTCTGATATTTTAAAGTCTGTGCTGTGCAGTGTCATTAGTTCCCATGTGGACCAAAAGGAATGATAACGATCAGTGGTCTTGGTGAGTCTTGTCAGCCTCTCAGTTACATTGTGGATTTTTGACCCAGGGTAACAGGATACCCCTTGAGAATCCTGTCAGGCCTGCAAACCACTGCTTCTGTTCCCCTCAGCAGGTGTCCCCTACCAATGACCATTTATCTCCTATAAAGATTGCCAGAGGCCATTCCATGTGCTGAGTCTTCCAAAGTCTTCTGCATGTTCTCTGCAGACTGACACTGTTGCTCTTGTTGCTATTCTCATCATAATTGTTAAGGGCAAGAACTGTGAATTGATTCTGTAGCTCCAAACTCACAGAATGATCCCTGGCCCTTTTACTTCTCTGTGTAACATGCCTCCAAATTTCTACCCTCTATGTTTTGGAACTAACCTCCTCCTCAGAGACTTCCTTTGTACATTTCTCATCCAGGACAGTCTGCTGTTCTCTAAGAAAACCCCATGCTCCCAATATGCTGAAAAGTAGATACACAGGCCTAAAGTTTCTCTTCCAACAGGACAACCAACTTGTACTTGCTGTAGGTGTAGCTACTCACATCCACTGACAAGAACAGAAATATATCACAGCTGTTCAAGGTGAGTGCAGTAGTTCTCTCACATTCCATATTCAGTAGTCTTAAGTAGGGCACTGAAACAGAACTCTGGGTCTACCCCTCAGAATTCTCCTGCTAAACACCCAGGCAAAATATCCCTATTGGCCAAGGTCCTGGGACTGGGGCTGCATCTATATAGAGTGCTAGTGGCTGCTAGCATCTTCTTCAACCAGATCTCTGACTCACTTCCTCTCAGCAGTTGCCCAACTGCCTTGAGACAATGTGCTCAGGCAGAAGACCTGAGATTACACACAAAAGAATAATAGAATATTAATGAGCCCCTAAGTAATCCTCCTCCCAGCTCACACAAACGACATCCTTGACTCAGCAAGTACAAGGTCACTGCAACGTAAGACAACATTAATGAGCCCCCAAGCAAGCCTCCTCCCAGCTCATACAAATACACACCCTTGACCCAATGCACACAACAGCTTCTCCCAAAAGACTTTCCAGAGCTGTGCTGGGGAAGTTTAATCCAACAGCCATAAACTCACCTTATGCTGTCTCTTACACCACACCCAGGCAAACTACCCCTGTTGGTGATGCCTGTTAGCTGAGTTCAAGGGGTTGGGGCTGCTAGGAGCAAGCATGATGTAGTGCTTTGAGTACTGGACTATGACTCTGGAGACCATGGTTTGAATCCTGGCTTGGCCATGGTCACACTCAATTGCATTTTGTTTATTTTATAACCTTAACTATTCATGATGTCATTTCCATGTCTATGGCTGCATTTACACTGCAGAATGAATATAGTTTGACACTGCTTTAACTGACATAGCTAAATACTATGGAACTTGAATGTTTAGTTTTGTGAACTATTTAGCCTTCTCTCAGAACACTCTTGTGCTACAACAAACTACAAATCCCAGGATTCCATAGGATGGAGCCATGAAAGTTAAAGTGTTGTCAAACTGTGTTAATTTTGCAGTGTGGCAGCAGCCTATGGGACAGCAACAAAGATAGATTTCTACAAGCACAGAGAGTTTATTGTCATAGCAGTTGTTACTGATATTGCAGCAATACCTAACTGAAAGTTCTGATAGTTGTATTAGACACTATACAATCCCACAGACCATAGTCTCAAATGCTAGAAAAGAGAATATAAGTGGGATAGCCATTTTGTTTCTTTATATGGGAGATGCTGAGAAGTATGGTAAAAATGCTCCTGCAAAGTGAAAACAAAATGCTTGAGACATTACAGTATTCAAGGAGGGTAGCCAGTGATCCTAGAAGCACCAGTGAAACTATCTCATTTCTTATGAGCTGTAAGAAATGCAAGACAGGATTCCTCCATCAAACATTCTTGGCTGTGAATCATTCTAGGCTGGATAGTTAAGCTGTGACAAGAAGAGCAGGTTGTAAAACTGCAACATTTTCAAAGGGAAAAGCTTTCACAAACAAGAAACAGAAGCTTAAGAGACATGAAAAGAAATGATGAGTGTTTGGAAAGAAGGTACATGTACTGTGATTGAAAGGTCATTGGTCAAGCTGTTACATGCCACCCAAATTCTTTCCTACAGCAAAGCTCAAATCCTCTTGTACAATTATTTTGAATGCATGTTGTTGTGCTTTTATTTGGGTCCTGTATAGCTTCTTCCATTGGAAGTGCCATTATTGAACCAATGAAACATTTCATCACCACAGAAGTATCTTGAAGCATTCTTGTGCTGGAAGAGGAAAATCTTTCTTCAGTCTGCACAATATTGATTTCTGAACAAGTTTGTAAACAATCCAGCTGTTCTGAAGACCATCCTAAGAGCATGACCTTCACAGAAAATACTATTCACAGAGAAGCATCTGATTATGTCCCTATAGCTCAGAGATCAGCAAAGTGCAGCCTGTGATCCACATGCAGTTCATGAAGTCTACTTTTGTGGCCCCTGAAGCCCCCACCAGTCCTCCATCTCCCATTTTGTGCCCCCAAATCATACAGAAAGTTCCTCAGACATATGAAACCATGTTAAAATACTCACACAAGCACCCAGAACCTTGTACTACCCCTCAACTATTTCTATTTTTCTCCAATCCCTCTCAAAATGTAGACAGAAAGCAACATCCCATCAATTTGTGTTGCCATTTTGAAAGAGGCTGCAGAGGAAAATTTAGGGATGCTCAGGATGTGTGGACCTGCTGTAGCTGGACACACTACAACAACAGCATCATTCAGGATTTCCCATGCTTTCTCTGGAATTCCCAAAGCATGCTGTTGTTGCTGTTGTTCTGTGTCAGGCTACAGGGACCCAATTGGATGCTTTTTGACCTCCCCTGGCCATTACATGATTGGGTTGAGGGGACACTAGGAGGAAGGTGTGTTTTGAGAGACTGGAGAGTCATTATGAGGTAGTGACTTCATCCATCTGTAAAAACTGTCTATAAAAAAGATATTTGCCAACATGTCACTAACAAGATGGCAGCCTCAATTTGCTAGCCATGTACACCCACTACAAGATTAAGTTCAAACTCTAATTCAATAATTTGGAAAATGGCAATTTGGAGGCTCTCTGATTTTATGCTTATCTCAATCTCAGTTTGAAAATGCTCATGCCTTCCATATTATTTCTGGAAATCAACCATAACTTTCTCCAGTTTTTAAAAATTGTACAAGGTTTTCAGGCATAGCAGCCCACTATAAGGGGATTATTCCCAAACAATTTTATACAAATTATAGTGGGAAGCTATTGGTGCGCGTATCTTTTTTTGTATATATACAATTGCCAATTTTTTTAAAAGTTCATAGCAAAACTGGATTATTTTTGGAGTAATTGCTGTTTTTTTTAGAAGATCAAAATAGCCATTTATCAGAGGAATAAACACAATGAGTTTTGAGCAGGAACAACTTTCACATCTCTCTTTCACTTACTTTTTTCAGGAGGGCGCAATAAATGAAAATTGCAGATACCACAGAGGTGGTTTGGGTTATAAAACATGGAAAAAAATCAGTAAAATAGATGAATTCTTTGTTTGAATGGGGGATCATTCATAGGATGGAGCTGATCCTCACCACCCTCACAGGTGTACATCTGAGCGCCTTCTCAGAATCTGCCCCTTTCTGGAGAAGTTAGACGGACACCTTCTTACTAAAATAAATAAATAAATAAATAAAACTTTTATTTATATCCCACTTTTTGTTAAGACAATCAAAGTGGTGTACATAATCAAAATAGTACAACATACACAATATCCCCCCTTAAAAGAATTAAACAGTTAAGGATTAAAATAACATAAACATTAAAATCATTAAAATCAAAGACAGTGGGCGAAATCACAGCATATGTTGGAGGTATCATTTTGGCTGAGTACTATTCTGGGAAGGCCTGCCAGAAGAGATCCATCTTGACAACTTTCTATAAGCTGTCTAAGTTGGTAATTTGATGGATCTTGTCAGGCAGGCTATTCCACAGGCTGGGAGCAGTTACAGAGAATGTCCACTAGGAGGTCGCAGTCTGGTCTTTAAGGGCTTCAATAAATTCCTCCCAGAGAACCTGAGTGCACGGGGTGGATTATATGGAAGAAGGCAATCACTTTCTATCCTTTCATCCACAACTAAATACCTTTTGAGGACTGATCAAATAAAACCTATTACATCTAAACAATGACCCAGATTTTCTATTCATTAGTTTTGTTGTGCTATTTTTATTTTTTTAAGTGTTTTTAACTGTATTTAACTAATTTTTGATAGTTTGTTGATTTTTAAACTTTGTGTCCCTGTATATTTTAAAATCTGTTGTAAGATGCCTTGTGTCACAAACTGGGGGAAAGGTGGTATAAAACAACAACAACAACAACAACAACAACAGTGGCTCTTCCCTTTATTGTTCCATGGGTTTGAGGACAGTTTATATGGAGATGGTATGTGATCTGACACAAAGGTGTCCCTAGGCAATAGGCCTAAAAAAAAAAAAAGAACAAAAAAAGAATAGGGGATAAAGCATTATAGTGAATGAAATCAGCTTAAGACCTCCTCCTCCTCCTGCTCCTGCTCCTGCTCCTCCTACTCCTCCTCCTGCTCCTCCTTTTTCTTTTTATAATTTTAATTTTTTTGTTTAATATATAATTGAGAGCAAATTCATAAAGACTGAAGGGACAGGAATGGATAATGGATATGAATGAGTCAGTATGGGGCAACAGGGCTTGAGCAATCCACATTTTCCAAGCAAACATCCAATGCTCCACTCTTCCACAGCCAAAAGACTACACCAAAGCACTGAAACATTCCTCCTTTTCAGAGAAACTACTAACAAAAAGCACTGAATAGTGAATCATTCCTGTGATATATTGCTTCCACTTTTCACCTATAAAATACTGGGACTGGAGAGTCTTAGTGGAACTATTCACTATGATTGAAGGCCAGAACAACCGATGCATTATATTGCAAAAGGTCAAATGAGATCATTACACACACCCTCTTCTTCCCTTTCCCTACTGTTTTGCTGATATAGCAAGCATATACTGTTTCCAATTTTGGGAAACATATTGCCAGTTAAAACTGCTAAAAAATCTTCAGGAGTGTTCAGATTTTGTTCGCTTTGGAGTATCTTGATTTGGTCCCTGATTCAGAATTTATCCAAGCTATTCCTCTGCTGCTGCCCAAGCATGGCAGGTGCTGACAATGTGTTTAATACAAGTGTCAATAGCATACTGCAAAGACACTACCCTTAAATTAGGATCCATTTTCCATTTCCTCACAACAATTCAGTTTGTGCATTCAGGGCATTATCATTCCAGCCTACTGTCTCACAATCCCATTAGTTTAAAAATGGAAGTATACTGGTTTAGCATCATTTTGTATCACACTTACCCCTATGATATTGCTTTGGTGATGTGTGGTCACATGATCTGTTTTCCACACTGTCAAATGCTGCCTTCCGGGAGGGGGGCAAGGCAACTGTCTCCTATAACTGACTGCTATGTGAATGTGCACATTGCACCTGGCTTTGGGAAGGTGTTGACTGCCAGAGCCACTCCTCCTCTCCCCTCCTGGAGTGCAGGGCTGCTGTGTGGACTTTTAAACAGCAGCCCCATGCTTCAGGCAGAAGTGAGAAGGAAATCAATCCCAACTGTCAACATCTTCCCAGAGCTGGCTGCTGTGTTAATGTGCACAGAGCAGCCAGCTTAGGGAGCCACGGTCGCTGTGAAGGGGGGAGGAGAGGAGCAGAGAAGCAGAATCATGCCCATTCATACCATGTGACTGCCTGAGAAGTGGAACTGCAGTGAAAGGGGCCTACCACACTATGGCAGAAATGAAATAACAGTGAGATAGAGAGGCTATTGACACATTTTGCTATCAGTGAAAAAGTGCACAAAGTAACAAATGGAATGCAAGGCAGCAGCAGGATGGACATGATACCATGTGATAAGCACTTGCCAAAACCACTTTTATTCTGTTAAAATTCTGCTTTTTAGTTTCATGAGATAATCAGTTCAGAGACCCTTATTGTGGTTGATAACTACTCTTAAGTCAATTTTGACCTCTAGCAACTCTGTGAATATAATTTAAATCACCTGAGCTTTGCTTTCCTCCCCATACTTCATTTAGGATCAGGAGTATAGCCTCTTTCTCCCTGTTGAACAGTGATAGTGGTGGTGAAGGCAGCAGTGATGGGTAGGTACATTTTCTCTGGCCTCTACAGACCTCTTGCTGCCTGCTGGGCAGTGATGTTGATGGTGGTCTTGGGTAGACGTGCTCTCTCCAGCCTCTCTGCCCTTATTATATTGCCTGCTTTCTTATATCCTTTTAAAGTAGTATTCCTATTTGAAACTATAAAATGCTTGAGGTTGGGGGGGTTTTTTTGTGTGTGTGTGGTTAATATGTCTATTTTCTTCAAATGTAATGTATCACATTTTTCTTTCAGAATGTATGTTCAATTAACCAGTTTATAATTTTTTTTTAAAAAAAAGAACAAACCTTCTGTATTATCATTCTCCTTTCTTTGCGTAAAACATCCAGACATAATAGATCAGACCTATTGTAGCTCAGCATGGCAGTAAATGAAATACCAATATAGCAAAACTCTGAGAATGAAAACACATGAAAAAGAATGAAAGAGAAGAAAATGATTGGTATGCATTTGGCAGGGAGGAAATGAAATTTCTGAATTTTGTTTTCAATATAAAACATTCCACACTATTGTGTTAGCAACAGGCAGTATAAAACTGCACCTCCACTTTAGCCCCAGAATACTAATGCCTTCTCAGACATAGCCATTCATTCCTAATGACACCAACTTTTGAGTTTTTTTGTTTTTTATCTTTTTACCTCCAGCAGTCTGTGCAACACTTGACTTTTCTGGATGCCCTGTCAATTGCTGTGTGATGTGTTTTCATATTACCTCCTTTTAAAAAAGAATTCAGTGAGGGTTTTTCCTCTATCTCTCAGAGCTTTTCTTCATTCTCACTGCAAAGTTAAGCTGAGGATAGAGATGTTGATTTAAACTCATGAGGTTTTGGTAGAAGCTCATTATATCTTCCATGATATGTTACCATTTTCATCATGATTGAAACCACTCTGTAAGTGCCTTTCTTTCCTGTCTAAGTGGCTCTTTTCTAATTGAAGTCTCAAACTCATTTGAAGAATTGCTTGAAGATTCTGGAATATATATAAATGTACACACATACATATCTTTTGGAGCTTAGAACAGTCATAAAAGCAGCTGATCTTCAACTTCTAATCAAACTGGATAATTTGCTACTATAATTAAAATTACTTTATTATGAATGTGCTTTCAGTTTTAAAAGGGGAAGTAAAAAAAAAAAAATGCTTTCCCAGCGTGGAAAGCACTTCTTTTTCTTTGTTAAATCCTATAATGCTAACAGGACTGCTTTTGTCATTATGCCTGGAAAAAGAACTTATATCTTTTATACTTTTGCCCTTAGAGTGCAATAAGCAAAACAGCAAAGCAACCTATGGCTTAGCATGCAATCATGTGTTGCTTGAGAATAGTTTTTTTATTACAATCAATCACTTAATCTTTTAATCAATATTTTTTATTACAAAAAAAGTACTTCACCTTAACTCTTATTTAAAAGAAAGAACCATGAAAGAAGGAACCTGGTGAAAAGCAAGAGTATAATCTGGTCTGGAAGCAGTGACCCCCTTTACTCTCTCATCCATCCAGTCTTAAGAATAAGCACAAAGAGTTATGTATGATGGACTTTTGGAAGTTATTTAACATTGTTTTGCTTTGCTTCATCCTTTAGATCCTTTCCTATATGCCCCTAAATTTTACCCTCGACTTATCCATGGGTCATAGCAAAATCCATAATTTTGGCCCCAAAACTTGCCCTCGACTTATACGTGAGGTTGACTTATAGTCGAGTATATACGGTAGTTATTGAAGCCTAAATACCTTGACAGACAGATCATGTCTGATCTAAGAAACCAAGCAGGGTCAGGCCTGGTTAGTACTTGGATGGAGGACAACCAAGGAGTACAAGGTGCTATAGGCATTACAGAGGAGGGCAATGGCAAATAACCTGAGTATTTCTTCCCTTTAACAAAAATGAAATTCATAAGATCCCAAAAAATTGACAGGTTTCAAGGCACTTATACACACACAAACAAAGTTAGGATCAGACACCACAAGAGGTACCTAACTGATATTCATCAAAAAGAGCTGGGAGACTTTCTTTAAAAGTAGTGTTCAGGCTATAATCATCGTACAATTTTTTGTTGTTGTATGCTTTCAAGTCATTTCCAACTTATGGTGACCCTAAGGTAAACTTATTACCTTTTTTTACAAGATATTATCAGATGGGCTTTCTTTACAAGATATTATCAGATGAAGGTTGTTTTTGCCTTCTTCTGAGACTGTGATAGTGTGACTTAACCAACCTGGGTATAAAATACTATTTGAAAACATTGAAATTCTGGACCATGCCAACAACTATCAGTTCAGAATGCACATGGAAGCTATCAAAATCTACAAACACTTGGACCAGTTCAACAGAAAAAAAGAAACCCTGAAAGTAAACAAAGGGGCTGGATAGACAGGGAGAAAGGGGCAACAAGACACCGCCCCATCTGCCCCGGATGGAGACCATGGCAAGCAAACACTACGGCCTCTGGGAGGCCTAAAAAGAACCCCCTCCTGGCAGGTTTTTAGGCCGCACACAGGGCGTCATTGCCGCTCTCGTGTGTCATGATTATGTCTGCATGGTGCAGCACTGTTTGGGTGCTGTGCCACATGGACATCATCATAGTGTGCCACGTATGGACGGGCGTGCACCATCATGGTGGGCAGGCTGCGCAGTAGGGTTGCTGAGCATGTAAATGCTCAGCCACCATGGACCTATAGTTTGGGCCCAGGCCAGTGTAAAGCCCAAAGTACCAGCCCAAAGTTTGGCTACCAGTCTTGAAAAACACCAAAATCAAGACTCAGCACATGCAAATGAACATCACCCAGGGTTAGGGGTTTTTCCAGCAGACACTAATCACTAATTAAATAGACACAAATCATCCTCACATATCCTCCCATACTGAGGCCTTGCTATTCACCAACAGACCAATACACCTATTAACATGTAAATCACTTCCTCTCAACCAAGGGTCACAGAGTATATATATACCCCACAGACCTCCATACCTATTCTGTGAAAATGCCAGCCACAGATGCAGGCAAAACATCAGGAATAAATTCTTCTAGAACATGGCCAAAGAGCCCCCCCCCCAAAAAAAAACCTGACAAAAAAACTATCAAATAAATGTGATTTTCTTCACTAGAATAAGAGCTAATAATATATACCTGGACAGAACAGAAATATCAACAACGGTATTTTTTTTCAGTCAAAAGCGTGTATTGCAACAAGTTTTTATCTGTTATTTCTGGAACTACTGAACAACTCACCATTAGCTGGGTAGCTAAAGAAGGCAATAGGGTGGAAATATATGAATTACTTTAAACCAGCATTTTAAAGCATATCTCATCTGTGTGCAGAACAGGAAAATTTCCTGCACTTCGGTGCCTACAACTTTTTTGTTTAAATCTAAAATGGGCTACCAAACCCAATATACAGGCATCTTGAAGCCTCAATGCTATTTCTTTATTGTTATATCTAGGCCTTTAGAAGCTGTGGAGAGATAATTTCAGGTCTGGCTTCTTCTTTATCAGGTTGTAATGATTCCATACTAGGCCTTCTGTGCAGAAGATTTTGTCATTTCAAACCCAATTTTAAAAGAAATAAAACAATTGTTTCTTGCTATACAGGTTTGCAGAACTGTTTTTTAACTTCCCACACCATCATTTACTCTAGTGATTGCTTTTGCTGCATCTCTGTTTATTTTACAACCAGTGACTCAGATATGTTCTGGTTTGGGAGCGTATTGAATGTTTGCTGATGTTTGACATGTTCTGGTGAACTCCTGTGTGCTCAGCATAAAAGTAGCAGCATGAAGCTTTGAACTCATACCTCAATCTGTTTTGTAGCTAAGTGAAATTTCGTTGCCTCATTTTCTTCTCTCACTTTGTAGTTGCTAATATATTACAAATATTGAATTCAGTTTTAGAGATTTAGATCAATTGCTTCCCAGCATAAGAAATGCTGCCTTATTAGATTATGTGAAGATAAAAGTTTATAGCTGAATCCCCAAGCAGTAGCTGTAGAAAAGCAACTGGGGATTAATCTAATGTTACATACCTGGTCTTCAACTTGTTATACCTTGGTGGCTTACTGAGTTAGGGAATATCTTCAAATATCCTTCACCCTTATTAAATGAGAAACACACACACACATACAACTCTCCCTGGGATGAGTATGGAATGTTATGGGTGATGCTGCCTTATTAGATTATATGAAGTTCACAGTTTATAGCTGAATCTCCAAGCACTAGGTGGATAAAAGCAACTGGAGATTACTCAATATGATAGTACCAAAAGATGCTACAGCCGGTATAAAATGCTAAATAACATTCTGGAGTTATTGCTATTCTTGCTTGCTGGAACTGAAGAGCCCAGAGACAGGGAAAGCATCTGGAATACCAAAAATGTAAGACCATCATGTTCACATCTGACAATAGTAGGTGACCTAAAGCCCATGTGCAGCCCAGGAGGTTTCTGGATCTCCCCCCCCCCCCCAAATATGTATACACCAGACTATTGCAACCCCAAACATTTTTTTTTAAAAAAAAGAACCACTGAATAAGTGAAAAATGCTAATTCTCACTTTTTAAAAAAACACACTTCTCTGGGTTCTCTGCAGTTTCCTGCTTAATCACTGTTTTGGCTCTATTTCACTCTGTAATAGTTAAAAAATATAGTGAGCAGAAGTAACTAGAACATCATTTCTGGATTCAGGATAATAGCAGATGTGGTTTGGGAGGACCACAAAATGGCCTTCTGAACCTAGAAGCATGGAGCTAGAAGTGACCAATAGCAACCTGCTGCTCCTACATCACTCTCATCACACTATGACCACATCTACACAGGCCAAACCTTTCACAACCAGCTATACAAATGACATATGAGACAATGGAGAAAAATCTATTCGTTTTCACTGCTCCAGGGCTTTACTAGAACCAACAAAAGCCTGCTGTGACACATTTAATGACTTTTTTGCTGATAAAATTTCTCAGATAAGGGACGATCTTGACACTGGCATTATAACAGAAAATATAAGAGAGGTGTCCAGTGACTCCATCACTTGGATCACTTTGAGTCTGCAAGTACCAAAGAAGTGGACAAGCTCTTGGAAGTGTCAGGAAGACAACATGTCCCCTCGATCCTTGCCCATCATGGATGGGGATGCTGGTTGGGGATGCTGTGAAAATACTTTTACAATCTATAATCAACACATCTTTCTGGGAGGGGAAATTTCCATCTAAATTAAAATTGGCTGTGGTAAAACCACTTCTAAAAAACCCTCCTTGTACACCCTGATGAGAAACAGCTACAGGGTGGTCTCCTTTTTACCATTCTTGGGCAAAGTGATTGGAAAGGCAGTTGCCTTCCAGCTCCAGGCGGTCTTGGATGAAGCCGATTATCTGGACCCATTTCAAATCAACTTCAGGACAGGATATGGAGTTGAAACTGTCACCTTAGTCGATTATCTCCATCTGGGCATCGACAGGGGAAGTGTGACCCTGCTGGTGCTCTTGGACAGCTCAGTGGCCTTCGACATCATTGACCATGGTATCCTTCTGGAACACCTGAGATAGCTGGGTATCAGGGGCACTGCATTGCAGTGGTTCAGATCCTACCTTTTGGGCAGATTCCAGATGGTGTCACTTGAGGTCAGTTATTCGTCTAAGAGGGAGCTCAAATCGGCCGTCCCTCAAGGTGTTATTCTGTCCCCAATGCTGTTTAACATATACATGAAGCCGCTGGGAGAGATCAGCCAGAGACATGGAGTGCGGCATTATCAATATGCTTATGACACCCAAATTTATTTCTCCATGTCTCTGACTGCTACAGTGACTTCTGAGTATGACATTTCTCCTCTGGATGCCTGTCTTGGGTTGGTAATGGGCTAGATGAGGGAAAACAAACTCAAGTTGAATCCAGAAAAAACAGAGGTACTAGCAATAGGTACTCCAGGTCCAGAAATGGGAATTTGTCAACCAGTCCCGGAAGGGGGTACACTTCCCCTAAAGGACGAAGTTTGCAGTCTGGGAGCACTCTTGGATCCATCCCTAAAGTTGCTGTCTCAGGTAGATGTGATGGCCAGGAGTTCTTGGTACCAGCTTCAGCTGATACACCAGTTGCGTCCCTATCTGGACCAAAAGGACCTTGAAGCAATGGTACACACACTGGTAATCTCTCGCTTAGATTTCTGTAATGCGCTTTACTTGGGGCTCCCCTTGTATCAAGTTCTGAAGCTTTAATTAGTTCAAAATGCTGCCGCCAGATTGGTTACGAATACATATAGATTTGACCATATAACACCGGTGTTAAAATCACTTCACTGGCTGCCAATTAGCTTTCGGGTGCAATACAAGGTGTTGGTTATCACCTTTAAAGCCCTACATTACTTGCTGGAATGTCTCTCCCTACATAATCCGCCCCACTGACTTATAAATTCTGGGAAGAATCTATTAGAATATTGTAACATAAACTATCATCTACTTCCCAGAGGGCATTCACAGCTGCAGCCCCCACATTGTGGAACGGCCTACTGGAAGAGATCTGTTTTATTACTAATTTGCCTTTAAAAAGGCACTTGATGGATCTCTTCCAGCAGGTGTATCCATCTGATTCGCTATAAGATTTGAAAAAATCGCTCCACTTTTGAGGACAATCATTGAAATACTGTATGAAGGTTGTAAATTATTACTGGATTTTATAATTTTAGATTGTATGTTATATTGTAACTTTTAATGATGTAATCCTGCTTCAATCCTTGGGAGAAGCGGGAAATACAAATGAAAATAATAAGAAATATGTACATTCACATGCATGGGAGGCCAGAGGAGGGAAAAATCCCTGGAGCAGGTTGCACATACTGTGATTTATTGGACTGTAATGTGTTTGAAAGGAAGAACTGTATGAACAGTGTGTGTAGACAAGCCCATGGTCACTGTGGATCAGGGTGAAGAGAAGATAAACTAGATTTTCCTGTCAAACAAGCAAAATCTCACTACCATTTCCACACATCATTTGTCCATGTTTTCTTTTGTTGTAACAGTTCCTGATATCCCAGGAATGAGGAAAAACCCCACATCTATAACAGGTGGGTGCACTAGAAACCATTTATGTCTCCAACTTGCACAGTAGCACA
Source organism: Urosaurus nigricauda (assembly GCA_034509955.1). Lineage (NCBI taxonomy): Eukaryota > Metazoa > Chordata > Lepidosauria > Squamata > Phrynosomatidae > Urosaurus > Urosaurus nigricauda. Next base: position 279,278,143 of record JAOEGL010000001.1, read on the forward strand.
TAAACTATGAAATATTCTTCTCAGATGTATATGGCCCTACAGCTTTGCCTTGATGCTCATTTGTGGTTTAGTACAGGCTTTACAGGCTTCCAGTATTAAACTAGCAGAAATTCAATTAGATCAATTTATACTCCAGTGATACATGCCCATATCATTGTCAGGAATAGTGATTTATTGGCACTGGTGTAATTCAGTCATTTATAAATGTTGAAGTTCCTGGGCTGTGACTGTGAGTTTAAATTTAGTGTCTGTGGTTCACAAGGATAGCACAGTGCCAAGTAATTTTCTCTTTCATATGACCAATGGCATTTCAAATTATGTGCTGCTGTTGTGTAGGAAAATCAATTAACATGATTGTAATAAGCAGTGGAATGCTGCCAGTCAGCACTGGGAGTAAGAGATACATCATCTAATGGAGCAGAGAACCAATATTTAATTTGGATACTTACACTTGAAGGTGCCTCATCATGCCTGCAATGGTTGAGGTTGCCAACTTTTTTTCCTTTCATATTTCAGTAAACACAAACAGTAGAGAATAGATCATCTTGACATTAAATATAAATGCCTCTCCCCCAATGCCAATATGCCTCTTTTTAGGGACAGTTTATTGATTCCCTACATGATGAATATGCTGTTTTTATAAAGATAAGTAAGAATAAAATTGAGTTTCTAAGGTAGAGGTGGGACCTAAGTGATTCTCCAGATATTGTTGGATTCTAAATTCAAATAGCTCCAGTCTGAATATGAGATCATGCAGTCTACCAATGATAACTGTATGATACCCACCTCTATTTTAATATCATGGTTCTCAAAGGGTGAGAAGTAAATAACTCTTGAAGTATGTCAGACACTAGCAAGGTAAAACACTGGTTCTTCACTGTGTAGTTTACACACTGTTTTCCAGATGGCATCCTTCTGTGTTTGCTTACCACACTGTGACGATTGTATCACCACAGTCTTGATCTCATCTGATGAACTCGGATTTTTTGTGGCTTTTGGGTTTCTGACATTTTGAACAAGTTGCTTTTGAACATCTTCACCATGTTCATTATGCAAGGGGATCTTGTATCACTTTTGAGACTAACTGTGCAAAAGAAGTTGTAGGATAAGTTTTCATAGGCTCGATACAGATGGCCTCTTTGGGCTGTCCCTGCGCCTTGATTAGGGTTAGGGAACGCACAGCAACCACATGCTCCCTAACCCTAACAGGTATGGTTGGCGCCATTTTAAAATGGCACCGTCCATACACTTGCTGTCTGGTGTCCCAAGAATTGCTCCAGCTCCACCCTTCTCCCTGCTGGGCTGAAGGTGCTGCTGCTGCTTCCAAAGAGTCCCAGAGTAGTGGGAAGAGGGAGGGAAGGTCAGCGTCCAGGCGGCCCCTTTTCTCCCTTGCTTCCGCTGGTTGGGCTGTCCTTGGGGCTTCATGCCCAAAGGACAGCCCTTTCCAGGCTGTGGGGAAGGGGCATTTTGCCCCTTTTCCATGGCGGATTGGGGCCTCGGGGCAGCTGGTAAGGCTCAAAGGGGTGGTCTATAAAGCCCCATAGACTTGGTCTACTCCTCAGATGCATGAATGCTTGTGCTGCTTCCACACAGTTAGTCTCAAAGGTGCTACAAGATCTCTTTGCATGCTGATATTCCAGACAAAAATAGCTATGTCTGTGAATTGTGCTTCTCAAGAATGGAAAATGCCTTTCCACCATGACTACTGAATTAGCTCTCTTTCCACCTGTATCTCAGCTAAAATTGTGACTAGAAGTTTATTTTATTTGTGCATTTACCTTGGGTGAGTTACATTCTTTTAGCCTCAGAGGAAAGTAAAGGCACCACTCCCTCTGAATTTAACTCTTCCCCCTTTGAAATCTTAGCAAGAAAAGCCTGTGATAGGTTCACCCTAGGGTCACCCTTAAGTCAAAAACAACTTGAAAGCAAACAACACCAATTTATTTTATTCATACACTGCCTTTCTCCTAGCATGACATTAAACAATTTACTTTGCAAACCATGCCCTGTAGGTCCACTGATTTGATGTAGAGGTCAACTACAGTGATCCCACTGTATCAGCAGTCTAGTCATCTCCTGGTTGGAGCACCTGTGGATTTGCCCCATATTAGTTAACAGCATCACATGCCTATGGGCACACTGATGCAGGAGTATGTAAATTACCAGCAATATGTAAATCACATTGACTAATATGAGCTTGAGCTCCCACATTTTTTCCATATACAGGGAGAAGGCCCAGAACTAAACCCCTGCAGATGGGAAGGGATCACAGCAGTGTATTTTTGATCTTGTCCATCTCAGCTATCAGAACAAAAATGCCCAATAGGCAGGAAAAGTTAGATGCTTTTTCATTTGTATTTTTGGTTGATTTAATCAGCTGTGGTGGGGCCGCAGGGAATTCTCCTGGTCCCGGGTTTCTTAGTGGGTTCCGTATTCCAAACAAGATGACACCAGCTGAATGAATGATAATAAACTTTAATTTGTAACAAAACTGGAGGTACAGGACTTTGTTACTTCACACTGTCCTCCTATTCTCCCAGTTACTGGGGTTGTAAACCACCTGCTGCTTTTACAACTTGTCTTCCCCCTTGATGCTGGGTTCCTTTGCAGGATAACAGTGCCCCTGCAAGTCCCAATGGAAGGGACCCTTGGACCAATAACTTAGGTTTAAGCCTACCTCAAGCGGTAGACTAGGATCCCGCAGACCCTGAGCATTCTCAGCCAGAAAACCCTCCTCTATCAGGTTCCTCAATACCTCATGGGCTTCCTGCTCGTGACCTTGCATCATTCTTAGCCAATGCTGCTGTCTTCCCTGAGTATCCTCTCTCTCTTTCACCGACTGCCTCACAGTCTCATCTTCCGCTCCTCCCTCTCTCAACTGCCTTACCTTCCTCTTCTGCCTTACCCCTTAATGTATATGATCAAAAGCAACTTGTTTTAAAATGTCAAAGTCATCTCCAATCACAAATAAAAGCAGAGGCTATCATATGAGACCCAGGTAATGGGTGTTAGTAATGCAACATCACTTCTGGTTGTGCTCCTAGATGAGTGGATGTATCCTTTCAGTGGAAGAAATTTCTCCTCCACCTTCCAAACAGCTGCCTTCCTTACTGACAAACTGAAAACAAACACATAACAGGGGCCAGATGGTATCTATCAGACAGTTATTTTTTTAAGTGAGATATGAAATTGGTGACCTTATAACAGAAATATATATAATGTTTTAAAATCAGAGAATTGAAAGTGGTCAATGTTGTGGCAATTTTTAAATACAGAAGGGTGCTATTACATTAATGTCTTGCTTCGAGTTTCCCACAGGCATGAAAAGAATTAAATAAAAAGGAAGAATGTAGTTAAAAGGAAGAATTTAGTGATAGCTGTCATCTTGAGTAGCATTGAACCAATTTATGGATCATGGGACCTCAATGGCTACTAGTCAGGATGGCAAGATATCACCATTTGGATCAGCTCCTGTGAAACATTATTATGGTTACTGCCATAATAGATATATATTCCCTTCAGCACCAGAGACAGCATTTTGATTGCTCCAGTGCATGACAAGGGTCTGGTGTGTTGTTGCATTCTACTCCTCCTTTGGGCTTCTGATGGGCAACTGGTTTGCCAAGATGTGAACAGAATAATGAATCAGCTGGCATTTGTTCTGATCCATGGATTACATAGACCTTTGTTCCGATGCAGTTTGGCTTTAATGTTTTAATCACAGTGACAATAGTAGTCAAAATATTACCCTGAAAAATCATTTCAAAAATTCTGCTGGAAGAGTATTATGGAGCACTACCACTAATTTAGTCCATTTCTACTTTTTCCCTTTTTGTCAGTAGTTCTAGCCTTACCAAGGCACAAGCTGTACTAACTTAATTCCTATAATGCTCAAGGTAAGATTGTAAGAACATCTGTGAAATAATTGCAAAGATAATCTTGACCTAGATAGACCAAGTCTTCTGGTACAGTCATCTATTGATAAGTTCATACCTTTTCATCAGTCTTGCCTTTTGTCACGCCATGGCAATTTCTAAAGCTTGAGTCAGTATACTGCATACTCTTGTTAACCTCTGTAAGTCTCCACATCTTTCTTTAAAAAAAAAACAACCCAGTTACACTGTCAACAGACTATCACTACATCCCATGATATGACTTCCAAATGACACATATTGTTTAGCTTTGGAAGGAGAATCTGGCTTTTATGAGAGATTACTGACATGCTGGCTTAGTGATAGGTTCAACAGAAACATATTTATAAATATCCCTTTTATCTCACACAGCATCTGTGGATGGTGGTGGTAGGTTTTATTGGCTTAGCTATCTGGCTCATGCTCCTGGCTTGATCAGGACAGAAAATGACAAGCACAACACTAGCTTTTTCATCCAGGCATAAACAAGTAGTTCTGAGCATAGGGGACATTTTCCTGAGATGTCTGGCATGTTGCATTTTCCATGAGAGGAAGAATGAGAGCATGGCATCCATTTTTGAAACACACTATAAAGATGAGTTATTACTAGGGCCAGGCAATGCTCATAACACCTATTCTAGAAAATTGGTAGAAAGCTGTCGCCAGCTATTTTTATATTGCTCGGCAGCCAAATAATTCTCTTGCCCAAATATTTTTTTGCTTCCCTCCTCCTCCTTCTCCCTTCTTTTGAAAAGTAATCTGGTTTTGCAGTTGATTACAAGTATTAAACTAATCCAGGAGAAATGGTGTAAGGAAAATGTTTCACTACTTCTGTGACATATCCAAGATCTATGGAAGGGCATTTTCTTGATGTTTAGTTCAAATAGGCACATGGCTCTGGACTACTTTCAATCTACTGAAAGACTTTTATAGAGCTGATTTTTAAGATCTTTTTACAAGTCCTGCTTGTCCATTTAGATGTCAGTTGCATAAAAATTAATGACGAAGAGTAAGATTGGCAGGGTAGGGATTTATGATTGAGCTGTTGAATTTATTTCTTTGGCACTGCAAGACACAAGATGTTTTTTAATATAGTTACTGGCCCATACTCAGGTTATTCTGTTCATGTGAAATAGCGATTAGGGTATAGTAGCTATATCTTGCCACTGACATGGAATTGTTTAAACGAAGGATGATGGGATAAAACTAGCACTTGAAGGCTAGGACATAGAAGAAAATCTCCAAATAGACTTTTAGAGAATTCTTAAACATTGGGAATTATGCCTACAGTTGATCCATTGTCATTCAGAGAGCTGCTGTCCATCCACATAGATGATGCCAGAATAAACAAACCTACTCCATTCCTTTGTGTAAAGAAGTTCTCATAAATCCAGTTGCCTGCAGTGGGATTTTGGCAGTGTGCAATTGTCTTTTATTTTAGGAACAAGACAGATGTGGTATATATACTGTTTGGAGTTAGGCAGAATTTTGATGAGGAAACTGACAGGTCTTCAGTCAGAAATATCACCTGTTGTGTGCCTTGATTAAGCATTTGCAAGGCCATAAAGCAAAATAATAAACTAAGTCTAAAATACACAGTAGTCTGGCTTAACTCTGGATAGATTTGTCATGTCTCCATGCAATTTGTATATAGATTATTTATATTTTGTACACCTCTCCTTGTGCAAGGGCACAGAATGCAAAGATGGATTGATAGCACCAGGACCCAAAAGGGTTCTCACCTCCAACAGCATACATCAGGGGCTTGATATATCAGAGCAAGCCTTTTCCCATATGACCCTGCTGAAAGTTTCTTGTGTTCCACATTTCAGATAATGTCTACAGCATGAATAGGAATATAGCAATTGTGTTTTTTGGGGAAAGACAAAAAACTGAAGGAAATGTGGACAGCACCGAAAAAAATTATGAAGGAATTTGCCTTTCTTTTATAACTTATGTACTAATATTCATTCCTTTGGTCTTTAATGGTTTCTGTCTGTCAATCACTCAATCAATCACAATAAAAGGGAGTATATATGTGGTTTCATCATTGTTCCAAGATTAAATTAAATTTTTAAAAAAAAACTGTTAAAAATTCACAAGATACAAAAGTTAAAATGTGGTTAAGCAATAAAAATAAAATTAAAGCATGCATCAATAAACACATACACACCAGTTCAATTAGCAAGATCGCACATTGTTAAGATAAGCAGGCCTAATATACTTGCTTATCAAATACCTATTAAAACAGAAAAACACTCTGGGAAGGAAGTTACAGAACCTGGGGGAAGCCACTGAGAAAGCCCTTTCCATATTCCCACTAGAAGGATCTGTGGAGGTTATGAGACAGAGAGAAGGGCCTCCTCAACAGATCTCAAAGCATGAGCTGATTTGTAAGGGAGAATACAGTACTTCAAACAACCTGGACCTGAGCTGTGTAGGCTTTTTGTAGGCTTGTGACTCTAATGTTGCCATTTAGATTGTGAGCCTGAGGGCAGAGAACCTCTATTTTAACTGATTTATGTACAGTGCTATGTAAATTTACAGCACTAGATAAATAAAGCATAATAATAATAATAATAATAATAATAATAATAATTCATTCTTTGTCCTATATTGTTTTTAATATCTTTGCCTGATGAAGCCACCAGATAAACTTCAAAAGCTTGCATTATGTACAATGGGCCCTTGGTATCTTCTGCAGTTTGGTTCCAGGACTCACTGTGGATACCAAAATGTATGGATGCTCAAGACCCATTAAATATAATGGCATAGTACAGTGGTTCCCATACATTGGTCCTGCAGGTGTTTTGGACTTCTACTCCCAGAAGCCCCAGCCAATTTGGCCAACAGTCAGGAATTCTAGTAGGTGAAGTCCAAAACACTTGGAAGGCTAGAGTTTGAGAACCACTGGCATAGCCTGTTTCCCCAAAAATAAGACATCCTTGGAAAATAAGACCTAGTGGAGGTTTTGCTGAATTGCTAAATATAAGGCCTCCCCTGAAAGTAAGACCTAGCAAAGTTTTTGTATTTAAATATATATACAATATATAATAAATGTTAATTTTATTTTGTTCAACCATAACTGTGAATTCTTCTTCATGGAAAAAGAAGACATCCCCTGAAAATAAGACCTAGCGCATCTTTGGGAGCAAAAGATAATATAAGACACTGTCTTATTTTCGGGGAAACACGATAGTAGATGTTGTCCCTTATATCAAACAGCAAAATCAGGGTTTGCTTTTTGGAATTTACAGATATATATTTAACATTCTCAAGCTTTGTATGGTGGAATCCATGGATGAAGAATCCATGGATGTGGAATGTATTTTGTGCATTTTGGTTGATCAAATAAAGGTATTGCTGTTTTAATGGATTTTGCATTTTTGTACTTCAAAAAATAGTGCTTTATTTTTATTCAACTTTTAGATTGTGATTTTAGATTTTATATCATTTTGTAGAAAATGATAAGATTTAGCTCATTAGATAAGGCAAGATCTAATTCATGAGGAAATTTGAATTCTGAGGTCTGTTTCTTCTTATTCTTTTGCACAACAGAAATTTTTTTCTAATGCCATTTGTTGCTTTCAAGTCATTTCCAATTTACAGTAAGCCTAAAGCAAACCTATGATGGGGTTTTCCCAACAAGATTTCAGAGAGGATTTGCCTTTGCCTTTCTCTGAGACTCAGGGATGGGGGCTTGTCCAAGGTCACCCAGTAGGTTTCTGTGGCTGAATGGGAATTCAAACCCTGGCTCAAAAGTCGTCATCCAGTTCTCAGACCACTATGCCACACTGGCTGTAATACTGTGTCTGCCTATTATTAGTAGTGCAGAAATGTTCACCCATGTTTGGAAAGTACTACTGTGTCAATAAGAAGCAATAGACATATTGAAATGAAATTACAATGCCTTCCTTTTTTGGCTCATATAACCTATTCTTTTTCCCCTGTCCATAGACTGATGCTCTCTTACTTGATTTCATCTTTCCAATACATATCTTACTCTTTTCGTGATGTACCCAGTGGTAGCAGACCCTCATCCTTCTACCTGTCTTAAGAATATATTTTTTTAAAATAATATTTTATTGAATTAAAAACTTTACATTGTATATTGAAAGCAAACTACATCATATAGACAATACAAAAAAATGTTGAGAATTCAGTATGAAAACTCTTGTATACAAACTTCCTGCTTGGTCATATCCTTGTGTCTCATTGAATTATAATTTTTCTCCTCTTTTATAAGATAAAACTGTTATCTGCACCTTTTAAATCTTAAACCTTTCTGCAATATTCGTACAACGAATTTTAACACTATTTCTGTTAATACAATCAAAAGAAAAAAAATATCATCTTTCGGCTTTGATACACTTCTTTCACTCCACGTTTCATACTAAAATTCTTTCCTCATTTCAGGCCTATAACCCATTTTTCCCCATTTAATTTCTAAATATTTAATAAATGGTGACCAATCTTTTTGGATTTTTTCCAGATCTCTTTTTTTGAATTAATTGCATCAGTTTGTCTGACTGCATGGTTTCAAATGTTTTGTATAGCCAGGTTTGTATATCTGGGGATGACTTTTCTTTCCATCTAGCAGCATACGCTATGCGTGCCATGGTTGTCAAATAAAAAATTAATCATCCATGTGATTTCTCCAAAAATTCTTCCACATTTACACATAACAGGTATCTCTTGGGATCGAAAGCTAAAGGCATTTCTAAAATTCGCTCTATTGTTGAGTGTACTTCTTTCCAATATTTCTTTGCTATCTTGCACTCCCACCACAGATGATAAAATGTTCCCCGATTCTTCCCACATTTCCAGCAGTGAAATCTTTGTATATTTTAGGTAATTGAGCAGGTGTATTATACCATCGATACATCATTTTATAATAATTCTCTCTCATATTATAGCTACAAGTGTACTTTAATCTCTTTATGCAAGTTAATTCCCACTGAGAAAGATCTATATTTTGTTTTAGATCCTGGGCCCATTTAATCATCTGAGGTTTGATAATCTCTTCTTCCATGTCGAAGCTTAATAATAAATTATATAATTTTCTTATTCGAAATTTTTGTGGAGATTTAAGAATTTTTTCAAAGTTTTGGTCAGCTTCTTTAAAACTATTAGATCTTATATCTAGGAGGAAACAATGTTTGATCTGAAAATAGGTGAACCATATACAAGAATATCCTATCGATAATAGTTTGTCATAAGTTTTTAAAGTCAGATTCATTGAGTCTTTGTCTAATAAGTCTTCATAAGTTAACCATTTGTGAGGATCTAAAGGTGTTCTCTTTAAAAAAAAGCCTCATTTACAGAAATCCACATTGGTATTTCATTACATAAATATTTTCTCAGTTTAAACCAAACACTTAATAATGATTTTCTAATATAATGGTCATTAAAGTCATTGTTAACTCTTAGTTTGTCATAAAAAAAGATATCCATGCCATCCAAAAACTATATCACTCCCCTCCAAAGTTAACAATCTTGTATCTTCTAATTTGAACAACACAAATAACCAATCCAGAACACATGAATAATAATACAATTTTAAATTCGACAAAGCTAAACCACCCCTTTTGTTGCTGTCTTGTAGTATTTTGAATCTCATTCTGGGTTTCTTGCCTAACTATATAAATCTTGATATGTCCTGTTGCCAATTTTTAAAGGGTTTGTCATTATTTATAATAGGTAAGTTTTGAAAAAGATGGATCATCTTAGGTAAAACATTCATTTTAATTGCAGAAATTGTACCTAGCCAAGAAATGCCTAGGTCTTTCTATTCATTTATGTCCTTCTTCACTTCTTGCCATTAACCTGATAATTATTATAATTATTACCTGTCTTAAGAATATAGTTCTCTATTAAACATCTTTCTCTTCACTTAAGACAGCCTATTCTTTATGATTACAAAAACCAGTTTCCATAAATAAATTCCATAATATTTAAGTCATTTATCCATATATTATTAGTATGGTTCTCTAACACAGAGGAGCATTTGCGGTAGGTCTGGGAGTGGGGCAATTTTCTGCCCCTAATATGCTTGGGTTCTCCAAAAAATGCAAAACAATAACAACATTCCAGAAGTGTTTCTGTTTTTGAAAACCCCTTTTAAAAAAGTAGCAAACAGTGCAGAGGGACCCTGAAAGCTATGCATTGTATGAATTGCTTCTGCTGGAGAAATTAATTTTAGGGCAATCTACCTTTTCAAGGGTTTAAGGGTCTGAGGACCTCAAAACTTGTCTTTTAGGGAGTCTGAATTTTCCCTATTCCTGGGTCAGAGGTTAGACATATTATCCATATCAGAGATATCACAAAAAGATTGGAGCTGCATCCAATCTTTTATTTAACCAGCTAATGTTTATTAATCTGAAAACAGCTTGCTTCAATTATCCCAACTACTAGACCTTCCCAGAGTCTTATGAATGAGATGCTCTACAGAGCCATTAAAACCCTTTTTTTTATTATGTTTCACAGAAACGAAATCTGAATAATCATGACCATATGGACATCTGTCTTTTTCTTTAGAAAGCAATGCACTCACTTCTGTTGGCTTCTCCTAAATTGATCAACAGTTATACTGAACATTTTAATGAGTAGCAGCAGCGGGATCTTCAAGTTCAACTTGTTAATTAGCCATACAGCTTCTGGCCAGTGTTAGGTCAAAAATAATTGATTTCAAAGGTGTACAACATATGTGATATTATATTCAAAATGATCTAATGAGTGAAGAGGCTTTCCAAAACTAGCCTCAAAACAACTCAGATGCCATAGTAACTTCATGGAATGTAGATTCACTTAGATTTCAGCGATTTGATACCTGATTTCTGAGACTATTGGGTTTATTTCGCTGAAGTAATGTTTTATATTTGGGTGCATGTCTAAAAGCAAAGATAGAAAAGTTGTGGTTTTAGTTAATTGATAATAGGCTAAAACATTCTAATTCAATTGTATTTACAGTACTTTAGAACATGGAAATTTTAACTATTCAGCTTATGTTAAGTTGCCACTTGAACTTGTTAAATTCTTGTACCAAGAGTCATAACAGAATGAAGCTTTAAAATTCCATCCTTGACCATTACTGATTTATTACTTTATTATTGATTCACATGTACATCCAAGTGAAAGTTATATCTTCCAAATTCATTTTCCTGTGGGAGATAGAGCCTTAAAGCACAGAGCACAGGAAGACTACTTAGATCTCCTTCCAAGCTGCCCTAACTACATGTTGATTTAAGTTTGCTTTGGAATTAATTAAACTGTCATGAAATTTGTTCACTCTTTTAGCACTCTCTCATTTAATTAATTAATAACATAGTGAATAATTTATGAATGAAATTAGGTTAATGCAGAAATTTCAACTGAAGTCAAATCACTTTCATGATGAATAAATTTAATTTAAGTTTCCATTTTCAATAGAAAATTTCCAGCTTAATTGACAATTTAATTGATTTTAACTATTAGTTCTTATCCCTTTTATATATATAATCAGCTGTGAAATGTATATATATATGAATATGTGTGTCTGAGAGAAAGACTGTACAAGATAGTGAGAAAGCAAGAAAGCAAGAGAGAGAATATGAATGGATTTCCAAATGTTGTAGGGGATGACCTTTTGTAAATAAAAAGGTTACACTTGTCACACTTATATCAGAATCAAACATATATGAAGTTTACTTTGTTTATAGGATTGATTTTATCTTTGGTGGCTACTAATAACCTCTTCATGCAACATTATTAATACTATGGAATGAAATCATTCTTCATCCAAGTTTTTTTTAATTATTATTATTTTAAATCAGTACCCTTTGGTATTGTGTTACCATCTCTCTCCTTTTCACCATTTAGCTGACAGGTAATATTTTGGAATAATGTAGGCAGGCAAATGTATTTGTATAAGGTCATGTAGCCCTTAGGCAACTCAAGGATTGGGTTTCTACATAGTAAAAGGATTTTCTCATTTCCTTGAACCAATGCTTAGAATATGTGTGAACTCTATTTCAACTTGGCATAAAAATGTATTATCAACCATATATTTAATCCAATTTATCACACAAAAGAGGATGTAATTAGTATAGTAAGAATAAGTATTCAAATGTAATCAAGTCTCTTATGTTTCTTTCAAAAATTGGCCATCAGAAGGTTGGGTATACTTGCCTTTTGAATGCTGAATCAAGTGCCTGGAATTCCAAACTGTAACTCTGACAGACAATTTCAAATGGCTCAAGGGCCACATCTATGTTCACTGGACTTTTGTGGGCTGCTCCATTACAAAATAATAGATTTTTAAGATTCAAAATAGTTTGGGGTACATTAAGGATCCATTTGACCCAGTTAGGACTAAAGCCGATATAGAAATAAAGTAGATTTACTAAACAATGACAACTTGATAAATCAATTTTTGCGTATGCTCCATCAATTAAATTGACCTACTCCATTTGACACTAATGGACCAGTTTAGGATAGGTGTGGAAATAATATTCAAGTATTTGAAAAAATGGTTGAAAATTGTGCTTCTTAAGTCTTGGGAAAGCCAGGTGAAGACAATTTTCCCAATTCTGTTGCAGAAAATGCTGTTTGCTACACAGCAAGTGCTATTTTCTGTACCACATGTGAATTTTGCACAGAACAAGGTCCAAAATGTGAATAGTCATTGAAAACCCTGCAGATTGCAAAGTCTTTCTCACATTGGCAAGAAAATGCTAAAATTGCTCATTGCTTCCTTCAAAAATTAAATTAGTGAAGAATCGCGTCCCTAATTTAGAGGGTTAGGAATTCAACTTGCATTGTGACAATTTAGCAAAGAGTTTCTTTCTCTTAAATTATTCTCCTCTTGCTGTCATCTTTGGAAGACAGTTTTTCCCTGTCAGTGACTGGAACTTAAAAAAATATGCCAATCCACTATGCAAGTGATGCACAATCAGGCTTTCTTCCAGCCCTTTTCTATCAAGAGTTCTGTTGTTTTAGCCTTATAACCATGGATGGGGAAGAAAGATTTGTTCCCAGGTTTGATTTTCATTATGGTGCTTGAACTGAGGTTGCCACTTCTCTTTTCTTCATAGAGCACCATCATCTTTAACACCCATAAAGCTGGCTTGAATCTGGCTGGTGTAAATGGGAAATAATTTTGTTTTGATTTGAGTTTGAAGAGTTTACCAAAATTCACTCATTTCTAGCCTGCCGCCTTCCTGTCTTTTTACTGCCTTCGACCATCCCTAGCATTATCATCTTTTTCTCAAAAGTCATGCCTTCACATGATGTGACTAAAATACAACAGCCTCAATTTGATCATCTCGGCTTCCAGGGAGATTTCAGGCTAGATCTGTTCTCGGGCCCATCTCTTTATCTTTTTGTCTGTCTGAAGCACTCTTCTCCATCACCACATCTCAAATGAGTTTTCTTCTCTCTGCTTCCTTTACTGTCCAGCTCTTGCACCCACACATGGTAATGGGAAATTGGACAATCCTAACTTTCTATCTTGTCTAATTCTTTCATAGCTGCCCTTCCTGCTTCTAGTCTTCTTCTGATTTCTTGACTGCAGTCTCCATTATGATCAATGTTTGATCCAAGGTACAGAGAATCTTTGATTCTTGTTTCTGCTGTCTGTTAGTTAGGAAGCTTCAAGAGAGCAGCAGTGCAAATGTTACAGTATTCATATATATATATTGAAGTGAAGAAATGCCCTTAGTGAACAAGCACATACTTGGCTGCCTTTCAGAAAACTGTGTATGAACACACAGACTTTCCATTACATGTTAAACATTCTACAGGCATAGAGAGTCTTAGAAAGATAGAGAAGCCATTAAAAAAAATTTAAGTGACCCAGGGGCTGTTCAGACTACGTTATATACTGGTTAGCAAACCAGTTTAAAATCAAGAAGTTCAGACTGAAACCGGTTTTAACACTACTGAGTCCGAATCTTGCACACGCGTAGCAGGGCAAATCCCCCATAACCCAGTTTCTCCCAAAGCGGTATATTTACTGTTTCTTTTGGGAGAAACCGGTTTGCAGGGAATGTGAACTTGGCTCCGATCACAATCGGGTCAAGTTCAGGGGAGGGGAAAGGCCAGGGGGTGGAACATGCCTCCTCTCCCCAGCAAAATCAGGCACTCCTGAATATTTAAAATATTTTTACTGTATTTTTATTAATTATTTATTGCATTATTTTATTTTATTTTATAGTTATTTTATTTATTATTTATTTCATTGTATTTCATTGTATTTTACTTATTAGTAATTTTATTGTATTTCATTGTATTTTATTTTAGTATTTATTAATATTTTTTATTTCATATATATATATATATATATATATATTTCAGTTTGACAGCTCATGCACATTCTAGAGGCTTTTTTCTGATCCGGTTTTATAATAATAATAAATAATAAAATCTTTATTTTTATACCGCCCTTCCAATGATCAGGGCAGCACACAACATATACAACAATTAAAAACATTCCAAAAATAAGCAATAACAATATCAATACAGCAGTACAATAGCAATATGCCAAATCAGCTCACAGTGGGGGAGGATGAGGGAGAAATAACAACAGGGAGAGGAATATCAGGGGTAAGCCTGCCCGAATAAGTGTGTTTTTAACCCCTTTTCAAACTGGGCAAGAGAGGCGGCCGAGCGGAGCTCGATGGGCAGCGAGTTCCAGAGGCTAGGGGCCGAGATGGGAAACGCCCTCTTCATGGTGGTTGATGATCTGGCCTCTGGAACCCTTAGTAACTGTTGCCTGGTGGATCTGAGTGTGTGGGGCGGATTGTATGAGGAGAGGCGGTCCTTCAGGTACTCTGGGCCCTAGCCATTTAGGGCTTTATAGGTAATAACCAGCACTTTGTACTGGGCCCAGAGGTGAATAGGCAGCCAATGGAGATCTTTCAGTACCGGTGTTATATGGCAGGCCCTGGGAACACCAGTGACCAGCCGTGCTGCCATGTTCTGCACTAATTGCAGCTTCCGAGTGTCATACAAAGGCTGCTCCATGTAGAGCACATTGCAGAAGTCCAATCGAGAGGTTACCAGAGCATGTACTACAGTTTCAAGGTCCCTCTGGTCCAAGTAGGGGCGCAGCTGGCGTAACAGCCGAAGCTGAAAACAGGTGCTCCTGACTGTCGCATCCACCTGAGAAGTAAGATGGAGTGACGAATCAAGGAGCACCCCCAAGCTGCATACAGTGTCCTTTACGGGAAGCGTGATCCCGCTCAGGACAGGTGGGAAAGAGGGGAATGGGAAAGAGGGGAAACCCCTGTCCATATATGGATTGGGGTTCCCTTTCAATGTGTACAGGGCCCGATTCATTCTTTAAACTGGAGAGGAATGAATGGGGCCCAACGGGAACTTCAATCCATATATGGACAGGGGTTTCCCCTGGTTTAAATTGCTCATTCGCAGTGGTTCTTTTCCCCTCCGTTGCTTCACTTTGGGCCCCATTCATTCCCCTCCAGTTTAAAGAATGAATGGGGCCCTGTACACATTGAAAGGGAATACAAATATTAAACCATATATTTATTTATTTATTTATTTATTTACTGGGATGAGGAGGAGGAGGAGGGGACAGGATCTCCTCAATCCGCACTTCTCCCAGCCCTATGCTCCATGTGCTCCAAATATTAAAAAGTATATATATATATAAAAAAAACAAGTATCTCGCGTGGCCAATGGCTGCATCAGACATCACCATGACATCATTTGATTGACAACCAAGAGGCTCCATCTTTAATCATTACTTTTGCGTGTATGAACTTTGTTGGGGTAAAGTGCACCGGAAAGCATCAATGGGGGCAAAAGGTAGGATGAACTTCTTTCTGGAGACATTCGGTAATGCCATGCATAATCTCATCCGGATATTTCCAGGGCAAATGGGCTAGTATGAATGGGGCCCCAGAAGACCTGGGTTTAAAAAGACCTCTCCTGGGTCTAAAATGGCCACAGAAAGGGGCTGAAAAGGTGGTATTTGTGGCAATTTTTTTTTTTTGCAAAGTATTGTTTTCAGGAGTGAGGGAGGTTAGAACGGCTCCCTCTTTGTTGTCCTTTCATTGGCAAGTG
Organism: Urosaurus nigricauda; assembly: GCA_034509955.1. Classification (NCBI taxonomy): domain Eukaryota; kingdom Metazoa; phylum Chordata; class Lepidosauria; order Squamata; family Phrynosomatidae; genus Urosaurus; species Urosaurus nigricauda. Next base: position 279,294,117 of record JAOEGL010000001.1, read on the forward strand.
AACACTTTTCTGTTCCAACAGGCTTTTAGGAATTGATTGCTAGGGTTCATAACAGTGTACTCTTTTGTTATTTTTTAATTAATGCATTTATTATAACTGCTTTTAATTCTATAGATCTGTTATACACATAACATTCATTAATTCATTCACATAAATTGTGCATATGTTAATTTTTGGTGTGCACAGCTTTATGTGTGTGTGTATGTGTGTGTAAAGAGTTTGAAAGCAATGGCTTTCAGAGTATCATCCTATCATCACTCACTAAGTATGGCTTCAGCATGCTGTTATATTCGATCTTTTTAAAAATAAGTTTCAAGTTATATCAGTCTGTGTACACCCATACAATGATGATGTAGTTAATGTAATCTCTCAGCCTCAACTCTACCAGCAGTTAATTATAAAGTTAAATAGGGAGCAGATGAAAATGATGTAAGCCACCTTGTGGAGTTTCATTCGTGAGGAAAGATTTTTTATTAAAATGTTTTTTTAGGAGTTTAATATATGGATATTTGATATGTTTGTTCATGTCCTTTTATTATAGTTACTAATTCATAATAATGTATTTGAGTCAACTATGCCCAGTAGAGTTCCTAGTGTTCTGACAGGGAATTGTGTCTGTTATAAACTAAACGATCCCATAAATGATAGAAACTTGCCTTTAATGCATAATCCATATGACTGACAGGTTCCCCCCCACCCACATTTCCTTTTACTTTTGTTTTCCCTGCCTTCTTGCCCTAGGTTTCTCATAGACATACACACAACAAGAGAAATAATCAACAAATTTGATTGCTCTGTAGAAATAGTGTTGTATGAACCTTATTACTTGGCTTCTAATAATAATAATAATATTTATTTGTATTTCCCGCCTCTCTCTTCGGATCGAGGCGGGATTCCAACAATGTTAAAAATACATATACAATTCAATACAATCTAAAACATTTAAAAACAATTACATATTAGTCAATTAACTAACTACAATTCTGTCCTTTTGTCCAACAGTTGCTACCATATCTGTTGTAAATCTAGTTCTGCATATCCATTCCCGATCCATTAAAGTAGATTGGGTGGGTAGGCCCGCCAGAAGAGATCCATCTTAAGACCTTTCTTAAAAGGGGTAATGTGCTCTGATCTTGATGCCCCTGTAAGTAATCTGGCTGCTGCATTCTGAATCAATTGAAGCTTCCGGACTTGGTATAAAGGTAGCCCCATGTAGAGTACATTACAGAAATCTAAATGAGAGGTTACCAGTGCATGTATCAATGTTTCAAGGTCCTCTCTGCCCAGGTAGGGGCGCAGCTGGCGTATCAGACAAAGCTGGTACCACACACTCCTGGCTGTCACTTTCACCTGAGATGTCAGCTGGAGCGACGAGTCCAAGAGTACGCCCATACTGTGAACTTTGACCTTTAGGGAAAGTGTGACCCCGTCCAGGACAGGTTGACAAACCTCCATCTCTGGGCTGGGGGAACCTATCACAAGTACCTCCTTCTTCTCTGGATTCAGCTTAAGTTTGTTTTCCCTCATCCAGCCCATTACCAACTCCAGGCAGGCGTTTAGAGGAGAAATGCCATCCTTGGTCACTGCAGCAGTTGGAGACATAGAGAAATATATTTGTGTGTCATCAGCATATTGATAACACTGCGCCCCATGTCTCTGGATGATCTCTCCCAGCAGCTTCATGTAAATGTTAAATAGCATGGGAGACAGAATGGTGCCCTAAGGTACGCCAGATGTCAACTCTCTTTTACGAGAGCAGCTGTCTCCCAGCTTCACCATCTTGAATCTGCCCGAGAGGTAGGAACGGAACCACTGGAGCACAGTGCCCCCAATTCCCATTCTCCTCAGGCATTCCAGAAAGATACTGTGGTCTACGGTATCGAATGCCACTGAGATGTCCAAGAGCACCAACAGGGTCACACTTCCCCTATCGATGCCCAGATGGAGATCATCAACCAAGGCGACCATGGCTGTCTCAACTCCATACCCCTTTCTGAAGCCGGTATGAAATGGGTATAGTTAATCGGCTTCTTCCAAGACAGCTTGGAGTTGGAAGGCGACTGCCCTCTTGATCACTTTGCCCAAGAATGGTAACAATGAGACTGGTCTGTAGTTGTTTCTAATCAAGGAATCCAGGGAGGGCTTTTTCAAGAGTGGTTTAACCACTGCCTGTTTCAATTCTGATGGAGATTTGTCCTCCTGAGGGATGTGTTGACAACAAGCTGGAGCAATGTCATCACTCCATCCCCTCCTTGAACGGTCAGCCAAGATGGGCAGGGATCAAGAGGGCACGTCGTCTTCCTAGTGCTTCCAAGGAGCTTGTCCACTTCCTCAGTACTCAGTACTCACAAACTCAAAGTGATCCAGTTTAACCAAGTCCAGAGTCACTGGACACCTCTCTCATAGTTCCTGTGTTAATGCTGGCATCTAGATCGGCCCTTATCTGAGAGATCTTATTGGCGAAGAGGTCATTAAAAGCATCACAGCAGGCATTTGTTGGTTCTAATAATGGATTCAGGGTGGAAGGGGTCGAATTAGATCTTTAACCACCCTGAATAGCTCTGCTGGACGGGACTCCGCCGATGCAATACATTCAGCATAGAATGTCTTTGCTGCATCGATTGCCACTCCATAAGACCTTAATAGGTTCTCTAGGAATGACTTGTCAGATAAGTGTCAGTGTTGACACCAGCTGCGCTCTAGCCGTCTCATCTCTCGCTTCATCCTCCGAAGAGTGGACAACTGCATTGGGTACATGTCCTGATCTATCTCACACATATATGTGCACACATATCTCAACTTTTAAAAAAAAAAACAACAACCCACACTTACATCCAAACTTGGTGTATGATAACTACACAAATTTTGAAGCAGCACCATGCTATGGGCTGCTGCAGATTTAATGCAGTTTCATACCACTTTAAATATCATGGCCCCATCATATGGAATCCTGGGATTAGTAGCTTGTTGTGGCAACAAGCTCACCGAGAGAGAAGGATAAATATATCACAAAACTACAAATCCTGTTGAACCATGAGCTATTGAACATAGCATTGAACCATGGCTGCTAAAGCAGTGTCAGACTGCATTAATTCTGCAGTGTATAGTCAGGCTAGGAGTTTTCTTGGAACACCGTTTTCTTTTTAAACAAGATATGTGCTTTCAATATACCTTGTTTTACAATAAAAGTGTAGTCTTCGGTCATTGTTGCTGTCATTCTACCAAATTCAGTAGGATGGTGCCAAAAAAAAGGGGGGGGGGAGAATCTAGACACTGTATTTGTCTAGTTTTGTTCTAAATATGGCAGGTAAGACTAATCAGGGCAATTTAAAAATATTAGAAGTTGGAAAACAGATACAGAATACACAATGGTATATCATAATCTGTGGCTACATAAGCCTCTTTATGTCCTATTAATTTTGAATTAATTTACCCTTTTAAAGGTGGGCATTTTAGTTTAGATCACACACAATGAATAGACAGACATGCACGTGTGCACACACACACACACAAATGCATCACCACTTAGACCACCATGCAGTAGAAACAACAGATGTTTACAACAATGCAGTTGAAACACTTACCTTGACAATTTTTTAATTAATTTTTAAAATGAGAAACAGTAATGATAAGACCCAAAAAGATAATTGCTAGACAGTTAGTGAAATGTGCTTTCTTAGAACATTTGTTATAGTCAATTACTACCAGATAAGACTTGTTTTATTACATTTATTAATTGAATTATAATCAGTTTAGTGAGGTTGCACAGCAAAAAAATTGTGCTGACAAAGCTTCATTTTTTAAAAAGTATTCTAATAGAGCACACCAAAGATTTTTTTTTAATGAGCATATGTTTCATAGACTACAGCAAAGCATTTGATTGTAATAGATCATGAAAAGCTATGGAACTCAATTAAAGACATGGGGGTGTCACTATATCCAAAAGTCCTGATGAGGAATCTGTACCAAGGACAAGAGGCCATTGTCAGAACAGAATTCGGGGAAACAGAGTGGTTCCCAGTAAGTAAAGGGGTCAGGCAAGGCTGCATCCTATCACTGTACTTGTTTAACGTATATGATGAAAATATCATAAGAAAAGCAGAATTAGAATCAGAAAAAGGAGTTAAGATAGGAGGAAGGAGCACTAACAACCTAGATATGTGGACGACACTATATTATTACCCTGTTTCCCCAAAAATAAGACATCCTCAGAAAATAAGACCTAGTAGAGGTATTGCTAAATTGCTAGATATAAGGCCTCCCCCAAAAGTAAGACCTAGCGAAGTTTTTGTATATAAATATATATACGGTATATAATTAATGTTCTTTTGTTGTTGTTCAACAATAAGTGTGAATTCTTCTTCATGGTAAAATAAGACATCCCCTGAAAATAAGACCTAGCATATCTTTGGGAGCAAAAATTAATATAAGACACTGTCTTATTTTGGGGAAAACAAGTTAGCAGAAGACATTCAGGAATTGAAACAATAATATAAGGAAGGTCAAAGATAAAAGTGCAAAGGCTGGTGTGATGCTGAACATCAAGAAAACAAAAATAATGACCACAGAAAAAATTCACAAATTCAATCTAGACAATGAGGAAATGGAAATAGTTAGAGAATTCCCATATTTAGGGTCAAACATTGACCAGAATGGGGACTGCAGTCAAGAAATAATAAGAAGACTAGGAATGGGAAGGGCAGCTATGAAAGAACTGGAAAAGATACTGAAGAGCAAAGACATACAACTGAGTACTAATGTCAGAATCATCCAGGCCATTGTTTTCCCAATTACCATGTATGAATGCGAGTGCTGGACAGTGATGGAAGCAGACAGAAAGAAAATCAACTCATTTGAAATGTTGTGCTGTAGAAAAATACTTAGGATACCATGGACAGCCAAACAGGTTCTTGAACAGATCAGACAAGTGCTCTCCTTGGAAGCAAAGATGATCAAGTTGAGACTATCGTACTTTGGCCACATAATAAGAAGTCATGGATCACTGGGGAAAAAAAACACAATAATGCTGGGAAAGGTAGAGGGTAGAAGAAAGAGAGGAAGATCACAAACCAGATGTATAGACTCAATCAGGGGGGCTGTGGGCAAAGGCTTGCAGGATCCGGGCAGGGCAGTGGAAGATAGGGATTCTTGGAGATGTCTCATCCACAGGGTTGCCATGAGTCAGAACCAACTCGAGGACAGCTAACAACAAATGCACCTAAGTGTGTGTGTCTGTGTTTGCATTTTCTTAGGAACAATAAAGCCTGTGCTCAGAAATGATATTACTGAGGTTCAGAAATGTAAATCAGGCACAGTCCCAAGTAACTGAGATACACCTAAATCTAATCAGTAGGACTTGGGCACCCAGTTAAGTAAACAAGTCCAATTCATTTTAAAGCACCATTTTCTGGGCTGTACCAATCATCTTCACTTGATTTAAAATTAGAATACAAAGCCCAGAATACCATTGGAGATATATCATTGAGGGAGGGAAGCAGTAATTTTATGAACTGCAAAATTACATTTGACATGAGGGCTCACTTCTATATATCTTTCTGTCTCGGTGGTATATTGGTAAATTTTGAAGTGCAGACACTCATCATCATGATGCTGAACACCAAGTAGAATCCATAATACAGGCAGGATATCTACAAAATGTCAACACCCACTGATACAGAGAATGCCTCAGATTGCTCCTTTTCCCTCATACCCTGTGGAACAATACTGTATGATGAAGTAACATCACTCTGGTGACATTATGGAAAATTAAAGATTGTGTTAGCAACAGTGAGAAATTGGTAGGAGGTCTAATAAAATTCAGCCACCCCTTTGACATGTCCTACTTCACTTTTACTGCTTGTGAAGGAGCAAAATGGGGAAAATGTTTTAATTCAGCTTGAATGAATCAGCAGACCTTGCAACCTTGTAACACTATACAAGTCAGATAGAAGACTGTAGAAGTGGCCATGAGAGGTTTTTTTTAAAAAAAAGCAAAGGACAGCTGTGTGGTTCTTTCCCATTTCCTCAGCACAGGATGTTTGTTTCAACTATTATAATGCACCATTTAACAGCCAAACTAGGTTGGGGAGCAGCACAGATAAATGTAAGCATCTTTATCATCACTATTGATGGCCAGAATGCTTTTGGAAAATTCTGAATGAGTAAGTATAGTAGTTATGGGGCTATCCAATGACTCAATGGAGGTCTGTTCCCCTGTTGATCAGGAAGCAGTTGATGTTCCCATCCACTACTATGAACTATTTTCAGTGCAGTGGGTAGAAGTAGGGTCCCTGTCACAATTCGTTCTCATGATAGAGATTTCTTGTGCAAGACGTGTGAGACCCTCAGCCAGCTGTTTCCCAATGGACAGAGAAACAGACTTCTATCGAACATCATAGCTGCTGTCCAGTAAGTAGGGATTGGGGGATTTTTTATGTTCTTGATGTATCCCCTAAACTGGGAGCTATGTAGGGATCATGAATACCAAACAGTCGCAAGTGCATAACAGAAACAAGTTTTTTGGTGGAAAGGAGAAATAGAGTTGGTTATCATGTGCATACTGGTGGTACCCTACCCAAAATCTTTAGATGATCTCTCCCAGTAGTATAATGGTAGGGAGGCAAATGAGGACACCTCACCCCAGGTAAGGATTCTGTGAAATAATTAAATTTTGCTTCAATCTACAATTTTCTGGCACTTTGGTAACTGAAAACTTTGGCTAAGTACTTAGAAATACAGTTTAGACATGCAAATAAAAGGTTAAAATAGAACCCTGCAAACTGCCAATACTCACATTTCACAAACGTACATTGTATGTGTACAAGACACAAATGCATTGTATGTGTACAAGACAGCTTTTCCATTCATATATATATTGTAGTACTTTAGGACTCACCTATCTAGATCTGTGTGTGAAAATTCATTCTCAGCTTTTCATTCTCAGCTTTGATGTGCTGACATAAAGCAGACATTCAGTGTTTCATAAGAGAAAAGCAAATTTTGTAATCTTGGTTTTTGAAAGTAAGACATTTGAAGGAATTTCTAGTTGATAGTTTCTCCACAAGTTTGTAGAGAACATGCTATGGCATTTATTAACAAACTTTGGTCCGTTTTACATTGGCAAAAAGAGGTGTGTTGAAGGCTGCATGAAAGCCCAGCCTTTAGATGAGAAAAAGGGAAAGTGTGCCATGAAAACACTATTTTGGAGTTTTAAGGGAGAAGAAGTGCCTTTAAAAAGTAGTTTGATTTCCCCACTACTTTTTTAAAAAGGGTGCAGCATTGCTGGCCCGTTTTACACGGGCAAAAAAAGGCGCTTTTAGGGCTAAAAAGCCCACATTTAGGGTTAGGGAGGGCGTAGCCTTTACACCCTCCCTAAGCCTAAAATGCATGGACGCCGCCATTTAAAGATGGCGGCGTCTACACGGTGGCGCCGTACAAGCGTCATCACGTGCGCAGCGTTTTGACGCGCTGCACACGTTTTGACGCTCTGGCGGCGCGGGAGAGCGCCAATCGCGCCCTTCCTGCGCCGCAAAAAAAGAGCTCGATCCCGGGTCGTTGCGGCGGGATGAGGCCTCTGGGGCTGCCCGTGTGGCAGCCTAGGCCTCATCTCGCCGCTAGAAGGGGCGAGTTTGGACCGCCCCTTTTAGCCAATGTAAAAAGCACCCCTATTGCATCTAAAGGCTAAGGTGTAGTTGAACGGTTAAATGGGGCTCTGTATCTTTAAAGCGCCCATTTAAAGGCAGCGATACAAGTGCGGAGGGAGGGAAGGTGCCAAGACAAGAAGAGACCTTCAGAGCCCGGCCAGAGTGCGCCTGCACCTTCCTTCACCTCCTCCCTTTGGTTGAGAGAGTGTGACTTCTAGGGAGACAGCAGGGCACTGGAGGCGCTCAGCCAGACCAGGGCAAGCTGGCAAGAGGAGGAGGAGAAGGGGAGGGACCTGGAGCACCTCCGCTGCCCTGCTTCCCTGCAAGTCACACTCTCTCAGCCGAAGGGGGGAGGAGAAGGCAGGCCCAGGCACACTCTGGCCAGGCTCCATGGCTCTCTCCTGGCTGCCTTCCTCCTCCCTTTGGCTGAGAGAGTGTGACTTGCAGGGAGGCAGGGCAGCAGAGGGGCCCCATGTCCCTCTCCTCCTCCTCCTCCTCCTCCTCCTCCTGTTTCCAGCTTGCCCTGGCACAGCATCAGGAGGACCTGGAGCACCACCGCTTCCCTTCCTCCCTGCAAGTCACACTCTCTCAGCCAAAGGGAGGAGGAAGGCAGCGGGGAAGGAGGGAGGGAGGGAAGGAGCCAGGAAGAGACCCCCAGAGCCTGGCCGGAGCACGCCTGGCCCTCCTGCTTCCTCTTCAAAAAGAAGGCTGGAAAAGTAGGACGTGTCCTGGCAAAGGAGGACGTGCCTGGTCAACTTGGAAAAGGGGGGCCTCTGCTCAAGAATGGAGGACATATGGGAATCCCTCCTGGACAGAGGGCTGAAACCTCACGACAACTCAATATAATGCTCTGACAGACACAGACTACAACTCCCATGAGCCTTTGCTACCATTTCCCAAGATGCCTTAATTTGCAACAGAAAGCCGACCAGTATGTTCACATGTGATGAATTCTTTCGTATTGACTCTGCATTTTCTTTTTGTGTAGATGCTCTCTTGTTTTGTTTGTGATGAGCTTGTGCGTAATCATGTGCATTTCCGAACTGACCTCACTTTCTCCCTCTTTCGGAATGGTCCTGTACTCCCCCATGTGATAAGCTCTGACTGTATGGTGTACCTGCGCAATTGCGCAATTCGCAGCCAGCAAGGGAAAAAAATGTTTAAAGCGCGGCTAAAAGCCACGTTCCTTGCCGCCCATGTAGCTGCTCCACCTGTGTTTGTAGCGTTTTGACAGCTTCCCATGTAGTTGCTGAGCCACAGAAAAAACCTCAGTCTAGCTGCCCTGTACTTTTTAAATGCACACCTGGGGCTTGCTGTCTAGCTGCTAAGCATTAAGGAAAGTGCAACTTCATGTCACACTTTCTTGCCAATGTAAAAAGCCCCTTTATTAACAAACCATTATAGTGGGAAGACTCAGGCAATATGCATTTAATTCCTTGTCACTGCTATTTAGTTCACACAAATGTTGTTTCTAGTATTCAGGCAAACTCACTTGAAATCATGCAATGAAACAATTCAGTCACTTCCCAAACAAAACAAAACAAAACAAAACAAAACAACACACAGCTGTTTTACTTATACTTTAAAAGTATTCTAAACATTTATTTTCTAATTTACCAATGAAATATGTGATACTTTTTTAAATAGCACTAATTCACTTCAAACATCTATGGTTAAGCATAATTAATTAATAATCTATTTATGACCTAAGTAATCTATATGATTCTCTTCTCAGCTAAAAATATACAACAGATTTTATATTACATTAGTGCTGACTTAAGTTGTCATAAATTCTTAAATTTCAGGTTGGGTTAACACCCCTTCCCCTCTCATAAACACATTCTAGTCAAAATTTTAGATTTGAATTGCAGACAATTTTAAATATAAATAGATGTGCAGCAAAATCATAACCATGTTTACTTAAAAATAAGTTGCATTATGTTTCATGGGATTTGCTCCCTAACAAGTATGTATAGCATTGCAGCTTCAGTTTCAAGAAAATATGCTGCATGTTAAAAAAGAACCCATTGGCTAAAACTCTCCTCAAGGGAAAGAAATATTCTCTTACATATGTATTATCTTCTTCTGTTCTTATTTTTTAAAGTCTGACTTAACCATTCAATGGATAGCTTAAATTTTAATCAGATGGTAGAGAGTGTTTCTGTGTTGGCATGAATGGTTTAGGGCATAATATCAAATTAGTCAAAGAATTCTGAAGAGATTTGGAAGTGCATGGCAAGATTCAGAGGACCTTGGTTTTATTTCTTTCAAGTATAGGCATATCAATGTGTTTTATATTAATGTTTTAAGAATGTGTTTGAAGGGGGTCTGTTTCTGCCTGCAGCTATATCAAGCACAGCCTCCATGCATAAGCATAAATAGGTTTCTTGGAAACAGTCAGTTTGGTTTCATTAGAAAACTCAGTTTTATCTCCTCTTTTTATAGCTCTAAGGATGCAACTGCACAGCAAAAATCATCTAAACTGACACTGCTTTAACTGCAATGGCTCAATGCTATGTAATTCTGGGAACTGTATTTTTTTAGTCATTTTTATTGAAAAGTTATATCTTGTATACAAATAACACAAAACATTCAGACACCTTACATCCTCTACAAAATCTAATTATACATCTCAACACAATATACATTTATCTAAAATCTACATCACATCTATTTATTTACATAAAATTCTTTGGCGTCTTTATAACTGCTGGACTAAGCTCTCTTCCTTTATTTTCCTTCATCAAATTTTTAGTTTCCTTTTCTTAATTTAGTTTGTTTTCTTTTTTAATACCCTCCTTTTCTTATTGTTCTTTCTCCTCTATCTCTCCATCCCTTTCCATTTCTCATTCTCTTCCTTTCCACTTTCCCTTTTACCTCTCTGTTTCTCCCTTACCTATCTTCTTGTCAGTCTACGTACACTGACCTTCTTTCACTTTCTTCAATTCCTTCTTAGCTTTCCTTTAATCCTTCCTTTTTATTATTTTATACTTTCCCCTCTTGAAGATGTGAAACCAAGAGTTATACCAACCCTTCTTAACACACAAACAACATTTATCTCTGGTACACAGTCTTTTTTTTTTTTTTTTTTACTTCTTACAATCAAAACATAGATACGTCCTATTTTATATATTAGATTATTCTCTAAACTAATTATAATACTTTAAATTTATTTTCTAAATTTTAACTACGAAGTCTTACACATTTATTTAAGTCACTTTTTTCTTATTCTTGTTTTTTCTTCTCTACAATTTTTCTATTCCTCTTATTTCTTTATCACAAACAAAACAAAACAAACAAACAGCTTCATTTATATACCGCTTCATACCCTTAAGGAGTGTCTAGGCGGTTTACAACTGTAAGCTACTTGCCCCAACAATCTGGGTACTCATTTTAGCGACCTCGGAAGGATGCAAGCCTGAGTCAAGCTTCAGCCCTTTGCTGGTCTTGAACTCGCCACCTTATGGTTTTGAGTAAGTGGCTGCAGTACAGGCATTTAACCACTGCGCCACCAGGGCTGATCACTCAATAACTTCTTTCACTGTCAATTGGGAATTATAGTTTTGTGAGGCATTTATCCTTCTGTGTTGGAGAGCAACAACAAAGTACAGTTCCCAGAATTCCATAGCATTTTGACATGGCAGTTAAAATGATGTCAAATTGCATTATTTCTGCAGTACTAAGTAGACTGAATAATTCACAATGATGGCACTTTTGTGTAAGGCAGCAAAATACTCTTAGCAGCAGCAAAGAATGATTATCATCCATCCTTTGGTTTGATTTTAGGGGTTTTTAGTGTTAGAAAGTGTGGGACTTTATCCAGTTCAGCATGCATTAGTATCAATATATTATCCCAAATTCTTGATGGATGGTTTCATATGTAAAGATCATAAGAATGGCTTTACATAGTCGGAGGGGGGGGGGTAAAGTATATTGAGAATGAGAGCAACAGAACCTGAGAATAAATAACTCCAGTAATGTAAAACATTTCAACCCTGTCACCCTCCACCCTAGCAATGATTAGCCCCCTTCTGCTTTGTAGCACAAAGATTCATGTGGCACCTTAAAGACTAACAAGTCTTATTTGCCACCTGTTTTCATGGAGTGAGCACACTTATCATGTGCATGGCATGTTGCCGCAGCTATAAGAAGGGTGGGTCAGGGAATATGAGTGAATTTACATGCAATAAGTGGAACCAGTGACCATGATCATGACAGTGATAATGAAGGAACAGTAGTTGGAGTAGTTGAAGAGCCCTCCCTCCAGACAACACCATCTGGCCAAGGAGGGAGTGAAAGGGCAGGCCAAACTCCATCAGGCCTGTCTTAGATTAAGAAGCCGAACCCTCCCTCCAGTCCATCTGCCTTGGTACAGGCATCAAAGGGAGAGAAGGACTGCTGGACCTGATCCCCTTCTCCACCACTTTTCCCTTCTCTTTTTGTGTCGTGTCTTTTTAGATTGTAAACCTGAGGTAAGGGAACTGTCTAATTAAAAATAATGATTGCAAGCCACTCTGATAACCTTTAGGGCTGACGAGCGGGGTATAAATAATAAATAAATATATTAGTTGAAGAAACAGACACCCTTGAATAGATAACCCGATTAACACATGGATAGTTATGAAAAGTCTTTAGTCCAATCCAGACTCAGAAGGCAGGGTTAGCTTCTTGATCAATTCTAGTTCATCTCTTTCCTGTGGAATCTTTCCAATACTATCATCAAGCAAGGTAGAAACAGGAAGGGGATAACTCACCCATGGGGCTTGTAGATGATTAAAATGTTTTCCTGAGGGCAAGAAAACTTGCTTCAGGAGTTTGTTCCAGCCCACAGTATGCAGGATTGGCCATCCCTGATTTTTTTTTTAAAAAAAGGAGAAAAATAATTAGGAGTTATGTGAACCCATGCTTGCTGATATGAGTAATAAAATGTATTATGTACGGTGACTCTACTTTGCAGTGAAATAGCTTATCACTTAGGCATATATATTCTGCATTATTACCCTAACCAAAATGTTAAATATACACTTACCCTTTAGCTTCTAGACCTGTCAAGGTTTTTTTTTTAAAAAAACAAAAAACAAAAAACCCTATGCAATGTAATATTAAAATTTTACTTTTGCCAGGAGATAGTTTGTAAGAACACCATCTGCTTGCTAATGCCACCTAAAGGAATCAGGACTGCTATTTTCTTGAGCAATTACCAAGTGATATTCCTCTGAAAAAAAGAAAGAAAGAAAAGGCAATATTGCTCTTTTTGTGTGCATGCGTTGAACTTGGATGTGGGAAAGGGAACCAAACAAATATGCTGTTATTTGCTTGTTGTTGCAGTTTGGCTCATTTTTCCATGAGACTGAGAATCAAATTTCATTTCAATTTATATTACCCACTTTGTTAGGGCACGGATGATTACTCACCTATGTAAAGCTGCAGGTTTACAAAAGCCTGAAACACCCCACAACAGGATTTAGAAGATTTACTGAGGCAACAAAGTGGATGGAGAGTTGTTTTTCTTTTCCCTTTTGAGATTATTTAAGTAGGTTAAAGGGATAAACAAGTCAGGTTGAAAGTTTTTGCCAATGAGATTTTGTGTGAGAACGATGTACAAATTGGACAACCTTTGTTTTGCCAATCTTTCTCTGGCTTCTCTGAAAATAAACAAAAGTCACTTCTATTATTATTGAATAGTTGCTTAGTGCTAAGAGCCACTTTGAAAGTGTTTCATGGGCTAGAAGTCAGAATAATTTGGATACACAGTAATCTACTGGTAACAAAGGCAAGAAAATGAGCTCTGGGGAAGGTATGCTTCACGAGCATGAGATAGGTGTGCAATCTTTGTCTGCATGTGGTTAACATGACTATTCTATAGCATGTGCCAAACTGCATGCATAAGCACCAAGCACCACCAACCCCACCATAACTTCCCAGAATACTCTGAGAGCAGGGCCACCATTCCCCTGAATTTCCCCCTGCCTTCTTTTTGCTATGGGTTTTCAGCTTTTGCAGCAAATGGTGGATGCTGCTTTTCCATCCAGTCCCCATTCATCAACTGGCAGCACTGCTGAGGTCAGAATGAGGCATGCAGTCATATTATTGTCATTGGGCACCTTGTTCTGACTGTAGAGTGACATGTGCCCAAAGGAGTGGTGCTGGTGGTTCACAGGGGCCGCGTGAAGGCAGCCACTGTTGCTGCTGCAAAGAGAGGTGAAAATCCACACTAAAGGGGAATCATTTAAATGTAGATTAGAGAGCAGAAGACCTGCATTGGGTGCAAGTGTTATGAAGACTGATTTGGGATTTTGACCCTGTATCATGTAAAAAGGACACAGCAAGCCCGAGGGGAATCCAGGGGAATTTGTCAATGTAGACAAGCTCACCCCCTTTCCAAACCTCTTAGTTGATCATTGGGAAACAAATAATTTGAGAGCGTATAAATTCAGATTCACTGTAATGGTTAGATGAGTCAATTAACAGTAATAGTGATGATGAGGAGGATTTCTTACCTGCATCTTGCCATTGATCAAGGTGGGGAACAACAACAAATTAAACATATAACACAGTTTTAAAAGCTTATGAAACATTAAAAGACCATATAAAACCATTAAAGAACATACAAAACTGATACACTTAATACAAATCACTTAGTTCATAATTTAAAAATTATCTGGATAAGCCTGCCAGAAGAATTGGTTTTAAGTACTGTTTTTAACTAGGACAGAGTATCTAGCTTTTGAATTTATTTCAGTAGATCATTCCACACTTTGAGGGTGGCTGAAGAAAACATTCTCCTATTAAGAATTGCTAGCCTTGTCCAACCTAGATGATGAAGTAAGTGTCCCCTAGAGGACCTGTCTGTATCAAGTGGATTATATGGGAGAAAGTAATCCTGCTGGTAACTTGGACCCGAACCATGTAAGGCATTTTATATTGCTTGAAAACTAATTGGCAGCCAGTGGAGTGCTTTTAATATTGGTGGAATACAATCAGTCCTAGATACATGAGTAACTAGTCTGTCTGCTATCTTTTGAACTAATTGAAGTCTCTGAACTTGGTACAGAAGTAGTCCAATGTATAGCACATTACAGAAGCCCAGCCTTGAAGTTACTGGTGCGTGCACTACCATATTTAGATCGTCTCCCTCTAAAAAGGGGTGCAGCTGGCATGAGAGCTGAAGCTGACAGCACTCCTTAGCTTAGGCTGAATTCTGATAAGACAGAGACTCAGCTCCAGTCAGTGTCCTGATAGTGGTACTCCTGGAATTGTTCAAACGCCAATTGTGGCAAGGAGAACCATCTACCAGCTTTGCTTGGTATGCCACTTTAGCTGTTTTATTGAGATAGATAGCCAGGCTGCTGTGGCCCATGCAGATGGAGAAAAGCTGCTGAAGATGTGCCACTGCTATATGCTATGTTTGCATTTACATAATTACATTTACACTGGCAATAATGGGGTTTCTCTCATTATATGGGCAGCACAGGTAGCCTTCTTTCCAGGTAACAAAAGGTTAAATGATGTGATGAACTTGCTACATTTTAACAGGGCTCAGCATTACAGAGGTGATGAAAGAGTAATTGCCCAATGAGATAGTCAGTTGGACAAAAGTATAAACCATTAACATCCTTCTGAGCACAAGTTATAAAAAGCCTCAAGTGACCATGAGACAAGAGATCTAGCAAAGGAGCTTGGGGCAGAGGTTCCTGCCCCACCTGGGGAAGCTGGCTGAGACAGGAAAAAAAAAATCCAGACTCCTAGTTACCCCCATGAACATCAAGGACTACAAATTCCACTTATTTAAATTCTGTTAATTTGGACCTGGCATTTATCATGGAATTTTATTGGCAAGTTTCTTCAGAGGGGGTTTGCTATTTCCATCTCCTGAGTATGAGAGACTGTGACTTACCCAAGATCACCCTATTAGTTTCATGGCCAAGTGAGGATTCTCCAGCATAGTAGTCCAGTGTTCAAACCACATTGGCTCTCTTTTCATTCTTATGTCACTAATAATAATAACTTACTAAATCTCATGCTAAAATATATCTGTTCGTATTTAAAATGCTATAAGAATATGTTTTTTTAAAAAAACTGAAAAAGATGAACATGGCTACTGTTTTGTAAATTAAGACAGGGCAAATTCCTCTGTTTTCTATACTTTTGACAGTAGCTTTTATTTCTCCAGCCACCACTGACTTTCATTGAGATGGCAATTACAATGCCATCTAAATGAAGAAAATCCTGTGATGTGTAGTTTTCCAAAGACTTTAGCCTTCTCTTCAAAGGAGTGCTGGTGACATAAAAAATTACAAATCCCAGGCTTCTGTAGGATGGAGCCATGGCAGTTAAAGTGGTGTCAAACTGCATTATTTCAAAAGTGTGGAAGCATCCCCAAGTGAAAATGTCAGTGAACAAAACCTCTGCAGCCCTATAAAAGAACAGCCCCATTGTGTTCTTATTTAATATTATCTACCTTACAAAGGATTGAAAAACACTTATTAAATAGGACCATCCATGTCACCAGTGATGACCTCAGATGATGAGAATGGAGGTGCATTGGAAATAAAAATGAGAACTATGATGACGATGGTTATGATGAATTTTCCTCACTACACCCACATTATGTAGCATTTATATAACCAATTTTTTCCAGTCTGAAAGCACAGACCTGTTGGAAACGAAAAAGAAATTATAGATTCGAAAGATTCCAACAAGGTTCACTGTAGGTTTTGTTCCCATTTGTGGAAAAGCTGGATGTGACCAGCAAGGGATAAATCAAAACAGAGATCTAAAAATCACTAATAATATCCAAAATGCCTGGGATAATCTTTACTTGGTTCCACTGCATTGGTTTGAGGTGTGCTTCTCTGAAGAAGAGATTCCATAGACAGGTTTTTTTCCCCACTTGCAGACCCCTGACTTGCCTCACTTGGCCTTACCTGATGAAAGTCCTATGCCCATTGTGATCAGAATACCCAGGTATACTAGTGATGGGACAATTTGGAGAGAAGATGGAGCCTATGGCTGCTTTCCTCAGAGTAGCATCTGTATGGATTTTGCATTCATAACTTGAGCAAGTGAATAGCAGGCAATCACTTACAGGCTCGTCTCATTTTCTAACATCATTTTTGCCAGTTATCTGTATGGCTGGGCTGATAAGGTATTTCCTGTGGCTGAAAGAAGATACAATGTATCTGAAATCTCAAATCGGGAACTCTAGTAACCAAACTTTGCAGATTAGCCACTGTCCCATGAATGGAAATGAAACAAGAAGGATGTTTGAGAGTGAATGAGAAACTCAAGGGCAATGAGACTGTAAGATTTTCACACCCTATAGGAATCCTATGGGGATATGAGAATCTTTCAGTCTCATTCTTGTAAAATTGCTCAATTTCCAGCCACCATTGCATATTAGGTTTTGCAATATGTTTTTTGTTCCATTTCTGTAGGTTTTGGTCATGGTTTTGTACATGGTTTCTATACATTCCTTTTTTTCCCCAAAACACACTGTGAAAGACTTGTAAACCTACAAATTTCCAAGGCAAATATTTCTCACATGCCATTCGCAGGCTTGGGAGGTTTAAAATAGATACTTCAGTACAGAAATGAAAATCTAATAAATCCTTTTCCCATTATTCAAACATAAAAGTTTGCATCTAACCTATGGACTAAATGTTGCTCAGTTGCAGCTATACTACAGTCCTGCCAACTTGTAGCAGCTACAAACATTTTCAGCATCAGATTTCTTTCACTAAGTGCAATGTGTACAACAGTTTCACATTTTTTAACGATCTCCGAAGTAGAAAAAAACCCCACCTGATACAGGTGGTAAGGTTGTAATATTCTTTCTCCCTTCTCCTTCATTTCTACTGAATACTGTGACAACTAAGCACTTGTCCAATGGGAACCTGACCTGTGTCACTCCTTTTGAATGGCAAAAGAAAGAGAATCAATAAGGTGAAGTTCTGGATACACAGGGTTCAGGTGAAAATCTTCATACACTTCAGCAGTGTTAAAACCTCTCTATAAAATATTTACAGGAATGTGTCAACCTGTTCTTCAAATAAGAAGAAACAACAACAAGGGGTTATTCACCTACTTCTCTTCCATACTAATCAGAAGATAAACTTATTTCCAATTTTGTGGTAGTACAGTGGGCCCTTGGTATCTGGTGGGGTTTGGTTCCAGGATATCCTGGAATAATTGACTCAATCACCCCCACTGATATGGACCATCCTAGTGACTACCCCAAGATGTCCTGTTTCCTGTCTCTGATTGTAATAATAATAATAATAATATCTTTATTTTTATACCGTCCTTCCAATGATCAGGGTGGTGCACAACATATAAAACAATTAAAAACATTCCAAAAATAAACAATAACAATATCAATACAGCAGTACAATAGCAATATGCCAAATCAGCTCACAGTGGGGGAGGATGAGGGAGAAATAACAACAGGGAGAGGAATATCAGAGGTAAGAAATGAGGGAGAAATAACAACAGGGAGAGGAATATCAGAGGTAAGTCTGCCTGAATAAGTGTGTTTTTAACCCCTTTTTAAACTGGGCAAGAGAGGCGGCCAAGCGGAGCTCAATGGGCAGCGAGTTCCAGAGGCTAGGGGCCGAGTTGGAAAACGCCCTCTTCATGGTGGTTGATGATCTGGCCTCTGCAACTCTTAGTAACTGTTGCCCGGTGGATCTGAGTGTGCGGGGCGGATTGTATGAGGAGAGGCGGTCCTTCAGGTACTCTGGGCCCAAGCCATTTAGGGCTTTATAGGTAATAACCAGCACTTTGTACTGATTTTAATTGTATTTTATTATTGCCATGTTGGAATTATTATGTTCATTTATTTTAAGGAGGGAGGGAATAGTGGGATTTATTTTATTGTATTGTATGGATTTTATGGTTGTAAACCACCTTGATCTTATTGGAGAGGCAGGGTAGAAATGATGATGATGATGATGATGATGATGATAATGATGAAGATCCTGATGATACCAAAACCCATGGATGCTCAAATCCCATTAAATACAATGGCATAGTAAAATGTCAAAATCAAGAATTGCTTTTTCGAATATATATATGGAATAACATAGACCAACATTCTGGATATATTTTTTCAATTATACGTTGCTTGAATGAACTGTATCTTACATTGTATCTTTATACTATCAGGATACAATAAGTACAAAGGGGTTTGGTGAGTTTGGAGTAAGTTGTTTTGTTACTTGAAGTTTATGAGGGACTGCAAAAATATAATAAAGCCACAGCAGTGCTTGTTGACAACATTTAAAGGAAAGGAAAGCTAAAAACAAAATACCAAGCAGAGTTGCTCAAAGAAATGTGCATTTTAATTTTTTTTTTTAAAAAAAAAAAAACCCATATCAAGCTAATACATTTGGAAGGTGTTGCAAAAACCACTTCGTTGTATGCCTCTACATGCAGTGCTGTCCAGAAAACCCACTCCAAATGTTGCTGACCTGCCCAAGTCAATTTTCATTCAATTCTGATTGAGACTAAAACAATTCTGTCTGGAGTGAATCACACACTCTTCTGACAGACTAATCTGTCACTGCTAACAGCATTTTCTGTCCCTTCTGTAAGTAGCTTCTGGTTATTTTTTCTTCTTCTTCTTCCAATAAGTTATTTATATCTGGTGTGGGGGATTTTGTTTATTTGCTCCTTGAACTTACCCAGCTAAAGAGACAAGTCCATTTAAAAGAATGTCAGGAAAGCAGACAGAGAGTTGAATATATATCTGCCCATTTGTGGGACTATCAGCACATAGTGAAATCATATGGCTAGAATTTTATAGAATTTTATGTATTACGTAAAGATGCCTACAGTCAGCCTTCCTTATCCACAGAGTTTTTATCTATAGATTCAACTATCCATGACTGGGAAATATTCCAAAAATATATAAAGTCCAAAAATAAAATCTCGATTTTGCTATTTTATATAAAGGACACCATTTTACTATGCCATTATATATAATGGGTCTTCCACATCCATGGATTTTGGTATCCACAGGGAACCAAACCCCTGCAGATACCAAAGGCCGCTGTATATCTATAGAACATTGATCAATATATCCATAGAATAATATTTCTCCATTCAGTCAAACATGCAATTTATTCCTTTCTGTGTCCACATTTTGCATGCCCAGACTGTGACCCTTGGGATTGGTCCAGAGAGGGAGAAGGAGGGATTGAAGTGTTGTTTCCCTCCCCTCCGCTTAGATCCTTTGTCATATGCCCCTGAGTTTGACCCTTGACTTATCCATGGGTCATATCAAAATCCATGATTTTGCCCCGCAAACCTGCCCTCAACTTATACACAAGTATATATGGTAGTTACACTTTGTTATTTCCCTCTCTCTCTGTTTCTAGAGAACTCTCACTTAGGGCCCTCACGTTGTCCTCATTTACTGTTATCATTCTGACCTTATTTCTATACTAACCTTCAGGCTAACCCTGTCCATCAGGATATCAGACCAGTAACTCCCTCACTTGGAGTGCTGTATTAGAACCAAGTCCCTCACTTCTGAACTTGTTTCCTATGAGACCCTATCTGACTCTCTTACTGGCCAACATTTTATTGGCTGTCACCAGCTGACTCCTGATTGGCTGTTGTTAGCCTGGTCTATTCTGACTGTTCTTCACAGGCATTACCTCTTGTTAACTTTCAATAATAATTTTAGTAAAAATGGAATGGAATTAAAAATAATGAGTAACTAGTTAAACACTGAGCCTTGTTGTGCTGCATTTAATGGATCTCTGGGTTTTATTTTTAGTTCATCTCTAGCCCTCTTTAGTTATTTGTGTATAGGGGCAGTAAGTAGGATCACACTACAGACCTGAGTCTCCCTTATCCAGAATTCTAAAATCCAAAATTGTCTTCATAGATGGCTGAGATAGCGACATCTTTGCTTTCTGATGATTTAATATAGACAAAGTTTGTTTGGGTCCCAGTTACTTGGGTCCCATCTCCAAGATACCTTGTTTTGCATATGGAAATATTACAAAATCTGAAAAATTCCAAAATTCAAAACATCTCCAAGCATTTCAGGTAAAGGAGACTCAGGCTGTACTTACCCTGTCCATAAAGATGCATGGCTTGCCCCTGAGACTTTTCCTCACTACAAAGCAATTTTATTGGTCATTGGGATCGTTCATAGATAGAACACGTGCTTTGCGTACACCAAACCCCTGGTTCAAGTCTTGGCATCTGTAGCCAGGACTGAGAAAGATCCATGTCTGAAATCCCAGAGAGTCATTGCCAGGCAATATGGACAATCTTGGTTAAACCAAGTGGTTTATATAAGGTATAAGGCAGATTCATTCACTCAAATACAAATTTATGGAAGATTGGTCCATTGGCTGCTATTAGCCATAAGAACTAAATGGAATGAGATTCTCATGCTCTGAATGAGACTGAATGTCAGATGCAGTGGTGGGGCAACAGATGAAAGGTATTATCTACATGCCAAAGCTGGGGAACCTTTAGACTACAGCTCCCCAAATCTCTACTCATTCGCCATGCTGCCCGGGCTGGAGGGGGCTAGAGTCCATCAATAACATGAGGGCCATGGGTTTCTACTTCCCTTTTCTATGCTTTTTTCCTAGGCATCTCAAAAACATCTGGTCAGGTAACATCTTCTGTGCATTCACTCATCAGCTTCCTGCTCTATAACACACAGTAGAGTTCCAATACATAATGCACTTACTATTAGAAGCAGAAAGCAGATTCATATTTCATTCCAAATGTTTATGTTCAGTAAGCATTTTATAATCAAATACACCCCCTCTTAAAATACAGTAAATGCATTTGCAATAGTTCCAGACTAGTTATAACTCTTTTGTAAACCATGCAGATATCAGCACTCTATAATTATTTAACAAGACATTTATAATGAAATGCACCCCCTTAAAATAAAGTAAGTGCAGTAATGCTGATGTGTTATAACTATTCTGGCCTGTAAATATACCATAAATAATTTCTAAGTTATTTTATGCAGTGCTGTACACTATCTCTAGTGTGCTTGTATGTTATTAATTCTTTATAACTCATTTGTAGGCCACTCTGAAAATAAAATGTTGCTGTTTCTGGATAAAGATGGAGAAGGCAATGATGATTCAATTTTCTAGGTAAAAATATTGCTTGCTAGCTTACATTTACTGTTGATACATTTATTCATAAATAAATAAATAAATAAATAAATGTATAGTTACAAACAAGAATAGAGATGTGTGAGAAATATGTTCAGTCAAGATTATTATTTTTATTTTTTTTTTAAAAAAAGATCTGATTCCATACCTCCTGAACTGAATCAGGTGGAATTTGCAGTTGAAAATCATACATTTCTAGGCTAGCAATACATTCTGTGCACAGCAGATAACTGCACATTTTTTAAAATGCATGGGAATACGATTGCCAGATCTCAGAACCTTCTCCAATCTTCAGACAAAGAGAAGGATCTGGATTCCAGGAGTCCTCCACATAATATGATTTTCATATAGAATCTGGAATGCCACTTCTCTTTTCTGAAATAGATGACAAAAGTGTTCTCTCTAGGCATTACCTAGGTCCTCCAGCACGATTCTATGATATGCTTCCACCAGAAGTTGTCCATAGAGTCATGCTGGAAGACCTAGAGAATCCAAGAGAGAACACTTATTTAAGATTTGTAGGTCCTCCAGTGCAACTCTATGGTCAACTTCTGGCAGAAGAATAACATAGACTTGTGCTGGAGGATGTAGAAAATGCCCAGAGAAAACATAGATTTTTCTGATCCATGTAAATGAACCCATGTTACACGAATTTGCATAATATGTGCTCCTACAATATATGAATATAAAATTTCCCATATATTAAACTTGATGTTTTTTGTTTGAATGGCATACAGGGTGCAGCTGTAGTGGCTGCTTCATCAGAACTTGACAGCACACTTGTTTCTCAGCCTAGGAAGGTGTCCAATACAATACTGATGAAGCAGTTCAGCCTACCACATATAAGCTTGACCCTTATCCTTCTTGGTTGATAAAATCTAGCAGAGCTGGACTGACTGAGCCCTGGTGGCACAGTGGTTAAATGCCTGTACTGCAGCTACTCACTCAAAACCATAAGTTTGCGAGTTCAAAACCAGCAAAAGGGCTCAAGCTCGACTCAGGCTTGCATCCTTCCAAGGTTGCTAAACTGAGTACTGAGATTGTTGGGGGCAAGTAGCTTACAGTTGTAAACCGCTTAGACACTTCTTAGGTTGTATGAAGTGGTATATAAATGAAGCTGTTTGTTTTAGTAAATGCCTCAGTGTCTGTGTGTGTGCGCGCACACACACATACACACACTATGTATGCCTACTGCCTTTCTCATGAAGAAAACCTTCCTGGACCCAGCCTGTTGCAAAAAAAATTTTTTTGGGGGGGGGGGGAGTGCTTGACCATGTAGTAGATGTGCAACATCAAACATTCTTGGAGGAAACACATTATATGGAGCCATTTCAGTCTTGTTTCAGGCCAGTGTATGGCACTGAAACAACCTAAGTTGCTCTGATTGACTACCTACTCCAGGGGGAAGACAGGGGGAGTGCTAACCTGTTGATCTTACTGGATCTCTCAGTACCTGTTGATGCCAAAGATCATGGTATCTTACTGGGCTGGCTCTGTGGAATGAGAAAAGGAGGGACAGTTCTACAGTGGTTCTGCTCCAATGCTTCCAAAATATAGCATTGGGGGATTCCTGTTTAGCACCATAAAAATTAAGCAGTGGGGAGCTACTGAGCCCCATCTTATCCTTCATGATGTTCAATATCTACATGAAGCAACTACGGGGAAGGGGGGCTATAAGGGGGTTTGGAGTGGGGTGCCAACAGTATGCTGATGGCATTTAGTTCTATTTCTCCTTGTTGTCAGAATCAGGTGAGACTGTGCAATTGCTGGATCAGTGCCTGGATGTTGTAATGGGCTGGGTGAAGGTTGATAAACTGAAGCTGAATCCCAATTTTTTTTAAAAAAATGGAATTGGAATTGAATAAACAGCCTGTTCTGGATCAGATTGCACTCTCCTTGAAGGAGCAGGTGTTCAACTTTGGAATGCTCTTAGATCCATCCATGTCACTGGAGGCTCAAATGGACTCTGTGTCTTGGCTTGGTACCAACTTAGATTGGTGCACCAGCTACAATCTTCTCTGAAGAAAACCTAGCCACAGTAGTGCATGCGTTGGTAACATCCCCACTAAACTAATGTAATATGCATTACATGGGGCTATCCTTGAAAAAGACTGGGAGAAGCTGCAGCTAGTCCAAAAAACAACAACATCTGAGCTGCTAACTGGAATGTCATATAGATAGCTTGTAATGTCAGTCTTAAAAGAATCGTACTGGCTGCCAATATACTTCCAGTCTGAATAGGACAGGGAAGTTGGGAATTAATTGAACACATATATCAACAAAAATATTTTTGAATAATAATATTAAAAACAACAACAACAACAACAACAATGATTTAATGCACCCTGCTTAATGACATTGCCAGAGGTTGCCGCTTGTACCTCACCCATGTAACATTACCAGGAACCACCTCCTGGAACATCACAAAGGTTTTTACCCTAAAATCTCAGGACCTGGGTTAGTGCTGACATGGCAACTATACACAGAAACCACTGCAGACATTTCTAAAATGTGTCAAAATGCTGCAATTAGCTGAGTGTTCATTGGGGTACTCCTATGAAAAAGCACAAAAAAAATTGTATGGATTTTTTTTTTCCTTAAAGGGAAAAAATCCCACAGAACTGGATCTGAAAGATGTTCTCACTCCTGACAAGTGATGTGAAAACAGTCTGTGACCCCTAGAGCCTCTGGCAAACATATGGGGGAGGGGGCTAGATGGACAAATAGCCGGATCACTAGAAGCTACTGGGGAAAAATTACAAGCCAGAGGGTGTTTCTTGTTCTTCAGTACAGAAAACTCAAATGCATATAGGTTATATCTCATCCATTCTCTATGGAGTTCAGCAGAGACATGAAAATCTCTTAAATTCTATCTCTTAAATTCTTTTTTTTTTTTTAGTTTCTTTGAATCTCACCTGCATTTTCTTCCTAGCCTTATTTTGCATGAGGTTATGAGACTATTTTCTTCGCACACCTGCAGTCACAATTTTTCATACATAGCTCCTAGTCTATGCATTTGCTTGCACAATTTACTGAATTTGCATGACTTAATGCTTTTGACCAAAGGACCATTCTGCATGCCCGCCCGCCCCCCCCCCCCCACTAAATTATGTGCATTTCAGCTGTTCTCTTTAGTTTCTTCCTTTGCATGAGCATTATTTCTTGGATGCAGTCTGCAACCTTGCAAATGTGTGAATGCTGGAGCCAAGGTATGCATTTTCTCAAGACTAATGTTGGGAAATGCAAAACAACAACAACAACAACAATCCCTACTGTCACTAAGATTGTCAAATCCAACAAAATTGCTTTCAGTCCCTAGTTTATAGTGGTTTACAGTCCCTAGTTTATAGTGGTTCAGCAAGACTGGGGTCTTAACTACTCATTCTCTTAGTAGTGGAAGCAGAGGCTGGTTTCCTTTGCCGGTTGATGCTAGGAGGTCATTTTTATTGCCCAACCTGTCCATCTCCATCATTTTTACCACTGTTTGCTGCCGCAGCTTCTGGGCCAAATCCCCACCACCTGTTAGAGCTGATTTTACATGTTCCCCCTTTCAGTTAGTTGCAGTATGCTGTTTGTGTTTTGTGAAGAATGCTTGCATCAGTGAGTCATAGCCCTTGATTACCTATCTATCCTACATATATCTTACATATACATCCTTTCATGCATTAGATTACAAAGTGAATCTATTTAAGGTATAATTTAAGTTGTTTTTATTTGTTCTTGCATATTGTTGTGTCAGTAACTTGCAATTGGTGGAAGGCATTTTCTGTGCCTTCAAATCACCTGTCAACTTCTGGTGACACCACAAATTTTATAGGAATTTCTTAGGCTAGGAATATTCAGAGGTGGTTTAGTCAGGTCCTTCCTTGGAAATATATATATACAACACCTGACATTTGTTGAGTGTCTCATCCAGGTACTTACTAGGACTGATCCTACTTAACTTCCTAGATCAGACAGGATAGGGTGCCTTTATGGTACTGAAGCCCTATCTTTTCTCTAGCAAATCATGGTCTGTGCCAAAGTTTGTTCCTGGTGTTTGTGCAAAGAGAATGGGCCACCTCCATTTGCAATTTGCACGTCCTATTTGATTTTTGATAAAGTTGTTTCTTTGATTTCATGAAGAATGTGTTTGTGATGACCAAACTGTTGGCCTTGGAAAATTCAATAAGTCATTCTCCTGTTTCAGGAGAATAAATAAAGCCACGAGTCACAATCAAACTATTTCACTGAGGTAATATGTTTAGCATACTGTCCTTGGTATGTTTGGACCTTTTAAGGTGAAGAAAGTGGTTTTGCATAAATGCTGATTTGTAATACAGACATATCGGGTTTGCAGATTGTTGCCCCCTTTAAAAAAATAAGGAGAGAGGTCTAATTTTATAAAAGCAGCATATACAGCACATCAGTGTTAAAGCAGGACTGTGTAGAATATCAGTGTTATAGCTTTACCTTTTTTTGTATTTTGGAGTCATTTCAGTACTATATGAGTAAGAGAATCTGCACTTCATTCCTTTTATGAATAATGATGGTGTAACTACTTTCATTTGTTAAGTTACAACAATAGGATAATGTAGTGTCATGGGTGGTTCCAGGTCTGAGTTCCAGCAAGTGTGCTATGCAATGATGTGAAAGAATCACCCTGCTCCCAAGATTTTTCATGAATATGTGAGCCGCACATATCATCTGTTTTGAAAAATCTTGGCTCTGGCATGTGATGAAGATGCCAAAAAGAGTCCCCCTCCCCCCAAAAAATGTTTTCCATAATTTGTGCAAATTAGCAATGTAATTTGCACAAAACTCTTAATTGCTGAAAGTAAACATAGACTGCTTTTTAAGGGGTTAATGCTGGGATTGTTTTCTGAACATAGAACCAACAAAGCAATCATTATCACATTCTCCAACCGCACATATTATTATAGGCACAAAAACAACTCCAGAGTCCAGTTCTGGGCACCACAATTCAAAAAAGATGTTGATAAATTGGAGTGTGTACAGAGGAGGGCAACTAAGATGGTGAAGGGTCTGGAAACTATACCTTATGAGGAAAGACTTAGGGAGCTGGGGATGTTTAGCCTGGAGAAGAAACAGTTAAGAGATGATGTGGTAGGCCTCTTAAAGTATTTGAAGGGGTGTCACATTGAGGATGGAGCAAGCTTGTTTTCTGCTGCTCCAGAGACTAGAACACAGAACAATGGATGCAAGCTCCAGAACAGAAATTCCACCTCAGCTTTAGGAGGAACTTTCTGACAGTAAGGGCTGTTTGACAGTGGAACGCATTCCCTCAGAGTGTGGTGGGGTCTCCTTCCTTGGAGGTCAGTAAACAGAGACTGTATGGCTATCTGTCGGGAATGCTTTGATTGTGATTTCCTGCATGGCAGGGGGTTGGACTGGATGGCTCTTTTAGTCACTTCCAACTTTCCAATTCTAACTAAAGTAAAGTGCAAAGAGACTAAGAAAGATAAAAATGCACATACTGCAGTAGTCCTGTGTGTGTATGGGGGTGGGGGTGGGGGGTTGGGGTTCAATTTTCTCATGAATGACAGGAAGACAAATCTGACCAGGATTTGAATTTCTGTTCTTCATATCCCCAGTATACTCAGTGGAACATCACTCTTGAGCATTGCTAGAAATTTAAATGGTAGACTGCTATATAGACTCATCAAATTGTGCCAATTAAGTTCATGACCAGGGGAATAGGTGGCCAAGGAGACTGAGTGGTGCAAGTCATGGTAAGTAACAGTACCAATAGCTCTTCCTTGAGTGAATAAACTCCAGAAGTTTCCTCATTGTGTCACACTCTCAGTCTAGTTTAGGCTGTGCTAAGCTATCTTTTCTGAAACTAGCCCTGATGTCACAAGAATGTGTTTTCTGCCACTTAAAACCTGTATTTGTGGCCCAAATTCTAGATGGGTTTTAATCTTACTAAATCTTCCTCTAAGTGTTTCTCTCCATGTGTGTTCAAATTGTACAGTGCCAAAATGATTGGCCACCATCACCTTTGAAATAATAGCATTCCTTTCTTTTTCCAGGTGGATTGTGCAGCAAACATTACGATGCTGTGAAGACACCAACTTTTCCCCAGCTGGAGTTAACTCTTTTGCTTGACAGAATAAGGCATTCATTCTTTAGTGCTGAATATAGGCACCATGGTTTACAATGTAATATGAGAGCAGCCTGACATCCCTTGGGGAGTACATAGTAGCTCGATCTATTTTTTCCATGATATATTACCTTTCAAAAGCTCTTCCTTCACATACATTAAGTAACCATTTTAAAAGGCTAAAACAATGCCTTGTGCTTGGTAGCAAAAGCTTTGAGAAATACAGGAAAGCAGAGGACAAACAAATCCCATTAACATTTAACTCTTGGGCCCTTGGGAAATATCTTCAATGCAGATAATTAACAAAAATGGCACTGAAATAATTGGGAACCATAAAAAAGTTAGAAAGGAATTCTGTGCTCTTTTCAAACTGACACATAACAGTATTTCTCTGAAAAGCTATACAACAAGGTATTGATTTTATTTATTTATTTCTTGCTTTAAAAAAATCATCCAGTCATGGAAATTCTTTGCATGCTACAAAACAGAGTGAAATAAAACAATAAGAATAAAAAAAAAGAGGGGATAAAAGATTGATCCAAAATCATTCCAATTATTTCACAAATCCCTAGGTTTCACTGAAAAAGATGTTAAATGGAAACAAAAAAGACCACTGGATAAGTATATTTTGAAGACCTCTTGACAGGGTATTGCATAGAGTGGTTGCCACTACTGAGCAGACCCTTTCATTTATATACACCCACATCTGCAGATTTCTCAAATGCACCTGGATTAGGCTTTAGAGTCCAGGTAGGTCAATGTAGGAGAAAACCATCTTCTGGTAATCTGGCCTGAGATCCCCTCTTTCTGCAGTTATTTTAGACAAGAAAGCCACAGACAAAGATGGAGAAGGGGCTACATTAGGAGAATGCTTGTAATATTCACAATCACCTTTCTTAAATATCACCAGCATAGCAATGTATACTGATGGATGCATAACTGAAAGCAGAGAAAGGATCTAATCAACTTTGGTTTTGCATTTAAAAAGGAAAGGAAAGGGAAAACAGAGTGGAAGATAGCAAGTACATAACAGGCCATCACTACAAACATCTCTTTTTCTGATATCATTTCTGCAGATACTTGTAGAGTTGGGCATATTTCCTGTTAAGAGCAATATACTCAAGGACACATGAAATCCCAAATCAGGGACTCTGGTAATGTAACCCATAGAATAATATTACTCACTGTTCCATTATGGAGTAAGAATTTGTATTTTCCATTTTCATGTTCATGATGATTCTTTAAGTTTGTTCTTCAAGGAAGGAATGAGTAATTGTAGCAATTTTCATTCTGTTGTGAGAGTCTTTTTAAACCATACAGCTTTTAAAGGCTATTTGCAATTTGGGATATATTGTGTGCATAACTGACAGTGGTTGCTCTGAACAGAATATAGCTTTTTTTGTAGTGAGGACACCATTTTCTGCATAGAAAATAATATTTCAATGAAGAAATACTATTTCCTATGCAGAAACTTTTGCTTCCTGCACAGAACAGCATATTATGTGCCGGAAATAATATTTCAATGCAGAAAAATTTTCTGTGCAGAAAATGATGTTTCCCTCCCCCCCCCCAAAAAAAATTAAAAATAGGAATTTTGTGCAGAATAAATCCCGAACTGCAGAGTCTCATCAGTCCAGTATTCTTTTCATCAGGTTTTCTCAAGACTTGAAAAGTATGCTTGTCCAACAGTTTATGAATATTTTTTTAAATATTCTTTCCACCCCTGCTCAATTTATCACCACTATTCATGTTATGCTCCTGATTCTGTTGCAAGACTCTTACTTTCTTTTCCCATATGAAAAGTTGTGTATATTCTCATGTACATTTTTTGAAGATGCATGCTTGTGTGCCTGACTTTTTCTACATTAGTTTCCAGAATCTAATTGACCATACAAATAAGCATTGCAAATAAGATTTTTGGGAATGATAGACATTATAAAACATAATGTTAAATAACACCCTTGTAGGGTATAAGGGTATAAGGTGTTACCTTGGTCAATGAGGAAAGGTGGGAAATAAATAAATAAATTTAAAATTACATCAGATGTGCTACTTTCTTGTTACATTTTATCAATGCAAAAATATAGGTGGGAAACAAAGTCTGCTTCCCCACATGCAGTTTGACTGCTTTAATTGTCATGGCCCCAACCTATGGAATCCTGGGATTTGTAGTCTGTCATGCCACCAGAGCTCTTTGCCAGAGAAGGACAAATACAGTTGTGTCAAATTACATTAATTCTGCAGTGCAGATACAACCAAAGAGGCACATGAATGTGGTGTGTGTGTGAGAGAGAGAGAGAGAGAGAGAGAGAGAGAGAGAGAGAAAGAATCAGGAAAGAGAAAATCATGACTTTTTATTCTGAATAAAATTTGGACATTAAAAATAAAAATATGGATGATAATAACAGGAGCATGGAGCAAAAGTAGGGAGGCTTTGGATTTGGATCTACTTAAAGAATGGCTTTGGAACCATTTAAAAATATTCAGAAATATAGACCGCTGGAGAAATGGTGGTCTATATACTGCTTCAGAAGTGGATAAAAGAAAATCAACTCATTTGAGATGTGGTGCTGGAGAAGAGTACTGAGGATACTGTGGACAGCAAAAAGACAAACGAATGGATCCTTGAACAGATCAAGCCTGAAACCTCCCTGGAAGCCAGGATGATCAAATAGAGGCTGTCATACTTTGAACACATCATAAGAAGGCAAAACTCATTAAAAAAAGGCAATAATGCTAGGAAAGGTAGATGGGAATAGAAAGAGAGGAAGACCACATGCCAGATGGATAGACTAAATCATAGAGGCCATAGGCCTAAATTTACAGAACCTCACTCAGCAGAGCAATGCAGGGTTTTTCTTGGGGGAAAGGGGGGGGGTCTTGGAGATGTCTCATCCACAGGGTCACCAGGAGTCAGGTCGACTTGAGGGCAGTTAACAACAACAACAAACTTCCACCTTCTGTCTTGTTACCACAAACAGGAAAAATACTTTGGATTTGACGTCTATGTCACCATGGATTCTTTCTCTCCGTCCTCTTTTATTTATTTTGTACATCACATTTCTTGGTCTAAGAATCATTTGCCATCTTGCTGGCTGGCTTGCGACAGAGATCCTACTTTTAAAGGACACAACTTCACTCATTGGTGCAATACAGTGTGGAAACCTCATCCACCTTATTCCTGGTCCCCAACTGAATGGACCACCGTGACTTGATCTGGCAGTGGGCTCTTAAGATGGACTGTGGTGGCATTTACATAGGTTCACAGTAAGAGTACATAGCCTTACTGAATATAAATCAGTTATAGATCTGTAACTCTAGGTTATGAATCCATAATAGCAATACTGAAAGCAAGCCTTACATCTTGTTGCTAGGTTATGAATCCATAACAGCAATAATGAATACAACAAGACATACATCTTGTTGTGCACCTAACATTTAGCACATGTTAAAAACAGTGCACAAAACTGCATACAATTTTTTGCAGGGGGCAGGTCATTTAAAAAGTATACGGAATCAGGCAAAAACAAATGTAAGGTCAGCAATGTGCAAAAAGGAGTGAAACCAAAATAGGAAGACCCACTCATCCTACCATAGATACTCCAGATCGTATGTAAGGCATTTCCAGTGTCTTCATGAATGCCTATTGGTAGCCACAAAAAATAGTTATAATGTTGGGAAATTATTAAATCTGGAGCAATATAGCTCTAGTTCTGTGCCAAATGATCATAAAAATGATCTTTTCTACTATTTGCTTCTTCAGGATGTGACCTCAAGACAAATTGCCTGTAATTGCTGATCTTTAAAGTCTGCAACAGAATTTAAAAGGAGAGAGAAGCAAAGGTTTCTTGGTTTTGCACCATTATGTTCCTTTTTATTGCTTTTCATTTTGTATAGGAAAGGACTGTACAAGTATTATATTTTCCCTGTACTCCCCTACCTTGACCGTGCTTTAGTAGACATTATGTCAATGTAACATTAGTGGGGTTGGATTTTATTGAAATCACCAGAGCTTGTATTGCACATTAATGCTGATAGCATTTTTAATCTGCTGTGGAAATTTCGACAGATCAATAACATTGGAGCTTATGGTTAAAAAAAAAGGGGGGGGGAATTAGCACATCTTTCATTCCAGATATTCTATATTCAGTCTGAATCTGCTGGTAGCCTACTTTTTTTTTGAAGACTCAGCAAATATTGCCATTTTCTCCCCAGAGCTGGGGGCAAGAAACTGAGCTTCCTATTCTCACTTAGGCAAACAAAAGTAGTTTTATTTCTTCTCTGAGCCTCGGCTTTAGTGCTTCTCTGAGCAAAGACTGAGTGTGGCTATTGTTTTATGGGCTCATCCTTTCTTGTCTTGCTTTACACCATTGATTTATTTCTTTCATTATTGTCTCTTAGGACATCAAATCTGGTCATCGAGGGTTCTTTTTCTTTTTCTTTCCCAGACAAGAAGAACAATTTTATTTTTACATGCAATGCAGAAATGTTCCTTTTCTCATTCTCTTTCTCTCTCTGCCTGTCTTTTCATGCCTCACTCCCTCCATCAAACCATTTGGCAGCAGAGGCAGTGGTTTCACTGCTAGTATTCAGAGCTTAACCATCTTGTGGAAATGATCCCCTGAAGAGGGGGGCCCTGCACACATAGAGCTGTGGTTCACCGGCATAGGAAAAATGTTTAGTGCTTTTCTTGCTCTGCTCCCTCTACCCATCTTTCCTTTGGCCTAGCTTAACAAAGCAGAGATTTATGGATCAAAAAGTATGTTAACTTGGGAAATGAACAGGCAGGGCAGTCAAGTGTGTCTACTGCTGATCAGCTGATACTGAAAATGATTTCCTATGTAGCTCAGCTCATCCACTGGAGAGATGTGGGCTGAATTCTTCAATAAATGAGTAATAAGGGAATAAGAGGTATAAGATTCTAATAATTTGTCCTTTGAACATTTTGCTTTATGTTCAGGAGCAGAGTTGAGGGGAAATGGTGACATGAGATAATGCAAGATACTGTTCTGCAGTATGTGATGTCATGATAGTAAAGGTAAGTTTGGTTAATCTCCCTCGGTCAGATTTCACTCTAGGTCTGCAATGTGTAACTGGAAATGTTGTGCATTGTGAATTTTAAATCCACTTCTAGTGCATTTAGGAGGCGAAGGAGGAAGTGCATTCTGTGTTCCATTTAGGAAGAAATAGGAGTCAGAATTCATTCTGTCATCAGAGGCACTACTTGGAAAAACCATTGACACCAGCAGTGCAAAGTTCTTAGAGGCTTTCTAACTCTAAGTTCAGCATTACATTTACTTTCTTATACCCACTATATCACCCTTCCCTCAGAGTGGTTCACTTCAGTTGTTTGGACAAAAGCTTATCCATCTTTGAGCACTGGCCATGACAGAATGGATGATGGGCATTCTGTTATTCTGATTGTAGCCAATAATTTGCAAACATGTGATGGCTGATGGAGCACACCAAAGAATTCCATTTAAAAAAATCAGCATGTATTTTATTGACTACAGCAAAGCATTTGACTATATAGATCATGAAAAACTATGTAATGCACTCAAACACATGGAAGTGCCACCATATTTGATAGTCCTGATGAGAAATCTATACCAAGGACAAGAGGCCACAGTTAGAACTGAATTTTGACAAACAGCGTGGTTCTTTATAGGCAAAGAAGTCAGGCGAGGATGCATATTATCATCCTACTTGTTCATCTTATATGCTGAAAATATCATAAGGAAACCAGAGCTAGAATCAGAAGGAGGAGGAGGAAGGAATATCAAACCTAAGATATATAGATACTACAATAATAATGGTGGAAGACATCACAGATTTAGAACTACTAAGGATTACTAAGGAAGGCCAAGGATAAAAGTGCAAAGACAGGATTATGACTACAGAAGAGATACAGAAATCCAATCTATACAACAAGTAAACAGACATAGTTAAAGAATGTCCATACCTGGGAGCAAATACAGACCCAAATGGTGCCTGCAGTCAAGAAATTAAAAAAAAGTTAGGAATGGAAAGGTCAGCTAAGAAAGAACTAGAAAAGCTGCTGGAGAGTAAAGATACACCACTAAGTACAAAAGTTAGCATTGTCCAAGCCATCCTATTCCCCATCACCATGTACAGATGCAAGAGCTGGAAAGTAAAGGAAACAGACAGAAGAAAACTCATTTGAGAGGTGGTGCTGGAGAAGAGTGCTTAGGAAACTGTGGATAGTGAAAAAGACAAAAAGATGGCTCTATGAACAGATTAAGTCAGAGATCTCCTTAGAAGCCAAGATGATTAAATTGAGGCTGATGCACTTTGGCCATAGAATGAGAAGGCATGGATCACTGGAAAAGACAATAATGCTAAGAAAGGTAGAAGGCAAGAGAAGGAGAAGAAGACCACATGCCAGATAGATGAACTCACTCAGGGAGGACACAGGCATGGGCTTGCAGGAACTAAGTAGAGAAGTGGAGGATAGCGGTTCTTGGATGTCTCTCAACCATAAGGTCACCATGAATTGAGATTGACTTGAGAATACATAATAACAACAAGAAGTCAATAATTTTAGAAGGGAGCAACCCCAGGGAAGGCTCCATTACACCATGGTAGCTTTCAGATGAACGTGTCTGTGTCGCTGACACAGATATGGGTTTGGCTATCCAGAATATGGCAAGAACTTTGTACTTGATTCAGCTCAGGTTTTCTCTGAACCACTCAGAGAAGCTAATACATTCTTCCCAAGTGGTATCACATCCAGGCAAAATTGACCTAACCCAAGAGTAGATCACCACCACCACCACCACCACCATTATCATAGATTGTGTTCCTTTACATTCTCTTGAATGTAAACATCCAAGTAACAGCATCTTGGAACCCTGGTAACACTAGAAGGAGATAAATGTTCACCCACACCACAAGTGACTAGGTACTGTGGGGTGGCAGCTGAGGTAGGTAGGTAGGTAGTTATGGTTTTCTGGGTGTTTCCTTGCTTTGTCTTCTCAGGTTCTTCCTAACCCATAGACTGATAATTTCAGGCTTGATTTCACTTCTCACCACACACCTTTCTCTTTTCCTTTCTCTCCTTTCACAGACCCCATTTTCCCCTTTTCCAAATTGTAGTTCACTCTTCTAAATCTTTCTCTTCACAGAATACAGTTTTCTCTTGATGATTCTAAACACTACCCTCCATGTATGTTAACATTAAATAGGTACTGGATGCATTGGGATCCTATCTTTTAGACTAGCTTGATATGTCTGGAAAACGCCTTTCTGAAAAATGCCTCACCACCAAACAGTTGTTGGCTGAAATTAGTTTTTTCCATGCTGAGTCTTCTGTTGAAATCTTTTCATTGTGTTTTTATTCTGGCTGTGACTGGCTTTAAAAGTACTTTCAGACTGTATATTGCTTTATTACAGGTATTAGTTTTATTGCTTTTGCTTTTGCTGTACCTTGCTCTGGGTACTGTTTTTATGTCAGAAAATGCTGAGTATGTGTGTATGAGTGGGCATGGTCAAGATCGAGGCAATCAGCTGGCTGTCTAATGTTCAGAGGGGCTGTTTCTTACAAAAAGATTGGGCTTCGTTCATATACTGCAGTCTGACTCCCAAGCCACTTTTCCACTTTTAATGTTTAAATTACGGAATCTTATGGAAAGCACTGCTCTGATGCTTCCTGACCTATGGACTAAGCCTGATTTACAGGAATCCTCTCATTGGGAATGTAATTCTTAACTTACTTCATTCTTGCATTCTTTAACAGTTTTCATCCTGCTTTGTGAGAATACAAAATTTTCTCGGCAATTTTCAGCAATATTCACACTTAGGGGATTTTTCATTACAAAAATGTGAAATTTTGTTTTTGTTTTTGTCTGTTTTTGTTTTTTTGTTTTTGCATAGAAACATCATTTTTGTTATTCAGAAAACAACACACACAACAGTATAGTGTTTCCAGTTGTGAGTGGGGAGGAATGTTACATCTGACAGAAGCATGTCGTTTAACACAAATGAGTTTTCAGGAAATAAAAATATGCCAAGAATCTTGCAGCTGTTTTCTGTTTTCTCACTGGGTGTGAGACACCTTCCCTCCTCCCCCTTTTTTATCAAGGTGCAAAAAAAATTAGGAATGTTCTTTAGTTAGACTCCTACTGCTGTTTCCCAATAAGATCTAGGAACTTCAGACCTATGTGGAAAGGTCAGAAAATGACTGTGAAACCAAAGTTAGATACAGCCATGTTGAAGGAAAAGTATCTTCAAACAAGAAGAAATTTGGAATCTAGAGTTAGTTTGCAGGGATCTTAAGGGAAAGCAGACTAAGCATCACCAGAGCTATCTGACTGTACCATTGACTAAATGGTGCTTTCTACTAAGAACATTTGAAGTGTAAAGGAGAGGTTCAATACGAACAATTTTCACTTGATGCTTGATTGGTCATTTTCCATTATGGCTTTATAACTGCTGTTCAACAATTAGCTAAAATATATCTACTACTGTGATTTGTTATATGTTATCTATGCTGTGGCTAGGTAGCTTTTCAAATGATAAATTTATGTTTATTTTAGTGCCAGTTGCTCAGTTTGAGTGCTGACATCTGAACTGTCATATTGCTAAACAAACTTCAGTTCACTTATGCCTCCATTCCTTATTCCAAATAGAGCTTCCCTATATTTTCCCTCTTGGCCAAACCAGGTTGGGGAAAATGTTTTGTATTATATGCATTTTCAGTCATTCTTATTTTGTAAAGTGTACTCTGCTTGCCTAATTTGTGTGCCGGTGTAAGCAACATCTTTGTCCTCCTTCTGGTTTTAATTCTGTCAATCTATGTTTACACAAATTACTTACCAGTAGGGATGGAAATGAATTTTTCAGAGGATTTAATCTTGCTGAAAGTAGCCTTTTTACACCTCCTGGGAATTGTTGTTAAGAAAAAACCCCTCACATTAAGGTTTCACACATTAAGGATTGTGGGTTTGTTTTGTTTTTTGAAGACATAAGTACACACAAAATAATCAGCACATCACAAAATATGAGTGGCCAAAATGAATTTCATTGAAAATATTTTCATCAGTGCTTCTGTGGTCAATAGGAAAAATTAACTGCTTGAATAAATGTGCACATTAGAATAAATGTGTAAAAATATAAACTTTAATGGGAGGGAGAAAAACAAAGTTTCTCAAATGGACACAAAGAAATAATAGGTAAAAAAAAAATAAGTGAGATTTAGAGAAATACAACAAAATAGAGATGGAGAGATTTTCACATCATATTATCAGTGCATCACATTTTTTATGTAGAAGTGCAATCACATTTTTATGTAGGAATGCAACTTAGGTGCTCCTTCTGGAAAGAAAAAGTATCTCACACTTAGCTCTCTGGGCAGCCCCATCAACAGCCTGGTTTGTGTGTCAACCTAACTAACACATTTGTCTTCCCAAGAGATAGTCCTGTGAATTTTGCATATTAACTGCAGTTGAATAACTGTTCATTGATAATAAGTAAATCAGCCCAAATGTTAACCAAATGTTTTCTTCTCTGAGGAATAGTGACCTGGAGACAGTGAGAAGAATGATATTATTGCTATTGTTAAATCTCAGAGGAGCTTGGCCAGACCTTTCTCATTCATTCACCCTTCAATTCACTTATAGTAATTATGGGAAGGAAAGCATCTGGGAAGAAATTAGATGAAATGATCAAATGACAGAAGTTAAAATCATACAAGGGACTCTTTTTTTCCCCCACTGGCTGGTTAGATTAAAAGTGTGAGACAGTGAGTGTGATAAACATCATAATAGCTTACTACACATGGCTAATCAGGAAGAAGTATCAGCCTTCTACAACTTGGAGTCTTACAGATGTTTTGGGCATCACTTCTCATGGCCCCATATTATCGACCATGTGGATGGGACATGTTTGGGGAAGGTGGGATTTTGATGGCCTGAGAGACACTAATTGAAAAGGATGGAGCCAGTGGTAACTAGTGACTCCCATGCCAAAGGGAAGGTGAATTCTCTTCAGCTTTTAGAACTGTCCAAGGTGCTGAACCTATTTTAAGGGCTAATTGTGCTGTGGAAATAATGTAGAATCATAGAACTGTAATCATAGAACTGGAAGGAGCCACAAGGGCCATCCAGTCCAATCCCCTGCTATGCAAGAACTCACAACCAAAGCACCACAGACAGATGACCCTCCAACCTCTCTTTAAAGACATACAAGAAAGAGATTCTGAGGGAGTGTGTTTCCCTGTCAAACAGCTCTCACTGTCTAGAAGTTCCTCCTAATGTTGAGGTGGAATCTCTTTTCCTGGAGCTTGCACCCATTGTTTAGGGTCCTGTTCTCTGTAGCAGCAAAAAACCAAGCTTCATCCTACTCAATATGACATCCCTTCCAATATTTAAGCAGGGCTATCATATCACCTCCTAACTATCACTTCTCCAGGCTAAACACACCCAGTTCCCTAAGTCATTCCTCATAGAGCATGGTTTCCAAACCCTTCACCATTTTATTTGTCCTCTTTTGGACACGCTCCAGTTTTTCAACATCCTTTTTGAATTGTGGTACCCAGAACTGAACACAGTATTCCAGGTGAGGCCTGGCTATAGCAGAATACAGTGGCACTTTCCTTGATTTAAACACTATACTTCTATTGATGCTGCCTAAAATCACATTGGCCTTTTTAACTGCCGCATCACACTGTTGACTCATGTTCAACATATGGTCTACTAGGACTCCAAGATCCCTTTCACACATAGTCTTGTTAAAAAAGGTGTCCCCCATCCTATACCTATGCGTTTCATTTTTCTGCTCTAAGTGCAGTACTTTACATTTCTCTTTGTTGAAATTCATTTTTTAAGCTCTGGCCCACATTTCTAATCTATAGAGGTCATTTTGAATTTTGATCCTGTCCTCTAGCTACTCCTCCTAATTTGGTATCATCTGCATATTTGATAAGCATGCCCCATTCTTTCATCCAAGTCATTGATAAAGATATTGAATAGTACTGGGCCAAGGACAGAACCCTGTGGCACCCCAGGATGAAGGAGGTAGTTTGACATGGTTCAGTCCTATGTCATGGTTCAGTCCTATGAAATCCTGGGATTTATAGTTTTTTGTGGCACCAGAGGTCTCGGACAGAGAA
This sequence comes from Urosaurus nigricauda, assembly GCA_034509955.1. NCBI lineage: Eukaryota > Metazoa > Chordata > Lepidosauria > Squamata > Phrynosomatidae > Urosaurus > Urosaurus nigricauda. The sequence continues at coordinate 279,333,150 of JAOEGL010000001.1, forward strand.
GACTAAATATCTCACAGAACTATAATCCCAGAATTCCATAGTATTCAGCCATGGCAGTTAAAGCTCTGTGAAACTGCATTATTTCTGCAGTGAAGATGGGACCTAAAATTCAGCATTGGTCTTTCCCAACATTTTAAGCATTTGTTAATAGGAACAGCAGAACATCTTGGCTGGTATCTATTCTCTTTCATATGTATGATTATGTTTACCACAGCAGTGGGAATATTTACATTTGTTTCAACTTGTCATGCCTTTAGTTCAGTTTTATTTTTAACAGACTGCTGTGTATATCTGACAGCGGTTGCATTCATTTTGTAATGGGTGAAAAATTAAAATGAATGAAACCTATTTGGCTGAGTCTTCATGTTTTATCAAGAAATGCCACAAGCAATAAATAGGTGGGAAATAGGTCCACTTTTAAAACACATGAATACTGTTTCAAAACTTCATAACTAAGGATGTATATGTCTGCTTAGAAGTGAATTCCATTGATATCAAATAGGTTTGCTCCCAGGCCACTGAATGTAGGCTTTAATACAATTCTAACTCACAATCATGCCAGGTGTAAGGTATTAGGATTAAGCAAAACCCTTTTTACTCATCTAATCTCAATGATCTCCCAATGGAGCAATGCTGGCTGAAAAGCTAATGGGGGGATGGAGAAGCACAGGAAGAGTGGGACAATGTCAGATTTAAACCTGTTCCCACCCACAGATCCAGACATAATGCAGACCAGGGTGAGGATTGTCCCAAGTAATTTCCAGCACCTTAAAGTTTGAATAGATTTAGATTCAGCACAGTTGGCTACTTTATCAAGTTAGGGTTATGCTGTAAATTCATTGAATTCAATGGGGCTTACTTCTCAGTAGTCTAGTTTTGTCCATGTAGTGCTTCAGAAATTGCTTCCTATACCAGCAGTTACTTGGATTGGATAATTATTAGTTTTCTTTTCTGTGATTGAAACTATATTAATACAAATCAATGACACGAACTATTTTGTTACTTTTCCATTACTATTCTATATGTACCTACCTGAAATCAGTTCAATGGTGTGCACTTCTGATTAAAACATATGGTTAAAATTGATGTTATTTGATATTTCCATATGGCTATATTAAGGTTTTTTTTAAATGTAATAACCTGTTTATTTCTTTTATTTGTTGCATTTACTGTATATCCTCTTCTCCGTCCAAATGAGCTCAAGGCAGCACAGGTGGTCTTCCTCTCTTTATTTTCACAGCAACTGGCTGAAAGTCATCTAATGAGTTTCATGGCTCAAAATGGATAAGAGTTGAGATTTTGCAGGGTCCAGTATGCATCCAAAACACTCTGCCATAAAGGCTGTCTTTTAAAGTTGACTAATTCACCTTTTATTAATAGATAACTGATTAAGTACAAATTATGTAATTGGTTCAATCAGCTTGCAACTATTCTTGCTATGCTATGATCTTAGTCATGAGGAAAATGAGTTTGACAGTTGAAATAAGTATGAACTGTACTGGGAAGGAACTTGAAAAGAGATTGGCTTCATGGTACTATGCGTTGACTTACATAGGGAGAAAATATGAAAACTTTAAAATATTGTTGAAACCTACATTTACACAACCACTGGATAAAAGCAATTGATGATAAATTATATATGAAATATATAGCAGGGCACCCAGTAAAATCAAGAGTAGATGGTGAATACTTGAACAGATAACATAAAACTGCAGGAAGTAAATGTCAGAAGAGCTGTTTCTAGAAGATCAAAGTATTCTGCAGTCTCTTTAATAGCTACTAAAACATCAAGCTTTACCTTACCCTCATCAGAAATAAGAACACATAGAATGGGCATACAGAATTATGCATGATGAAAAAGTACACCATAGATAAGCACCAGACAGGTGACAAAGCACTTAACTTCCTTAGAAACTGATGTAATCAAATTAGAATACCCACAACAGGAAACATATAAGCATGCATAATGGAAAAGGTCTTACATTAGACTTTTTAGTGACAGGACATCATTACAAGATTTATTGACATAATTATTACTAGCCAGGTACCCAAATCCAAACATGGATTGGCAGTTATGAAGCATTTCCCATATTTCTCTTTTATAATCACTAAAAGCCAAACTGGATGATACGATTAGTACAACATTACAAGTGGTGGTCTCTTAATAAGTAAAAGACATCTGTTTAAGCTTGCACAATCTTGCCTCACTCTACATGTTGCAAATCAGCTCAAGTTTTTGTGTGTATAGAGTTTATCATACAACGGAATTTGGGGGTATAATGCAATGGCAATCCGAACGCAATCATGGGGTTTCACGTAATTGCGTATTAGAGTATCTCACGCAATTTCAGGCAATGGGGAGTCATTGTCGGGAAATGGGAAGTAATTCTGAACACATTCCAAACGCAATCAGATTTCACATAAATTCGCTAAACTAGCGAATTCACGTAATTGCTAGTTTGCAATCGAGAGAAATTCCTCCCATGTGATAAACTCCTATGTGAGGTAAACACAGACTTCCTTTCAATGCTAAATTGCTTTAGAAAGTTTTGTATGCCTGGAATGAAAACATTGTATTTACAGGTGATTTCTCTTGATGTAAAAAATTAATGATTTGGACCTGAGATGGCGATGGAAGGTATGATTGAGGGTATTAGATAGTTTTATTATTCTATTCATGAGAATTTTCCAGAATGTTCAGATTTCTTCATGAATTCAATGCAGTTGTTTTTGCTTTCTTTTCATAAAGCTAGGGATATGAAAGAAAGGCCAAATGACATGTTTCTAGTGATGAATTACAGTGGACAACCTTTTGCTTTTCCTACTGTATCTTTAAATGATTACATGGCAGGCAAATAGCTGGAAATTGGCAGCTGGAAATAGCTTGTAATGATTGAATTTGGTCCAGACAGTTGGTAATTTTATGTACTTTATGTTATATAAGTATTTACACATTTACTCATAAATTTTCAGCAAGAACGTTACTTTTTTTTTTTAACACACGCACACAACAAATTTATTCATCTCTACATGACTATAACACCCAAGGGGAGTTCTTTAATCCTATTGTTGTTTTTTTCTCTTCAAATCATGTCTAGCTCTAAGGCAAACCTATCATGGGGTTTTTGAGGCTGAGAGTGAGTGACTTACCTAAGTTATTCCAGTGGGTGTACATGGCCAAACAGGAATTTGAACCCTGATCTCCAGAACTGTTCTCCAGTGCTCAAACCACCATGCCATGCTAGCTCCTTTCTTTAACCTTAGGAAAGCCTAATAATCTTCTTCATCCTGCCAAATATGAAGGACAATTTTAAATAAATTTTTGATAACATTTACTTCAGTAGTAAAGGTTACTTCAAAAAATAGCTGTGCATAATAATAAACTGAGATATACCACCATATAACAAAAAGTCATGCTATTTAAAAAAACAAACAAACCAAAAACAAACCCCCAAGATATAATCAATTGTCTACTACAGACTCACTATGCATTACTTCTTTTTCTGCTCTTATAAGTGAGCAGTCCTGGATCTTCAATATCTAAAGCAAAAGATGTCAAAGTTCCTGCAGCAAATCTTTCCAATATTTATACTGAGATCCCAGAGGACTAGGATATCAGATGCTGTGTTTACAAAAATAAGAAATGGCTGCTATATCGCAATTGATGTGTCTGTTCTAGTTTCTCCTTTGAGAAATTTACTTTTAGATGTTACTTTTTCATTTTAAACCAAATTCATCACAAAAGAACATCTATGGACTTCCCAAGATCCATAAGGATTCCATTCCACTCTGACCCACAGTGAGTGCCACTGGATCCCCCACATATAGAATCATAGAGTTGGAAGAGACCATAAGGGCCATCCAGTCCAACCCCCTGCCATGCAGGAACTCTCCAACAAAGCTTGGCCTACTTTCTGGCCACACAATTACAAACCCATATAGGGCAACCCCCCCCCCCCCACACACACACATCAAGGACTAAGCCCACTTCATAGGAAAAAAAAAACCCAGCAACCTCAAACTCAAATCTGAAGACATAATAATCAGTTTTGATGTGGTCTCCTTATTCACCAAAATCCTCATAATGGACACTCATCTGGCAAATGTTTCCAGCAGCCCTATTCAAACATTGCATCACCACAAGCTACTTCCAGTAGAACAATAGATTCTACAAGCAGAGAGATGGGGTAGCGAAGAAGCCCTTTGAGCCCCATGGTAGCAAACTTTTACATGGAACACTTTGAAAAGCAAGCCCTGGAAACAGCATTAAAAAGCCCATAACATGGTTCCAATATGTGAATGACACTTTCACCATCTGGAGCCACAGAGAAGATCTGACCATGGTTTTGAACCATCTGAACAACATCCACCTAAACGTCCAATTCACAATGGAGAAAGAAAAGGAAGGAACATTGTCATTCTTGGATTTCCTGGTCACCCGCAAATTGAACCAATGGTTGGGCCACACAGTATACAGAAAACCTACACACACAGACTGATATCTACATAAGAACTCCAACCATCACCCAGGACAAAAAAGAAGCACTAAATGCACTGGTAGACTGAGCAAAAAGGATCTGTGAACCCCACTTCCTGGAAGATGAATTGAAGCAGCTAGATTGGGCTCTACAGTCTAATGGGTACTCCAGCTCAGACATTAGAAGGACTGCCAGACCCAGAAAAACCAATAGGAGTGAAAACAAACAACCTGAAGGGAAGGTATTTTTACCGTACATCAAAGGAGTCACAGATAGAATAGGGAAACTGGTGAGGAAACAAAACCTCCAAATGGTCTACAAACCAACCAAGAAAATCCAGGAAATGCTTTGCTCAGTGAAGGACAGGAGAGACCTTTTCATGGCCACAGGAATTTAACTGTGCAACTGTCGACAAGTCTACATAGGGACCACCAAATGCAGTGTTCAAACCACAAATCAAGGAACATGAGAGACACTGCAGACTGGGTCATCCAGAAAAATCAGTAGTAGCAGAACACAGAGAAATGGCTGCTCTGCAAATGCTTTAATGATGGGATGCCTGCATCACAATTTAATCACGGGGGGAAAACGCAACTGGCGATCACACCCTCATGCTTTACAGATGATTTAGCAACATTTCAGAGACAGTAAGCCTCCATGTGATAATCCCCTAAGACTCCTAGATTCCTTTTGCATGCACTGCTATCAAGTGAATTGTCTGGGAGGAAATATAATAGAAAATCAATGGGACTTTCTTAAAACATGAGAACAGTCTTATTGGCTCAAACCAAAAGCCTATCTGTTCCAACATTCTGTTCACACAGTAGCACTTAGTTGCTCACAGTGATCTTACACACATTTTCTGTCCCTTCCTGGCAACTTCATCTCTGTCACTGGAGAAGGAATGCCTCTACCTAGATTGACCTTCCCTCAATATCACCTTAAACACCACCTTAAGCCAACATCTCAAGCCATAGGCAGACTTGTGGCCCAACACTTACTTTTTCTTTCCTTAGATGTCTTTTTGCCATCTTTGCCTAAAAAATAAGACAGTGAGTTTCAAATACAAATGTATCTTGTAAATAAATAAAAGTATCAGCACAATGTGTATTTAGGATTTTATTGTATCCTTCAACAGTAATTTTATTTTTTGATTTCCCTATATTGTTGCAGGGCTTCGAAAATCACCATTACAGTTTTTCAAATGGTTAAGGAATGAATTATGATCCTTCAGATGTTGGACTCCAGCTCCCATCATTCCTTATTACTTTCTATACTGTCTAGGCCTGATGGGAGCTGCAGTCCAACAATAATTGGAAGGTCACAAGCTGCACTTCTGGTTTAGAGGTGTCACAAGCTAAACTTCTGGTTTAGAGGTGTCAGATGAAGGATTTATTGATTTCATAGATAAGTTCTGAAGCCTAGCTTTTTCATAAGCAAATGTGAGTACTGAATTAGCAAATTATATTCAAAAGTAGCATTAATAAGACCATTAAACAATCCAAGACAGATCACATTGGTTCCCATATTTAATCACAGAAAATGTCCATGCATCCATTATCTTATGTATTGTAACTATGCATGCTAACTCGTATTTAATGTAGTTGTGGTATTATAATATTGTTTTGGTGTTTTTCAATTTCATTGGTATGCACAAAATGTGACCTACATAATATACTTGTGCTAAAATATTATTATATAATACCACAATGGCAATATCACTAAAATATATTAATGGATTAAAGTAAGACACAATATGTGTTTATTGTCATTATCAGCTTTATACGTAGACATCTTCACTATATAACAAAAATCACTTTAGTACTGTAAGCCATATCATCTCTCACTATATTATATAGTGTAGTTATTAAACTGGCAATTCTAGACAACATTGTCTTCAGCAGACTAGTGCTTAATCTCTATTACCTTGGGGTTAAAAGTCACAGAATGATCATGCATGTCAGTGATTCTTGCAGCAGATTGTTACCGAACCATGTAAGGTCATTTAAATGGGGAGAATTAGTTCTCAGCAGCTTCTCAGACCAGAGGTATTACAGCATACTTTCCTGGCTGCCTCTCTGTCAAAAGCAATAACTGGTTCTTGCAGGCTTCTCAGCAAGGGTTTCTTACCAAATCAAAAGGAAATACTTTTACACTTGGTAGGTTTTTTTCCCCTGCAGTGGGAAAATGAAGTACTGTAAAAATTACAGGTGAGATCAGGCCTGATGAGTACAAAACTTTGATGCCTCTGCTGTACAGTTGAACAAACAGAGCTGGAGTGGCAATTAGAGATGGCACTTTCAACACCACTACAGTTAGGGTACTGGTATTCTCTAGTCATTATCATTATTTTTAATGTGTCTGCTGAATAGGTGAGCTCACAGGGTCTTCAGAATGTACACAAGATTGGTTTTAGAGCCCTCTCAGGGGGGACGAGAAATCATTTGGCTAGCAATTGCAAGTGAACAAACTATTTTAAGAATCAGAGGAATGCAAACTATCATAGGACTGGTTCACACTCATATGTAGACAGCAGCAGCACAAGGGTTGGTGTTACCCCAGTGTAGTAACTCATGCTGTCATCCTCAGGTTGCCTGCCACTGTCCCCACCCCAGCCAGATCAATGCTCACTCAATAGTAGATTGGGCTATTGTTGAAGAGGAAGGCTGCCATCCTTGCATTGATGAACAGATGGCAGAAGACCAAAAACCTTGTCCCCACATTACATATTACAATCTGTGACCCTTCATATGTTGTTGGACTCTCATCAGGCCTAACCAGCATAGATAACAGTTAGGGCTACTCTAGCCAAACAACCGTTGGTGGGTTACAGGAGCCACATACCTGCCTATAACATGCCAACATACATATTCCTCTATGAACATAGGCAGATCTCTCTGTGTTTTACACCTTGGATTTACAGAATTCTAAATCAAGTACTATATGAACATTCATTTGATGCACAGAGAACCCCCAAATGTGTGACGAGAACTATGGTTGTGGCTGAAAATGGAAGCTACACATTAAGTTGTTCCATAATGTCTTGTTGACATTTGTTTCCCTGTCCCTCAGGGATGTAGCATGTGTGTATGTGTGCAAATGACAGCACTTAATCCTGCCCCCCCTCCTGAAAATTTCCTTCAGTTTCTAGATTTTCAACATTGCAATAAGTTAAAACCTCATTTGAGCATTTAGAAACAGAATTTAGGAATCAAAAGAAAAGGGGCAAGCTACATTACCAAACAAATGTAAACACAGCAATTATAGGAGATCTAAGAGAAAATTAGTTTCAATACCTCATTCTTTGTAATATTAGGAATTAGAGCCTGTGTAGTGTAGTGTAGGGCACTGGACAATGACTCTGGAGGCCAGGGTACAAATCCCACCTCATGATGTAAACCCACTGAATGAGTGGAGGCAGGTCACATTCTCTCAGCTTCAGAGGAAAGGTAATGACAACCCCCCTCTGAAGATGCTTGCCAAGAAAACCCCATGCTAGTTTTGTCTTATGGATGCCGAAAGTCAGAAATTACTTGAAGGCACACAACAGCAAAAATATCTAGCAAATCTAGCAATACTAGAAATTGCTACAACAAAATACTTTTAAAACTGCCCACTCGTAAACCACTCAATCAGCTACATAGGGACTGAGAAAAATCTCCCAATCTCCACTTACCAGGAAGCAGCCACTGTGATCAATGGGTGTCTGTTCCCCTGTTGATTGGAAAGCAGCTGGCTGGCAGACCCACTCCCTTCACACAAGTGATCTTCTGTGTGAGGGGGAATTATGACAGGATTTCTGATTTTGCCTGTCACACCTACAGACCCCCATTGGTCACAGTGGCTGTTTTCTGATAAGTGGGGTTTGGTGGAGCCTGGCTACAACTTACTGTGTGGTACCATAACTATGGTACTTATACATCCATAAACCCCATTCCAGATTCTGGCCAATATTCTTATCCACATTGAAGATATTCCAAAGTCTCATGATCTTTGTAAACAAGTAAGGCCCAGGATGATGATCTTTATATTTTGTGAAAAGGAAAAAGAAAAGCAATGTAACAACAGGATTGAGATTTCAGCCCTCAATGGGCAGTGAGCTGCTTAAACAGACAAGTGCAAACTCCTGCTGTTTGTTTGTATATGTCTGTAAGCAAGATTAATGGAGTCAAGGGGTACAGTGACACAGCTGAAATTGGCCCAGGCCACCCCAGCATGGGGTCAGATTGGCAGTCATTTTCTCTTATTTCTAGCCTGTAAAAGCACAGCAAGATGTCAATTGTTGGATAACAGTGGACAATGGGGGCAATCTGGAATGATTAGAATCAATAATAAAAAGCAAGCAATCATACCATATGTTGGGCTTTGTTTTTGCAGAGCTATTGAAGTTTTATAAGATACAAGAATGGATCAGGAATAATGGGAAAGAAGTGGCAGAAGTTACAGAATTAGGGGGAAGAGTGACTGGAGAGGTTATTCTCCACAAATTTGATTCTTGAAGGAAGCAATGGGTGATTTTAGCCATTTTTTTTCCTGCTGTGAGAAAGCATGACCAGAATCCTCTATGCATATGTTGCTATGTAACCACTACATAGTTTATGCAGTGAATCCTGGCCCAACCCTCCCAATCCCCACTCAACCGTCAGGACCCACTGCAACTGATGAGGGTCTGTTCCTACATCACTAGATATTGGAATACCTGTGGCTTTTAGATATCAGTGAAAACTGTTAATGTGATTGTGGAATATCTGTGATTCAAACTGTGATTTTTGGTGATTTCTGTGATTTCTGTGATCCATCCACTACAGTGATACTGCTACTGATCCAGAATCACAGAATTGTTTGCAGCGTAGTGCTGCTAGTAGTTACTCCTGTGACTGGTAGGTGGAAGCACCTACTGGACTTAGACCTACAAAGGATTGAAACAGTGATTTTCTGTTATTTCGGTGATTCCTGTGATCCGGCCACTAATGATAGTGACTTGTATTAGTTGAATACATTATTATTATTAGCCTAATTATTATTAAACAGATTGGATAATTATTTTACATTTGTATTTTATAGTATATTATGTATATATTGTTATTCATTTTTTATATTTAAGTTAGTATATTTAAATGTCAGAAACAACCATGATAGTTTTACTCAACACTGATACACAATTATGTTGATTTATTTTAAAAAACTTTGTTATTACTTATCACATACTGTATATGTATAAATCCCTGTTTTACATGATTATTTGATTTAATATAGGTTTTTATCATGGTACAGTATAAAAATATAACAGTAGTTACTGATTAATACAAGATTCAAGATGACAACAAAGTGGCTATTTTATATTAATGATAATAGTTTTACTAGAAAACTAAAATGGATTTTTGAGACTTAATTGAAATTGAAATGATTTTTTAAGGCAAGCAGGAGTGTGTTTGCGCTGGTCAATTACCGCAGAATTATACACAGCGCAGTGCTGCTTGTGTGAGTTTCAGTTCTTTATGTGATTTCTGTGATTTCAGTGATTCCCGTCATCCTAGCACTTTGGAGTCATGCAGTTACATTCAGTTGTTTCAGTTATTACTGGTTTCACCACTGCCTCTGTGATTCACCGTTGTTTCATACCTTTTACATTGAAGAACTGGCTTGTGTTTAGATACTTTAGATACTATATAGTTATTTATTACTAAACAGTAAAATTACTGAGCAAAATATTTGGCAATAATGGCTAGAAATGGTTAAAATCAGTTCTAGCAAGTAAAAGAAAAGAATGAATCACAGTCACCGAAAATCACAGTTTGGCGTTCAAGCCACTCACAGTTCCAACAATGACTAGTGAATACCTGTGAAAAAGTAACAGTTCTGTGATTCTTATCTGTTCTCTGTTTTTCACTTGGGAACTGACTGATTAACATTCCCATCCCTTAACATCTATTGCAACAAGGGGAAACAGAGTTCCAGCTGCATTTTTCCCTCACACAGGAGATCAGTTTCACCAGAGGAGAGTTGAGAATGTCAGTCAGCCGCTTTCTTAGCAATGGGGGCACAGATCAGCATCAATCCCAGTGGCTGCTGATTTGTAAGTGGGGGCTGGGGAAACTTTCATGGGCTATAGGTATCCCCTAAACAAGTGGATACATAGGGATTGTGAATATGAAGTAGACACATATGCGTAACTCTTTTGTGATTTACTCATAACTACTCAACAGGATTCTAGCTTCCAGTTTGGGATGCATGCTGTGCAAACTTTACTGATGAGATTTTTGTGCAGAAAACTGCATACTCTGCATGGTAAACATTTTTTTTCTTGCAGAATATAATATTATCGTTTTATTTTATATGACTATATTATTGTATTACAATATTGTTTTTTACTCAGACAATGCAGTTCTCTGAAAAATAAATTTAAAAAAAACTTATGTGAATTCTGCACAGAATCAGTTCTGAACTGTGAAGATTCTCTTCTCTTCAGGGTTTCCCAGCACTTGAGAAACACACTTTTTGATCATTTGTTAATATTTTTTAAAATATTATTTCAACACCTAGTAGTTATAAGAATTCTTAATTTTAATGCAGAGAGTGACCATATTGATAAACATGAAGATTCAGTCAAAGCAATTATTTGATCCTAACTGGAGTTTCTGTTGTCAACAAGACTTTAGACACTCTGTAGCCTTTAGACAAACTGTAATTTTGATATCTCATCCCCATATTAATTTGAAATGACATTCTCTACCACAAAGCTGCAGTGTTTACATTTTCACTTTATTTTCTTCCTTTGGAACTCCATTAATATGACCAAACAGCTTGTCTCCATGAAATATGTCCTAATTGAGAGGGGCAGGAAAAATAATACTGAGAAGTTCAATACAATTCCCACTGAATAAAACTGAGTTTCTTTGTGTTAGGGATCTGGGAATCTATACTTTTTGTTTCACCCAACATCTCACTTTCCCCAGGTGCAAATTCTTTGCAACCTCTATTCCAGTTTTTCAAATGTTGCAAGCCTTTCTTCAACAGAGGCCACACTAAAATCCATATTTATTTTTGTGTACATTTGCCTAATATATCCAGTTTGTGCACATTTCCCCTCCTGTGCACATTTTTCCTGGGATTTTTCCTATATCAGATTTTTTGGGGGGAGTTTTTGGGGGACTTAGGAGTGTCATAATTTTCTTAATATATACATTTTGAGAGTAGTTGTTCTTCAATACATGCACATGCACTTGTATCGTATGTATATTTTTTGAATGGGAAATCAGAACAAGATCACAGGATTCAGAAATGTGTAGATTTTGTAGCATCAGTATGTCCAAAAACAGGTAAATATATTCAAAAGTTTACCTCCCTACTCTGACATGTATAGTGAAAGAAGGTCAAAAAACAAGTAAAGCATACTGGCTTAAATGCAAGTGTAAGTCCCAACAATTGGCTCTTAGGCTTCTGTGTTGTGAATTGAGGGATCCCTCATGAGTAATGGATCTCTACAGCAGAGTAATCAGATTGGCAAAGCAGAAGCTGAACATCACTCTGTACCACTCAAACTTCCACAAGGTCTAGCAGGTAAAATAAACAACTGTACTCTTGTTTGTTAAACATATAAAAATATCTCTACTGATAGATTACCAGTGCATAATCAAACATTTGGTCTTATTGAAAAGAAAGGGGGGGGGGCTAGCTTCAGGTTAGAGGTGTGCAGGAAGAAGGATGTAATAAAAAAAGGAAATCTGCAAACATGTAAACTAGCAATGAATGAATATAGGCATGCATAGGTGACTAACACTCTGTTCCCAAGCAGAACCCTACTTGACAATCCAACCACATGAGTTGCAGCACTGTAAGACAATAGGAAAGGATAAGAACTTTTTTTCTTTCCAACCTAAAATGGCAACCAGAAGTGAGTAATTTTTTAAACTCATTCTTCACTGACATATTGATTGTGTAATAATAATAATAATAATAATAATAATAATAATAATAATATAAAGATTTATTTCTAGCCTGCCCAGTCACGAAGAATCCAGGCAGATTACAACATTAAAATACACCAAAGTTACAATAAAATCAAACCCTAAACCTCCCCCACCCCCCATTCCCAGTACTAAAATGGAATTAAACGGTAATAGTATAAAATATTAAAAGCATTAAAAGCATTAAAAGCATTAAGAACATTTGACAAAGACAGAAAAACAAGTGTGGGAGAATGGGCAGATAAGGGGGCAGATATCTCTATATCTGGGGAGGGTAGCTAGGTTGGGAATGCCAGCCAGAGGAGATCTGTCTTGAGTGCTTTCTTAAAAGCTGTCAGAGTAGAGATGTGATGGATCAACTCCGGCAGGTAGTTCCATAATTTTGGAGCAGTAGTAGAAAAGGCCCTCTGGGAAACTGATGTTAGCCTAGTTTTTTTGTTTTGTTTTGTTTTGTTTTGTTTTGTTTTGGCTGTAATAAATTTCTTCCAGAGGACCTTAGAGTGTGGGACAGACAATAAGGAAGAAGGCATTCCCTCAAATATTCTGGACCCATGCCATGTAGATCTTTAAAGGTAATCACCAACACCTTGTACTTCGCCCAGAAACTAATAGGGAGCCAGTGTAGGGACTTCAAATGTTCGGTGTTATATGGTCATTCCTTGAAGTTCCCGTAATCAATCTGACTGCCATGTTTTGTACCAACTGAAGTTTCCAAACTTGGCACAAGGGTAGCCCAATGTACAGAGCATTACAGAAGTCCAATCGAGAGGTTACCAGTGCATGTACTACTGTTTCTAGGAAGGGGCACAGTTGGTGTATCAGATGAAGCTGATAACAGGTGCTCTTGACTGTTGCATCCATCTGAGGTGTCAGATGGAGTGACAAGTCAAGGAGCACCCCCATGGAGATCATAGACTAAGGCAACCATGGCAGTCTCCACTCCGTATCCCATCCTGAATCCAGTTTGAAATGGATCCAGAAAATCTGTTTCCTCCAAGACTGCTTGTAGTTGATTGGCGACCGCTCTGACCTCATTTGGCAAATAGTTTTCCACATAATCTGACTTCATTTGGCAAATAGTTTTCCACATAAATTGGCTGATTTGTTTTATGTGGGTTCAAGACAGGGAGAGAAAGGATGAATATAGGTGAGCATCAAAAGACATCAATAGAATTATCTAAAACAGCTTTTCTCATCTTGTTGACTTGAAGGGATTCAGATTAGGGAAACTTTTTTCTAATTATCATTTTTAAAAAGTATTTGTAGGCTTCTCACTAATGGTGTTCTCAGGAAAGCAATTAAGTTCTAGCTTCTCTTTCTGTCTCTCACATACACACACACAATTGAAAAGAGAGGAAAGATTTGGGGAAAATTCAGTCATCTCTGCACACTTTTCAAAACAAAAGTTAAGAATCAGCTCAGGCTTTCAAGAAAGGTAAAAAAATAATTTTAAAAGGGGAAAGGGTAGGCTATGTTTGGAACAAGAGGAAGAACAGAAAAATTGTTGGTCTGCTGCATGAAGAAGATCATAAAATGCTAGACACCATATTCATGAAGCAAAGGTTCCTGGCATCTACTTTCCCTTTGTCTTCTCCCAGGAAGGATACAGAATAAATGATCCAAGAGGAGGAAGGCAACCTCAAATAAAGAGGTGGAATCGGAACACCTAGCTGTTGTTGTTAACTGACTTCAAGTTGACCTTCACTCATGGAGACCCTGTAGATGAGACAGCTGCAGGACCTCATATCCTCAACAAACCTGCTCAGCACCTGCAGGTTCAAGCCCATAACCGCCTATCTGTCTGGTATGTAGACTTCCTCTCTTTCTACTACTGTACCTTCCTCCTTCATTCAGGTCTTGGGAGCCAGATGAACTGCATTCAAGGGTACTAAAAGGAATTTGCAGGTGTATTTTCAGAGCCTCTTTCGGAAATCTTGGCTAATTCTAGGAAAAGAGATAAGGTTACTGCTGACTGGAGCTGGGCAAATGTTGTCTCCATCTTCAAAGGGGAGGGAGAAAACATCAATGCAAAACCAAAGTGGTCAGCTTGATATCAGTAGAAGGAGCCCTTCAATACCAAACAGTCATTGTACAGTTTCACAGCTATAGCAGCATCCTATGGAATTCTGATTTGCAGTTCAGGAAGAGGCATTAAGAATTCTCAGCTTGTGAGTTTAACACCTCACTCAACTACAAATGCCAAGATTCCATGGGTTGCAGCAATGGCAGTTAAAAAGGCATACCTGTATAGTGCTATAATTTTTAGTGTGAAAGGGTCACAATAAAGATTCTAGTACAGATCCTTAAATAGCTGGTCTCTGACCATATAGAAAAGAAAACTGTGGTTATGAAGAAGCAGCAAACGAAACATGTTGTTTCAAAGAGGTCTGACTAGTGGTTCTTCATCAAGATGGAAAGAAGTGGTAAGCAGGATGCACAGGGTAACTTGGATGAAGGAAAATGTTAATCAAATCTGCAGATTGCATCAAACTGGGAGGGGTAGCAAAGAAGGCAGACTAAGGATTCAGAATGATTTTAACAGATTGAAGAACTGAGACAATATTAATACAATACATTTTAGCAAGGACAAATTTAAGGTACTACATTTAGGCAGGAAAAAATGGATGCATGAATATAGTATACAACATATATAATCTGAAAGTAGTATGTGTGAACCAAAAGCAAAACTTAAGTCAACAATGTGATGGGGTAGCAAAAAAGCCAATTCAGTTCTTTAGTGTTCAAATCAGGGGAACTACTGGTTTTTTTCTGGGTCTAAATACCCTAAAGGTACCAAATCCTGTCTGATTTTGGAAGCTAATCAGGATCAGCCCTGGTTAATATTTATGTGGGAGACTGCCAGGGAATAACAGATACTGTAGGCTATACTGCAGACCCTTTCAGAAAAAGGAACTGGCAAAATCATCTCTGAGTATTCCTTGGGGTTGCCATAAATTGACAGGAGACTTGAAGGAACATGAACACACATGCACACACACACACACACACACACACCATTGTATATTACTTTGGTCAACTGAACTTGAATTTGGTCAGTTTCTCAACTGGAATTCCGATACAACCCAGATAGCCTTATAGTACCTTCTGTATTTTTGGGACTGCAGCTAGAGATAATGGACTCTGTCACTCAAAGCATAAAGAGGCCACCCTGTAATCCATATTTTGTACAATGCCTGCCATACTTTTGACAGTTCTGACATCAATGTCCTTTTGAAAAGTAATGCAAGGTAATTTCTGAGCTGAATTAACTTTTGTGAAGTCAGCTGGATGACGTGTATCTTACACTGTGGAGTGCTTCAGAAAACAAAGCACCTCCTTGTTTGGGAAAAGTGCCTCTATTAATCCACCTGAAGTTTAAGGTTGAATTGGAGCTGTTGGCACAATTGTTTGTGGGCAGTCATATGAACTTGCCTGACCTATATGCACCCCAGAGACTAAGTAAAGCTTTCTCCCCATATTGCCAGCAGCAGCTAATCCATTTAAGTAATTATTTAGTTCAGCAATTATTTATATAGAACAGTTAACAGGAACAAGAATCCATCAACACACCTGTTATGTTCTTGTTTGTGGAGGGGTGGACATTTATCTTTGTTCCTACAGTTTGTTGAAACATCCCTGCTCATGCTGTTAGAGAATTAGATGCTCTTGCATTAGAAAGCAGTAATGCAACAAAATGCATTCAGAAATGGCACCTGAATTGCTCCCGTTCAGGTTAAAAAAATCCAAGCCCTCCTGAGGACTTCCGGAGAAATGGCGGAGTAAAAGGTCGCAATCCACAGAAGCGGGTGGAAAGTGAGGCGTCTGGCGAGCTGATTAGCGGACATAACATCAAAATTTCTTGAGGGAAACGGAGCTAAAAAATCCCCCCGATAAAGGGGATCCGGACGGAGCTCATCGGGGCTCTCAGAAAGGAGGATTGATGCCGATTCCCCCTTTTCTAAACTGGGTGAGTCGGGGGAAACCTCCGAGAGGCGCGAGCTAGCCGCAGCCGCCAGACAGGCCAAAACATCTGGCATAACTCTGCAGTGAGACCCTGCAAGGGAGAAAAAAACTAGATAGCGAAAAAGAAAGGAAGATCCTCAACATAACACCTTCTCGGAAGTTTTTTATTTTATTAGTTCGGAAAGGGAAGAAAAGTAGCGAAATCAAACTGTGAGGGGTGAGCTACGGGGAACGCTGAGATCGTATCGGAAGTAGTCTGGAGAGAGAAGATATTGGAGACGAGGGTGGAAGGAGGAGAGTGGAATAGAACTGAGAAGCTGACGGAGGAGTTAAAACAAAGGCAGACCGGAGCGGAGAAAGAGAATAGCTGAGAAGATAGAGCTCAGATCCGAAGGGAAATATATGGACACGGGGACGAGAGGTTGATGGAGAGCGAGAAGGAGTGAGTGAAAGGCGAGAGCAGAGTGAAAGCGACGGACTAGGACGAGAAGCAGACGGATACGAGGACGAGAAGCAGACGGAGACGGAGACGGAGACGGAGATTAAGCGAAAAGTGAGAGCAAAGACAAAAGCGTCGGACCAGGAAGAGAAGCAGACGGATACGAGGATGAGAAGCAGACGGATATAGAGATGGAGACTGAGCGAAAGACGAGATAAAAGCGACAGACCAGGAAGAGAAGCAGACGGATACGAGGACGAGAAGCAGACGGAGACCGAGTTTGTGACTGAGATTGAGTGAAAGGCGAGAGCAAAGATAAAGCGACGGCTCAGGAGGAAAAGTAAACGAGGCCCGAGATCGGGAGAGAAAGGAAAGTAGGAGACTTGGAAACATAGTAACAGTAACTTTAAAAAGAGATGGGAAAGTGGCAGACAGGGGAATAGAGGGAATAGAGGGACACGAGGGTTGGAGAAAAGGGCGGATAATGCTAGCGTCGAATGTTATGTTTACCTTCTGAGAGCGGTCGGGAATAATTTGTGGGATAAATTTGTAATTGACTATATACTTGCTCTGCTAGTGGGCTGGGTCCCCTTTAAAATACCATAGAGATTGATGAGAAAGAAGGGTGAAGAGGAAACGGATAGATCTGAAACAGACATAGGTGAGAGTATCAAATAAACTGAGAATCAAAGAAAGAGAAGGGGCGACATCTGGTGGTAGGAGAGAAGAAAAATAAAGGAGTCCCTACAATTAATTGAATAGAGAGGAGACAGCGGAAGCTTAAGTATCTATATAGTTAAAAAATTAAGATAAGAGAAAAGAAAGGTGTTCACCTATCCTTTAAAAATGAGTAAGGTGTATACAACTACCACTATGACAACTCGAGATATGGCGGCCAAAGAAAAAGAAAGGAAAGCAGCCCAATGGACAGAACAAAAGCAAGGACAAATAAGAAGATCTTCTATAGAACTTAAAACAACAGACTCAAACATCAAATTACTAGAAGCCATACAAAGAATGGAAACTAATATCAGAAGAGAAATCAAGGAATCACGAGATGAGCTTAGAAGAGATTTTAAAGTGGAAATAGATGATTTGAAGGAAACCATAAAAGGGATTTCTACAGAAGTAAGAGTGATAAACAAAAAAATGGAAGATCTAGAAAGAAGAACAGAATCAGTGGAGAAAATAACAAAAGATCTAACATTAGAACATAAACAGGAAAAGGAACTAAGCAGACTGAAGGAGATAAAAGAAAGGAAGAAATGTATAAAGATTCGTGGTGTGAAAGAACAGTTTAATGAAAATCTATACGATGAAATTGTACCTGTATTGGCTGACTTACTAGAATGCTCCCCAGAATATCTGGATATGGACGTGGATAAAATTTTCCGAATTAATTCGACGGCAGCGAGAAACAGAAATCTACCGAGAGATATAGTGGTTTATTTTACTAGAGAGAGAATCAAAGATAAGATCATCCAAGCAAGCTACGAGAAAAAGATAACTATCAAAGGAGAGGAGATAAAAATTTTTAAAGATGTCCCAGCTGAAGTGTTACGCCGAAGAAGAGAATATACAATACTAACAAGATTTCTTCAATATAAAAACGTGAGGTACAAATGGGAACCTTTGGAGGGCATATCATTTTCCTGGAAGCAGAGACAATATAAGATTGACACTATTGAGAAAGCCAAAACTTTCTATAACAGATGGAAAAAAGACGATGATGAAAGGAAAAAGGATTGGCAGAAAAAAGAAGTAAGTGAGTCAGAAATCAAAGAAGAAAGAAAAAAAGAGACAACCCCTATCATGACAAGAAATACAGATAACGAAGACGAGAGACCTGGTGAAGACATGGAAGGAGCTGTTGGAGGAGAAGAAGGCATTATAGAAGTCAGAAGCACCAGCTATGATAGTGGAGGAGAAGAGGACTTAGGAGAAGAAGAAGAAGAACACGAGAAAGAAGAGTTAGAAGACTAAACTCAACTTCGGATAACCCACACAAGGAGTGAATATGAGAATAATTTCATGGAACATAAAGGGTATGAACTCGGCCTTTAAAAGGAAGAGAATATTTCATACATTAGAAAAAGAAAATGCGGAAATTATAAGCATCCAAGAAACAAGAGTGAGACAAAGGGAAACGAAATATTTAAAAAACCCCAAACTCGGTCAGACATTTATAAGCTCAGGAAAGAAGAAAAAAAACGGGGTGGCAATTTTTGTTAAAAACAACATAACAGCCAAAGAGATAATGAATGATGAAAACGGAAGATTTATTGGAATAGAAATTGAAATTAATGGAAGGAAAACGTTGATGGTCGCAGTATACGGTCCCTTGCAAGGCAAAAGTAAATTTTATCAAAACTTTAAAAAAAAGATTGCACAATTTAATTATGACCAATATATTTTCATGGGGGATTGGAATGGGGTCATAAACCCGTTAATAGACAGACAATCTAGGAAAAAAATTCAAGAAAAACAGGGCAAACTACCAAATAATTTTTTTGAATTGCTGGAGTTCTTTTCATTGATTGACCCTTGGAGGGCAAAGTACCCAAACGCTAAAGATTACACCTTTTTCTCTATGCCACATACATCCGCTTCAAGGATAGATATGTTCCTGATATCTAAGGACCTTTACAAAGAGGTAGGCGAAGTGAAAATAAAAATTAACAAATTATCAGATCACAATCAGATACTCTTGGACATTAAACAAAGACGAGATGATCTCTCATGGAGAATGGATGAGAACCTTCTGAAAAACAAGATTACAAGGAATTATATAAAGGAACAACTTAAATTTTACTTTGAAGAGAACATGGATCAAAATATAAAAATGAACATTATTTGGGACGCCTCGAAGGCTGTAATTAGAGGCATTATGATAAAGAAAAAAGCTGAATGGAAGAGAAAGTATAATGAAGAAATCAAAGAGGTATCTGAGAAAATACAAAATATCGAGAGAGAGCTACTTAATAAGGAACAAGAGAAGAAAGGAAAATTGAAAAAACAATTGGAAGTACTTAAAAAACAACTAAATTCTAAAACATCTGAAGAAATAAGCAAAAAATTGAAATACTTGAAACAAAAACAATTTGAGTTCGGAAACAAGGCAGGGAAATTTCTAGCGTACAAAGTTAGGAAGAAGAAAGAAAGAAGTCAAATATTACAAATACAAGAGAAGGGGAACATAGTGACAGATGTAAAGGAAATAAGAAGAATATTTCAAAACTTCTATAAAGAGTTATATAAAAAACCTAAAACTAAGGAGAACTATAAGATAAAGATTCAAGAATATCTAAAAGATATAGATAACCCAAAATTATCTGATGAACTGAAAAACACTATAAACGGAGAAATTACTAAACAGGAAATATTGCAAGCATTCAAGAAAATTAAGACTGGGAAATCTCCCGGGCCGGACGGACTGACTGGGAGCTTTTATAAAACCTTCCAAGATGAATTGATAAATCCATTACACAAGACCTTCAATAATATTCTTCAAGATGGAATCCCAGATACATGGAAAGAAGCAAACATTGTGTTGATACCCAAAGAAGGTAAAGACAAAACCTCTCCGCAAAATTATAGACCAATCTCTTTGCTAAACAGTGACTATAAAATTTTTGCCCAAATCATCGCTGACAGACTTAAATTAATCTTAAATGGATGGATCCATGAGGATCAATGCGGTTTCTTACCAAAAAGGCATACCAAACAACACTTAAGAGCAATCATAAATCTAATAGAATATTACGACAAAAACCCAGGGATTGAAGCTACACTCCTTTTCCTAGATGCTGAGAAAGTGTTTGACAATTTGAATTGGAATTTTCTTTTGGAGCTTTTGGAAAAATTAAATATTGGACTTAATATAACCAATTGGATCAGGCAAATATACACAGAACAAAGAGCAAAAGTAATTGTAAATGGAGGGAAATCATCAGAATTCGACATATCAAGAGGTACCAGGCAAGGCTGCCCCCTCTCGCCTTTGCTATTTATTATGTGTTTGGAAATCCTATGTATCAAGATAAGACAAGATAATCAAATCAAAGGAATGTATTTAAAGGGACATGAAATGAAAATCAAAGCATATGCCGACGATATTGCCATAATTACGGAACAACCTAGGGAAAGTATACCCAAAGCAATGGAGGTCATAGAACAGTATGGTTCATGGGCTGGATTAAAAATAAATAAATCAAAATCTATAATGTTAGCCTTAAACATGACAGACTCAGAGAAAAAGAAAATACAAGAAATTGTCAATATCCACACGGCTAAGAAAGTTAAGTATTTGGGGATTTATTTATCAAAGAAAAATTCGGAATTATTTGACAACAACTACACAAAAGTTTGGCAAGAAATTAAAGCTAGCTTGGTAAAATGGAAAAATCTTAAAATATCCCTCTTAGGGAAAATTGCATTATTCAAAATGAATATTTTACCGAAATTGATGTACTATTTTCAAAATTTACCAATCATTTTAAATGATAAGGTATTTACTCAATGGAAGAAAGATATCACAAACTTTATATGGGCAGGGAGAAAACCAAGGATAAAGTGGAAGGCAATGACAGATATACAGGAAAGAGGCGGGCTGGCTTTACCTGACTTTAAGATTTATTTCCATGCTAATTGTTTAGAGTGGATAAATGAATGGATTAAGCTAGAAAATACAAACTTGTTAAATTTAGAGGGCCATAATTTGAGGTTTGGGTGGCACGGATATATGTGGTATGGGAAAGTGAACCAAAACAAGGACTTTAATGATCATATAATTAGGAGATCCCTGCTCAGGATTTGGTTAAAATACAAGGATAGAATTTATAGATACCTACCTTCCTGGGTTTCGCCCCATGAAGCCTTCTTAAAACAATATAGTACAAAAGAAACAAATTGGTTAAGATATAAAGATTTACTGAAAATGGAAAATGGGGAAAGCACGATGAAAAGTGTGGAAGAACTTGTTTTGGAAGGAAATAAATTAACTTGGTTCCAACTTGGTCAATTAAAAGAAAGATATAGAATTGACAAAAGACAGGAAGGGATAACAATGAATAATACTAGCTTAGATGAAGCTCTATTTAAAAATAGGAAAGGAATGATTGCAAGATTGTATAAAACGTGTTTAGAATTGGAATTAGAGGAAGAGAAAGTTAAAACAAACATGATCTTATGGGCAAAGAATATTGGTAAAAACATAAATATGGAGAGCTGGGAAAGAGCATGGGGCAATGATCTAAGATTTACTGATTGTATAAATATCAAAGAGAACTACATAAAAATGCTATATAGATGGCACCTACATCCAACGAGAGTAGTGAAAATGTATAAAAAAGGCCAAGAAACTTGTTGGAGGTGCAAAAAACAACAAGGAACTTACTATCATATATGGTAGTCTTGCCCAATTATTCAGAAATTTTGGGATAAAGTTGTGAAGGTTATAAAGAGTATATTTAAGATAGATATTAAAGCTATACCTGAATTAATGTTGCTGAACATTATAGAAGATAAGGAGCTAAGGAAGAATCGGAAAATAATACTTTATTTAGTCACTATGGCTAGAATAACAATAGCCAAAAATTGGAAAAAAGAAGGGGAGTTAGATATTGATGAATGGCTGTTGAAATCACTAGAAGTCATCGAAATGGACATCTTAACTGCAAAACTTAGAGGAGATGGTACCTATGACCAATCAGAAGAAGAACTCTGGGAACCCCTCAAAAATTTTTGTGAAAAACGATGGACAAAGCTGCAAATGTAATTGCTTCATGAACTTATAAAGACATTTTTATTACTTTTAGAATAAGTCCTTAAGTAACCCTCCGGAAGAAACATCTAAACTTTGTATCCATGGATATACGATATGCATTATATACGTATTCTCTTGATATAGTGTCTCTCTCTCTCCTTTCCCTATAAAACATTCTCTCTATTTGATAATAAGATCGCAGCAATAACGCACTCAAAAAACAGACTTGATATAAATATACTTTAATTTTTTTTGTACACAGTGTTGAAATAAAGGGAAAACGTTAAGATGTATACAAAGTAATAGAGAGAGAAGGTCAGAGAACAGAAAGAAACAGCGAGGAATATATGATTTAAAAGAGCTCGTAAACAGGAATGGAAAATTTTTCGGTGGTGCAAAAGGGTGGGGAGGGAGACTCCGGTATAAGACCATACAAATTAACATGGCGTTAGAAGCTTAGCTAAACTTTTTTTGCTTTTTATTTCATATTGCTTTTCTTTCTGAAAATGGATTGTATTATATTTTGATACTATTTTGAAGAGTGACTCTATGAATGTATGTTTTTAAATAATAAATAAAAAATTAAAAAAAAAATCCAAGCCCTCCTGTCATAGTCCTCCTGATCATCAGATCCACACCCCCCCCCCAATTATTCTTCCTCATTCCATAAGCATTGTGTTCCCCTCCCTCTCTCTGCTTTTCAGTTGCAATTCAAAGAGCAGAGCAAAATAGGCCTAACCTCGATTTCCTGTGTTGAACGTGCAGCTGCCTGATGGATGGTCCCATGAATTATGAATGAAAGGACCTTGTGTGCATAATCATGCTGATGTCTCTTTATTAATTCATAAAGCAGCTGCTGCTGCTGCTGCTACGCTGCTACGGCAAAGGCAGAGAGAGAGAGAGAGGATGGAAGGCTTTTTTACTCCCCATGTTAAACACAGCACCTCCTCCAGCCTCCTTCAATTTTGCAGCTCCACACCAGCATGGTTTGTTTCCATTAACAACATCATCTTGTGCTATATATATATATATATATATATATATATTACTATTCACTTATTTTGAAGAAACCTGGTCTCCCTTTATTGTTCTTTCAATGAAAGATGCATCCTTACATTTAGACCCCCTCTCAGCGGATAAAATTCTGGAAATCTTCATTCTAATTCTCTTCTGCTATCAGTGGTAGCCTGTCTTGTGATGAGTTCACCCTGAGAAAGTATGATACTGATTTTTTGATTTTTCTCATTGACCTGTGTTCTTTTTATTTGATATGTATGTTCTCTTCATACTGTTATACATGCTCTTGTAATTAAGATATCTTAATAAAAATTAAAATAAAAGAACCACTCTTTGTTGAGACTTCTGAAAGGTGCTGAGCTCATTCACCAGCCCTCAGCTAGGAGAGGAGGTTTCTATTTAATTCCCAGCTAGGGTTGCATTTTTTAAAAACTTAATGGGAGTACTAGAGGCCATGGCTCATTTCAATTAGTTTTAATTGTTTTCAGATGCTGCTCTGCATGCTTCATTTACTTCTACAATCAACACTACATGCTGCATGGTGAAGTTTCCACTGGAGAGAGTAGAAAATATATACTGAAATGCCCCAGAGGAAATGATGAAAAATAATAAGATGGTTACATATGTGGATATGCTTTCCCTTGAAATGAAATAGGAAACCTCTGAGATTGGGAAGAAAATATCTGCTCACAAGCTGTTGCAGATTCATGATTAGGCTTATTTAAGAAGATGCCGAGTCAGTCCAGCCTGTTGCTGCTACATAGAACTTCCAGGGGATGCAGGGGGCAGTTCTGATTTTCATTTCATTGTATAGGAATGTAGCATCAGTTGACAGCAGTAGAAGCCTATGGTTATTAGATGGCTTCTACATCAGAAAGGCCAGGTGGCTGAAAGTCTTTGAGAAAGGATCTGGCCATTGTGTTCCAGTTACATAACGGCAATACATTGGTTGTGTGACTACCACTGAAGAAGACTAGGGCTGCATCCACACTGCAGAAATTATCCAGTTTGAAATCACTTTAACTACCATGGCTCAATGCTATGCAATTCTGGGAATTGTGATTTTGCGAGAAATTTAGCCTTCCCTCCATCAGAGGGCTCTGATGCCAAAACAAACTGCAGTTCCAGGAATTCCATAGCACTGAGCCATGGCAGTTAAATTGGTGTCAAACTGGATTATTTCTGTAGTGCAGATGCAGCCTTTGTTAGGGTGACATGTTCCTTTCTCTATACAGTGGACCCCCGGGTTACGGATCCCCCGGGATCCGTAATCCCCGGGATCCGAAGGAGCCGGGGCCGAAAAAAACGGCCCCGGGATCCGAAAAAAAAACCCAGGTTGCGAAAAAAAAGCAACCCGGGCCCTTTAAAACAGTGCGCTCCAGCACGCTGTGCAGCAGAAAAAGCAGTCCCCCAGGTAGCGAAACACTTCCGGGTTACGAAAGTAATCCCGGAGGGGACCACTGTATAATCTTCTGGGATTATAGGTGCTGTTTTAAAATGATGACTACATCTGACTACGTACTTCTGACTATGTACTGTTGCAACATCTGACTACGTACTGTTGCAAATCAGGGGAAGGAAGCTGAAAATGTGCTCATGATGTGGGGAGAGATAACTACTCCTTCTTCCCCAAATTGTTCAAGAATAGTTAGCTGTTGCCTGGACATGCTCCCATAGCCTATCACTGACCAGAATGGAGCTGTGCCCAAGAGCTCAGGTACCCTTCTGTGCCTTTGCTGCCCACCCCCCACCCCCGATCAGTGGCATAGCTATGCTGATGGAGCTCTATACTCCACCAATATTCTTAACAGACCTTGCTCTATCTGTAGGGCAATATCTGTAGCACCTCTAAGCTCCATGAACAAGTTTCATGAACAACTTGGAGCATAGTCATCGTTTTTTTCTATCCAGATAATTTGCCTGAACAGCACCTCATTGTATATTTATTGCCTTTATCATCTATATATGGATGGTATATGGCTAGCATCTTGAATATTGGAATATGACTTTGGGAGTCCTCACTCAGCTATGGATTGGGTGACTTTGGACCCTCTATCAGATCAAGAGGAAGGCAATAGCAATCCTCCTTTCAATATATCTTGTCAAGAAAACCCTATGACAGGCTGCTATAAATCAAGAGTTGACTTGAAGGCACATATCAACAATCTAGCTGGTATATGTTTTTACAGTACTCTAAACAAAAAGCTATTAAAAATGTTCAAACCTGATACACAAATTGATAGCCATCACTTTTTTTTGTCATGCTTAGCAACCTCTTTATTTACCTATAAGCATATTTTCATACATGGTTATTATTATGCATGGGTCAAGCTTAGAAACATAATATTTATATAATCCAATAAGTCTGGGAGATATACTCCAGAAAAGTAACTTGGCAGAGCCCTAGGAAAAATAAACATTAAGAAATCCGTATTTATCACCTGTAACAATCCTAAGACAAAACAAGAGATGGAGTAATTTAGGCAGTGACTGCTAGGTAAGTTGGCTAATGGTACAATTTGTCATTTTCCCTTAAGCAACAGGCTGCAAAAATAATAAAAAGGAGAAATATTAGACTGTAACCCTGACAAAGTTGGGGTAGCTTGCCCCAGGTGTTTTTAAAGCTTGTCCAGCAATCTACCTTTGCCTTGACTCCATCTCGCGGTTTATATCACGCTCATTGCCATGAAATCTGAGCATTTGTGCTGGAAGGCACCCTGCTCTGCCTCTAGCATTCTAGCACATTCTCCACTAGATCACTTTACTTTTTCTGTCACTTCCTCCCAGAGTTAATCTATCCTCTTTGTGTGACCTCAGTGCTCATTATTAAGACACAGACAGCATAGTCAGATGGCGGAAAGCCACCAAGCTGAACATAACAATGCTTGTACAAGCCACACAGCTTCCTGTGCATGATAAGGAGAGGAGAAGGGCAGGGAGGAAATAGGTCAATGGCAATTCATTCTGTGAAATAAAGAAAATGGAATCCAGCAGCATGATAAAGAAAAGCAAAAAGGCATTTTAATTTTATCTCAGCTGTGGATATAAACATACTTAATCTTCAGTACAGTGGCTGTCCAAGTGAATATTTTTTTCCAACATTCCTTTTTTAAAAGGAATATACACTATTAAATTTTAGCTGGCTAAAACATTATATTAGAATCAATTAAACCTTCCTTCCTAATACAAATATCTCTCTCTCTCTCTGCATCCACACTGCAGAAATAATCCAGTTTGACACCACTTTAGCTGGCGTGGCTCAATGTTATGGAATTCTGGGAAGTGTAGTGGAGATCTGGTGTCATAACAAACTACACTTCCCAGAATTCCATAGCATTGAGCTATGCACATAGAGAAAGCAGCCTCTCTCCCTTTCTGAATTTTCACCCAGATCATGAGGAACAGGAGTGTTGTGTTCTGACTCCCTACCTCCTACATTTCCTAAGTTTTTGGGGTTCTCTTGCAGCTGCTATTTACATTTTTTAAAGAAAATCAAGTATGAGTGCATCTGCACTGCAGAAATAATCCAGGTTGACACCACTTTAATTGTCATGGCTCAGTGCTATGGAATTCTGAGATTTGTAGTCTGGTTGTGGCACCAAAGCTCTCTGACAAAGGAGGCTAAGTATCTCACAAAACTACAGTTCCAGAATTCCATTGCACTGAGCATTGGCAGTTAAAGTGGTGTCAACCTGGGTTTCTGCAATGCAAATCCATCTTATCTCATGATTAGTTTCACCTTGATACTGTATTCTCTTTTGCCAAAGATAGGTCTTTAGGCACTACATTCTAGAATGGGAGAGAAGCCCTAGTATTGGGAAACTGCACACTGTAGAACATTTCAGAGATTAAACTGGGTTATGTGTGGTCACGGAACATCAGAATATGGGTTTGATAGCAAAAAGTTATTAATGAGGAGGGACACACAAGCTAAGAGAGACTGGACCAGTTTGCTTTTGCTTGAATCTAAAGGCAAGGAGAAAATTCAAATCCCCCCTTTCCTGCTTGCTGAGTTAGCTGAGTACAAATTACTTTTGTCTTTTGAACTCATGCGATAGCAACTAAAGAAGCTGGAGACAAAGGGGGGATGTAGGAGGAGGAGAGAGAAACTTGGACATTTTTAAAGCAGCTAAGGCTGCATCTGCACTGCAAAATTCATGCAGTTTGGCACTGCTTTAACTGCCATGGCTCAATAATATGAAATTCTGGGATTTGTAGTTTTGTGAAACATTTAGCCTTCTCTGTCAGAGAGTTCTGGTGCCACAGCAAATACAATGATTCTATCGAATGGAGCTATGACAATTATAGTGCTGTCAAACTGCATTAATTCTGCAGTTTGACAGCAGCCCAAGAAAGCAGAAAGACAGAGGATCACCCAGGACTGTTCCTGACATATCAAGCCAGTGTAAGGGTATGAACTTGAAGATATGTGACAGAGTATGCTCAGTGCATGGTGACAGATCTACCTGATCATATTTAATGTAGAAAAACATAGTAAGTAGATAGTGCCAAGGAAGAGGTAGTGACTGTGGTGCATATCAATTCTACTGGCATTGGGTCCAGCCCTAGTTTATGCCAGTAAGATTTATTGGGATGTCAGCATAATAAAGAGGGTTTTCTCTGTGATGGCCCCAAGTTCAATCTGAGAGAGATGCTTGGTTTCTTCCCCAGTTGCTTTTAAACAAGCTTTAAACATGTGTTTTTTCAAGGATGCTTTTTCCTGGATGCAGGGCCCATCTTTTGTGCTATGATTTTCATTGGTGACATTGTTCTAAAAGGTATTGTGTTATGGTTCAATCTCTTTTATATTTGTTCTTTTTACTTTGTAAACTACTTCAGGGCGGCTCAAATATTTAAAATAAATACTACATATCTAACTACATGGCACAATCATTTCTATGTGACAGGCAGAGAAGGTGATTTGAAAAGTAAAAGTATCAGTTTGTTAAGCCCCAGGAAACACTGTAAGACCAGCCACCATTTACAAAGCAGAAGCTGCAGAGAGTTTGGCATGAAAGTGCTCATCTCAAAGGGATGATGGACTGAATGTGTTTCAGGTCTTCAAGTTGAAAATAGAGTAGAATGCTATAATAACCTGGCATAAAAAATGGAAGCTATCAAAGGAGACCAGTGGTGTCATAGTAAAACAGCACACTTAGGAAAGGACACAATATATTATGGACTCCTTGGTGTTAATAGCCATTTCAATACCTGCTAGGACAGAGTAGAAAATAGCAATCCCTAAATCAGAGCCTGGGAGTTACACCATAGAAATAACAACATCACTTGTTCCCTTTTGGGATAACAAAATGTTTAGTTTGGATAATATTGTGACTGGTGATGCTGTTGCAACATTAATTATTACTTTTCTCATTACTCTTGGAGAACTGAAAATACTTTCTTGAGCATGTTAAATGAACATTTCCCAAATTTTAGTCCATTTTCTTATATTTTAGATTTTTGTAAAATTAGAAAATAAAACAAAATGGTGGTAAGCAATGCAAAGAAAAACAGAATGAGTTGTATGGGATGTTAGAAATATTAAGGGCAACAATTACTTAAGGAGAGTATAGCAAGTTACATAACAAATTATTAAGAGTTACATTCTAGTCTGAATGCATACAATTCTACAGAAAGCAAAATCAATGACAAAAGCAATGGTGCATTAGATCCACATTGTTCCTTATGAGGAGACAAATTACTTAGAAAATATGCTAGTTTTCTAGCTTAAGTTGTTTTGAGTTGCTTTTTTTAAACAGAAAGAAAAGTGAAAAATAAAACCTCAGCAAAATGTAAGTCCTTTGCAGGCTCACCTGTAATGGAAATACCAGGTACAAAAAGCAATTTCATACTAGGGATATTAATATCATCCTCTGACTGACTAAAACTTTGAGGGTGAGATTGAGAAAGACAAAGGAAGAAATCAGGAAACAGTATAACAGCAATGGGTGTCTTCACTAATCACACACTTTTAGAATATAATAGTGTTGATAAACTTCTAATAAGATTTTTTTTTCAAAATGTTGGAACAAAGCTGTACTATTACAAATGATAGTGTGAGTGAAAAGTTGAACCCATGTTCCTTAAAAAACAACAACCCTGTATTTTAAGATATTTTAAAGGCTAATATTTTAAATTAGAGCAGCAGTTTCAAAATTCCAGAATTATAATATTTACACTTTGTCTTCAAACACCAGTACTCTTTTATCGGGGTCAAAAATAGTAATTTAAAGTTACTGAGAAGGAAGTATAGAAAGAAAATTAGTTGCAATGCTCCAAATTACATTATCTAAGGGTTTGTCTACATGGGCCAAATGAAACGGTCTCACCTTGTCTTCACTGCAAGCTGTTCACCCAGCATACGGGATGATTTGGGTTGAATAATCATTTCAGGGATTTAAACCAGAGGGAAAAAATGGGGTCATACTTTTCAACAGAAAATCCACATATTTGCTCATGAGTGTGGACTGCATTCCATTGATACAGGGACAGAGGCAGGAGACATTTTTAGTTGGTGGGACTGGCTGGATCAGCAAGCCTGGTGTATGTTGCCATGTTTTTCTACTACTGTGTATGTCCACCCATAAGATCAACGGTGAGACGTTAGATTGGGCCACTACTTCCCAGTGTCACACTTATTTTTATTGTGTTTACTCTTTACCATATCATTCACTCATTCACACATTTCATGTACTCCCTCCTTCCTGATTCCTCCATGCATATATGGCAGATCTCTACACAAGCAAACGGATTGGGGAGGAAGAGTAACAACAATACATGTAAATGTGACAGTTGAGCAGGGGGCAAGAAGAGGGTGGGAGTAGCTTGGTCAAACCCCTTAGCACTGAATCTCATAGCTGGATATTTTCATAAATAAATACAATTTTATTTTGTCTTTTCCCATTATGTTTGTGTATGTGTGTGTACATTTAAAATTCCTTCACTCACTCACTGGGGCAGCAAAGGGGGAAAGGAGATTGGATGAGAGGCCTCCAATCAGAGTGGATCCAATTGACTGATAGATGTACCATAAGGGCTGTTGGTTGATGGGTTGATGCATGTTGGAAAGGGAAAAAGAACAAGTTCACCAGGGGTAAATGTGTAGCCAGTTATGCAATGTCACCTCACTGTGTCTGTGAGTGTGGTCACTGCAAACCCCCAAAAAGCAAGGCTATTTTTTTAACAGTGTAGATTTATCCTAAGTATCTGAGGTTAAACATAAGACATTTTATTTCACCAACTCACATTTTGCTTCAGAATAACCCAGAAAAAAAGTTGTAATGGTGACATTTTGCAGGCATTCTGTATCATTGTGAATGGGATAGTCATTTAAAAAGGATACCAAATTTTCAGCCACTTCTCATGAACTCCCTCCTCATTGTGTTTTTTCACAGAAATATTATGAACAAAAATGGCAAAAAAGTCCCAGCAAATCTATTGCTTTCTTTTGTTTTTCCCACTTAATTTTTTTCTTCAGCTCAAGCATTATAACACATTGGTTGAACTCTTACATCTTATCTATGCTGTATAAATTTATACTTGTAGTTACTTTAATTGGGTGTATGGTTTAATGCTTTCAAAACTTTCATACTCTCGGTTGTTTTAGATGTTCAGTTTTATATTATAAGCCACTTTGAGTCCCATTTACAAGTGGGATATAAGTCAAATGAAGGTACAGTGCCCTTCTGCTGAATACCAGCATTGTGTCACTGATTGTGTGTTTGTTTATTATACCACTGTGCAATGGGGAGTGTAGTGTGGCTGTTCCTGCAATCCCAGTGAATAAAGTGGCTATACCCCATCAAAAAATGAGCAATTTCATGTTAATCGATAAATTCAATCTAGAGAAGATATAATGAATAAATTATCTGAATGGGAATGGGCAACATGTGGATAGATCTAATTGTTTCAAGGCTCTGCTGTACTTAGAGCAATAAGATTTAGGCCCATGTGAAATGATTATGCTTGTAAAACTTCACTTCTGCAACCATGAACTAATTTTTGCACAATGGCTAAAAGAATACAACTTCATATGTAAGGGAATTTACACATGTGTTTGATGCCAGCATGATCCAGCTATTGGTTTCCTCAAATCACCACTAAGCAAAAAGGCATGTCTCAGTAGGTGGGCCCCACACAAAGAAAATTGAAATTTCTTCCCTGAGGTCAGGAAGTGTAAGAGGTGCCTTTCACTAACCCTAATCCTATTACCAGTAGACCAGAAATCTCACTGGGAGGGGGGTGTCAGAAAATACCCCAGAACTCATGAAATGGTGGGTGTTTTAACCTGGTGCATGATGATTTGACAGCCGATGTTGCTTAAATCCTCATGAGAGACAATATTAAATTCCTTGTTGAGCATCATCTTCTCATAATGCAGAATGGATGCTGTTATCCACTGACCCATCAAAGTAACATCTTTGGCAGTGAAAAGAAATCTGGAGAACCTGGTGGATCTTCCCATGCACTCATTGTTGCATGCTAACCCCAGTATGTGTGTCTTTTGTTTTGTTTGTCTTACAAGAGGCATTTTGTTGCCTCAGGTTTTTAACAAGGATGCTTTCTAGTGCTCTAACAGCAGAGCAGCAACACCTGTTTCCACACTGATAGGCTTCCATGTAAGTGCCAAGCTACTCATTCAGCAATACACTCTGCTCCTCAGCCTGCTGCTCCCCCATTTTGCTTGTTCTCCTTTTTCTATGCTAATACACGTGGTTGATAAATTTTCCAAGAGAAATTGCTTGTGTAAGGCTCTCTAGTGTTTTAAGTGCTGGATGGCTATAAAAGATACTGTTGGCAGATACCAGAAGAGTAGTCATTTGTAGTGAAAATAACAAAAGCCCTATGGCACCTTCAAGACAATGCATCTGTTAATGTGCCACAGGCCCCTTGGTAGACAGATAATATGTGAGAAAGGCTAAATTTTGTAACATAACAATAAAGGACTTCCAGATTGCAAGGAACAAAAATAAAGATGGAGACAATTAGGAAACATAGGAAAGGGTGGATGAAGACAAAGTGCTTTTTGATGAGAGAGTCTCTTGCTCCCTTCTCTTATTATCATCAGTGTCTGTTCCTGGAGATATGGGAAGGTGATTTAAGAGCCAAGCTTTGCCCTTATATAGGCCAGAATATATCAGGACACTTCTACTGAAATGAACTGAGGTGGTTCTGATTTATGTTGACGTAAGTATGTTTCCTTCAAAAATGAACCTTGTATTTTTTTCCCCTCATACATTATAAAATATGTGAGGGCCTTGCTTGTTGTTTAAAACATGCAGTTTCCTCATCAGAGGGCATGGTGTCAAGTTGCAAATATAAATCTCAGATTTCCATAAGATTTCCTGACAGCAGAAGTTTCCTCACAGTTCTGTGATTCCAAATCCCTTTGTTTCACAGTCCAGTAACTTAGCTCATTGACTTCTCTTTCTACTAGTCTGTCATTCTTCTGCAGGAGGACATTTTGGTTAATTCTACACAGCTTAGAAACCCCTCACTTTCCCCCTTGATGCCTTTTCTATCATTTTACTCACACAGCCTGGCAGTTTTCCTCTCTCCTCTTTTTCTATGGTGCTTTCTTAGTCCTTTAGCACTCAGCTGCTCTCTTTCTTCCGTTAAACACCAAGGTGCTCCTTCTCTTCCTTCAGCATGATCATTGTCACCCACCCAGGTAATCTTTGTTTCTTTATACCAGTACTCTGTTTCCTTATGCTCAGTTTCCTCTCCCTTCTTTCTTACATACAGAAGCTCTTTTTCTTTCTGTGAATTATTTGACAAGATCTGTCCCAATTAAACATTTGATTACATTTTAACATTAAACATTAAAAATATAAAAATTAATGAAACAACAACATTGTTGTGTGCTTTCAAGTCTTTTCAAGGTGTGATTCTAAAAGGCTGAAGAGTACTGCCAGACCTGCCTCTAGATGTGGTATCAAATGGTTGGAAATAATGTGTTTTTAAAATAAAATTATGCAAATCTTGATAGTCTTCTTAGTATACATACCACATTTCAGGTGTTTACATTTCATAGTCTTGGAGAGATGACAATGACAGACAGATAAACATATATGCATACTTATTTTTATTATTATTATAGATAACAAGGTACCTGCAGCTTAACAGTTGAGTAAAAAAGACATTTTTGGTTTTAATCAGTGGTGGCACTTGTTGCAGGGAGGGCTGGTCCTCTCTTTTGCCACAGAAGCAGAGGTCCTCTCGTGAGGAGGCTATGCCACTATAGCAAAGCTGGAAGGGCATGGGCAGGTGTCACCCATCTTCTGGGGTGTCACTAGGTATGGGCCAAACCCCTTGCACACACACCCCCCCCCAATGATGCCACTGGTTTTAACAAGGATCCTCATAGCTTAATCTATTGACTGGGCCACCTACCATTGTGTGAGCTCTTTAAACTCTTTGCTGCAGTGGCGTGCAACATCATTACAGAAGACATTCAGTGTACCCCAAAGAAGAGATTATTGCACAAAACCTACTCTCACCATGGTCAGGCTGATGAAAGGAATTGGGTACATACTAGTTTGGGAGCCTCCCTGCCTTATTGCTATACCCAGCATGCCTTTTCTTTGTTTGTTTTATTTTTATTTTTAACAGAATTTAGTGACTATGGCAATACTATTTAGTGTGGGGTGGGGAGAGAAAATAAAATAAAGTGTAAGGAGAAAACCAGCCTGCTTGGAACTAGTGAGGAGGAGAGGGAGAGGGAGAGAGGAGGAAACTGAGATCACATGACTGCCCAATTCTGGAACTGAAGCTAGAAGCTTATGGCACCAGAGGACTAATGCTACAGTATTACAATCAACAGCTATTTTCCCCCCAGGTTTCGTAGATGATACTTTGGAGATTATTGTACAATGTTCAAAAAGAACTAGGAGCATTACTTTAGCATCTATGGTGGAAACTTTTCAGATGATGTCATGCCTGACCTGTTATCCACCTGGGACTGTGGCACATCTTTTCTTTGGCAAAACAATGGCAACAATAATAAAAAGGTGTACCATAGCCCCAGGTGGATGACAGACCAGCTACAGATCAGTCATGACATCCTCTGAAAAGGTTCCACCATAGATGCTACTATCTGGCTTCTAGTTCTTTGATAGCTATAGAATTCAGTTACAGTCTCAGAAAGAGTCATGTGAAGGGTTTTCTAATCACATGAAAAGTTTAGAGAGTCTTGAATCAGCCAAAACTGATTTGACAGAGAGAGAGAGAGAGAGAGACATCTTTTCTATTTTTTCTAATTCCCATTGTGTGCAATCTACAAGCATTACTGCTACATGACCTCTGTTTGTTTCAGTTCATATGAATTAATTTGATTTACTAATGTGAACAGAATAGCTGCGCTGCTAGGTGATATATACTCATTATTTGGAAGTTATATGACCAGAAGGATTTGTACCGTGTGATTTTTCTCAAGAACATCTACCTACCATGATGCCAGTAGACTGGGGCACTGACTCTGAGAACAGAAGGGTAAAATAGCTTCTAGGCTCAAGAGTGCTCTCCATCACTCTGCCTCCTGCTGTGGTCCCCTCCCATTCTCTGTCTCTGCTGTGACAGCAGCTTTAAGGGTTTTGCAACACATTGCCTTTTGATCTTATTTCAGCAGCTGTGATTAAAAAGACACACACCACTTGCTGTGCCACAACAAGAGGAGCCCAGGGTTCACCTTCATTGAATTAGTGCCCGCTGAGCACTGCAAATATTTGAAATGTCAATCCATTTGATAATGTCAGGGAAGGCTGCAAATACCACAAAATGGCAGCAGAGAAACACTCCAGACATGCAGTGGCATATATAATATCTCTTCTTTTTGACAAAAAAAAAAAAAAAAAAAATCAAGAGAAACAGCAATCCCCAAAAGAGGTGACTAAGGTCAATAGATTAATAACCCGAAGTGGGACATGCTCCTGCAACTCACCACCTTAATATTTCAGTCTGGGAGGAGGGGGAGATATGTTGCAGACCAGAAACCTTTTACTGTTCTGGAGAATTAATTTTATTATGACAAAAGCTTGGGGAGTTCCTACCACAAAGATCTAGCCATTATGCCCTCTGCACAGACATTCACTTTCAACTTGTCATAAAGTGTACTTTGATGTCTTTACAGTGTTTTCTCAAATGTTGTAACTATCTGGCAATAACAAAGTGGTATATTTCAGAGAGCAAAGCAGGACTTGCATAAGGAAAAAAAACACGCAGGTTAACAATTTTTTGAGGTACTAAGCAATCCCTTCACTCCATGAATTCAGTGCTGAAAGCGGGAAATCATTTAAATACTAACATCTATGTTTGAATCTTAAAATGGGAAAATCTGTCAGTTTTTCTTTCTCCTGCTTTTGAGGTTTTAAGAAATTGAATTCTTTCCATCCCAAACTGAAGAATTTGGCAAATTCTTAAAATGAACAGAAACAAATGTCTCACCCATATGTGCCAGTCAAATCCAGCCCAGCTGTTTCCAGCATTTAGAGGACCATTTTTTTTACCAGACTTCTGCATAGGTGTTAAAGTGGAGAAGCAGCACAATAAATAGATCATCCTAACTCAGCGGTAATGTGAATCCAGTTTATGCACTTGCCTGAACCCACATAGGGTTAAAAGTGGCAGTGGAAAAATGAGTGGTTGGAGACATGAAGTGATGGAGACATGTGTTCCTATGCCAAGCATCAGTAAGATCTTTGCACATTTTCTAAACTCTGCTATGAACATAAAACAGTCTAAATGTGCCATGAAGCATGTGTCTACACACACACACCTGAAACTATTTTGTTAGCCCTAGATAAAGTAGGTCTTTTAAGTCAATTGTCAGGTAGTGAGTCATACAATCATAGAATCATGGGATTTTTTTTAACACAGGAAGCAAGCATCCTCCTACTATCACTAAATCATAATTAAATCATGTTAATCCTGTGATCTGGGGGAAGATTATTACATCCCTGAATGCTTCTTCCATTCTTATCCTGTCTGTAAATAGTAATTGATGCATCATTTGGTATTAATGGAAACTCCTATTAATACCAAATCACACCTCCATTACTGTTTACAGATAGGACAAGAAAAGGATAAACACATGGGAGTGTGATAATCTTCCCCCCGATTGTGCAACTGACATGATTTAATGAAGATTTAATGAAGGGAAAAGGATGCTTGCCTCCTCTGTGTGATAATCTCAATAGAGTTGCAAGAGACTTTAAGGGTCATCCAGTCCAACCCCCTGCCTTGCAGTCAACACAGGTTTTACACCAATACATATATGTAGCTTTCAAGCCAATGGTCATTCATTATATTCTTCCCTCTGCCCCAAGGACTGGAGAAGTGTGGCCTGAGACCTGGGAACCCTATACTCAGCTGGCCAGCAATTCATCAGCCTTTTGCCCCACCAGCCTATTGGGCACCAGCCACACTGATTTGTCACATTACTGCACTACACTCTTATAGTGCTGCTGTTTCACTTTAACTGCTCTGGCTGCCTTCTTTTGCATTCTGGGATTTGAAGTTTAAGGAGGGGCATTTAGAATTCTCAGCCAGAGAGCTCTTAAGCCCCACTGAACTACAAACCCCAGAATGCATCAGAAGGCAGTCAGATCAATAAAAGTGGAATAGCAGCACTATAAGAGTGTAGAGTGGTAATGTGGTTGGATGTCTAAAAGTGTACATAGATGGGAGTCAATGGAAGGTGATTTCTCTATGCCTTCCTCTGTTATAAAATCTGAGTTCAAAATTGCTGGATATTGATCCTGGGAATCCTCTGTTCAGGAAGGGTGATCTTGAAGAAGTTGCCTTTCTGAACCACAGTTTTCTATTTACAAAATAAGGGTATTAATAATGTTTCACAAGATAGCTGAAAGAGTAAAGCTCTACCAACTAAATGCTGGAAGGGCTACAATAAACATAGTTTATTGTTTCATGTGTCATGGATGTAAGCAGTGATCAGAGTACTCTGAAACACTTTTTCTGAGATATAAAAATAGCTCAGCATGATACCCAGTCTGAGTGCTAGTTGGCCAATCTATCCATATTTCTGTTGTCACAGGGCTAAATCAGTTCATAAGGCTCAGATTTGTTTCCCATCAGGATAGAGGCAGCAAAAACTGAAAAACATCCATGGGACAGGCAAATTGCTTTACTTTAAGATGGGCAACTGACTCCCTAGAGAGACTGCAACTCTCAGCACCCCTCATAATTGCCTGTGATTGATGGGGATAATGGAAGTTACAGTTTAATATCTTGCAGGCCAGATATTCCTTGCCCTACTTTAGCTAATGCACAACATGGCAGTATGATGAGAGGAATACCAAAACAGATTTATTCATTAAGGCTTGGCTTCAATTCATACTGTATGTTGGTTAACATTCACTCCTAAGTTTGTGATTTAATGTGGGAAGTATTTGGCTACAAGCCCATTGCAGGGATATTCCAAATATATTTTTGTGCAATTTTATGTAACTAACCCCTACTCCCCAAAAATCTAACAAATTTATAAAAAAATATTCCTAGATCAAAATTCCATAGCCCACTGAAGCTTGCAAGTTTGGGAAAACAGTTTTTTTAAAAAAAAATCAAAAATTCTTGCAGACTGGTGTTCTTCAGTTATGAAGTGCATTTTTATTGATCTTCAAGTTTTCAGTGAAAGCAGAAAGCCAAGGTCATTTGTAAAAACATCAAACCTAAGAAAAGGAAATACAGCACAATATTCTTTCATGTGGCTGTCAAGTATAAACCATCAATAATTTCTTGGAGAAATTAACAAATCACAACCTGTTTCTCTTAAAAGGGCAAACTAGAAATATCCTCCAATTACCATGAATCAAAGATTTTTTTTTATTAAAAATACATGAAAAAGCTATTCTGGGCATGATGTATTAAAAACAAAAAACAACAGGCTTAGAGCTGTGATGCCTGACAGTCTCCAGTGTGATTTTGCAGGAGCACTAATGATCACATGGAGGTGCAAAGTAGTATCTCATTGAAAGATGAGAACAACTCTGACCTCAACTATTCAACTTATTTTGCTACACACAGATAGCTTGTTCCAGCTTTCAGATACTTCTGATTAATTTAAATAGCTGCGAACTATTTATTGTTGTGTGCCTTCAAGTCATTTCTGAATTATGGGAATACTAAGGCAAATCTATCATGGGGTTTTCTTGGCAAAATTTGTTCAGAGGAGATTTGTTTTTGCCTGCCTCTGACGCTCGAAGAGTGTGACTTGTCCAATGTCACCCAGTGGGTTTTCATGGATGAATGGGGATTCAATACCTGTTTTCCCAGTGTCCTAGTCCAATGCTCTGACCACTACACCATGCTGGCAACTACCCCCCCCCCCCCCAAAAAAAAACCCTCTTCATGCCAGGATAATTTATCCCCTACACATTGGAGTTTTTCACACAGAGCACTTACCCTGTGTTCCTGCCCATTCCTGAAACATCATAGAGGCTTTCTGCTATCCTTCCGTCGTGAAAGTGTTCATGGGGGAAGCCTCGGAAAAGCCATTTTTATTAACAAAAGATCTTGTTAATAAAAATGGCTTTTCTGAGGCTTCCCCCAAAATGCTTCAGTGATAGAAGGAAAGCAGGAAGCCTCTATAATGTTTCAGAAGTGCAACAGATGATCCCACCTGTGGCACTTCTGAGACGTTTGGGAAACATGTCAGGAACGTTTGGGCAGCAGTAAGTGCCCCCGTGTGATAAACTCCATTGTTTCCATTACTTCTAATGCACTTTTCTATATGTATTTTACTTTTAAGGTGACTAAGATGCTGCTCTGCTTTCTCCTCTGTGGGATGTTTGTCTTCTTGCCTACAGATGTGGGGAACTACACCTGCCCCAAGTGCCCCAAGTGCAAGTTGGTAGCCCTCTTGGAAGAGAAAGTACAGCAGCTAGAGGAGCAGGTATCTGCAGTCCAGCATCATAGGGAGCAGGAGATTCTCCTGAACAGAACAGACCAGACCAGAATGTCTTGGATGGGAAACACACAGAAGAAGTTGCTGGGGTGGAGGAGGTCACTCTGCATACAACAGAGGTAGATGCTTGTGTCAAGGATGATGGGAGTTGCAGCTTGTCTTATACTTGCTTCAACTCACCACCTTGTTGTGCAGCGGAGCAGACCAGCTTTGATCTGTGGTTATTGCTTGCAGAGCTTCTGAGATTAGGCTGAAGACCTTGACAAACTCTTTCAGCCTTCTCACTCCTCTCTCAGAGATATCTCCAAACGTCTCCTTGGTTCTGGTGTCTCTTGTATCTTCTCTCTCTCAAGATACCAGGCAACACAGTAGACTTGTATAAAAGATCTACTTTATTTAACTATATCTACTCTACTCTATACAATGCTTAACTCAGCTATTCTCTACTCCATACTACTACACACTATACATACTATACAGAACTAAGCATAATAGAACTGAATGGAACAGAACAGTAGGAACAGAACCTGAACACACTGGCATACATTGTTAATATTATTATAACCACTTGTGGGTGTTTGCACTCAATCTGATTAGTTCACACTGTTCAACCCATACTTTAGTCCAACCCAAGTATTTCATCATACTGTCTTGTACACTTTATGATTCTCAGGTGTTTCCAATACGTATTCCATAATTCTGTCCTTGTCATTTGTCCTTGGCTCTCAGGACTTCTAAATTACATTAGCCTTTTCACCTGTGTAGCATCTCAATTGCCTTTGTGTAGTCATTGTGACTTTCACATACATATTTTATTTCTTCCACTGTATGTCCCATGTTGCATTTTCCTTAACAGCTTGGAGGAAGGTCACACACAGAAGTAAGGAAACCAGGGAATGTTCTGTGAGCAGCTTGCAGCTACAGAATCGCAATGAATCTCTCTCTGTTGTCAGAGATTGTGAGGAAAAGCAGCAGGGAC
The DNA here is from genome assembly GCA_034509955.1 of Urosaurus nigricauda. Taxonomy (NCBI): domain Eukaryota; kingdom Metazoa; phylum Chordata; class Lepidosauria; order Squamata; family Phrynosomatidae; genus Urosaurus; species Urosaurus nigricauda. Next base: position 279,373,676 of record JAOEGL010000001.1, read on the forward strand.
AGACGTCAGGGACAGAGCAGGGGAGCCTGAGAGTATCACAAAAGGGAACAGACACAGCTAAGCCTCGGAGGAGGTGTGTGGTGGTGATGGGGGACTCCTTGCTGAGGGGTACAAAAGCAGTGGTTTGTATATACTGACACTTCACTTGTCTAGTTCCTTCATAGCTGCCCTTCGAAATCTTATTCTATCTTCTGATTTCTTGATTGGTCTCCATTTTAATTAATGACTGAGCCAAGGTATGGAAAATCTTGAACTATTTCAATGTCTTCATTGTCTACCTTAAAGTTATGTAAATCATAAGGTGATGGACAAAGTTTTGTTAGCCTAAAGCACTAAGGCCATTAAGGCCAGCTTGGGGGTGGAGTTGGACATGGAGTCCACGGCCCATTTTAGATTGGCAAAAAGAGGTGTGTTGAAGGCTGCATGAAAGCCCAGCCTTTAGATGAGAAAAAGGGAAAGTGTGCCATGAAAACACTATTTTGGAGTTTTAAGGGAGAAGAAGTGCCTTTAAAAAGTAGTTTGATTTCCCCACTACTTTTTTTAAAAGGGTGCAACATTGCTATTGCATCTAAAGGCTAAGGTGTAGTTGCACGGTTAAGTGGGGCTCTGTCTCTTTAAAGCACCCATTTAAAGGTAGCAATACAAGTGCGGAGGGAGGGAAGGTGCCAAGACAAGAAGAGACCTTCAGAGCCCGGCCAGAGTGCGCCTGCACCTTCCTTCACCTCCTCCCTTTGGCTGAGAGAGTGTGACTTCTAGGGAGACAGCAGGGCACTGGAGGCGCTCAGCCAGGCCAGGGCAAGCTGGCAAGAGGAGGAGGAGAAGGGGAGGGACCTGGAGCACCTCCGCTGCCCTGCTTCCCTGCAAGTCACATTCTCTCAGCCGAAGGGGGGAGGAGAAGGCAGGCCCAGGCACACTCTGGCCAGGCTCCAGGGCTCTCTCCTGGCTGCCTCCCTCCTCCCTTTGGCTGAGAGAGTGTGACTTGCAGGGAGGCAGGGCAGCAGAGGGGCCCCATGTCCCTCTCCTCCTCCTCCTCCTCCTCCTGTTTCCAGCTTGCCCTGGCCCAGCATCAGGAGGACCTGGAGCACCACCGCTGCCCTTCCTCCCTGCAAGTCACACTCTCTCAGCCAAAGGGAGGAGGAAGGCAGCGGGGAGGGAGGGAAGGAGCGAGGAAGAGACCCCCAGAGCCTGGCCAGAGCACGCCTGGCCCTCCTGCTTCCTCTTCAAAAAGAAGGCTGGAAAAGTAGGACGTGTCCTGGCAAAGGAGGACGTGCCTGGTCAACTTGGAAAAGGGGGGCCTCTGCTCAAGAATGGAGGACATATGGGAATCCCTCCTGGACAGAGGGCTGAAACCTCAAGAAAACTCAATATAATGCTCTGACAGAACACAGACTACAACTCCCATGAGCCTTTGCTACCATTTCCCAAGATGCCTTAATTTGCAACAGAAAGCCGACCAGTATGTTCACATGTGATGAATTCTTTCGTATTGACTCTGCATTTTCTTTTTGTGTAGATGCTCTCTTGTCTTGTGTGTGATGAGCTTGTGCGTAATCATGTGCATTTCCGAACTGACCTCACTTTCTCCCTCTTTCGGAATGGTCCTGTACTCCCCCATGTGATAAGCTCCGACTGTATGATGTACCTGCGCAATTGCACAATTCGCAGCCAGCAAGGGAAAAAGCCACGTTCCATGCCGTCCATGTAGCTGCTCCGCCTGTGTTTGTAGCGTTTTGACAGCTTCCCATGTAGTTGCTGAGCCACAGAAAAAACCTCAGTCTAGCTGCCCTGTACTTTTTAAATGCACACCTGGGGCTTGCTGTCTAGCTGCTAAGCATTAAGGAAAGTGCAACTTCATGTCACACTTTCCTGCCAATCTAAAAAGCCCCCACATGACCAAAAATATTCTTTTTGTAACTCTGAAGTTAAAACCATCAAGCAGGTGGGAAACTTATTGTTTCTAGGATCCTTAGCCTATAAAAACCCTGACTCAGCACTTACACATTGGTTCAGTCTGAAGTAATTTAGGGATGCAGCTGGATTTTATATTGACCTCTCAACACAGGCTAGCCCCCCCCCCCCCACACACACATTTCAGTCAGCCTTGTTGAGCCACTGTCACTTCTATCATCTCCTGGAACTCTGCTTCTGGATGGGTAAGAAATTGCCTTTCCTCAATCTTGCTTCAAGCTACTATCTTTAATTTCATTAGTTCTTCTCTCTGTGTGTCTGAATGCTGTTGAATGAACAGGGTTTTTCCCCTTTGCTCTTAGTTAATAGAACCAAGTTGTACTTGGCACTCTGGAGTTCTAGTTTTTCAGAACTGGTAAACATAGTTGACATCCCAACTCTTTGAATTTACCTGGAGTCCTCACTACTATTAATTTGAACTACTCTCTAATATATATTAATTTGTGGATGCCATCTTGGTAGCCTAGCAACTAGGTTAAAACTATAATCTATAAAGGACAGGCTGATTTTCACATGGTTCTTATACTTTCAGAACAAGAACTAAGGTGTGTAACACAGTGTCAAATCAGGAGTCAGTCACTAACTATTACAAATTATGTATGAGTTGTAGCTTCCCGTGGACATACAGTTTGATGCAAATACAGTAACCCTGAGAAAGATTACCAATAAGCATTTCTCATATAGGCAGCCAATTACCGAGTGGAAATACAATCTGACCCCATGTATGAGCAATGGTAAGGTATGAAATCTGAAGTTGAGAATACATGGAGGGGCAAAGGTTTTCTATCCCAACATATTTTTGCACAATAAAAATGAGGGGAAAAATCCCTTGATTTTAATACACAAAGTCTAATATTAAGAAGTACTGGAGAGATACAAGATCTACTGAAGTATGTAGAAACAATTGGCATTATTAGCAGTTATTTGTACTTTTTAGTAGTGTTTATATAAAATTAAATGTCTTGTTTGACTTAGACACAAAATAGTTCAGGCTCAAAACTGGAACACTGTTTTAGGGGAGCTGAAGTTTATTCCCTATTTACTATCACTGGGAAACACGTGAGTGTCTATAAATAGACAGACCAAATAGAAACAAGTGGTCCAAATAGAATGGCACCCAGCTTGGGGGCATGGTGTGAAATGTGGCTGGAAGCTGCTCTGAGAATGACTAAGGCGACCTAAAGCAGTTGGCAAAAGGAGCAGTAAAAAAACAAACACTCTCACCAGTGGCTCCTTTGTGACTGCATGGTGGTCCACTTTGGGAGCAAGCCATCTGGTCATCACAGTGTCTGATGACAGCTTGAGTGGCCAGTGGCCACTGCTAGCCACCCATTTGCTTCACCCCTTAGTCACTCTTTAATGGATTTGGATAAAACATGCAGGGAAAGTAACTTCTTCTGACCAATTTGAGACAAATAAGTGCAGAGGGTCTTTTTAAAAATAATAATAACAATAATGGAGCTGTAAATGTTTATATTTTTAATTAATTTAATTAATATATTTTTAAACAAAAAATTTTGACAACTGAAAAAAAACTTTTTTAAAAAAAGATGGAATTTGCAGGGAGAAGTTGATAACAAGAGATTTATTTCTATCAGTGAAACTGAAGGAATTCCTTCTTCCCCAGATAGCCCCTGGGAACTGGCCAAACCTGATGCAGAGAGGACTGAATGACCCTCTAGAGAAGATCTGGGAGTTGTGACGGGACTGCAGTGCTGCTGAAAGTAAAATGAAAGCATTGTCATAGTTATTCTCTGGTGCAGAGTAAGAGATGACACACAGCTGCAGCCCTTCCTCCTTTTCTTTCTTCCTCCTCTAATCTATTCTTTTCTTTATATGAAAAACCTGGAAGAAAGCATGTCAAGTTTTGCAAATGTACTATCTGTGTCTAGGGGTCTAATTAGACAATATGTTAGCATGGTTTTGCAGAGGTACTCCCCAAGTGGTTGAAGACATCTATTTGTCATATTCCTTGATTTGCATCATGTATGTCCTTTGCATTTAATGTGTTTCTCTTTTTTTATTGTTTATTGAAAGGTAAACCCAGGCTCAATTTGCAAGACCAAGTGTTGTCAGAGACAAAGGGATTCATTGCAGGAATACACATTTTCCTTAAATATCTAATTTGAGTCTTAGAGTAAAGATGGATTGGGGCCATGGCAACCACATGCTGTGGCCCCAATCTGCCTTGAAACCAGCCCAAAAAGGAGTGGGAAAGACCCACTCCTTTTTGGGCTTCAAAAAAGCCGGCTTTTGTGGCTCTGCTGAAGCCCAAAGATGCTCCGGTGGTGTGTAAAGTCATGTCGCTGGAGCATCTTGAAGCCACCCACATCTGAGCAGCTGCCTGACCTCTGGGCAGCTTCAGGGCAACATCAAAGCGTGCTGTGTATAAACACCACATTCCCAAGCTGCCCAGACGATAACTTTAAAGGGCCATCTATTCCAGCCCTTATTGTCCCTCCAGCTCTCAGTTACAAATAAAAATTGATTACAATCAAAGCTTTTGAAATCTTTGAATAACAGAAATTTCAAACCTAAGTCCTGAAACATATGCTTAGCTGCCTGAAAAACTTGTTGAAAGGGTTAGGGAATTTCTGATTACCTGTACTAATGTTCCCTAATATTTTACTCATTAATTCCTGATACTGTTGTTAATTGCTCCATTACCTTCATGGCTTGATTGCTCTATGAATGTCTTTACAAGAAGCCCCCTCTATTATTATTATTATTATTATTATTATTATTATTATTATTAGCTTTATTTATAATGGCGCTGTACAAAAACCAAATCAAAAAATATGTTAAAAGCCTGCCTATGGTGTACAATCTAGAAATTAAAACACCAAGTTAAAAACATCATAGGAAACAAGTTAAAACAGCAGATATCAAATATTGAATCAAGCATCAAAACAACCAGGTCACAGTCACAAACTTCCCTAAACAATATGGTCTTTAACTCAGTTTTAAAACTGGATAGACATGTTGAGCCATGCTTGTAAGGGGAGGAGGTTCCAGAAGTGAGGGGCAGCAAGTGAGAAGGGATGAATCCGGGACAGGGCAGTGGAAATCCTGGGCTGGGACTGGAGACCTTGGCTACCAGAATGGAGGGAACGAGTGGGAATGTAGGGAGAAAGAAGTTCAGACAGATAGGGAGGGGCCAGCCCATGCAGGGCTTTGAAAGTGAGCAGGAGAAGCTTGTACTGAATGTGGAAGGGAAAGGGGAGCCAGTGGAGGGATGACAATAGGGGAAAGACATGGTTGTACTGGTGAGCGAGTGAGATGATGCGAGCAGCTGAGTGCTGAACAGAAATTAATGGGTGAAGGTGAGAGAGAGGAAGCCCTGCCAAAAGAAGGTTACGTAATCTAATCATGAGACCACTAGGGCATGGACCAAAGTCTTTGCAGTAGAAGCCAAGAGATATAGACAGATTTTGGAAATATTATAGAGAAAAAATCTACAGGCCTTGACTGTGGCCTGGATCTGAGGGATAAATGACAGAGAGAAGTCAAAAATGAAACCAAGACTGCAGGCTTCCTGAACCAGCTGAATAGATATATTGTCGACAGAGATAGAAAAAGAATATTGAAGGGTGGGCTTAGGATGGAAAACAAGAAGCTCCGTCTTGGACATGTTGAGCTTCAAGCGCTGATGGCGCATCCAGCAGGAGACACCTGTCAGGCAAGATGAGACTTGCTGCTCGAGCCTTGGAGAAAAGTCAGGGGTGGAAAGATACAGCTGAGTATCATTGGCGTATAAATGATAATTAAAACCAAAAGAACTGATAAGTTTACTGAGATACAGTGTGTCTCTTCTCTTCTCTTCTCTTCTCTTCCTTCTTATTTTGGTGAATGTCCTTTCCCTTTGTATTAACTCTCTAAAATATTTCTTGGAAATGTTTTAAGGCAATGTTGCCATCAATCCAGAGCTAACCCCCACCCCTTTTTTCTTAATTGTGGTTGCATTGGGAAAGAAGTTGTTACATTTTCAATTGCCTATTTTTTGAAATCATGCCTGATGTTCACAACTAGGTGTACTGCACCATCTGAGAAAATTGTTCAAGCATTTACTGTATAGTGGATTGTTTGCTTGTTTTTTTTTTAAAGACTGACCAAAATAAAATTGAGTCTGGGATTGGAAAACAGTAGGACTTAATGGAAATAAAGTGAATCCAACTGATGTGTTAATATGTTGAAAATAATTACACAAGGAATGTTCCAGACAAATGGCAAGAGCAGTTCAACCTACATTTTCAACTGAATGGAATGGATTGTGTAATATTACTAGCATTAGTCTCCTGCTGAATTTTCTCTCTAGGAAAAAAAAAATCAATATTCAGTGCTAACACTACAAAAAGCACACATGCACACATATTTTGTTTTAAAAACTTTCATAAATGCTCCTCATTGGGCTCATAGACCAATTGTCTCATTCACTGCTTGTATTCATTTTCTCCTATTTCATCTACCCACCATAGTTACTTCTTATTTCAGAAAAAATAATAGGAGCAAGAGTTCAGTAATTTTGTCCCATTGTTAGTTATTAAGGTGTTGAAGGCAAAGACTTTCTAAAGATGTCATATAACTGGTGGTATTTTCTGCCACAATTCCTCTGACAGCAGTGTTTCTACTGTTTCTTCTTCTATGGATAAGGGAAATTATTTTGGACTGTATGGCCCATGAGGCCTTTTCTACTTGATTCTACTTGAAATATGGCCTCTTATGAAGGAAGTGACAGAATGAGACAGGAAAGTCACCAGTCTCACTTACTTTGCATTGTCCTTGCCTTATTCTAGTTCCATGTTGGGTTATGAGGTCTGTTTTTATTCCAGCATGAAAATTTGTGGGTATTTTGGTATACATTTTTCCTAAATTAGACAACTTTTTAGTTGTGCCCATTTTTTCAAATGTTTGCATTGATTATCTTCATATAACTAAATTTATTTCAAGACTTTCTTGAAGCAGAGTGTTCATCATGCTGCAGCCAGTCTCAGGAGGTGCAAAATGGATGCTTCCAGAAAGGAATATAAGCTCATCAAACTGCTCCTCCATTCATGGGGGAATTTCATAGCTTTTAGTGTAACTAGATGGGGTGACTGGAGCAACAAGAACATGTATTAGCCTCCTCATTCTTTCTCTCTAGCTACAGTAAATATACAATTGCCTCCCTTTTGAAATTTGTTCTAGTTAAGATTTGGGCATGCATTGGCTGTTCACATACGAGGTAGCTTGTTTTTCCCCTTGGTTGGTTTGCTGGTTTTTGTTTTTCCTTTGCAACACTGCCTTGGGGTTAAAACATTTAGGTCACTAGGAGCTTTAGGGATTTAGTCTTAAGCATCCTATCTCCGGGACCGCCTCTCCCCATATGACCCCCCTCCCCCGACACTCTGGTCCTCTGGGAGGAATCTGTTACAACCCTTGAAGACCAAACTGACACAAACCTCCCAGAGGGCCTTTTCAGCCATAGCCCCCAAGTTATGGAATGACCTACCGGATGAGATGCGTCTTATTACATCTGTTGACGGCTTTAGAAAAGCCTTAAAGACACATCTCTTCCAGCAGGCCTTCCCAGATAACATTTAATTTCCAAGCTCCATACCCACTGTTGACTCCTTCTCCTAGTTCCTCTTCCCCCCCCCCCTTCGTAATTGTTTCACACAGCTTTGGCAGTTACTTTTATATGTTTTATTTGCACTATGTTTTTAATTCTTAGCTATTTAATTCTATTTTAAGGGGTGGGTGAGGGGAATTGGATTATTGTATTTTAACTTGTGCTGCTTTTAACTATGTTGTACCCTGCCCCGATTGCCAGTTCAGAGGGGCGGGCTATAAATAAACTATTATTATTATTATTATTATTATTATTATTATTATTATGGCATTTTGGGTTAAGACTTTACTAAGGAAAAAACACAACTGCCTGAATCTTGTTGGTGATATACAATGACATAACCTCCCATTAAGACAAAGCATATACTTGGAAAGTTATTGAGAAATGAAGTACTAGTATCTCCTTCTGCAAGTTCCTCCCACATGGAACCCATGTTCTGATGGCATTAGAATTCACTCCACAACCAATCAATAGCCAAGAAGATTCTGGGAGGTTTAATCCAAAAGGTAGTTTTTCCAGGCTCTGTTTGTTTAGCATGTTAAATGGGCCATTGGTATCTCCTGGGGTTTGGTTCTGGGACCCTCTATGGATACCAAAATCTGTAGATGCTCAAGTCCCACTAAATACAGTGTTATAAAAAATAGTATCCCTTATATAAAATAACAAAGGCCTCAAACAGATAGTCTAAAAGGGCTGCTGTTGGGCCACTTTGGAGGTATGGCATTCAGATGATGCATGCCCTGAACATGGCCAGAAGCTGTCCCAGGCACACCTCATGTCAAAAGAACTGGCCCAAAAAGGAGTGGCAAAATACCACTCCTTTTTGGCACCCAGTTCAAGACTAAGGCGGTGGCCCAGATCAAGGCTTGGCACATGTGGTTGCCATGGTCCTGGGGCAAATGACAGTAGCATGGTCCTGGTGCAGACCTTTTGCACCCTCTCCTTCTCCCCTAGATCAAGGTTTGCTTCTTGGAATATTTTCAAGCCATGGATGGTTAAATCTGTGGATAAGGAGGGCAGACTATATGATGCTTGAGCTGGTAGTTTCAAAAAATGTCTAGTCTTTATGTGAAGCCATGTTCAAATGCAAGGTCAAGGTAGTTGTATTATTATTTTTTTAATTATCTGTATTTTAATGTTATCCTAGCTAATCTACACTAATTTCTTATTAGGGAGAAACAGGGCAAGTGAGTATAAAATAATATGTTCAATATATATAATTCCAGTGCAATCTAAATTGACTATGCCCTCCCTCCCTCCATCCCTCCCTCCTTTCTTTTTTTCTTTCTTTTCTCCTATGATTGAAGTCACGCCGTGCAAACAAAATCATGGCAGATAAGGAAACATATATACTCAGCTATAAATCAACCTCATGTATAAATTGAGGTTTGGGGGCCAAAAATTATGGATTTTTATATGATCCATGGATAGGTTGAGGGTAAACCATGGGGGCATGTAAGAAAAGATGTAAGTTATGAAGCAAAGAAAAATGATGCCTAATAACTTACAAAATCCCAGCAGGCATAATTGTCTGTGTTCACACTAAAGGCTGGATGGATGAGAGAATAGAGGGGATTGGTGTTTCATTTAGGTGCACCTTGCACCAGGAGATCCCCCCCCCCAAAAAAAAAAACAATGGTTAAACTGACATATTTACATTGACCCATGGATAAGTTGACCCAGGTTTTTGGGGTCAATTTTCTGACTAAAATTTCTAGACTTATAAATGTGTATATACAGTAAATACTTCCCACACTTCTTATCCCATGCCTGAGAGGGTCATCCAAACACAATTATAAACACATGGAAAACATTTTGACATCTGTGTAAAAATGAACAGATCCATAAAATTAACTTAATGATTTGAGTGTTGGGCGGTGACTCGGGAACCAGGGTTTGATTCCCAGCTCAGCCCTGTAAATCCACTGGATGACCTTCAGTATGTCACATGCTCTCAGCCTTAGGGGAAAGCATTGGCAAACCTCTTCTGAACAAATCCTGTGACAAAAACCCCATGATAGGTTCACCTTAGGGTTGCCATAAGCCAGAAACAACAACAACAACAACAAAGTGGATTTTAATAATCTATCTCACATTCTGCCAAAAGACTAGTCCCACACCATGTTTTAGAAATTATTTGAAAAACTGTAGGTCTGAAATATTGTATGTGTTCATCTGATGAAGTTGACTATGGTCATCAACAATTTATGCTAAAACAAAAATTAAGTAAACCTCAATGGTGCAACTGGGTTACTTTACGTCTTTATATGTGCTGTGATTTATGAAAAGATAAACTGGCTACTGTATTGTAGTGTGTTGTTGTGTGCCTTCAAGCCATGTCCATTTCATGGAGACCCTGAGGCAAGCCTATTATGGGGTTTTCTTGGCAAGATTTGTTCAGAGAGGGTTTGCCTTTGCTTTCCTCTGAGACTGAGAGATTGTAGCTTGTCTGAGAACACCCAATTAGTTTCTGTGCCCAAGCAGGCATTCGAACCCTGGTATCCCAGGTCCTACTCAGTCCACTCCACCACACTGGTGTATAGAGATTATTTCTTCTCAATGCTTGTATTTTATTTTAGCTGGAGAATTCTCCTCAAACAAACTTTTCAGATTTTGAGGGTAGGTATTTTAAATGTGTCTTCTGTTCTCAGCAATGAGGAGGAAAGTAAACCTTAGTTAAGTATAATCCACCAGTTGATTAGTTAATGATCTTAAGAAAGGGGGAAAGGTCAATGTGCCAACAAATCAAGCCATTCATTTCAATAGCAGTAATGATGGATTTAACTGATCACTGCTATTTCAGATTTGTAACTGATTTATCATTTCAGTTAATAATATGGCTTTACAGGATGCTGGTTAAAAATATTGAGCATTTCCTGGCCATTATGCATTTATGTTCCTCCTTTTCCCAATGCACCTGAATAAGCACTGTTCATGTACTTGTTTTTAGCCAGCATTCAGAATTCCAAAGCCTGGCTAGTTTTAGGACTCTTAAATTTCCCTAATCATCCCTACTGAGTCATGGTGGAAATGCATTATTATTTATATGAGCTTTTTGAAAAGAGAGGAAGGAAAAAATTTGTAGTCTTTACAAAAATCACATCAAACAACTCAGCAATGCAAATACAGCAAAACTATGCCAAACCACACATCTGTGTCTTAATCTCTTCGTGTCTGAATTTTTGCTATATGCTTAAATCCAATCACTAATCCCCAAAATAATGCAGACCTATTGGATCAATGGATGAATGACAAACCACAACACATATAAATACCATTGCTTTACTAGGCCTAGTCTAGGAGAGGCTAGCAATTGGATTCAAGCCACAGAGATCTATGAGGAGAATTTCCTGAGAATGTCATAAATCCTTATAATGGGACAAACCAATAAAGGTATACCCCAGATAACATGATTTAAGACATAACTTTTTTTTAGCATATCTATGCTGCTTTTTTTGCCAACAAGCTGGAGGAATACAAAGAATATTCCCAAATTATTTTCCTAGGTGAGAAAGGGTGTTTTGACACGTATGAGCACTTCACTGACAAAGCTGTCAACTGCCGTGGTTATTTTTTTCCTGTGAGCAATAGCAAAAAATACATTTCTTCCTTTTTTCCTCCAATATCATCCCTAGCAAAAATCTTGGGAGGTTTTTATTTTTCCCCAGAGAAAAATATTTTGTGCAAAATAAATTGAAGAAAAAGATTTCACTTTAAAAGTCCAGAAATTGGGTGGGTGGGGGGGATTGAAAAAACCTGTAAATAAGGGAGTCCTGGTGGTGCAGTGGTTAAATGCCTGTACTGCAGCCACTCACTCAAAACCATAAGATTGCGAGTTCAAGACCAGCAAAATGGCTCAAGCTCAACTCATCCTTCCCAGGTCGCTAAAATAAGTACCCAGATTGTTGGGGGCAAGTAGCTTACAGTTGTAAACCACTTAGACACTCCTTAGGCGGTATGAAGTGGTATATAAATGAAGCTGTTTGTTTGTTTTTGCAAAAATTATCATAACCTTACTCAATGGAGAGAATACCTTTGAAATAAGAGAAGATTTATATCTGTACCAAAGTAGCACCCCAAATGGCATATAGTTTATAAAATAATATTGTATTGCATTGAAACACAAACAGTTGAAACACTCAGTATATATTTCATAGAATCATAGAGTTGGAAGAGTCTGACCCCCCCTGCCATGCAGGAACTCACAATCAAACCATCCCCAACAGATGGCCATTCAGCTTCTGTTTAAAAATCTCCAAGGAAGGGGACTACCATTCTCTCACGCACCATATTCCCCTTGTTACCCAAAAAGTGGGGTCCTGGGAGGGCACCCACAAATTAATATATATTAGGGGAATTTTTATAGCTCAAATAAAAATACACCTTGGCTGGGAAAACATAGTGTTTTTATTAGTAAAATAATCAAAACACACACACACAGAGACACACTCACAAGAACACATAGAATCATAGAATCGTAGAGTTGGAAGAGACCACAAGGACCATCCAGTCCAACTCCCTGCCAAGCAGGAATACTCCATCAAAGCATCCCTAACAGATGGCCATCAAGCCATAATTTAAAGACCTCTAAGGAAGGAGACTCCACTTCACTCCAAGGGAGTGTGTTCCACTGCTGAACAGCCCTTTCTGTCCTCCTCCTAATAATAATAATAATAATAATAATAATAATAAAATTTATATTTCCCGCCTCTCCCGATGGATCGGGTGGAATCTCTTTTCCTGTAGCTTGCATCCATTGATCCAGGTCCTATTCTCTGGAGCAACAGAAAACAAGCTTGCTCCCTCCTCAATATGACATCCCTTCAAATATTTAAACAGAGCTATCATGTCAACTCTTAACCTTCTCTTCTCCAGGCTAAATATCCCCAGCTCCCTAAGTCATTCGTCATAGGGCATGGTTTTCAGGCCCTTAATCATTTTAGTTGCCCTCCTTTGGATACACTCCAGTTTCTCCACATCCTTTTTCAATTGTGGTGCCCAGTTGGGGCCTGACCAAAGCAGAATAGAGTGGCACTTTTACTTCCCTTGATCTAGACACTATACTGTTTTTGATGCAGTCTAAAATTGCATTGGTCTTTTTAGCTGCCCCATCACACTGTTGACTCATGTGCAACTTGTGGTCTACTATCTAAGCAAAGGTGGAGAAAGTGAAAGCCCTGCTAATGGTAATACTGTGCTGATCTCAGTGTCCGGAACGGAGCCAAGTCAAGTGGAATGGCCATTTTATTGAGGAATCTAGGTGTGGTTGAAGAGAGCTTCTGTCCTGCTTCAGACTAGACCAAGTTGCTGTGTCTAGGTAGTGGTATATATACTGTCCTGGGGCAGCCATTTTGGGATGAATGGGTTACATCATTGCTAAATAGTTTTCTCAAGTGAATATCTCAGACAAACAGAAACTCCTATTACTGGAGAAGAGTCCTTTGTCACAGCCACCCTCTTAAGTCAGAATCCCATCATTTTCCTCCATAGACAAAGGGATCACGCTGGTGTTTTTGGGTGATCTCATTGTGGTGGGTGCTCTTGCCTCCTCCTGTGCTGCTGTCAAACTGATGTGCAAATATGGTATGGCCAAGTCTCCACAATGGTGTTGCCTTTCCATGCTCAGTGTCCCTTTTAATATTAAATATTAATTAAATTTAATTCCACCTCAGTGTCCCTTTTAATATTAAATTGATACCACAATTGAGAGGAGTGAAGGGAGGCCTGATCTTAGGGTTTGACATTGTCAAACAGCTCTTACAGTCACGAAGTTCTTCCTAATGTTGAGGTGGAATCTCTTTTCCTGAAGTTTGAATCTATTGCTCCATGTACTATTCTCTGGACCTGAAGAAAACAAACTTGCTGTATCTTCAGTATGACATCCTTTCAAATATTTAAGCAGGCCTATCACATCACCTCTCAACCTTCTCTTCTCCAGGGTAAAATACTCAGCTTCCTAAGTCACTCCTCAAAGGGCATGGTTTCTATGCTTTTTATCATTTTGATCATCTTCCTCTGGACATGCTCCAGCTTGCCAGAATCCTTTGTGAATTGTGGTGCAATATTTTAGGTGAGGCCAGAAAAGAGTTTACTTTCCTTGATCTAGAAACTATACTTCCATTGATGCAGCCTACAATCACATATATATTACAAAAACTAAAAAGATAGTGACATGATTTACAAATCTGTCTGAATCCATCAACAAATTCCACATCTTGGTTTCATTATCTCAATTAACTTCCTCACCATAGAAGAAACAAGGTTCAAGGTGCTGTAGAGTAGCTTCCTTCCCTCTCCTTAGCACCCCTTTCTCTCTTGAAGAGCTACTTGCATATATTGGAGGTCATCTTCAGAAATAATGATCCATTTCTGATAGGATCTGCAGAGAGGCAAGAGAATGAATCAAAATTAATGCCTGCATTACATGAACAAAACTTGGAAACTTGTTAAGGTTTGAATATGTGGCTTGTTTCACAAGGAACCTTTTCTTGATAGTCAAAATTTCCTGTTGAGTGTTAGTACTTTTATAGGCAAGAGATGAATCCTGTTTTGGAATCATAGACTCACAGAATCCACAGTAATGTAGTTCAACCCAGCACAAGTCACCCTGATGGATCACCTACAGTGGGGAATGGACAGTAGGAGTGTGGTTTCTGCCCATGGTTTCCACCCACGGCACTCAACAGAGACAGCCCTCACCAAAATCTCAAATGATCTCTTGCAGGCCAAGGCGAATGGCCTCTACTCTATTCTCATTCTTCTAGATCTGTCTGTGGCCTTCGACACCGTGGACCACTGTCTCTTGCTTGACTTACTTTCTGACCTCGGGTTCTCTGACTCTGTTCTCACCTGGTTTAAATCTTACTTGTCAGACCAATCTTTTGCCATGGTCACAGGCGGTCTGACTTCCTCCTCTGTTCCCTCATCTGTAGGAGTTCCTCAGGGCTCTGTCCTGGGTCCCCTTTTGTTCTCTCTATACACAATGTCCCTTGGTAAACTCATCCGTTCTTTTGGTTTCTCCTATCATCTGTATGCTGATGACACCCAGCTGTATCTTTCAACCCCTGACATCTCGCCAGGGCTCAAACAGCTAGTCTCCTCTTGTCTGGCTGCCATCTCTCAGTGGATGCGGCATCGGCGCTTGAAGCTCAACATGTCTAAGACAGAGCTTCTCGTCTTTCCACCTAAGCCCACCCTTCAGTACTCCTTTTCTTTTTCTGTTGATGGCATTTCTATTCAACCGGTTCAGCAAGCCCGCAGTCTTGGTTTCATTTTTGATTTCTCTCTGTCATTTACTCCCCAGATTCAGGCCACTGCCAAGACCTGTAGATTCTCTATTTACAACATTCCTAAAATCCGTCCTTTCATCTCAGCCTCCACTGCCAAGACTCTGGTCCATGCCCTAGTGGTATCGTGACTAGTTTATTGTAACCTTCTTCTGACAGGGCTTCCTCTCTCTCACCTCCATCCTCTAATCTCTATCCATAACTCAGCTGCATGTATTACCACATCTGCTTGCCGCTTTGATCATGTTTCTCCTCTTTTATCCTCCCTTCACTGGCTCCCCTTCCCTTTCTGCATCCAGTAAAAGCTTTTGTTGTTGACTTTCAAAGCCCTCCATGGACTGGCCCCTCCTTACTTCTCTGAACTTCTTTCTCCTCACACTCCTTCTCGTACCCTCCACTCTGGTAGTCAAGGTCTCCTGTCCCAGCCAAGGATTTCCATTGCCCTGTCCCGGATCCGTCCCTTCTCACTTGCTGCCCCGCACTCCTGGAACCTTCTTCCACCACACGTGTGCCTCACCACCTCTCTAACCAGTTTCAAAACTGAGTTAAAGACTATATTGTTTAGGGAAGCATTCCCAGAATTGTGCTGCCTGCCCCAGGATGTCTCCTTCTAACTTTGTATTAGAACCGTAGCCCTCCCTGCAGTCATCTGCCTTGGTCCAGGTCCCAGAGGGAGAGAAGAACCACTGGACCTCATCTCCTTTCCCACCACCTTTCCCTTCTCTTTGTTGTTGTCTCTCTTAGATTATAAGCCTGAGGGCAGGGAACAGTCCAATTTCTAAGATTGTATGTACAGCACTGTGTAAATTTACAGCGCTATATAAATAAAGGTTAATAATAATAATAATAATAGCGCAATCTTGTTATTTTCTTCAGACCAGTCTGTGGGCTTTTTTTTACTAATGGCTATAGTATCCTTTTGTTATCCTCAAACTGGCCAAGGTATCATATAACTCATCTTGGATGGGTTGCATCCAGAAGGAGGTGCACATGGACTGCTATTCTATCCCAGGGCTTGGGAGGTATCTTGAGGGATGCCTGATTTTGATTCACACTCTGATATCTAAAAATGTACATTAAGGGCTGGAAGAAATCATCTAGAGGTTTGGACTGAAGTGTAATCATTATGCCTATGACATGCGGGTTTACCTTTCATTTGTCAGAGCACAGAGCACTCTGGTCCAGAAAATGCCATGGATGAGGCCACAGGGACAAAGGTAACAGGGTTACCAGAGTTCACATGGCAGCCATCATGAGTCAGCATTTGAAGAGCTCTTTGTCATAGGAAGCTGTTGACACAAGCACAGAAGGTGAAACCAGCAGGTTTCAATATTCATAGCTGTCACATGACAGGGAACTGGGTGACATCCTAGGAAGGGGAAGGGCTCCTGGCTCAGGACCCCAAGAGAGAAAAGATATATGAGGGAGAGGGATGAATTCTCCATGTGTTTGGTAATGGCTGTTGTCAGTTGGAGTTGTGGTATAGTGTGGTTTTGGCGTTTGGCGGAGCAGTTTGTTTGTATAATTTGTAAATATCTTGAACCCACTTTGTGACGCACCAGCTGTCCCAGCAATTCATAAAAATATTAATTTTTATTGTATTTTTTAGCTCCTTTGTAATTTCTATAGAACTGTAGAATTTTATAGTGCTCTATTTTCTTTCGTGTTATTTTGAGATGGCCTAAGGGCTAATCAATAAACATGTTTGTTCAATGATGATGATGATGATGATGATGATGATGATGATTTATATCCCACTTCTTCCTACAGATTGAGGCGGGTTACAAAACACAATAATAACAATAAGATACATAATCCAGTAAAAACCAACTCTAAATACTCCCCCTACTCCAAACCCCTCACCACCTTAAAAACAGGATAAAAATAGAACAAGAACAATATAAAATATTAATTAAAATTATTTAAGATTAAACATACTAGAGATGAGACTTTTTTGAGGGGGGGGGGACAGGAGCCCTCAATATCAGTGGAGGGGAGGCTAATTTGGAAAGGCCTGATGGAAGAGATCCATCTTGACAGCCTTCTTAAAGGCTTCAAGAGTGGTAATTTGATGGATTTCCTCCAGCAAGTTGTTCCATAGCCTGGGAAAGGTAGATGAAAAGGATCTCTGGGTTACCACAGCCAGCCTGGTCTTCTTTGGCTGTAGCAGGTTCTTCCTAGAGGACCTGAATGGTAGATTATCCAGGCAGAAGCAGCAGTTTGCATGGGCTGGAGTTGAGCTTCACAAGAAGACCTTCTGCTGGCGTTCCTGGCCTACGTGCAAGTCTTTAGCATGTTTGATTTCTTGATTCTACATGCCCCAACATCATTTCCATCTACAAATAGAGGAAAAGATATGGAGGTTTTAAACAAGTATCTAGCACCAATTCTTGGATAGATGAATCAAATAAATTGAAGCATAATTCACAAGAGACAGAAGTTCTTAGAGTATAAAACTTGCTGAGATGGATGGGAGTGTGCTATAAGTCTTGGATATGTTTGCACTTCCGCTGAGGAGCCAGGTGCTTGGAGCTTGGAGGGTCCCTGAGATCTGGCAGCATCTATAGAGATGGAGATGATGATGATGATGATGATATAGTAATAATATTTATTTATTTATTTATACCCCGAGCTTCAGCCCTAAAGGCTATCAGAGTGGCTCACAATTATTATTTTAATTAGATGGTTCCCTGCCCTCAGGCTTACAATCTAATGAGATGACATTGTTTACGGTGGGAATTTTAAACACTTTTGGTTCATTTTGCTACTGCACCCTGATACAGAAGGGCCTGCAGTTATTATGCCATGGTTAAAGCTAGATTGGGCTAATGTTATATGCTCTGTGTGAGGCTGCCTTTGAAGATTGTTTGGAATGTTCCTCTGGTAAGGAAGATGCTTGCCTCCTTGCTGTGTATGGGCCCCAAGCTATCAAATAATGTAACACTAATTCTATAACTAATTCAGTAGTTTATTGTTACCTTCAAAGCCTAAACAGCTGGGTAACTAGTTAGCTGAAGAACTACAGTCAGCCTTCCAGTCCACGTATTCAACCATCCATGGCTTGAAAGTATTAAAAAGAAATAAAAAAACAAGCCTTGAGCTTTATCACATGAAAAAAGAAAGCTGAGATGGAGTGGTAGTGAATGGCTTTCTCGTTGCCTTTCCGCATGCTCTGGTAGCATTTCTGTTCTTCTTTTGAGAGAGGACAATAGTAAAAGAGTGTCTTTTGCCATCCAAATTTTTACATCATAATAAAAAAGACATCTCCCTTGGGAAGACAACAGAAGTACTTTGACGGCATGCAGCGAGATAAGAGATCCTTCTTGACTTTCTTTTGTCATGCTGTAAGGCTACTTGATGTTACCATTTTATATAAGGGACACCATTTTATTATGCCACTGTATATAATGAGACTTGAGCATCCATTGATTTTGGTGTCCACAGTGGGTCCTTCTGGAACCAAATCTCGGTGGATACCAAGGGCCCACTATACTTGCACCAGCATAAACCTCTTTGGGCCTTTTGATCAGCCATGGAGGGGTTGCTGGCAGAAATTTAACCTCTGCTCTAAAACATTTTGCAAAGGAGATTCCCCCACTTTCTGAGACTATCTGTTCCAATGTTGTACATCTGTTGTACATCTGTTGTACATCTAAGAAGTTCATCTTCCTAATGTCACTTTATTGAGGTCTTAGAATCTCTCAGCTAGTATAATCAGTGCCCATGCTAGCTGAGAGATACTGAGAGTTGTATTCCAAAAAGGTAATTTTCCAATCCTGATGATGGGGAAAAATTGCATCTGTTGGATTTTGTCAGTTCTGTGGCTGTTAGAAATGTAACAACTGATCATAAAAGGTGACCTGCCTAGTCCAATCTTAGATTTGATAATGACAGCTATAAAAAGCAATTCAACAGAGCAGCACAATGAAACAGTTTGGAAAGTCCATGAAGTCCTAATCGATACAGCCACCAGCTTGACAAGAAGTACAAACTGAACAAAAGGTATAAAATCACTACTAAACATTCAGTGTCTCACTGTGTGCCTCAAAAGTCATTGTGTTAATTTGTACCTATTGGTGCAGATTTTTTTTTTCTTTTTTGCAGTTTCTCCAGTTAGTCATATTTATATGCTAGAACCAAATGTAGCTGCTGTCATGGATTTCATTTTCTTTCTCCAAGAAAATGAACATATAGAACATATAGAACATAGTAACATATAAACATAGCTCTCTTTTGTTTGATGTGACTTATGGAGACATTCAGCACTGCTACCTGAACAGTAGACAAATCCAATTATAAAACTGGAGCTATTCTAGTTAAAGAAAAGTTATCATTTGTTGTAGGTCTGCCCCTGTTTCTGTTTCTGATTCTGAATGAGGTTTAATTGAACTGGAGACCTAAGTCAAGTTATATATGGAATTAGTGCATTCAAAAACTAGAAGATGAAATCTCTTATGTCTTTTAAGGTTTGTTTTGGCCCAATCATATGATTGTAATTAGATTCTGTAGTATCAATTTTTGAATAATTGTAATATGACTTTCTAATGGAATATGCTTTTTGAGAGGTAGATTTGCATGCATGCATACCCCAACACACATGTGACTCAATGTGTGGATCAAGAAGAATAATCTTCATTTCCCATACACTTTCCAACCTTCTCCTGTCTTTCTAAAAGGTAGAAGTATACTGCTACACATTGCATTATATTGTGCAATATCAACTCGTGTTGAAGTCACAGGTCTTCACAAATCAGTATCCAATCATGATTTCAGAATTATTACTAGATGGAGGACCACTTGAACCTCCTTTTTTCTGCAAGAGATGCTCATATCTTTGATGGTGCAGCTTCTCACCATAAAGAAATTGTATTTCCTTATGAAGATATTGAAAACACATAATGATTCTATGTGCAGAGAAGAGCTAGTTTATTCACTAAGATAACTTTTACTTTTGTTTCTGTTTATTCTGCAGCATGTTAAATTCACCAAGGAGTAATTTAAAAGCATTTTACATATCACCTCACCCTTCACAGAAAGCGGCACTTCTGACTACCTCATAAAGAGCTTTATGGTTTCTTGTTGAAGACCATTATTTCCCTTTGCTCTTGTGCACAGGAACCACAAGTCATTCTACTCAGCTGCCATTAAAGTATGGATTGAATTCCTGGCCTATGTACTGAGTGAATAAAAGCTCTGACAACCACTCATTCACAGATGGCAAGAGCCTTTCATAGCTACTGTGCTGGCAGTCATTCAACTGCCTTTTGATTTGGTCATTCCAGGAGGAAGGGAAACAAAGCAATCACACTTGGTTAGTACTGGGATTTCGTGCTATTGGAGCCTTTTGCTGTCCTAAGATCAAAGCAGACATTAGGAGAGAGATGTATTCCCTATGATCAAAACATCCCACAGTGGGATTTCATGCCTCAGCAATAAAATGTGCAAATGAAGTCCATCTTTCCCTTCCAATAAAACTGTGAAGGTTTTCTCTGATTCCTACCTTGTCTTACATTCCCTCTCAGACAAAAGCAGAGGAACCTGGTACCAACATAGGAAGGTTCTCTTTCATCCCACCCCACTCTGCTGAGCTGGATGGGACCCATTGAGACCACCTTTAATCCCAAAACACTTGCTGCCACTACCCAATGCCTAACCAGTTACACTCCAGCAATGCATCGGGGCATTGATGGGCCTTCTCCTGGTAACTGACAATCAGTAAAGCACTAACTGAGCCAAGGTCATGAAAGGAATGAAGAAAGAGGCAGAGTAAAGGAAAAGTTTTTATTCTAAAGTAATAACATTAAAGAAAGAAAACAACATGGAGGACAACTGGTCCTCCAGGCACAAATTTAAAGTATCGTTTACAAATCACAATCATGTCAGCCAAGCATTAACATGCTTCCAAGGCCTGACTAATACTGGGAAAGGCCCTCAGGCTGAGGCCTTGCTCTCCCTCAGACTTTCTTCCTCTCTCAACTGCCTCAATGAATGGTCTCACTCCAGCAACCATCTTGAAGTTTTTTTTCTAACTGCAATCTGATTGGCTGGTTATCCTCACACCACCAGTGCTGCCATCACTCCTCATATCTTACAGTATCCCCTCTTACAGGGAAAAAGGTTCTGATAAATGGAGGGACTCCCATTTATCATGCCAATATACAATTTGTTTGTTGTTAGCTGCCCTCGAGTTGACTTCAACTAATGGCAACCCTGTGGATGAGACATTTCCAAGATTTCCTGTCATCCTCTCTTTCTAGTGCCCTCTACCTTTCCCAGCACCATGTTTTTTCTTAATGTTTCATGCCTTCTCATGGTGTGGCCAAAGTGCAACAGTTTCAATTTAGCCATCTTGGCTTCCAGGCAGAGTTCAGGCTTGATCTGTTCTAGGACCTATTTGTTTGTATTCTTGGCCATTGACAGTTTCTTCAGCACTTTTCTCCAGCACCACACCTCAGATGAGTTGATTTACCTTCCATCAGGTTTCTTCACTGTCCAATTCTTGCATTCATTCATTGTGCTGGGAAATACAATGGCTTGGATTATCCTCACTTTCATATTCAGAGTTATATTTTGGATTTTAAAATCTTGCCTTATTCTTTCATAGCTGCCCTAACCATTCCTAGTCTCCTTCTGATTTCTTGACTGCAATATCTGTTCTGGTCTATATTTGATCCATGGTATGGGAAACTCTGACAGTTTTGATTTTCTCATTGTCTGAGATGAATTCTTGTAGCTCTTCTGTGGTCATCATTTTCTTATAGTTTAGCATTAAGCCTACCTTGGCAGTCTCCTCCTTGACCTTTTTTCATAATTCTTCCAGGTCCTTGTTGGTTTCTGTTGGCAGTGTTATGTTGTCTGCATATCTTATATTGTTAATGTTCCTTCCTCCAGTCTTCACTCCTCCTGCTTCTGAATCTCAGCCTGCTTTGCAAATAATATTTTCTGCATGCAGGTCTAATAAATAGGGTGAACGTATGCCACTTCACCTTACTCCTTTACAATAAGGCATTCTAAATGAACATGTAGGGAAAGGAAACCATGTGCTATAACAAACTAATGTCTTTCACAACTTCAGGAACCAAACAAAGTGACAAATGTATCATAGAGCTTGATCCTGTTTGCATCAGATTTATTCAGTCATCCAGAGCAGATTTGCTAGAATGTCCTGGACTAAGTACAGATTGTCTACTCTAGGCTTTATGTTATGTGTCTTGCCAGTCTGGAACAGATGGCCTGTGGCCTTGGTCTGGGGAAGAACTATAGAACAATAAAGCCTAGATCTTTTAAGTATCTGAGAAGTCCAAATTCTTGCTCCCAAGAACTCCAGGGCATTGAGCACAAGAGGCCACTAATAACTGCCCCTT